>CM065595.1:83218479-83818479 GCA_033119425.1 Bufotes viridis
AAAAAATAGATCCTTTGCCGGACACTATTAAACTTGTCCAGCCACAGGTAGAACACCAGATTTTCTGAAGTTCTATTTTAGCAACTGTATTTCACCCAAGAACATAATATTTCCTTTGACTTACACTAGGGAAATTGTCCAGTCACAGCTGGAACACCAGATTCAGGTTATTGCTATTTTAGCAATTAAATTTCACCCCAGAAAAAAATATACTCTTTTACGGACAGATTTAAACTAGACCTGCAACAACTGGAACAACAGATTAAGGGTATTGCTATTTTGGCAATTGAATTTCACCCCAGAATTAAAAAAATATCCTTTGCCGGACACTATTAAACTTGTCCACTCACAGCAGGAATACCAGATTTACTGTATTTATTTTTTTGCAACTGGATTTCACCCCATAACAAAATCTTTCCTTTGACAGATACTATTAAACTTGTCCAGTCACAGCTGGAACACCAGATTTACTGTATTTCTATTTTTGCAACTGTATTTCACACCACAAAATAATATATCTTTTGACTGACACTAGGGAAATTGTCCAGTCACAGCTGGAACACCAGATTTAGGGTATTGCTATTTTGGCAATTAAATTTCACCCCAGAAAAAAATATACCCTTTTACGGACAGATTTAAACTAGACCTGCAACAACTTGAACACCAGATTAAGGTTATTGCTATTTTGGCAATTGAATTTCACCCCAGAAAAAAACAATTTCCTTTCCCGTACACTATTAAACTTGTCCAGTCACAGCAGGAATACCAGATTTACTGTATTTATATTTTTGCAACTGGATTTCACCCCATAACAAAATCTTTCCTTTGACAGATACTATTAAACTTGTCCAGTCACAGCTGGAACACCAGATTTACTGTATTTCTATTTTTGCAACTGTATTTCACACCACAAAATAATATATCCTTTGACTGACACTAGGGAAATTGTCCAGTCACAGCTGGAACACCAGATTCAGGGTATTGCTATTTTGGCAATTAAATTTCACCCCTGAATAAAATCTATCCTGTGAAGAACACTATTAAACTTGTCCAGCCACAACTGAAACCACTGACTTATGGCATTACTATTTTGGCAATTCAATTTTACCCCAGAAAAAAATAGATCCTTTGCCGGATACTATTGAACTTGTCCAGACACAGCTGGAATACCAGATTTACTGTATTTCAATTTTTGCAACTGTATTTCACCCCAGAAAATAATATATCCTTTGACGGACACTAGTGAAATTTTCCAGTCACAGCTGGAACACCAGATTTAGGGTATTGCTATTTTGGCAATTAAATTTCACCCCAGAAAAAAATAGATCCTTTGACGGACACTATTAAACTTGTTCAGCCACAGCTGGAACACCAGATTTACTGTATTTCTATTTTTGCAACTGTATTTCACACCACAAAATAATATATCCTTTGACTGACACTAGGGAAATTGTCCAGTCACAGCTGGAACACCAGATTCCGGGTATTGCTATTTTGGCAATTAAATTTCACCCCTGAATAAAATCTATCCTGTGAAGAACACTATTAAACTTGGCCAGCCACAACTGAAACCACTGACTTATGGTATTACTATTTTGGCAATTGAATTTCACCCCAGAAAAAAATAGATCCTTTGACGGACACTATTAAACTTGTTCAGCCACAGCTGGAATACCATATTTACTGTATTTCTATTTTTGCAACTGTAATTCACCCCAGAAAATAATATATCCTATGACGGACACTAGGGAAATTGTCCAGTCACAGCTGGAACACCAGATTCAGGTTATTGCTGTTTTGGCAATTCAATTTCACCCCAGAAAAAAATATACCCTTTTACAGACAGATTTAAACTAGGCCTGCAATAGCTGGAACACCAGATTAAGGGTTTTGCTATTTTGGCAACTGAATTTCACCCCAGAAAAAAATATATCCTTTGCCGGACACTATTAAACTTGTCCAGTCACAGCAGGAATACCAGATTTACTGTATTTATATTTTTGCAACTGGATTTCACCACATAACAAAATCTATCCTTTGACAGATACTATTAACCTTGTCCAGTCACAGCTGGAACACCAGATTTACTGTATTTCTATTTTTGCAACTGTGTTTCACCCCAGAAAATAATATATCCTTTGACTGACACTAGGGAAATTGTCTAGTCACAGCTGGAACACCAGATTCAGGGTATTGCTATTTTGGCAATTAAATTTCATCCCTGAATAAAATCTATCCTGTGAAGAACACTATTAAACTTGGCCAGCCACAACTGAAACCACTGACTTATGGTATTACTATTTTGGCAATTGAATTTTACCCCAGAAAAAAATAGATACTTTGCCGGATACTATTGAACTTGTCCAGACACAGCTGGAATACCAGATTTACTGTATTTCTATTTTTGCAACTGTATTTCACCCCAGAAAATAATATATCCTTTGACGGACACTAGGGAAATTGTCCAGTCACAGCTCTTACACCAGATTCAAGGGTATTGCTATTTTGGCAATTAAATTTCACCCCAGAACAAAATCTATCCTGTGACAGACACTATTAAACTTGGCCAGCCACAGCTGAAACCACTGATTTATGGTATTGCTATTTTGGCAATTGAATTTCACCCCAGAAAAAAATATATCCTTTGCCGGACACTATTAAACTTGTCCAGTCACAGCTGGAACACCAGATTTACTGTATTTCTATTTTTGCTACTAAATTTCACCCCAGAAAATAATATATCCTTTGACGGACACTAAGGAAATTGTCCAGTCCCAGCTGTTACACCAAATTCAGGGTATTGCTATTTTGGCAATTAAATTTCACCCCAGAACAAAATCTATCCTGTGATGGACACTATTAAACTTGGCCAGCCACAGCTGAAACCACTGATTTATGGTATTGCTATTTTGGCAATTGAATTTCACCCCAGAAAAAAATATATCCTTTGCCGGACACTATTAAACTTGTCCAGCCACAGCTAGAACACCAGATTTTCTTTAGTTCTATTTTAGCAACTGTATTTCACCCAAGAACATAATATATCCTTTGACGGACACTAGGGAAATTGTCCAGTCACAGCTGGAACACCAGATTCAGGGTATTGCTATTTTGGCAATTAAATTTCAACCCAGAAAAAAATATAATTTTAAAGGCAGATTTAAACACGGCCTGCAACAGATAGATCATCAGATTTACTGTATTTCTATTTTTGCTACTGTCTTTCAGCCCAGAAAATTATATATCCTTTGATGGACACTAGAGAAATTGTCCAGTCACAGCTGGAACACCAGATTCAGGGTATTGCTATTTTGGCAATTAAATTTCACCTAAAGAAAATATACCCTTTTACGGACAGATTTTAACTATGCCTGAAACAGCTGGGACACCAGATTTACTGTATTTCTATTTTTGCTACTGACTTTCACCCCATAACATAATATATCCTTTGACGGACACTAGGGAAATTGTCCAGTCACAGCTGGAACACCAGATTCAGGGTATTCCTATTTTGGCACTTAAATTTCACCCCAGAAAAAAAAATACCCTTTTACGGACAGATTTAAACTAGATCTGCAACAGCTGGAACACTAGATTTACTGTATTTCTATTTTTGCTACTGAATTTCACCCCAGGAAATAATATATCCTTTGACGGACACTAAGGAAATTGTCCAGTCCCAGCTGTTACACCAGATTAAGGGTATTGCTATTTTAGCAATTAAATTTCACCTCAGAACAAAATCTATCCGGTGACAGACACTATTAAACTTGGCCAGCCACAGCTAAAACCACTAATTTATGGTATTGCTATTTTGGCAATTGAATTTCACCCCAGAAAAAAATATATCCTTTGCCGGACACTATTAAACTTGTCCAGCCACAGCTAGAACACCAGATTTTCTGAAGTTCTATTTTTGCAACTGTATTTCCCCAAAGAACATAATATATCCTTTGACGGACACTAGGGAAATTGTCCAGTCACAGCTGGAACACCAGATTCAGGGTATTGCTATTTTGGCAATTAAATTTCAACCCAGAAAAAAATATACCCTTTTACAGACAGATTTAAAATAGGCCTGCAACAGCTGTAACACCAGATTCATGGTATTGCTATTTTAGCAATTAAATTTCACCCCAGAATATAATTTTAATGGACAGAGTTAAACACGGCCTGCAACAGATAGAACACCAGATTTACTGTATTTCTATTTTTGCTTCTGACTTTCACCCCAGAAAATAATATATCCTTTGACAGACACTAGAGAAATTGCTATTTTGGTAACTAAATTTCACCTAGAAAAAAATATACCCTTTTACGGACAGTTTAAAACTAGGCCTGCAACAGCTGGAACACCAGATTTACTGTATTTCTATTTTTGCTACTGACTTACACCCCAGAAAATAATATATCCTTTGACGGACACTAGGGAAATTGTCCAGTCACAGCTGGAACACCAGATTCACGGTAGTGCAATTTTGGCAATTAAATTTCACCCCAGAACAAAATATATCCTGTGATGGACACTATTAAACTTGGCCAGCCACAGCTGAAACCACTGATTTATGGTATTGCTATTTTGGCAATTGAATTTCACCCCAGAAAAAAATAGATCCTTTGCCGGACACTATTAAACTTGTCCAGCCACAGGTAGAACACCAGATTTTCTGAAGTTCTATTTTTGCTACTAAATTTCACCCCAGAAAATAATATATCCTTTGACGGACACTAAGGAAATTGTCCAGTCCCAGCTGTTACACCAAATTCAGGGTATTGCTATTTTGGCAATTAAATTTCACCCCAGAACAAAATCTATCCTGTGATGGACACTATTAAACTTGGCCAGCCACAGCTGAAACCACTGATTTATGGTATTGCTATTTTGGCAATTGAATTTCACCCCAGAAAAAAATATATCCTTTGCCGGACACTATTAAACTTGTCCAGCCACAGCTAGAACACCAGATTTTCTTTAGTTCTATTTTAGCAACTGTATTTCACCCAAGAACATAATATATCCTTTGACGGACACTAGGAAATTGTCCAGTCACAGCTGGAACACCAGATTTAGGGTATTGCTATTTTGGCAATTAAATTTCATCCCTGAATAAAATCTATCCTGTGAAGAACACTATTAAACTTGGCCAGCCACAACTGAAACCACTGACTTATGGTATTACTATTTTGGCAATTGAATTTTACCCCAGAAAAGAATAGATCCTTTGCCGGATACTATTGAACTTGTCCAGACACAGCTGGAATACCAGATTTACTGTATTTCTATTTTTGCAACTGTATTTCACCAAATAACATAATATATCCTTTGACGGACACTAGGGAAATTGTCCAGTCACAGCTGGAACACCAGATTCAGGGTATTGCTATTTTGGCAATTAAATTTCAACCCAGAAAAAAATATACCCTTTTACAGACAGATTTAAAATAGGCCTCCAAAAGCTGTAACACCAGATTCATGGTATTGCTATTTTGGCAATTAAATTTCACCCCAGAAATATTTTTTTTTTTAATGGACAGAATTAAACACGGCCTGCAACAGATAGAACACCAGATTTACTGTATTTCTATTTTTGCTACTGTCTTTCAGCCCAGAAAATTATATATCCTTTGAAGGCCACTAGAGAAATTGTCCAGTCACAGCTGGAACACCAGATTCAGGGTATTGCTATTTTGGCAATTAAATTTCACCTAAAGAAAATATACCCTTTTACGGACAGATTTTAACTATGCCTGAAACAGCTGGGACACCAGATTTACTGTATTTCTATTTTTGCTACTGACTTTCACCCCATAACATAATATATCCTTTGACGGACACTAGGGAAATTGTCCAGTCACAGCTGGAACACCAGATTCAGGGTATTCCTATTTTGGCAATTAAATTTCACCCCAGAAAAAAAAATATACCCTTTTACGGACAGATTAAAACTAGATCTGCAACAGCTGGAACACTAGATTTACTGTATTTCTATTTTTGCTACTGAATTTCACCCCAGGAAATAATATATCCTTTGACGGACACTAAGGAAATTGTCCAGTCCCAGCTGTTACACCAGATTAAGGGTATTGCTATTTTAGCAATTAAATTTCACCTCAGAACAAAATCTATCCGGTGACACACTATTAAACTTGGCCAGCCACAGCTAAAACCACTAATTTATGGTATTGCTATTTTGGCAATTGAATTTCACCCCAGAAAAAAATATATCCTTTGCCGGACACTATTAAACTTGTCCAGCCACAGCTAGAACACCAGATTTTCTGTAGTTCTATTTTAGCAACTGTATTTCACCCAAGAACATAATATATCCTTTGACGGACACTAGGGAAATTGTCCAGTCACAGCTGGAACACCAGATTCAGGGTATTGCTATTTTGGAAATTAAATTTCACTCCAGAAAAAAATATACCCTTTTAAAGACAGATTTAAAATAGGCCTGCAACAGCTGTAACACCAGATTCATGGTATTGCTATTTTAGCAATTAAATTTCACCCCAGAAATTTTTTTTTTTTAATGGACAGAGTTAAACACGGCCTGCAACAGATAGAAATACAGTAAATCTGGTGTTCTATTTTTGCTTCTGACTTTCACGCCAGAAAATAATATATCCTTTGACAGACACTAGAGAAATTGTCTAGTCACAGCTGGAACACCAGATTTAGGGTATTGCTATTTTGGCAATTAAATTTCACCTAGAAAAAAATATACCCTTTTACAGATAGGTTAAAACTAGGCCTGCAACAGCTGGAACACCAGATTTACTGTATTTTTATTTTTGCTACTGACATACACCCCAGAAAATAATATATCCTTTGACGGACAATAGGGAAATTGTCCAGTCACAGCTGGAACACCAGATTAACGGTAGTGCTATTTTGGCAATTAAATTTCACCCCAGAACAAAATCTATCCTGTGATGGACACTATTAAACTTGGCCAGCCACAGCTGAAACCACTGATTTATGGTATTGCTATTTTGGCAATTGAATTTCACCCCAGAAAAAAATAGATCCTTTGCCGGACACTATTAAACTTGTCCAGTCACAGCTGGAACACCAGATTTACTGTATTTCTATTTTTGCTACTAAATTTCACCCCAGAAAATAATATATCCTTTGACGGACACTAAGGAAATTGTCCAGTCCCAGCTGTTACACCAAATTCAGGGTATTGCTATTTTGGCAATTAAATTTCACCCCAGAACAAAATCTATCCTGTGATGGACACTATTAAACTTGGCCAGCCACAGCTGAAACCACTGATTTATGGTATTGCTATTTTGGCAATTGAATTTCACCCCAGAAAAAAATATAATTCTTTTGCCGGACACTATTAAACTTGTCCAGCCACAGCTAGAACACCAGATTTTCTTTAGTTCTATTTTAGCAACTGTATTTCACCCAAGAACATAATATATCCTTTGACGGACACTAGGGAAATTGTCCAGTCACAGCTGGAACACCAGATTTACAGTATTTTTATTTTTGCTACTGACATACACACCAGAAAATAATATATCTTTTGACGGACACTAGGGAAATTGTCCAGTCACAACTGGAACAGCAGATTCACGGTAGTGATATTTTGGCAATTAAATTTCTCCCCAGAACAAAATCTATCCTGTGATGGACACTATTAAATTGGCCAGCCACAGCTGAAACCACTGATTTATGTTATTGCTATTTTGGCAATTGAATTTCACCCCAGAAAAAAATATACCCTTTTACGGACAGATTTAAACTAGACATGAAACAGCTGGAACTCCAGATTCAGGGTATTGCTATTTTGGAATTAAATTTCACCCCAGAAAAAAATATACCCGTTTACGGACAGATTTAAAATAGACCTGCAACAGCTGGAACAACAGATTTACTGTATTTCTATTTTTGCTACTGACTTTCACCCTAGAAAATAACATATCCTTTGACGGACACTAGTGCAATTTCCCACTCACACCTGGAACACCAGATTTAGGGTATTGCTATTTTGGCAATTGAATTTCACCCCAGAAAAAAAAATATCCTGTACCTGACACTATTAAACTTGTCCAGTCACAGCAGGAATACCAGATTTACTGAATTTTATTTTTGCAACTGGATTTCACCCCCATAACAAAATCTATCCTTTGACAGATACTATTAAACTTGTCCAGTCACAGCTGGAACACCAGATTTACTGTATTTCAAATTTTTGCAACTGTATTTCACACGACAAAATAATATATCTTTTGACTGACACTAGGGAAATTGTCCAGTCACAGCTGGAACACCAGATTCAGGGTATTGCTATTTTGGCAATTAAATTTCACCCCTGAATATAATCTATCCTGTGAAGAACACTATGAAAATTGGCCAGCCACAACTGAAACCACTGACTTATGGTATTACTATTTTGGCAATTGAATTTTACCCCAGAAAAGAATTGATCCTTTGACGGATACTATTGAACTTGTCCAGACACAGCTGGAACAACAGATTTACTGTATTTCTATTTTTGCAACTATATTTCACCCCAGAAAATAATATATCCTTTGACGGACACTAGTGAAATTTTCCAGTCACAGCTGGAACACCAGATTTAGGGTATTGCTATTTTGGCAATTAAATGTCACCCCAGAAAAAAATAGATCCTTTGCCGGACACTATTTAACTTGTTCAGCCACAGCTGGAATACCAGATTTACTGTATTTCTATTTTTGCAACTGTATTTCACCCCAGAAAATAATATATCCTATGACGGACACTAGGGAAATTGTCCAGTCACAGCTGGAACACCAGATTCAGGGTATTGCTATTTTGGAAATTAAATTTCACCCCAGAACAAAATCTTTCCTGTGACAGACACTATTAAACTTGTCCAGCCACAGCTGGAACACCAGATTTTCTGTAGTTATATTTTTGCAACTATATTTCACCAAAGAACATAATATATCCTTTGACGGACACTAGGGAAACTCTCCAGTAACAGCTGGAACACCAGATTCAGGGTATTGCTATTTTGGCAATGAAATTTCAACCCAGAAAAAAATATACCCTTTTACAGACAGATTTAAAATAGGCCTGCAACAGCTGTAACACCAAATTCATGGTATTGCTATTTTGGCAATTACATTTCACCCCAGAAAAAAATATAATTTTAAAGGCAGATTTAAACACAGCCTGCAACAGATAGAACATCAGATGTACTGTATTTGTATTTTTGCTACTGTCTTTCACCCCAGAAAATTATATATCCTTTGACGGACACTAGAGAAATTGTCCAGTCACAGCTGGAACACCAGATTCAGGGTATTGCTATTTTGGCAATTAAATTTCACCTAAAGAAAATATACCCTTTTACGGACAATTAAATTTCACCCCAGAACAAAATCTATCCTGTGATGGACACTATTAAACTTGGCCAGCCACAGCTGAAACCACTGATTTATGGTATTGCTATTTTGGCAATTGAATTTCACCCTAGAAAAAAAATATATCCTTTGCCGGAAACTATTAAACTTATTCAGCTACAGCTGGAACATCAGATTTACTGTATTGTTATTTTGGCAATTGAATTTCACCCCAGAAAATTATCTATCCTTTGCTGGACACTATTAAACTTAGCCAGCCACTGCTGGGACACCAGATTTATGGTATTGCTATTTTGGCTATTGAATGTCACCCCAGAATAAAATGTATCCTTTGCCGGACACTATTAAACTTGTCCAGCCACTGCTGGGACACCAGATTTATGGTATTGCTATTTTGGCTATTGAATTTCACCCCAGAATAAAATATATCCTTTGCCGGACACTATTAAACTTGTCCAGCCACAGCTGGAACACCAGATTTTCTGTAGTTCTATTTTTCAACTGTATTTCACCAAAGAACATAATATATCCTTTGAAAGACGCTAGGGAAATTGTCCAGTCACAGCTGGAACACCAGGTTCAGGGTATTTCTATTTTGGCAATTAAATTTCACCCCAGAACAAAATCTATCCTGTGATGGACACTTTTAAACTTGTCCAGCCACAGCTGGAACACCAGATTTCCGGTATTTCTATTTTTGCAACAGAATTTTACCGCAGAAAATAATATATCCTATGACGGACACTATGAAACTTGTCCAGCCACAGCTGGAACACCAGATTTATTGTATTTCTATTTTTGCAACTGTATTTCACCCCAGAAAATAATATATCATTTGACGGACACTAGGGAAATTGTCCAGTCACAGCTGGAACACCAGATTTACTGTATTGCTATTTTGGCAATTGAATTTCACCCCACAAAATTATCTATCCTTTGCTGGACACTATTAAACTTAGCCAGCCACTGCTGGGACACCAGATTTATGGTATTGCTATTTTGGCTATTGAATGTCACCCCAGAATAAAATGTATCCTTTGCCGGACACTATTAAACTTGTCCAGCCACAGCTGGAACACCAGATTTTCTGTAGTTCTATTTTTGCAACTGTATTTCACCAAAGAACATAATACATCCTTTGACGGACACTAGGGAAATTGTCCAGTCACAACTAGAACACCAGATTCAGGGTATTGCTATTTTGGCAATTAAATTTCAACCCAGAAAAAAATATACCCTTTTACAGACAGATTTAAAATAGGCCTGCAACAGCTGTAACACCAGATTCATGGTATTGCTATTTTGGCAATTAAATTTCACCCCAGAAAAAAAAATATTTTTAAAGGACAGATTTAAACACGGCCTGCAACAGATAGAACACCAGATTTACTGTATTTCTATTTTTGGTACTGACTTTCACCCCAGAAAATAATATATCCTTTGACAGACACTAGAGAAATTGTCTAGTCACAGCTGGAACACCAGATTTAAGGTATTGCTATTTTGGCAATTAAATTTCACCTAGAAAAAAATATACCCTTTTACGGACAGGTTTAAACTAGGCCTGCAATAGCTGGAACACCAGATTTACAGTATTTTTATTTTTGCTACTGACATACACCCCAGAAAATAATATATCATTTGACGGACACTAGGGAAATTGTCCAGTCACAGCTGGAACATCAGATTCACGGTAGTGCTATTTTGGCAATTAAATTTCACCCCAGAACAAAATCTGTCCTGTGATGGACACTATTAAACTTGGCCAGCCATATCTGAAACCACTGATTTATGGTATTGCTATTTTGCCAATTGAATTTCACCCCAGAAAAAAATATATCCATTGCCGGACACTTTTAAACTTGTCCAGCCACAGCTGGAACACCAGATTTCCGGTATTTCTATTTTTGCAACTGAATTTTCCCGCAGAAAATAATATATCCTATGACGGACACTGTGAAACTTGTCCATCAACAGCTGGAACACCAGTTTTATTGTATTTCTATGTTTGCCACTGTATTTCACCCTAGAAAATAATATATCATTTGACTGACACTAGGGAAATTGTCCAGTCACAGCTGGAACACCAGATTCAGGGTATTGCTATTTTGGCAATTAAATTTCACCCCAGAACAAAATCTATCCTGTGACAGACACTATTAAACTTGGCCAGACACAGCTAAAATCACTGATTTATTGTATTTCTATTTTTGCAACTGTATTTCAACCCAGAAAAAAATATATCCTTTGACGGACACTAGGGAAATTGTCCAGTCACAGCTCGAACACCAGATTTACGTTATTGCTATTTTGGCAATTAAATTTCACCCCAGAACAAAATCTATCTTATGACGGACACTATGAAACTTGTCCTGCCACAGCTAGAACACCAGATTTATTGTATTTCTATTTTTGCAACTGTATTTCACCCCAGAAAATAATATATCCTTTGACGTACACTAGGGAAATTGGCCAGTCACAGCTGGAACACCAGATTTTCTGTATTGCTATTTTGGCAATTGAATTTCACCCCAGAAAATAATCTATCCTTTGCCGGACACTATTAAACTTAACCAGCAACTGCTGGGACACCAGATTTATGGTATTGCTATTTTGGCTATTGAATTTCACCCCAGAATAAAATATATCCTTTACCGGACACTATTAAACTTGTCCAGCCACAGCTGGAACACCAGATTTTCTGTAGTTCTATTTTTGCAACTGTATTTCACCAAAGAACATAATATATCCTTTGATGGACACTAGGGAAATTGTCCAGTCACAGCTAGAACACCAGATTCAGGGTATTGCTATTTTGGCAATTAAATTTCAACCCAGAAAAAAATATACCCTTTTACAGACAGATTTAAAATAGGCCTGCAAAAGCTGTAACACCAGATTCATGGTATTGCTATTTTGGCAATTAAATTTCACCCCAGAAAAAAAAATTATTTTAAAGGACAGATTTAAACATGGCCTGCAACAGATAGAACATCAGATTTACTGTATTTCTATTTTTGGTACTGACTTTCACCCCAGAAAATAATATATCCTTTGACAGACACTAGAGAAATTGTCTATTCACAGCTGGAACACCAGATTTAGGGTATTGCTATTTTGGCAATTAAATTTCACCTAGAAAAAAATATACCCTTTTACGGACAGGTTTAAACTAGGCCTGCAACAGCTGAATCACCAGATTTACAGTATTTTTATTTTTTCTACTGACATACACCCCAGAAAATAATATATCCTTTGACGGACACTAGGGAAATTGTCCAGTCACAGCTGGAACACCAGATTCACGGTAGTGCTATTTTGGCAATTAAATTTCACCCCAGAACAAAATCTATCCTGTGATGGACACTATTAAACTTGGCCAGCCATATCTGAAACCACTGATTTATGGTATTGCTATTTTGGCAATTGAATTTCACTCGAGAAAAAAATATATCCATTGCCGGACACTATTAAACTTGTCCAGCCACAGCTGGAACACCAGATTTCCGGTATTTCTATTTTTGCAACTGAATTTTACCGCAGAATATAATATATCCTATGACGGACACTATGAAACTTGTCCAGCCACAGCTGGAACACCAGATTTATTGTATTTCTATTTTTGCAACTGTATTTCACCCCAGAAAATAATATATCCTTTGACTAACACTAGGGAAATTGTCCAGTCACAGCTGGAACACCAGATTCAGGGTATTGCTATTTTGGCAATTAAATTTCACCCCAGAACAAAATCTATCCTGTGACAGACACTATTAAACTTGGCCAGACACAGCTGAAATCACTGATTTATTGTATTTCTATTTTTGCAACTGTATTTCACCCCAGAAAAAAATATATCCTTTGACGGACACTAGGGAAATTGTCCAGTCACAGCTCGAACACCAGATTTACTTTATTGCTATTTTGGCAATTAAATTTCACCCCAGAACAAAATCTATCTTATGACGGACACTATGAAACTTGTCCTGCCACAGCTGGAACACCAGATTTATTGTATTTCTATTTTTGCAACTGTATTTCACCCCAGAAAATAATATATCCTTTGACGTACACTAGGGAAATTTTCCAGTCACAGCTGGAACACCAGATTTGCTGTATTGCTATTTTGGCAATTGAATTTCACCCCAGAAAATTATCTATTCTTTGCCGGACACTATTAAACTTAGCCAGCCACTGCTTGGACACCAGATTTATGGTATTGCTATTTTGGCTATTGAATTTCACCCCAGAATAAAATATATCCTTTGCCGGACACTATTAAACTTTGCCAGCCACTGCTGGGACACTAGATGTAGGGGATTGCAATTTTGGCAATTGTATTTCACCACAGAACAAAATCTATCCTTTGCCAGACAGCAGTCAGTATTACACTTGGCTAGCCACAGCTGGAACACCAGATTTAGGGGATTGCTATTTTGGCAAATGGATTTAACCCCTTAATAAAATATAGAATTTTTTTTATCTTGGGTTTCTAAGGGTGACAATAAGCAAAGCCAAGCCCCTGATGTAGGATATAGCAAAAAAATAATAATAGTATGGATGGATTGATTGACTTGGTGGCAGCTTGTGCTGGTGCACCACAAGACACAAAATAGACGCCGATCAAAGTGACAGAAAAATGCTCTGTGCAGCCTAAAAACCAGTGAGCAATTAACTAGCAGAAGTGTAATGATTCACAGCTGTAGATCGATCACTTCATTAGGTGTTTTTGCTGACTTATCCCTGCCTAATCTTATGCTCACAGAAGCTGCATCCTCTCCCTTCACTAATCAGAGCAATGTGACGTGCGGCGCTACGTGACTCCAGCTTAAATGGAGGCTGGGTCACATGCTGCACTTGGCCAATCACAGCCATGCCATTAGTAGGCATGGCTGTGATGGCTTCTTAGGGCAAGTAGTAAAACGCTAGCTGATTGGCTGCTGTGCAGTCCTTTAGAAAGCGGGAAGAAATCGCCGAACAACGGACCCGAGCCCGAACTTTTTTGAAAATGTCCGGGTTACGAACACCACAACATTCGGTACAAACCCAAATTATCCAGTTCGGGTTCGCTCATCCCTATTCATGAGGTGGATGATGATGAGACACAGGTGCCAAACACTCAGGTTGCGGTTAGGTCAAGTCAGGAGGATGAGCAGAGTGAGGAAGTGGAAGCGGAGGTGGTGGATGATGAGGTTGATGACCCAACATGGGAAGGTGAAATGCCGATCGAGGACAGCAGTACAGAGGAGGAGAGATCCGCAGCACCGCAACAGTCTGGAAGAGGCAGTGGTCTTGCAAAAGGGAGATGTCCGCCAACAGCAAACAGTCCCGCAAGCGTTACACCGAGCACCCCCATTGGTAAATCTACCTTGCCAAGGGGTAGGTGTTCAGCAGTATGGCACTTTTTTAAGCAAAGCGGAGATGCCAAAAGAGTTGTAGTTTTCAACCTGTGACGTACCAAAATGAGTCAGTGCGTGAACACTAGCAATCTCACCACCACCAGCATGATCCACCACATGGCATCAAAGCCTGATGTCGGCGGCCGTCCCTCGGTACGCAGTCCCCAGCCGCCACTATTTTGCACAGTGTGCTGTGCCCGCCTTACACCAGCATGTGTCCCAGAACATCACCCATGCCCTGACTAACGCACTTACTGGGTAATGGGGGAGGAGATGACTCAGGGTGATAGCCAGACCTCCCCCAGTTCGTCTTCTCAATACGAATTGGGCCATGAAGAGGAGGAGGAGCTGGAGACACTTGCCTCTGCTACAGAGGCTAGTACCCATGGAACTTTAAT
Source organism: Bufotes viridis (assembly GCA_033119425.1). Lineage (NCBI taxonomy): Eukaryota > Metazoa > Chordata > Amphibia > Anura > Bufonidae > Bufotes > Bufotes viridis. The sequence continues at coordinate 83,233,646 of CM065595.1, forward strand.
TCCATATGTTCAGCGTGGATGGGCAGAAGAGGAGGAAAAGGAGGATGAGGGTATGGAGAGTCATACTGAAGTTGATATCGATGTCTTGCCTGTTGGTACTCTGGCACACATGGCTGACTTCATGTTAGACTGCCTTTTCTGCGACCCTCGCATTAAATGCATTTTAGGTATCACAGAGTACTGGGTGTTCACCCTTCTCAACACCCGCTACAAAGAGAACTTCTCCTCTCATTCCTGTGTTGGAGAGGATGAGTAAAATAGTGCAATACCAGAAGGTACCTGTTGACAGATTTCTCCAAAATTTTCCATCTGACAATGCAGAGTCCGTACTTCCTTAGGCAACCGAGGAAGGGAGACAAGGGGAACACACAGCATTTGCAACAGAGGCAGGGCAACACTTTCCAAGGCATCGGACACTTTCATGACACCCCACCAGCAACCTCACCCTGAACAGCGGGCTAGTACTACAAGGAGGGAAAAGTTTTGGAAGATGGTGAAGGAATACATTGCAGACCGTGTCAGCGTTCCTAAATGATCCCTCAGTGCCTAACAACTACTGGATGTCCAAGCTGGACATGTGGCACAAACTTGCGCTCTACGCCTTGGAGGGTCTGGCCTGTCCTGCCTCCAGCATATCGTATGAGTGTGTATTTAGTGCTGCTCGTGGCATTATAACAGATAAGCGTATCCGCTTGTCCACTTACAATGCTGACAGGTTGACTCAGATAAAAATGAACAAGGACTGGATTGTCCTTGACTTCTCCACTCCACCAGAGGAAAGCTGAGCTAATGAGGAACAAAAACACAATTTAAATGTATGCTTTATAATGTACTCAATCCACAAGATTCAGATGCACCCTTTTCACTGCAAAAAAGGGAATATGCTTTAGGCCTCATGCACACGGCCGTTGTTCGGGTCCGCGTCCGTGCCGCATATTTCGCGGCTCGGCCGTGGACCCATTCACTTCAATGGGGCCGCAAAAGATGCGGACAGCACACGGAGTTGCTCCGTTCCGTGCCCCCGCAAAAAAAATAGAGCATGTCCTATTCTTGTCCGTTATGCGGACAAAAATAGGCATCTCTATAATGGGCCGCGTTCCGTTCCGCAAATTGCGGAACGGAACACGGAGCAGCTTCCGTGATTCGCGGATCCGCGGTTTGCGGACCGCAAAACACCAACGGCCGTGTGCATGAGGCCTTAATTTTGTTTTCTCATCCGCCTCCTCCTCCGCTTCCACTTCTATACAGTATATATGCCCTTACCTCTAATGTTTTATACGGTCTGCTCACCTTTAGGTCATCACTGCAATGTTTTATGGGGTTTGCTCACCTTCAGGCCCTCACCTCCAATGTTTTATATGGTCTGCTCACCTGTAGGCCATTACTGCAATGTTTTATGGTGTTTGATCACCTTCAGGCCCTCACCTCCAATGTTTTATACGGTTTGCTCACCTGTAGGTCATTATTGCAATGTTTTATGGGGTTAGATCACCTTCAGGACCCCCCCCCAATGTTTTATACGGTCTGCTGTCTGCTCACCTTTAGGCCATCACTGCAATGTTTTATGGAGTTCGCTCACCTATAGACCCTCACCTCCAATGTTTTATACGGTCTGCTCACCTTCAGGTCCTCACCTCCAATGTTTTATATGGTCTGCTCAACTGTAGGCTATTACTGCAATGTTTTATGGGGTTCGATCACCTTCAGGCCCTCACCTCCAATGTTTTATACGGTCTGCTCACCTGTAGGCCATCACTGCAATGTTTTATGGGGTTCGCTAGGCTTCAGGCCCACACCTCTAATGTTTTATATGGTCTGCTCACCTGTAGGCCATCACTGCAATGTTTTATGGGGTTCGCTCACCTTCAGGCCCTCAACTATAATGTTTTAGAGGGTAAGCAACAGGCCCTTGCTCCAAATGTTTTTGAGGGTCACCAGCAGGCCATCAATCATAATTTTCCAAGGGCGTGTATGATGCTCTCCTTTTTGTGTAATAAAGGGTGTATTGGAGTGCCGGTTCCTTGTATGTTTTGCCAGCACTTTCACTTAGTGCATAGGCTTTATGAGGGTAGCAGTGTACCTGAACAATTATAGCACCATGTGAATGAGGCCCTCCTTTATGTGATATACAGGCTGTATCGGAGTGCTTCTTCCTTGTCATTTTTGGCAGCATTTGCACTGTATATACAATTTAATATCCAGGAAAGAATGTTTCCTAACAAATTTACCTTTAATTTTACCTGTGATTTTGTTGCTATGTAAAAGTGGTGGATAACTGGGACAACATGGTTACCAGCAGCGACATTGGAGTCCAAGATGCACCCAGACATGGTCCCCATGCTGTTACAGATCCATTTCTATGGTGTCTCTGTCACTTTCTGACCTTTTCCAATGGACCAGGCACCCTCCCCTCATCCGAGCAGGGGGTGCCTGGTTGTCTTCCATTGACTTCCATTATACTCAGGTGCTCGGCCGAGTGCACAAATATCGCTTTGTGTTCGGATCAAGTACCCGAACACCCGAACACTTTGGTGCTCGTTCGTCACTATCTGCTATCAAACACACACACACAGTAGTCCTTAAAAGGACTTTTAGGTCTTTGAAAAGCTTTCTTAGAATAAGAACTGTGAATTTCGCTCCTTACACTGTCTTTCCTTTCCTACGCTCTGCTCTCCTTGACTATGACTGATCTGAGCACGTGTCATCGGGTGTCAGCCTCCGATGACGCGTTCCGGCCAGACAAGCACTGTAATGTCAGTAGCTAACATGGCTACGGCATTTCAGTGAAGGGCATTAGTTACCTGCAAGTTTATTGGCTGCTTATCAGGCACCAAATGTGCGGTGAGAAGACTCAAGCATTGCGCTTGAGCACATGTGGTATTCGGCCGAGTACCGCCATGTGCCGAGCATAGCGATGCTCGAGCCAGACCAGTATTTGGCCGAGCATGCTCGCTCATCACTAGAAATAAGCTCTTAATAATTTTTGCCTATAATGCTACTAGTTGTACCAGATGTAAAGTAGCTATCCTATAAGTCAATGTTAAACTTTTTAATTACATAATAATTAATTTGAAATCATTTAAAATGTTGAACATTTACTTACAGGATAGCTATCTTATATCTGGGAGCATTAGAGGCAGAGCTTGTTAAGAGCTCATTTGCATATTCTTTTCCCAGAAGTCCAAAGAAGTGGTGTTTCCGAAATGTTTGTTTTTCATATGTGAATCTGAGGCTCTGATTCAGAATTATGATACTTTTTCTTAATATGCAACTTAGGCCTTTAGTGCAATGAGGAAGTCATCATCGATCTTGTTGCACCCAAGATCCACTCATTTCTGTGGCCAGCTCCTCCCTGGTTGCTTTCATTGACAGGGTCAGGCATTGGCAGAACAGTCAGGGAGGGGCTGGCTGCATAAAGTAGTGGAGCTTGGGTGCAAAAAGAGCAATGGTGACACTCTTATTGCACCCAAGGCCTAATTTTTTTTATTAAGAAAATATGTGTCTTAAATCAGGAAAGCAGCCTCAGATCAACAAAAGAAAAACCGCGATTAAGGGCCCTTTCACACTTGCGTTTAGAAGATCCAGCATATAGTTCCGTCGCTGGGGCTCTATGCTGGAAAGAAACACTTCATTTACAGTTAATACAACCGCATGCATCCATTTGAACGGATCCGCTTGTATCAACTTTAACTATTTTTTAACATTGCCAAGACGGATCCATCATGAACTCCATTGAAAGTCAATGGAGGACAGATCTGTTTTCTATTGTGGCAGATTGTGCCAGATAAAACTGATCCGTCCCCATTGCCTTGCATTGGAGGTCATGACGGATCCGTTTTGCTCCGCATCCCAGGACAGAAAGAATACCGCAGCATGCTGCGATATTTTCTCCATCCAAAAAATGTTCAGTGACTGAACTGAAGACATCCTGATGCATACTGAACAGATTTCTTTCCATTCAGAATGCATGGGGAGAATCCAGATCAGTATTCATCCGGCATAGAGCCCTGACGACGGAACTCTATGCCGAATCCTGAAAACGCTAGTGTGAAAGGGCCCTTAATCAGGTGAACCACAGCTATGTGTTCATGCAGTTTGATAGGGAAGTCGCTAGTGACAGATTCTCTTTAAACATTAACATAGTATTAATAAATTAGCAGCATGATGAGGATGTGTTCAGTATCAGTAGTATTATTATTGATATCAATACTAACAATTTGTCTTGGCTAACTGAAGTAATGGTCCAGAAGGTTTAACTCCTTCTCGACCAGCAGCAGACATGTTCTCTATGGGAACTATAAAAAAAATTGTATATATACAGGGGGATGCGAAAGTTTGGGCAACCTTGTTAATCGTCATGATTTTCCTGTATAAATCGTTGGTTGTTACGATAAAAAATGTCAGTTAAATATATCATATAGGAGACACACACTGTGATATTTGAGAAGTGAAATTATGTTTATTGGATTTACAGAAAGTGTGCTATAATTGTTTAAACCAAATTAGGCAGGTGCATAAATTTGGGCACTGTTGTCATTTTATTGATTCCAAAACCTTTAGAACTAATTATTGGAACTCAAATTGGCTTGGTAAGCTCAGTGACCCCTGACCTACATATACAGGTAAATCCAATTATGAGAAAGAGTATTTAAGGGGGTCAATTGTAAGTTTCCCTCCTCTTTTAATTTTCTTTGAAGAGTAGCAACATGGGGTTCTCAAAACAACTCTCAAATGACCTGAAGACAAAGATTGTTCACTATCATGGTTTAGGGGAAGGATACAGAAAGCTGTCTCAGAGATTTCAGCTGTCTGTTTCCACAGTTAGGAACATATTGAGAAAATGGAAGACGACAGGCTCAGTTCAAGTTAAGGCTCGAAGTGGCAAACCAAGAATAATCTCGGATAGACAGAAGCGACGAATGGTGAGAACAGTCAGAGTCAACCCACAGACCAGCACCAAAGACCTACAACATCATCTTGCTGCAGATGGAGTCACTGTGCATTGTTCAACCATTCACAAGGAGATGCTGTATGCGAGAGTGATGCAGAGGAAGCCTTTTCTCCGCCCACAGCACAAAAAGCTTGAGGTGGGCTAAAGCACATTTGGACAAGCCAGCCTCATTTTGGAATAAGGTGCTGTGCACTGATGAAACTAAAATTTAGTTATTTGGGCATAACAAGGGGCGTTATGCATGGAGGAAAAAGAACACAGCATTCCAAGAAAAACACCTGCTACCTACAATAAAATATGGTGGTGGTTCAATCATGCTGTGGGGCTGTGTGGCCAGTGCAGGAACTGGGAATCTTGTCAAAGTTGAGGGATGCATGGATTCCTCTCAGTATCAGCAGATTCTGGAGACCAATGTCCAGGAATCAGTGACAAAGCTGAAGCTGCGCCCGGGCTGGATCTTTCAACAAGACAACGACCCTAAACACTGCTCAAAATCCACTAAGGCATTTATGCAGAGGAACAAGTGCAATGTTCTGGAATGGCCATCTCAGTCCCCAGACCTGAATATAATTGAAAATCTGTGGTGTGACTTAAAGAGAGCTGTCCATGCTTGGAAGCCATCAAACCTGAATGAACTAAAGATGTTTTGTAAAGAGGAATGGTCCAAAATACCTTCAACCGTAATCCAGACTCTCATTGGAACCTACAGGAAACATTTAGAGGCTGTAATTTCTGCAAAAGGAGGATCTACTAAATATTGATTTCATTTCTTTTTTGTGGTGCCCAAATTTATGCACCTGCCTAATTTGGTTTAAACAATTATAGCACACTTTCTGTAAATCCAATAAACTTAATTTCACTTCTCAAATATCACTGTGTGTGTCTCCTATATAATATATTTAACTGACATTTTTTATCGTAACAACCAATGATTTATACAGGAAAATCATGACAATAAACAAGGTTTGCCCAAACCTTCGCATCCCACTGGTATTTATATTTAATAAAAAGTAAAAAAAAAAAAAAACATTCTAATCACCCCAATTTCCTAAAAATGTAAATAAAAATAAAAAACAAAACAAAAAAATATGATGGGCATCACTAAGTGCAAAAACAATAATACTATTAAAATATAAAAATATTTTTCTCATATGGCAAACTGCGAAACAGAAAAAAAGATCAAAATGGACATTTTTTGTTTGCTTCACCTCACACAAAAATTATATAAAAAGTGATCAAAAAGTCATACACACCCCAAAATGGTATCAATGAAAAAACTTAACTTTAGTGGTATTGCTGTAATTTTACTGACCTGGAGAATGAAAGTAAAAGTTCAGTTTTACCTTATTGGGAACGCTGTAAAAACAAAACCCATAAAACAGTTGTGTTTTTTTTCCGATGTCACCCTATTTGGAATTTTTTTCAGCTCCCCCTACATCGTATGCAATATTAAATTATGTAATTAGGAAATGCAACTTGTCCCGCAAAAAACAAGCCCTCAGACGACTATGTGAATAGAAAAATAAAAAAGCTGAGGCTCCAAAAATAAAAAAAAACCTCAGAGGCTGAAAGTGTTAAACATAAGATATAAATAAAGATAAACTACTAATAGACTGGTGAGAGGGCACTGCTATCTGTAAATAAAATACGTAAAAGGAAACTCTCACCATTAGGCTGCTTTCAGACAAGCATATTTGCAATGCGTATATAGTCCAGATTTTATGTTCCGGAATCCACTGCTAATGTTAAAGAATAGGGCTATTCACATGGGTGTAAAATTTCCGTCAGTATTTGAAATGCATAGCATGTCTAAGTTTTGTGCGGATTGGTTTCCAAATACGCACATTACAGTCTGTGCAGTGCATATATGATGAAAGAAGGAAGAAATACGCATGGAAATCCTGATTAAATCCTAAAGCAATCCTGATGACAATACTAATGGTATATCATCAGGATCCTGAGCCAGAAAACTGACGGATTTCAATACGGTCGTCTGAAAGTGGACTTAGGGTACAGTGCAATCAGCAGCTGAGTAGATTGATATACGAGCAGTCCTCCCAACTTTTGAAAAACACAAAGGGACAGTATGTGTGGCAATATATTCATACTATTCAACGCCTCTAAATCCGCCCCCCAAAACACAACTATACACACCCAGTCCCCTTAATGCCCCCTCAAAGTAATTATTCCCCCTTTGTGCCAGCACACAGTAGCAATGCCAACTTTGTGCCCCCTTCACTGTTCCTCCTACACAGCCTGCACAACTGCTCCTACACAGACCAGCAGCAGGATGTGAGAGGGCATTGTTCTGCTGCTGGTGAGCTCCGACAAGCTAAATGGTGAAGCGGGGAGCGGATGGCTCTCTGCTTCACCATTAAAATCATTTGTCTCTGTGTCCTATGGACGCAGGGACAGCTAAGAGCGGGACATCCTAAGCCAATCCGGTACTGTCCTGCCAAATCCAGGATGGTTAGGAGGTATGTATAGAGAGCTAGCTATCAGTCAGAAAGTAGGATAACTCACATGATTCCTAAGAATACAAGATAAGAATAGGGCTACTATCACACTAGTGGCAGCCTTCTACGGCAGGCTGTTCCGGTGTGATGTACCTGATGCCCCCCCAAAAAGTGATTGAGGGGTGTGATGTACCTATAATATACTTTCTAAGTTCATTTGTATTGTGCAGCAGTTGTGTGCAATTCTGCTGCGATACTGCAGGTATATAGAGGGACAAAAGCTATTGCAACAACTATTTGCAATGGGTGTTGTATACCTGTTGCCCCCCCCCCCCCAACAAAAAAAAAAAAGATTGAGGGTTGCAATATACCTGCTTCCACAAAATACTGATTGAAGGCTGCAATATACCTGTAACCTATTGCTCAAAATAAACAGGGTGGTGTAATATACTGTTGTGGAAAAAAAAATAATTGAGGGGTGTGATATACCTGCTTCCACAAAATAATGATTAAGGGGATTGATATACCTGCTTCCACCAAATACTGTTTAAGGCCTGCGATACACCTGCTTCTACAAAATACTGATTAAGGGGATTGGTATACCTGCTTCCACCAAATATTAATTGAGGCCTGCGATACACCTGCTTCCACAAAATACTGATTAAGGGGTTTGTTAGACCTGCTTCCACAAAATACTAATTCACGCCTGCGATATACCAGCTTCCAAAAAATACCGATTAAGGGGTTTGATATACCTGCTTCCACCAAATACTGATTGAAACCTGCAATATATCTGCTTACACAAAATACTGATTAAGGGGATCAATATACCTGCTTCCAACAAATGCTGATTGAGATCTGCAATATATCTGCTTACACAAAATACTGATTAAGGGGATTGATATACCTGCTTCCACCAAAAATTGATTGAGGCCTGCGATATGCCTGCTTTCACAAAATACTCATTAAGGTGATTGATATACCTGCTTCCTCCAAATATTGATTGAGGCCTGCGATACACCTGATTCCACAAAATATTGATTAAGGAGTTTGATAGACCTGCTTCCACCAAATACTTATTGATGCCTGTGATATACCAGCTTCCACAAAATACTGATTAAGGGGATTAATATACCTGCTTCCGCCAAATATTGATTGAGGCCTGTGATATACTTGCTTCCACAAAAAACTGATTAAGGGGATTAATATACCTGCTTCCACCAAATATTGATTTATGCCTGCGATACACCTGCTTCCATAAAATACTGATTAAGGGGATTGATATACCTGCTTCCACCAAATACTGATTGAGACCTGCGATACACCTGCTTGCACAAAATACTGATTAAGGGGATCGATATACCTGCTTTCATCAAATATTGATTGAGGCCTGCGATACACCTGCTTCCACAAAATACTGATTAAGGGGTTTGATAGACTTACTTCCACAAAATACTGATTGAAGCCTGCGATATACCAGCTTCCACAAAATACTGATTAAGGGGTTTAATTTACCTTCTTCCACCAAATATGGATTGATGCCTGCGAGATAACTACTTTCACAAAATACTGATTAAGGGGTTTGGTATACCTGCTTCCACCAAATACTGATCGAGACATGCAATATATCTGCTTGCACAAAATACTGATTAAGAGAATTGATATACCTGCTTCCACCAAATATTGACTGAGGCCTACGATACACCTGCTCTCGCAAAATACTGATTAGGGAGATTGATATACCTGCTTCCACCTGTCCGGTGAATGCCTAATGTTTGGGGCCTGTACTCCTGTGGCCAAAAATAAAATTTTCCTAGACTCCAGCAGGGCACATTTTTGAGAGTTTCCCTTTAAGAGGCATAAATATGGCCCCTGATTAAAATACATATTTCTTGTGGGAATTTTTGCCATTGATCCCCCTCTAGTATTCGGTGGCTGCAAATATGGCCTGAAGGTTTTTCAGGTTCGCCTGCCATTAAAGGCAATCGGGCCCACCGCAAACGCGTGGTTCACGAACGTCCCGGACGATGTTCGTCCGCCACTGTATATAGTATCCTTCAAGACATAAATTTCAAGAACGGTTTGAACTATTTGTTCTTAAAATGAGAAAATCGATTATAAACAAATTGGATTCATTATAAATTTTACAAAAATTCTGCCAAACGAATCTGAGGTTTTGGCGATTCGCTCTGGATGAATTATGCAAAATAGCACCTGCCATTTCACAAAAAAAAATGTGAGGGAAACAGGGCTGGGAGGATGAAGATGTAGGATCACATGACCATAGGAGGGAGGAAGGCTTGTCCACAGCCACGCTGATTGACTGGCAGACAGTTTATTAGCTAATTAAGGGCCAGGATTTTGACTCTGTGCTATTGGTGAAGCACAGACACGATTCTTAGCTCAACCTGCTATATGAGAGGAGTTGTGTGACTGACAGACACAAACTACAGAAACAAACCAGTCAGGGTGTTGCAGGGATAGGTTAGGAATATATTAAGTTGGGTAGATTGAATAATAGGTAAAAATGTCAGAGAGGGAAACCATGATCAGAGAGGGAAAACATAAACCTATCAAAAATAATGGCTCTCAGTGCACTCTAATACATTTAATAATATAACATTTCAATAAATGCAATGTAGAACAATGAAACCAATATTCCCAAATGCAAATTTAAAATAGCAATCAAATGCAGTCATGGTATCAATTTATAGAATGCAGTCATGGTCCCAATTTATAGACAGCATTTAAATGTTGTCTATAAATTTGCAGTGTTACGAGGTGGTAATTAGAGATAAGCAAATTTTTCTATAATTCGATTTGCCGGTTTGCTGAATTTTTCGGGAAAAATTAGATTTGATCCAAATATATTCACGGCGAATTACGTTAAAAAACAGCTATTTCCTGGCTGCTGAGAGCCTTTATATATGGTGTAGAAAACTGTACCTTGCAGTAACACGCATAGGGAGTCTGCTTAGGTAGTGAAGTAATACTGCGAGTCCATATGGCATGCAGACGACTGGCGTCTCTCTTAAAATCACTGCATACTTCACTTATTTGGGGTCACGGGCCAAACCTAACCAAATAACTCAAGGATCAACTCAGCCTTACAGGTAGATGCTTCGATAAGGAGCGCACTTCTTTTACACCCTCGTCAGCTGATTCCACATAGATGTGGAGGTGGCAGCAGTATGAGTAGGCCACAGAGATGCGCAATAACAGATTGTTAAGGTGGCAGCAGCATGAGTATGCAACAGAGTGTCACAATGACAGAGTGTAGAGGTGGTAGCAGCATTAGTAGGCCACAGAGTGTCACAATGACAGAGTGTAGAGGTGGTAGCAGCATTAGTAGGCCACAGAGTGACACAATGACAGAGTGTGGAGGTGGCTGCAGCATGAGTATGCAACAGAGTGTCACAATGACAGAGTGTAAAGGTGTCAGCAGCATGAGTAGGCCAGAGAGCGGAACAATGACAGAGTGTGGAGGTGTCAGCAGCATGAGTAGGCAACATAGTGGCACAATAAGAGAGTCTTGAGGTGGAAGCAGCATGAGGAGACCACAGAGCTGGCCAATGACAGAGTCTGAAGGTAGCAGCAGTAGAAGTAGGCCGTAGAGTGTAACAATGACAGAGTGGAGGTGGCAGCAGAATGAGTAGGCCACAGAGATGCACAATGACAGAGTGTGGAGGTGGCAGCAACATGAGTAGGCCAGAGAGTGGCACAATTACAGAGTGTGGAGGTGGCAGCAGCATGAGTAGACCACAGATTGGTACAATGACAGAATGTGGAGGTCACAGCAGCATGAGTATGCAACAGAGTGGCATAATGACAGAATGTAGAGGTGGCAACAGCATGAGGAGACCATATATTGGCACAATTACATAGTCTGGAGGTGGCAGCAGCATTAGGAGACCACAGAGCGGCCCAAGGAAAGAGTCTGAAGGTGGCAGCAGCATGAGTAGGCCACAGAGTTGCATAATGACAGAGTGTGGAGGTGGCAGCAGCATGAGTAGGCCAGAGAGTGGCACAATGACAGAATGTGAAGGTGGCAGCAGCATGAGTAGGCTACAGAGTGGTAGAATGACAAAGTGTGGAGGTGTCACCAGCAGCAGCGTCAGGAGGAGGCCACAGAGTGGCACAATGACAGAGTGTGGAGTTGTCAGCAGCAGCATCAGGAGGAATCCACAGAGTGGCACAATGACAGAGTGTGGAGGTGGCAGCAGCATGAGGAGACCACAGAGTGGCACAATAACAGAGTGTGGAGGTGGCAGCAGCACGAGGAGACCACATAGCGGCACAATGACATAGTCTGAAGGTGGCAGCAGTATGAGTAGGCCACAGAGTTGAACAATGACAACGTCTGTAGGTGGCGGCACCATGAGTAGGCTACAGAGTGGCAAGGTGATATCCTGTGGAGGTGGGTGGCAGTACCCGCTGAAGATGGTGGGTAAAAAAAAGGAGCACTTGGCATCAGATGTGTGGCATTAGGCGGGTAACAGCATCAGAATAGTACCTGAGGCAGGTAGCCAGAAGAAACCGGTCTTTTTTGTCAAATTATTGGTGTGGCACTATGGATGATCTATTCTGATGTATCAGGCATTGGTGTGTGGAAAACCAGTCTGATCCACGCCTGATTCATCTTGATGCAGTGTCCCACTTTAAACTTTTGCTAAATGTCCTATCAAATGTATTGTGGTATCCTGATGTAATTCCTTTTAATAGGTTGGCACTAGTGTCGATTTCCTTTATTCGCTCCTAGGTGGTGCTGGCACCACTTATATAGATAGCTGGTTGGGGGCGGGGTGTAAAGTTAGTGTGTCCGATGATAATAAAGAGTTTAGGAAGTTAATGGAGGAGGTGGAAATTTGTATTTCCACCAAAATAATTCATATAAGTGAAGGCCTAACACAGAATACAAGATCTTTTTCCACCAAAATAATCCAAAAAAGATTTTACCGCATATAAGTGCAGCACTTAATGCTGAATATAATTTTTTTCTCCACCAAAATAATTCAAACAAGATTTTACCGCATATAAGTGCAGCGCTTAATGCAGAATACAAGATTTTTGTCCAACGAAATAATTTTAAAAAGATTTTACCGCTGTGGGGGGTTAGCTCTGGTCTCGAGGATCGTTCACATACAGATAGTCGTCCACCGCAGCTTTAGGGGCCAAAACATCGCTTTATTGTCCCAGCATCAACATAAATAAATTAAATTCAAAACAAACACCTGCCCGGCTGGGCTCTAACTTAACACAGTGTGTCCCTGACTCACCTAAGACACTGTTCACACACACGGCACCCATGCGGCTTTCCCAGCCCAATGTCCATCAGCCTCCTGGCTGTTGCAAGTCCAGTGCCTTTGGGGAGTGTGGCCCAGTAGTCTTCCCGACTCTGGCCTTGTGACCCTTGTACCTGCAGGCGTCACGGGACCCCCCAAACTTCAGGCTACTCCCAGCCTTGTGGTCTCTCAGCGCTCCCAGATGAAACCACACACAGAACCACTCCAGGCTTCTGTACCTCACAGGACACTGCTACACAAAAACACCCTCTCCCAGAGTGCCACACCTTGTCCAGCAGCAGGACTAAATAGACATGGACCTGTCCAAAACCCCGGACTGGAGCATGGGGAACAGGCACCCACCCAGCACATTACCTGTTCCCAGTAAAAGCCCGCCCTGGAACTAGCTGGAGCCAGCTATACTAATACTATACTTGGGCTTTCACTCCACCAAGGCCAGGCACCTTGGCGACACGCTCTCGGTGCAAACAGCCCTGTCTGACGGTTTCCCTGGGGCTTCACCGCACACATCAGTGTTCACATTGCCACATATCCCCCTTTGTTCAACCCCGTAGGGGTGAACACTAGCATCCAACCAAGATGGTCGTGAGAGGGCATCGACCTGGCCTACAGTCTTCCCCTTATTCTGCCATACCCAGGCCAATAGCGCTTGGTTTCTCACCCACATGAGTTTAGTATGGGGCAAATAAGACCTACAGGATTTTCTTGCCCATCTCATGACCCGGTACTCTCTTTCACGAGTGAGGATGATGCGCTTCGCACCAGTGGCCTCTCTCTTTTCGTTTTTTCTCTCTCCACATTTTGCATCAGCACATGTTCCTCATGTCCTTTCTTGGACTGCTGCAACTCTCGACTAAACTGTTCCCTCACTTCGGCCGACTCTTCTTCAGCCTTATCTTTGGTCTTGGGAACATCCGAGGATTTCTCCCACTCCAACTCATCAGCCTCAGCCTTTGAGTCTCTTTTGGAGTCTTCAGTCACTTTGATAGGCTTTTCATCCTTCATGGACACAGCATTACATACTTGCATTCTTAGCTCCTCCTCCTCTTTCTCATTAAGGATGGAGGTACTTGGGACATCAGAGTCCGTTTCAGACTCAGCATCTTCTGGCAATCCCTGAAGAGGTTCACCCAGGATATGGTTCTCCTTTCGGGCAGGATTCAGGAGAGCCAGCCCATCGGAGTAGACAGCACCCTCATACTGGTCGTCGGTCCCCCCGTATTTCTTCCCCAGCAGACTGCTGGCTTTCTGGAAGGCATTGACAGCAGAGGGAATGTCTTTCATGACCAGGTCCTGGCCACACACCGCCACGAGTCTCTGGGCTTCTGCATCCACCTCAGCACCATCATCTGGTTCAGCAGATACCTCTTCCATCTTCCTCTCTGCCTCGGCTGGCACCACAGCGCCACCACCTCCAGACCAATTCTTAACGGGCTCTGACTTCTTGGCATCTTTTAGAGAATCTTCCTCTTCAGGTATCTCATTTTCTTCCCCCTGCTGCGCAGGAGCATGCTTAGGCCTCTTCAACTCATAGATTTCATCTTTTGAGCTCCTGAGATCTTCCATCTCTACTCTGAGTTGCTTGTTCAGCCTCTCCAATTCATCTCGCTTCTTAAGCGCTTTTCAAGGGCTCTAGCCAAGGAGAGGGTCATGGTCGTCTTCTTAGTTTTTCGGACCAGCTTGTTAGCAGCGCCCCGCTCTTGGGCCTTCTGTTCCAGCGGCTCTTCACTCTGTTCTGGTGTAACAGCAGTTGTAGGAGTACCACCATCCTTCCTTAGACACTCTGTGGGATTTCCACCCAGGGACTCTTCAAGCCCATTGTCGAGGTCTACTATAGACTTTTGTGTCTTTCTGGAGTCTTTTCCCTTCCCCAGGACACCAGGCGGTAGACCCTTCAATTCACTCGTCTTTTCCGGGGTCTCCTCTTTTGACCCTTCTGCAGCCATCTTTAGCGACTCTGTGACGACAGCTAGTCCCTTCTCTATCGTATCTAGGGACCGTGTGGCGAGAGTGAGATCAGCCTCCGGTTTGCAGCTGTACTGTTCTGTCAGGTCATCTAAGACTGTCTGGATATGAGCTTCAGACACTAGGCTGACGTCACCCGACTGAACTCTTGTCTCGTCAGATATAACTGTCACCTGGTCGCTACTAGTAACCACTTTAGTTTGGCAAGACCTCGGCATGGCAGCCTTTCTCTCTGAGTTGCTATCGGTCACAGAACATGCGTTATATATACCGCTCGTGTCATTCTCAATCCTGTCCTCTAGGGGCACCGATGAGCTAATCCCCACCTGGGACATTTTATTAACCATAGAAACCTGTGGAGACTGCATATCCACTTCTAGTACGTGTGGTACACCCTCTAGGACTGCCCCATGTACTTGCACATTTTTCACAGTGGTTTCCCTCAGTTGTGAGCTCTCAACATCAATTAGCCTTTTTATACCATCCACATTTTTACCAACAGGGGAGCTTCTTCCCTGATCACACCCTTTAAAGGAGCAGGTATATCATCATCACACATATCATTAGGCACTTCAAGTAACTTGTTTTCTATGTGCAGAACCTTCACATTAACCACATTATCATTATACATTTCAACAAACTCTGCACCTTCACTTGGCACCGTGTCTGCACCATTGTTTCTAATGGTCATTTCACTTAAACCATTGCTTTCTATCTGCATTTGCCTTACACCTTCATTTAAAGGGACAGGTACAGGTTCTGTAGGAGCTTCATTACTTCCTACAGAAGTGTCTCCATTGCCCCACATTACGTCATGCATGAGCATATTTGCAACATCAAGTCCATCAGTCTCTGTTCCCACCATGGTCTCACCCTCCGTGAGGACCACCGGATAGTCCACAGTATTCACATAATTGTCCCGGACAGACATCATTCTACCTCTTACCCAGGCTAGCATGGGATCTCTGATTTTCGCCATCCCAAACCTAGCCTTGGTCACGGGCACTTTAAACAACATCTTGAGCTTCTCCCCTGCAGATTCCTGCGAGAGAGCAACCGCAACAGGCTTACCAGCCTGTTCAGACACAGCATTTTTCCCATAGTCACTCATTTTTGAGACATCTTCACGCCGCAGCGCTTTATCACTCACCAGCCCGGCAGGTAGCAACTGCCGCCGGCTCACTGTCACAGGGTCTGCCACAAAATTATCAACAGGAACAGTCTTACCGATTGTCGTCACTGACTCAGCACTCCCGGAAGATAAGGGTAGTCCAGGTATATCTCCAGCACGGTCACCACCCTTCTCCTCAATGCAGTAGTTGCCACGGGAGACGCCTTGGACTTGTCTCCTGTCTTTTCCGGACGGACATTCCAGCCGCACCCTTTAGGACTCTGTGCACAGTCGCAGGGAAAATAGGCACTCCTGAGAAACGCACCACTCTCCACCTCTTTGTCTTCCCGACGGTTGCCCTTGGCAACGGCACATATTACCTCGAACAGTCCACTACGATTCAGAGCAGCCTCTCTGAGTGCAGCACTTGACTTTCTCAACATGCAATTAGTTTCCCGCACCAGCTGCTCTATTATTTTCTCTGTGGCCTCGGTTTTCCGCCAAACCAGACCATCTTTCACCCAGGTTGCCATTTTGACCAAAAAATTTCCACAGGTCAGTTTCTTTTATTGTGCTTCTGGCCCTTTAAATACGAACACAGCTTGCACCACAGAAAAAAATAAGTCCAGAGTAACACCAGCAGTTTTCCAGCAGCACCTGCTCCAGCGAACAAGCAGGCTTCTGGCCCTTTAAATAACTGCACAGCAACACAGCAATTTCCTTGGCAACATTCAGCAGCACCTGCTCTTTTCTGTCAGGTCGTTGCCCCTAGTAACACTTTGCCTTTTTCCAGCAGGGATGACTGCCCGCATCCGACACCAAATGTGGGGGGTTTAGGGGCCAAAACATCACTTTATTGTCCCAGCATCAACATAAATAAATTAAATTCAAAACAAACACCTGCCCGGCTGGGCTCTAACTTAACACAGTGTGTCCCTGACTCACCTAAGACACTGTTCACACACACGGCACCCATGCGGCTTTCCCAGCCCAATGTCCATCAGCCTCCTGGCTGTTGCAAGTCCAGTGCCTTTGGGGAGTGTGGCCCAGTAGTCTTCCCGACTCTGGCCTTGTGACCCTTGTACCTGCAGGCGTCACGGGACCCCCCAAACTTCAGGCTACTCCCAGCCTTGTGGTCTCTCAGCGCTCCCAGATGAAACCACACACAGAACCACTCCAGGCTTCTGTACCTCACAGGACACTGCTACACAAAAACACCCTCTCCCAGAGTGCCCCACCTTGTCCAGCAGCAGGACTAAATAGACATGGACCTGTCCAAAACCCCGGACTGGAGCATGGGGAACAGGCACCCACCCAGCACATTACCTGTTCCCAGTAAAAGCCCGCCCTGGAACTAGCTGGAGCCAGCTATACTAATACTATACTTGGGCTTTCACTCCACCAAGGCCAGGCACCTTGGCGACACGCTCTCGGTGCAAACAGCCCTGTCTGACGGTTTCCCTGGGGCTTCACCGCACACATCAGTGTTCACATTGCCACACCGCATATAAGTAACATAGTAACATAATAACATAGTATATAAGACCGAAAAAAGATATTTGTCCATCCAGTTCGGCCTGTTTCCTACAAGTTGATCCAGAGGAAGGCAAAAAAAACCTGTGAGGCAGAAGCCAATTTTCCCCACTTAAGGGGAAAACAATTCCTTCCCGACTCCAAACAGGCAATCAGAATAACTTCCTGGATCAACGACCCCTCTCTAGTAGCTATAGCCTGTAATATTATTACACTCCAGAAATACATCGAGTCCCCTCTTGAATTCCTTTATTGTACTCACCATCACCACCCCCTCAGGCAGAGAGTTCCATAGTCTCACTGCTCTTACCGTGAAGAATCGTTTTCTATGTTTGTGTACAAACCTTCTTTCCTCCAGACGCAGAGGATGTCCCCTCATCACAGTCACAGTCCTGGAGATAAATAAATGATGGGAGAGATCTCTGTACTGACCCCTGATATATTTATACATAGTTATTAGATCTCCCCTCAGTCGTCTTTTTTCTAAAGTGAATAACCCTAATTTTGATATCCTTTCAGGGTACTGTAGTTGCCCCATTCCAGTTATTACTTTAGTTGCCCTCCTCTGAAGCCTCTCCAGCTCTGCTATGTCTGCCTTGTTCACAGGAGCCCAGAACTGTACACAGTACTCTATGTGTGGTCTGACTAGTGATTTGTAAAGTTGTAGGACTATGTTCTCATCACGGGCATCTATGCCCCTTTTGATGCAACCCGTTATCTTATTGGCCTTGGCAGTAGCTGCCTGACTGTTTTTTGCAACTTAATTTGCTGTTTATTAAAATTCCTAGATCCTTTTCCATGTCAGTGTTACCGAGTGTTTTACCATTTAATATGTACGGGTGACTTTCATTATTCCTTCCCATGTGCATAACTTTACATTTGTCAGTGTTAAACCCCATCTGCCATTTCTCTGCCCAAACCTCCAATCTATTAAGATCCCTCTGTAGCAGAAAACTCTCCTCTTCAGTGTTAATTACTTTACACAGTTTAGTGTGTGCTTAACCTCTTGCCGCCACGCTAACGCCGATGGGCGTCAGCGCGGCGGCTCTCTCAGGTCTCAGTCACGCCTATCGGCGTCATCTCGTGAGACCTGAGATTTCACATGAACGCGCGCGCGTCGTGCGCGCGCGTTCATGTGATTGGAGCCGGGACAACTGAAACTACAGCCTGCCAGTGCTGATCATGCGCTGGCAGGCTGTAGATGCGGAAAAAAACGCATTTAAATCGCATATCAGACGCTGTTTTTTAAACAGCGTCTGATATGCCTGCTGTCTGCTCGTCTGGTGGTCCCTTTGTTTGGGACCACCAGAGGAAACATAGGAAAAGTGCACCAATCACTACACACACACCCCCCCACCCCCCATCACTGATTAACCCCTGATCACCCGTGTCACCCCCCCTGATCACCCCCTGTCACCCCCCCCTGTCACTAATCACCCCCCTACAGGCTCATTCAGGCGTCCGTATGTGTTTTGCGGATCCATGGATCTTCGGATCCGCAAAATACGGACACCGGCAATGCGCTTTCCGCATTTTACAGATCCGCACAGAACTATATAGAAAATGCTTTTTCTTGTCCGCAATTGCGGACAAGAATAGGACATGTTCTATATTTTTGCGGAACGGAAGTACAGACCCGGAAGCGCGGATCCGTAATTCCGGATCCGAGCAGGACAAAGTCTGTCCCCATAGAAATGAATGGGTCCGCAATTCCGTTCCGCAAACAAAATTTCGGACGTGTGAATGGGGCATAAGGGTCCCGTTATCACCGTCAGATAGTTAGCTACTTGTTAGGTAGCTAGCGCCCAGCCCACCGCACCGCAGTCACTGATTTTGTCAGTGTGCCGTTCATTTTTTTTTTTTTTTTCAGCGCAGAGGCTGAACGGAAAAAAAAAATCTCATTACCCGTGTGCTCAATATATGGAGAATCGCAGAAACTCCTAATGCTGGCCATACGTGTAATGATTGCGGAGACCCCTAAAATGCCAGGGCAGTATAAATACCCCACATGTGACCCCATTTTAGAAAGAAGACACCCCAAGGTATTCCGTGAGGGGTATGGGGAGTTCATGTAAAGTTTTATTTTTTGTCACAAGTTAGTGGAATATGAGACTTTGTAAAAAAAATATATATATATATCAATTTCCGCTAACTTGTGTCCAAAAAATTTTTTTTATGTGAACTCGCCATGCCCCTCACAGAATACCTTGGGGTGTCTTCTTTCCAAAATGGGGTCACATGTGGGGTATTTATACTGCCCTGGCATTTTAGGGGTCCTAAAGCGTGAGAATCCAAATACGTAAAAATGGCCTGTAGAAATCCTAAAGGTACTCATTGGTTTTAGGGCCCCTTTGCGCATCTTGGCTGCAAAAAAGTGTCACTCATGTGGCATCGACGAACTCAGGAGAAGTAGGGCAATGTGTTTTGGGGTGTATTTTTATATATACCCATGCTGCGTGTGAGAAATATCTCTGTAAATGACAACTTTTTAAATTTTTTTATTCAAAGTTGGCAATTTACAGAGATATTTCTCTCACCCAGCATGGGTATATGTAAAAATACACCCCAAAACACATTGCCCTACTTCTCCTGAGTACGGCGATACCACATGAGTGCCACTTTTTTGCAGACTGGGTGCGCAAAGGGGCCCAAATTCCAACGAGTACCTTTAGCTTTTACATGGCTGCTCACAATTTAGCCCCGCCCAAAATGCCAGAACAGTAAACATACCCCACAAATGACCCCATTTCGGAAAGTAGATACCCAAGGTATTCACTGAGGGGCATAATGAGCCCGTATGAGATTTTTTTTTTTTTTGCCAGAAGTTAGCAGAAATGGAAACTTTATTATTATTTTTTTTTTCCTCAGAAAGTGTCATCTTGTGAAAAAAAATTAAATGATACATGAACTCACCATGCCCCTCCGCGAATACTTTGGGGTGTCTTCTTTCTAAAATGGTGTGATTTGGGGGGTATTTATACTATCCTGGCATTCTAGCATCTGAAGAAACATGACAGGTGCTCAGAAAGTCAGAGCTGCTTCAAAATGCCGAAATTCACTTTTTTGCACCATAGTTTGTAAACGCTATAACTTTTACCCAAACCAATAAATATACACTTATTGGACTTTTTTTTATCAAAGACATGTAGAACAATTAATTTAGAGAAAAATTTATATAGAAATGTAGTTTTAAAAAAAAAAAATTATAACAGAAAGTGAAAAATGTCATTTTTTTGCTAAAATGTCGTTAAATTTTTATTAATAGCAAAAAAAGTAAAAATGTCAGCAACAATGAAATACCACCAAATGAAAGCTCTATTAGTGAGAAGAAAAGGAGGTAAAATTCATTTGGGTGGTAAGTTGTATGACCGAGCAATAAATGGTGAAAGTAGTGTAGTGCGGATTTGTAAAAAAGGGCCTGGTCACTAGGGGGGTATAAACCTGTGGTCTTCAAGTGGTTAATGCTGAAAACAAGTTTTTTCTCCACCGAAATAATTCAAACAAGATTTTACCGCATATAAGTGCAGCGCTTGATGCTGAATACAAAGGTTTTCTCCACCGAAATAATTCAAACAAGATTTTACCGCATATAAGTGCAGCGCTTAATGCTGAATACAAGTTTTTTCTCCACCAAAATAATTCAAACAAGATTTTACCGCATATAAGTGCAGCGCTTAATGCTGAATACAAGTTTTTTCTCCACCAAAATAATTCAAACAAGATTTTACCACATATAAGTGCAACGCTTAACGCAGAATACAAGATTTTTGTCCAACGAAATAATTTTTACAAGATTTTACAGCATATATGTGCAACGCTTAATAATGAATACAAGATTTTTTTTCCACCAGAATATTTTTAAAAAGATTTTACCGCATATAATTGCAGCACTTAATGCTGAATACAAGTTTTTCTATATCAAAATAATTTTAAACAGATTTTATTAATATAAATGCAGCGCTTAATGCGGAATACAAGTTTTTACTCCACCGAAATAATTCAAACAAGATTTTACTGCATATAAGTGCAGCGCTTAATGCTGAATAGAAATGTCGCGAACATAAAATTTTCCTCAAATGTTTGCGAACGGGCGAACCGCCATAGACTTCAATAGGCAGGCGAATTTTAAAACCCACAGGGTTAAACCACGCTTAAAACACACAACGTGGTTTAAAACATCCAGTGTGTGTATATGATCAGGTATGATGTTGTATCGATCAGGTAGTGTAAGGGTTACGCCCACTTCACAGACATTGTTAGACCAAACTCTCCTTTTAATGCACCGCAAACAACCGCAAACAGTCCATTTGCACAACCACAAACTCCCTATTTGCACAAGTTTGGATACCAAGCTAGCCATGTCCCGGTGATGTCATTGAAGGTTTCTTCCTCCACCCAGCCACGTACAACACCAAGGGTCCCCGAAAGGTGAATTGAATTGATTTTTTGAACGGGGAGATGGTTAAAAAAAACGCTGGCTCCCTCCCCTTTGTTTTAATCCACGGTCACTGCGTCTGCGCCGTGCAATTTACTGTCACACCCGATATGAGTGGTGTCTTAACTAGTACTATTTGTATTAGTTTAATCCCTGTTACTTCCCATATCAGGGATTGCCTTTTGTGAAAAAAAATGTAGGCCGGGTACCTTCGACTGCCTTTACAGTGACAGACCAAACTCTCATACACCAAACTGAATTGATTTTAGGAACCAGAAGATGGAAAAAGCAGCTTGGTCGGTCCTCTTACTCCCAAATTGGGGCACTGCGCGTGCACAGAGCAATGTGCTGTGACACCCTATATGAGTGGTGTCTTAACTGGTACTATTCCTATCAGTTTAATCCCTGTTACGTACCCTATCCGGGGAAGTGTGTCGAATTGATTAACCATTGTCGAATTAACGAACCATTACGACATCATGAAATAATTTAGTTCTGAGCTCTGTACTTGCTTTGTATTGGAATTGATGGGGAATTTTTTAATTGTCTGCATTATTTCTAATAAACTATTACGAGACTTTATTCAGATTTTTTATTTTATGTATTAAAAACCCATACAACTTTAACAAAAAAAAAAGTAAATTAATGTTTTTTCTATGATATATTATCCAGCCGTCCGATCGCTTTTGGTCTGACCATAATGAAGCAACGGCCTTATCATCTGGGGTGTGGCAACATTGCCAACACACTCATAGAGGTGATGATTGCTTCATTGTGATACGCAAGCCCCTTCACCACAACAAGGTAACAATCACGAAGGGGAATTGACACTTGTATGTGCCTTTTTTTTTGTTTTGTTTTTGCAGCCAAAGTGCTGCACCATAGGACAGAAAAATTAGGCATGTACACATGCCTGAAAAATAATGGCATTGTTGCAGCCGCTATTGTAGCAGCGGCCAGAAAAATTTATGTTTTCCAGGCAGAAAAGTGACTAAAACATTGCGGCTTGAACCCTAGTTGGTGGTGGAGAATTCACGAAAGTGATCCGGTATGCAGACATTAAATACAGCAGCGTGGGGACCATTTTGAGGCCAAGGCATGTAATCAGGCCTTTTGTTAGTCAAACGTATCCCCCACTGTCAGTCCCTTCGGGATCCATGCCTCATTCATCTTTATGAAGGTGAGGTAATCAACACTTTTTTGACCAAGGCGACTTCTCTTGTCAGTGACAATGCCTCCTGCTGCACTGAAGGTCCTTTCTGACAGGACACTTGAAGCAGGGCAGGCCAGAAGTTCTATCGCAAGCTGGGATAGCTCAGGCCACAGGTCAAGCCTGCACACCCAGTAGTGAAGGGGTTCATTGCTCCTCAGAGTGTCGATATCTGCTGTTAAGGCGAGGTAGTCTGCTACCTGTCGGTCGAGTCGTTCTCTAAGGCTGGATCCCGAAGAGTTGTGGCGATGTGTAGGACTGAAAAAGCTCTGCATGTTCTCCATCAACAACACATCTGTAAATCGTCCAGTCCTTGCCGCTGTGGTAGGAGGAGGATTACACTCACCTCTTCCCCTGTTAGATTCCCATTGTGCTGTGACATCCCCCTTATAAGCTGTGTAAAGCATATTTTTTAGTTTATTTTTGAATTGCTGCATCCTTTCCGACTTTCGGTAATTTGGTAACATTTCTGCCACTTTCTGCTTATACCGGGGGTCTAGTAGCATGGCCACCCAGTACAGGTCGTTCTCCATCATCCTTTTTATATGAGGGTCCCTCAACAGACATGACAGCATGAAAGACCCCATTTGCACAAGGTTGGATGCAGAGCTACTCATTTCCCGTTCCTCGTCCTCACTGATGTCATTGACGGTCTGTTCTTCCCCCCAGCCACGTACAACACCACGGGTCCCAGATAGGTGACAACAACGAGCACCCTGGGATGCCTGCTGTGGTTGGTCTTCCTCCTCCTCAAAGCCACATTCCTCCTCTTACTCCTCTTTCTCATACTCCTCTTCCAGCGTTGCCGCAGGTCCGGCAAGCGATGATGACAAGGCTGTTTCTGGTGGTGATGGTGACCACAACTCTTCCTCTTCACGCTCATTTACAGCCTGATCCAGCACACTTCGCAGGGCACGCTCCAGGAAGAAAACAAATGGGATGAGGTAACTGATGGTGCCTTCAGTGCGACTGTCTAGGTTTGTCACCTCCTCAAAAGGAAGCATGAGCCTACAGGCATTGCGCATGAGCATCCAGTAACGTGGCAAAAAAATTTCCAGAGGCTGTCCTAGCACCCCGGTCATACAAATACTCGTTGACGGCTTTTTCTTGTTGGAGCAGGCGGTCGAACATTAGGAGTGTTGAATTCCAATGTGTCGGGCTGTCGCAAATCAAGCGCCTCACTGGCATGTTATTTCGCCGCTGAATATTGAAAAAGTGCCTGAAATGGCCACACACCTTCCTGGCCTGCTTGAGGACGTCCTGTAAGCCTGGGTACTTACACACAAAGCATTGTACAATCAGATTCAACACATGTGCCATGCACGGCACATGTGTCAACTTGCCCAAATTCAATGCTGCCAACAGATTGCTTCCGTTGTCACACACCACCTTGCCGATCTCCAGTTGGTGCGGGGTCAGCCACTGATCCACCTGTGCGTTCAGGGCGGACAGGAGTGCTGGTCCTGTGTGTCTCTCTGCTTTCATAACTGGCTGTGCCACTAGCTCCTTGCGACGACCTCCCCCTGCTTCCAACTCGTCTCCTACTCCTCTCTGTCTCCCCATCTGAACTTTCCCCCTGTTCTTCTTCTCTTGGAGCGGGCACCCACGTGACATCCACGGACACTTGGTCATCATCAACTGCTTCACTTGTATCTGACAATTCAGCAAAGGAAGCAGCAGCGGGTACAACATCATCATCATCACACCGTACGTCCATGTGTGTAATGCTTCCTGACTGAGACATATCCCTGTTATCTACATACTCTGGCAATAATGGTTGCGCATCACTAATTTCTTCCAACTGATGTGTAAATAAATCTTCTGACAGATCAAATGAAGTGGCTGTGGTGCTGGTGTTGGTGGTGGTGGCGGGAGAGCGAGTGGTAACTTAAGAGGTGCCCGAAGCTGAGCTGGAGGAGGATGGTGCGTCAAGGTTCCGAGCGGAAGCTGTATTTGATTGGGTGTCCTATGTAAGCCAGTCAATTATGTCCTCAGAATTTTTCGAGTTCTGGGTATGTGGCCTCTGAACACTAGGCATTATTCTAGGGCCAATGGAAATAATAGCACCACGAGGGCACCTGTGGGGTGGCCTGCCTCTGCCTGTCATTTTTTTTTTTTATTAGTGGCACCTTTTTTATTAGTGGTACTATGCGTGCAAGGTACAGTGCCACCCGGTATGAGTGGTGGGCACTTGCAGTGGGCACACTAGAGTCAGTGGAAGTTGGCCTGACAGACACTGGCAGGCAACTAACCTTAGATTAAAGGGTAAAAATGAAATGCCTTATTTATCGGCAAGCTACTGTGCCACCCGGTATGAGTGGTGGGCACTGGCAGTGGGCACACTACAGTCAGTGGAAGTCGGCCTGACACAAACTGGCAGTAGGCAAGCAACTGAAATTAGACTAAAATGTAAAAATGAAATGCCTTATTTATCGGCAAGCTACTGTGCCACCCGGTATGAGTGGTGGGCACTGGCAGTGGGCACACTACAGTCTGTGGAAGCCGGCCTGACACACATTGGCAGCAGGCAAGCAACTGAAATTAGACTAAAGTGTAAAAATTAAATGCCTTATTTATCAGCAAGCTACTGTGCCACCCGGTATGAGGGGTGGGCACTGGCAGTGGGCACACTACAGTCAGTGGAAGTGGGCCTGACACACACTGGCAGCAGGCAAGCAACTGAAATTAGACTAAAGTGTAAAAATGAAATGCCTTATTTATCGGCAAGCTACTGTGCCACCCGGTATGAGTGGTGGGCAGTGGCAGTGGGCACACTACAGTCAGTGGAAGTGGGCCTGACAGACACTGGCAGGCAACTAACATTAGATTAAAGGGTAAAAATTCGTGTTGAGCGAACAGTTTGAGCATAGTTCGGGTTCGTAACGAATTTTGGGGTGTTCGGGACACGGACCCAGACCCGAAACACTCAAAAAAGTTCGGGTTCGGGTCCATTGTTCTGCGATTTCTTCCCGCTTTCTGAAGGGCTGCACAGCAGCCAATCAGCTAGCGTTTTACTTCTTGCCCTAAGAAGCCATCAAAGCCATGCCTACTAATGGCATGCCTATGATTGGCCAAGTGCAGCATGTGATTCAGCCCCTATTTAAGCTGGAGTCACCTAGCGCCGAACGTCACACTGCTCTGATTAGTGTAGGGAGAGGAGACAGCTTCTGTGAGGGCGAGATTAGGCAGTCAAAAGTCAGCAACAGTACCGAATGAACTGATCGATCTACAGCTGTGAATGATTCAACTTCTGCTAGTTAATTGCTCACTGGTTTTTAGGCTGCACAGAGCATTTTTCTGTCGCTTTTTTCTGGGGTGATCGGCGGCCATTTTGTGACTTGTGGTGCACCAGAACAAGCTGCCACCAAGTCAATCAATCCATCAATACGAGTTTTTTTTTTTGCTATTTCCTACATCAGGGGCTTGGCTGTGCTTATTGTCACCCCTAGAAACTCAGGATAGCAATTTCTATATTTTATTAAGGGATTAAATACAATTGGTAAAATACCAATCCCCTAAATCTGGTGTTCCAGCTTTGGCTAGCCAAGTGTAATACTGTCTGCTGTCTGGCAAAGGATAGATTGTTTTCTGTGGTGAAATTAAATTGCCAAAATAGCAATACCATGAATCTGGTGACCCAGCATTGGCTGGCAAAGTATAATAGTGTCAGCCAAAACATATATTTTGTTCTGGGGTGAAATTCAATTGCCAAAATAGCAATACCCTGAATCTGGTGTCCCATCACTGGCTGGCAGAGAATAATAGTGTCCGCCAAAACATATATTTTGTTCTGGGGTGAAATTCAATTGCCAAAATAGCAACACACTGAATCTGGTGTTCCAGCAGTTGCAGGCCTAGATTAAATCTGTCCGTAACAGGGTATATTTTGATCTGGGGTGAAATTAAATTGCCAAAAAAGCAATACCCTGAATCTGGTGTTCCAGCAGTTGCAGACCTAGATAAATCTGTCCGTAACAGGGTATATTTTGTTCTGGGGTGAAATTACATTGACAAAATAGCAATACCCTGAATCTGGTGTCCCAGCACTGGCCGGCAAAGTATAATAGTGTCTGCCAAAACATATATTTTGTTCTGGGGTGAAATTCAATTGCCAAAATAGCAATACCCTGAATCTGGTGTCCCAGCACTGGCTGGCAAAGTATAATAGTGTCCGCCAAAACATATATTTTGTTTTGGGGGGAAATTCAATTGCCAAAATAGCAATACCCTGAATCTGGTGTTCCAGCAGTTGCAGGCCAAGTTTAAATCTGTCTGTAACAGGGTATATTTTGTTCTGGGGTGAAATTCCATTGCCAAAATAGCAATACCCTGAATCTGGTGTCCCAGCACTGGCTGGCAAAGTATAATAGTATCCGCCAAAACATATATTTTGTTCTGGGGTGAAATTCAATTGCCAAAATAGCAATACCCTGAATCTGTTGTTCCAACAGTTGCAGGCTTAGTTTAAATCTGTCCGTAACAATGTATATTTTGTTCTGGGGTGAAATTCCATTGCCAAAATAGCAATACCTTGAATCTGGTGTCCCAGCACTGGCTGGCAAAGTATAATAGTGTCCGCCAAAACATATATTTTGTTCTGGGGTGAAATTCAATTGCCAAAATAGCAATACCCTGAATCTGGTGTTGCAGCAGTTGCAGGTCTAGTTTAAATCTGTCTGTAACAGGGTATATTTTGTTCTGGGGTGAAATTCAATTGCCAAAATAGCAATACCCTTAATCTGGTTTTCCAGCAGTTGCAGGCCTAGTTTAAATCTGTCCGTAACAGGGTATATTTTGTTCTGGGGTGAAATTCCATTGCCAAAATAGCAATACCCTGAATCTGGTGTCCCAGCACTGGCTGGCAAAGTATAATTGTGTTCGCCAAAAGATATATTTTGTTCTGGGGGGAAATTCAATTGCCAAAATAGCAATACCCTGAATCTGGTGTTCCAGCACTTGCAGGCCAAGTTTAAATCTGTCTGTAACAGGGTATATTTTGTTTTGGGGGGAAATTCAATTGCCAAAATAGCAATACCCTGAATCTGGTGTTCCAACAGTTGCAGGTTAAGTTTAAATCTGTCTGTAACAGGGTATATTTTGTTCTGGGGTGAAATTCAATTGCTAAAATAGAAATACCCTGAATCTGGTGTTACAGCACTGGCTGACAAAGTATAAGAGTGTCCGCCAAAACATATATTTTGTTCTGGGGAGAAATTCAATTGCCAAAATAGCAATACCCTTAATCTGGTTTTCCAGCAGTTGCAGGCCTAGTTTAAATCTGTCCGTAACAGGGTATATTTTGTTCTGGGGTAAAATTCAATTGCCAAAATAGCAATACCCTGAATCTGGTGTTACAGCAGTTGCAGGCCTAGTTTAAATTTGTCCGTAACAGGGTATATTTTGTTCTGGGGTGAAATTAAATTGCCATAATAGCAATACCCTGAATCTGGTGTTCCAGCAGTTGCAGGCCTAGTTAAAATCTGTCCATAATAGGGTAGATTTTGTTCTGGGGTGAAATTCCATTGCCAAAATAGCAATACCCTGAATCTGGTGTCCCAGCACTGGCTGGCAAAGTATAATAGTATCCGCCAAAACATATATTTTGTTCTGGGGTGAAATTCAATTGCCAAAATAGCAATACCCTGAATCTGTTGTTCCAACAGTTGCAGGCTTAGTTTAAATCTGTCC
The DNA here is from genome assembly GCA_033119425.1 of Bufotes viridis. Taxonomy (NCBI): domain Eukaryota; kingdom Metazoa; phylum Chordata; class Amphibia; order Anura; family Bufonidae; genus Bufotes; species Bufotes viridis. The sequence goes on from CM065595.1 coordinate 83,262,298, forward strand.
GTAACAAGGTATATTTTGTTCTGGGGTGAAATTCCATTGCCAAAATAGCAATACCTTGAATCTGGTGTCCCAGCACTGGCTGGCAAAGTATAATAGTGTCCGCCAAAACATATATTTTGTTCTGGGGTGAAATTCAATTGCCAAAATAGCAATACCCTGAATCTAGTGTTCCAGCAGTTGCAGGTCTAGTTTAAATCTGTCTGTAACAGGGTATATTTTGTTCTGGGGTGAAATTCAATTGCCAAAATAGCAATACCCTGAATCTAAAGTTCCAGCAGTTGCAGGCCTAGTTTAAATCTGTCCGTAACAGGGTATATTTTGTTCTGGGGTGAAATTCCATTGCCAAAATAGCAATACCCTGAATCTGGTGTCCCAGCACTGGCTGGCAAAGTATAATTTTGTCCGCCAAAAGATATATTTTGTTCTGGGGGGAAATTCAATTGCCAAAATAGCAATACCCTGAATCTGGTGTTCCAGCAGTTGCAGGCCAAGTTTAAATCTGTCTGTAACAGGGTATATTTTGTTCTGGGGTGAAATTCAATTGCTAAAATAGAAATACCCTGAATCTGGTGTTCCAGCACTGGCTGACAAAGTATAATAGTGTCGGCCAAAACATATATTTTGTTCTGGGGTGAAAATCAATTGCCAAAATAGCAATACCCTGAATCTGGTGTTACAGCAGTTGCAGGCCTAGTTTACATCTGTCTGTAACAGGGTATATTTTGTTCTGGGGTGAAATTAAATTGCCAAAATAGCAATACCCATAATCTGGCGTCCCAGCACTGGCTGACAAATTATAATAGTGTCTCCCAAAACATATATTTTGTTCTGGGGTGAAATTCACTTGCCAAAATAGCAATACCCTGAATCTGGTGTCCCAGCACTGGCTGGCAAAGTATAATTGTGTTGGCCAAAACATATATTTTGTTCTGGGATGAAATTAAATTGCCAAAATAGCAATAACCTAAATCGGGTGTCCCAGCACTGGCTGGCAAAGTATAATAGTGTCAGCCAAAACATATATTTTGTTCTGGGGTGAAATTCAATTGCCAAAATAGCAATACCCTGAATCTGGTGTCCCAGCACTGGCTGTCAAAGTATAATAGTGTCCGCCAAAACATATATTTTGTTCTGGGGTGAAATTCAATTGCCAAAATAGCAATAACCTGAATCTGATGTTACAGCAGTTGCAGGCCTAGTTTAAATCGGTCTGTAACAGGGAATATTTTGTTCTGGGGTGAAATTAAATTGCCAAAAAAGCAATACCCTGAATCTGGTGTTCCAGCAGTTGCAGACCAAGTTTAAATCTCTCCGTAACAGGGTATATTTTGTTCCGGGGTAAAATTCCATTGCCAAAATAGGAATAACCTTTATCTGGTGTCCCAGCACTGGCCGGCAAAGTATAATAGTGTCCGCCAAAACATATATTTTGTTCTGGGGTGAAATTCCATTGCCAAAATAGCAATACCCTTAATCTGGTGTTCCAGCAGTTGCAGGCCAATTTTAAATCTGTCTGTAACAGGGTATATTTTGTTCTGGCGTGAAATTCAATTGCTAAAATAGAAATACCCTGAATCTGGTGTTCCAGCACTGGCTGACAAAGTATAATAGTGTCCGCCAAAACATATATTTTGTTCTGGGGTGAAATTCCATTGCCAAAATAGCAATACCCTGAATCTGGTGTCCCAGCACTGGCTGGCAAAGTATAATGGTGTCCGCCAAAACATATAATTTGTTCTGGGGTGAAATTCAATTGCCAAAATAGCAATACCCTGAATCTGGTGTTCCAGCAGTTGCAGGTCTAGTTTAATTCTGTCTGTAACAGGGTACTTTTTGTTCTGGGGTGAAATTAAATTGCCAAAATAGCAATACCCTGAATCTAAAGTTCCAGCAGTTGCAGGTCTAGTTTAATTCTGTCTGTAACAGGGTACTTTTTGTTCTGGGTTGAAATTCAATTGCCAAAATAGCAATACCCTGAATCTAAAGTTCCAACAGTTGCAGGCCTAGTTTAAATCTGTCCGTAACAGGGTATCTTTTGTTCTGGGTTGAAATTCAATTGCCAAAATAGCAATACCCTGAATCTGGTGTCCCAGCACTGGCTAACAAAGTATAATAGTGACCCCCAAAACATATATTTTGTTCTGGGGTTAAATTCACTTGCCAAAATAGCAAGACCCTGAATCTGGTGTCCCAGCACTGGCTGGCAAAGCATAATAGTGTCCGCCAAAACATATATTTTGTTCTGGGGTGAAATTCACTTGCCAGAATAGCAATACCCTGAATCTGTTGTTCCAGCACTGGATGGCAAAGTATAATAGTGTCCGCCAAAACATATATTTTGTTCTGGGGTTAAATTCTATTGCCAAAATAGCAATACCCTGAATCTGTTGTTACAGCAGTTGCAGACCTAGTTTAAATCTGTCCGTAACAGGGTATATTTTGTTCTGGGGTGAAATTCAATTGCCAAAATAGCAATACCCTGAATCTAAAGTTCCAACAGTTGCAGGCCTAGTTTAAATCTGTCCGTAACAGGGTATATTTCGTTCTGGGTTGAAATTCAATTGCCAAAATAACAATACACTGAATCTGGTGTTCCAGCACTGGCTGTCAAAGTATAATAGTCTCCGCCAAAACATATATTTTGTTCTGGGGTGAAATTCAATTGCCAAAATAGCAATACCCTGAATCTGGTGTCCCAGCACTAGCTGGCAAAGTATAATAGTGTCCCCCAAAACATATATTTTGTTCTGGGGTGATATTCACTTTCCAAAATAGCAATACCCTGAATCTGTTGTTCCAGCACTGGCTGGCAAAGTATAATAGTGTCCGCCAAAACATATATTTTGTTCTCGGGTGAAATTCTATTGCCAAAATAGCAATACCCTGAATCTGGTGTTACAGCAGTTGCAGGCCTAGATTAAATCTGTCCGTAACAGGGTATTTTTTGTTCTTGGGTGAAATTCAATTGCCAAAATAGCAATACCCTGAATCTAAAGTTCCAGCAGTGGCAGGCCTAATTTAAATCTGTCTGTAACATGTTATATTTTGTTCTGGGTTGAAATTCAATTGCCAAAATAGCAATACACTGAATCTGGTGTCCCAGCACTTGCTAACAAAGTGTAATAATGTCCCCCAAAACATATATTTTGTTCTGGGGTTAAATTCACTTGCCAAAATAGCAATACCCTGAATCTGGTGTCCCAGCACTGGCTAACAAAGTATAATAGTGTCCGCCAAAACATAAATTTTGTTCTGGGGTTAAATTCACTTGCCAAAATAGCAATACCCTGAATCTGGTGTCCCAGCACTGGCTGGCAAAGTATCATAGTGTCCGCCAAAACATTTATTTTGTTCTGGGGTGAAATTCTATTGCCAAAATAGCAATACCCTAAATCTGGTGTTCCAGCAGTTGCAGGCCTAGTTTAAATCTGTCTGTAACAGGTTATATTTTGTTCTGGGGTGAAATTCCATTGCCAAAATAGCAATACCCTGAATCTGGTGTCCCAGCAGTGGCTGGCAAAGTATAATAGTGTCCGCCAAAACATATATTTTGTTCTGGGGTGAAATTCAATTGCCAAAATAGCAATACCCTGAATCTGGTGTCCCAGCACTGGCTGGCAAAGTATAATAGTGTCCGCCAAAACATATATTTTGTTCTGGGGTGAAATTCAATTGCCAAAATAGCAATACCCTAAATCTGGTGTCCCAGCACTGGCTGGCAAAGTATAATAGTGTCCGACAAAACATATATTTTATTCTGGGGTGAAATTCAGTTGCCAAAATAGCAATACGATGAATCTCGTGTCCCAGCACTGGCTGGCAAAGTATAATAGTATCCGCCAAAACATTTATTTTGTTTTGCGGTCAAATTCAATTGCCAAAATAGCAATACACTGAATCTGGTGTCCCAGCACTGGCTAACAAAGTATGATAGTGTCCCCCAAAACATATATTTTGTTCTGGGGTTAAATTCACTTGCCAAAATAGCAATACCCTGAATCTGGTGTCCCAGCACTGGCTAGCAAAGTATATTAGTGTCCGCCAAAACATATATTTTGTTCTGGGGTGAAATTCACTTGCCAGAATAGCAATACCCTGAATCTTTTGTTCCAGCAGTTGCAGACCTAGTTTAAATCTGTCCGTAACAGGGTATATTTGGTTCTTAGGTGAAATTCAATTACCAAAATAGCAATACTCTGAATCTGGTGTTCCATCAGTTGCAGGTCTAGTTTAAATCTGTCTGTAACAGGGTATATTTTGTTCTGGGGTGAAATTCAATTGCTAAAATAGCAATACCCTGAATCTAAAGTTCCAGCAGTTGCATGCCTAGATTAAATCTGTCCGTAACAGGGTATATTTCGTTCTGGGTTGAAATTCAATTGCCAAAATAACAATACACTGAATCTGGTGTCCCAGCACTGGCTAACAAAGTATGATAGTGTCCCCCAAAACATATATTTTGTTCTGGGGTTAAATTCACTTGCCAAAATAGCAATACCCTGAATCTGGTGTCCCAGCACTGGCTATCAAAGTATAATAGTGTCCACCAAAACATATATTTTGTTTTGGGGTTAAATTCACTTGCCAAAATAGCAAGACCCTGAATCTGGTGTCCCAGCACTGGCTGGCAAAGCATAATAGTGTCCGCCAAAACATATATTTTGTTCTGGGGTGAAATTCACTTGCCAGAATAGCAATACCCTGAATCTTTTGTTCCAGCAGTTGCAGACCTAGTTTAAATCTGTCCGTAACAGGGTATATTTGGTTCTTGGGTGAAATTCAATTACCAAAATAGCAATACTCTGAATCTGGTGTTCCATCAGTTGCAGGTCTAGTTTAAATCTGTTTGTAACAGGGTATATTTTGTTCTGGGGTGAAATTCAATTGCTAAAATAGCAATACCCTGGGGGTGTGGCCTGACGCTAGTGGAAGACGGACGCATGCTGGCTCTGCTCCTGACCAAACAGCCTATTTAACTCCTCTCCTCGCCTGTTCCGAGCCCTGCCAGAGCTACTTTTGCCTGCCTTCACCTCCTGAAGATTCGGAGAAGCCGCAGATACTTTTGTGGGCCTGCCGCTGGCATTTTTTGGCTGCGGCCTACTACTACAGGAGCCGAGCACGGACCGCGGGCTAAAGTTTCGGCCGCGCCGGGGAGCGCACGCAGCCGGCACTACCCGACCGGGACTTGGAGCCCCTGCACAGACCTACTCGGACCTACCCGGTGACAGCAACAGAGGCCCTCTCTCCTCGGCCATCAAGACACGGTCAGTGTTATTTAACCTGAACGGGGCACGCGATCTTGCCTCACACAGAGACGCTATCCACAGGCCCTGGGGTGAGTCCTGCAGCCTGTCACCTCCTCCGGTCGGAGCAGGCCATATCTATTATATTTGCTGTGCCACGTCTGAGGCCTACTCAGGTCGCCATCCCCACCACCCTCATACAGTTGAAGGACTTTGTATAAGGAGTCTGCGTGCTCCAGTTTTTGTATGGACCGATCTGTGGACCGGTCCGCCATTTTGCATTGCTGCTGTGAACCTTAGGAGCAGTTGGACTCCACTTTTTCTGGACTTGCCCGTTTGTTAGTCTGCATACAATTTCTCATATACTCCAAGCTACCCAGCGAGTACACTAACAACTACATATTACGATACTGAATTCACCGGTGTCACTTGTTCCTACATCCATGTAACAACATAACCTGGGAAAAGGAGAACCCCCTACCCTGAATTTATGTCTATGAGCAACACTACTACCCTCTCCACCATGGTCAAAATAGGAAAGCAAGAGGGACCCACTACTCCTAAATTGAAAAAGACCCAACGTGACATGGAGAGGTTTCTGAGGAAAAAGTCACCCCACACTAAACATGACTTTCTGTCCCCTTCCACTATTTCCCGCTCTCAAGCTCCCTCGGAACAATCTGATGCGGAAAGTGAAAGCCTCGACCGTACACAATCTAAAGATGCACAACTAGTTACTTCACAGAAGTCTTTTCAAAGAATAATTGAAACGGCCCTGCAACCAGTTCTGTCAGAACTATCAGACATCAAAAGTGACCTGAGAGACATAGGGGGCAGAGTAGACACGCTAGAAGAACGCCAAACTACACTGATAGCCCATGGAGAAGCGACAAATGACACCTTTCACATCATCCAAGCCAGAATGAACAACTTGCTTGCATATATTGAAGACCAGGACAATAGAGGTCGCAGAAACAACCTCCGCATTAAGGGAGTCCCTGAGTCTAATGAAGAGGTCTCTGCCATGGATGTTACATATTCCATTTTGCGCCCGTTGCTGGATCCAGACTTGGCGCCTACTCTAACGCTTGAAAGAGCTCACAGAGCACTGCGGAACAAGCCAAAGACGGTGAGCCCCTAGGGACATAATATGTAAAACCCTACTCTCTACCCACAGAGACGCCATTCTCAAAGCAGCCAGGGAGAAAGGGGAAATTCTGTTCGAAGGTGCCAAAATAACTTTCTTCCAGGATCTCTCGCCGGTCACCTTGAACAAACGGAGACAGCTTAAACCAGTCACAGATGCCCTGAAATCCAAAGGGATTAGATACCGATGGCTCTTCCCTTTCGGACTTTCCTTTACTCTACAGGGATCCACCAAAATCATAAGAAGACCTGATGACCTCACCCCTCTCTGTGACGCCATTGGATTGTTGCCCTCGGCGATTCCCTCCTGGCTACAGATCACGGACTTGACCGACCAGCCTGCTTTGCCTGAGGCCGTATCATGGACGCCCGTCAGAGGGCGACAATCGAGAAGGAGGCTTCATACCCCAGAAGACGGACTGTAACAGTTTTGAGTATATTTACTAGTTGTTTTCCACTTATCTTGTTTCTATACCTGTTGTAGGGTCAGTTAATTGGGCCGAAAGGGCCTATTTGTCCTGTGTTGTTCAGTCCCAAGCTCCATCTCAATTTTGAACGTTTCTTGAAATGGCCTAGGCTGGTGTTGCCTTATACGAGACTGGAGCGGGGCCTGTTGACACAACACAATGGAAGGTTTAGCTAATTACATTGATGTTGCTCTAACTTTAAGGCTTTACTGGGGTTCTCCTCTGACCCCTTTATTGGTTTATAGACAATTTCTATCTGAATAATTGCAATTCCGTTCTTACTCAATTTGTTAACTTTGTTGATCTAATTGTTTGACTATTGTTTCTAGTATGGCCGAAATTACAGTAGTCTCATGGAACGTCCGGGGCTTGAACTCTCCTCAGAAAAGGTCGAGAATATTCCAACACCTTAGGTCTCTCCACTCTGATGTCTCAATCTTGCAAGAAACACATTTTAAAAGTGGTAAGATTCCTAATTTATCGCACACGTACTTCTCCCAATGGTATCACTCCTGCCATTTGACTTCTAGGTCTAAGGAGTCACCATTGCCATTCATAAGAATGTTCCATTCACTCTTTTGAATAGCATGGTGGATCCAGACGGCAGGTTCCTCTTTCTAAAGGGATTGGTAGCCAACTCTCCCATCACGATAGCTGGCATATATGCACCTAACTCGGGTCAAATCCCTTGGCTAACCAGAATATTGGAAAAGCTGCAGTCCTTCAGTGAGGGCCTTCTCATTTTAGGTGGCGATATGAATGTTGCTCTAGAACCTCTTATGGACTCCACATCTAGGACTCCCACCATCTCTCGCACACAACTGAGGTCTCTTAAAAAGAAGCTAGCTAGCCTTAAATTAATAGATACCTGGCGGGTCTCCCATCCGCAGGAGAAAGATTATACCTACTACTCAGAAGCGCATGGATCCTACCAGAGGATCGATTACATATTCCTGCAGACACATATGCTCCCTTTGCTGAGACGGCTCATGTATAGGGAACATTGGAATCTCTGATCACGCCCTGTGGTTCTCTCACTGGTTATTGAATCTTTACCTAAGCGAGCTTACACTTGGACATTTAATGAGTCATTACTAAAATCGTCCCAACACATGTCTAAACTGAAAGAAGTGTTAACACACTACTTTAAGGAGAACCCTCCAGTGGATATCCCCTCACCGGTGGTTTGGGAGGCACATAAGTCAGTGGTCAGGGGAGAACTAATAGCTCTGGGCACGTATATTAAAAAACAACGACAAAAGCAAATAGATGATCTTCTACAATCTATTACAGATTTGGAGCTGAGACATAAATCTACTTTCTCCATTGAGGTATTAGTAGAACTTACCAAACAGAGAGTGCAGCTTAATCAACTATTGAACCTCAAAGCCTCGAAAGCGTATCTTCATGCTAAACATAAGGTCTACATGCACGGCAATAGGGGCTCTAGATTAATGGCTTCTATGGCTAAACGTAGGAAAGAGCAGCTATTTATTAAAGACATAGAAATGCCCGATGGCAATACATCAACAAACGTTAAAGACATAGCTACCCAATTTGTTAAATTTTACTCTTCTCTGTATAACCTGAGACCCGATGAAACCCCCAATCTAAACTTGACAGAAATTCTATGATTGATCGTTTTCTAAACTCGATTCAACTCCCCTCAATCTCGGATACGCATCGCTTAGCTTTGGCAGCCCCTTTACGATCCAGGAACTCCAGTCGGCACTGAAGTCCTCCCCTCCCCATAAAAGCCCTGGGCCTGATGGTCTCCCGATCTCGTACTATAGGTCTTTCTCGGAAATTCTCCTTCCCCAGCTTCTCCTGTCCTTTAACTCAGCTGCGGTTTATAATAATTTTCCGATGCAATCCTTGGAAGCTCACATTACAGTGCTCCCAAAGGAAGGGAAGGATCCGAGATTATGCAGCAGTTATAGGCCTATCTCCTTGCTCAACGCTGACATTAAGCTTTATGCTAAAATGCTAGCGAATCGAATTCAATCCCACCTCCCTTCTCTGATTAATAATGAACAAGTTGGCTTTGTTAGGGGACGGGAGGAAAAGACAACACGCTCCGTCTCCTACACTTGATACAATATGCAAGGGGAAGGGAGTGCCCATGGCTCTCTTATCTACAGATGCTGAGAAAGCATTTGATAGAATAGACTGGCTATTTATGAAGAGTGTTCTGATTAAGTTTGGTTTTCCAGACCAAATTATATCGGCTGTGCTCGCTTTATATACACACCCTTCTGCCTCAATACGATTGAACGGCACCCTCTCGTCTCCTTTCCGTATCTATAATGGTACGAGGCAGGGATGCCCGCTCTCCCCCTTGCTGTTTGTGTTAACAATGGAGACGCTCATACAACACATTAGACAGCACCCACACATACAGGGTCTCAGAGTTGGTGGCTCCTGCAATTCCACGGCAGCTTATGCTGACGATTTGCTTGTTATTACATCCAACCCAGACGTTTCCTTCCCGATCTTGTCCAAAATGTTTGATGACTTCAAGACTCTTTCCAATTTTAAGATTAATGCTGCGAAGTCGGTGGCCCTAAACATATCGTGTCCCCTCACTATGATCACTCGAGCCAAAGAGGGCTCTACATTCTTGTGGTCTGACAAACACTTAAAATATCTAGGTGTATTAATCTCTCCCTCCCCAAGCGATTGGTACTCACTGAATTATGTCCCTCTCCTCTCTCAGCTCCGCATCGAAATTGCTTCATGGAAGATACCGTATATCTCCTGGATTGGGAGGGTTAACCTTCTGAAAATGATGATAATACCCAAAATTCTTTATCTCCTTCAGACCCTCCCTATTGGCTTGCCACGTTCTTTCTTTAGCTCACTGCGCTCCATATTTCTGAGATATATATGGGGTGGGAAAATGTGTAGAGTCGCGCATGCTACTATGTCCAGACCTAAAGACAGAGGTGGGATTGGTTTGCCAGATATTGAACGCTTGTATCAAGCAATACAGTTGTCTAGGATTGTAGACTGGTACAAATCCCCCCTCCAAGAGATATGTGCGGATTGAGGAAGAATCTGCTGGCTTTTCATTGACTCAGGCAGTAGTTGGGGTGGGAACTAACTTTCCCATTCCTGCCAAGGTCCCAATTCTAACTAAAGCACCTCTTCAAGTCTGGTCTGTTTTACATGGTACGAAGGACGTTTGGCGCCACCCCTCTCCATTGCTCACCTTAGGTGATCTGTTATGCCTGGCTGACCCTTTTAGTTCTGCATGGCTGGACAAACAGAGGGCCTTAAAAAGTACAAAGTTGGCGATGTCACAATGGGGGCTGCATTCCCTGATTTTGAGGCTCTTCGGTCTCGTATCACGGACTGCCACCTGGACCTGATGACATACCATAAGTTGTTCAGAGGTTACAAAAGCATTGAATCCCCTCAAAACATGGACAGGGAGCTTTTGAGCTTCGAGAGGTTGGCAGCAGTATCTACTTCACAGCCTAAACTTGTCTCCAGGTTATGTAAACTGATGGGTGCTCCAGGCATAGATTCGACCCCCACATTTGTACATGCATGGGAAAAAGACCTAAATGTGACTTTCTCTTCTGACCAGTTGACTGAAATTCTAAAGCAGGCTTGTGGACCGTCCAGGTGTGTTACTTTACAGGAGACTTCATATAAATTAGTAAGCCGATGGTATAAAACGCCGCAATTTCTGCATAATGTATTCCCAGAGGTTCCTGCTACATGTTGGAGATGTTCTGGTTCTGATGGGTCCTACCTGCACATATGGTGGGAGTGCCCTTTGCTTGCAGACTTCTGGCTAAAGGTTAATAGAGTTTTACTTAAGGTTTGCCCAGGGTCCCCACAGCTTACCCCGCTAATGCTATTCCTAAACCTGACTCCCGATTCGTCTCAAATGTTTAACATTACTCTATGGCGATATATGATTCTTACGGCAAAGAGCATGATACCATTGTACTGGAAACAAACCAGCTCTCCCCTCTCTCTCAATGGCTAACTAAAATGTCGCAACTTGCTACTATGGAGAGTATGTGTGTGCATACGATTAAATCTCAAGCCAGATTTGAAAAATTTGGCGCCCTTGGCTGGATTACCATAATAGTATGGATATGCACCAAATCATCCAAGGTGAACTCGATGACACTTAGACTTCCTAATGGCCGCCCTCCCCGGACGTTCCATGTGACATTTACATTTGGAGGTTTATAATTGAAACTTATATTTTGAATGTAATCTCCTTTCATCTTACCAGTGTAATTATAGTGTTTTTTGTGCAAGAATGTGTACCCGACAATTTCTGTCTACTGTACTTTGATGTTCATTGCAATTGTACCTTCCCCCTGGGGGTTATGTTTTTCTCTTAAGTGACTTACGTACTGTTCTCTTACACATTGAAAGTGTACCCGATACTCATGTTCATTGTCATTATAAATAAAGAATTTATAAAAAAATAAAATAAAATAGCAATACCCTGAATCTAAAGTTCCAGCAGTTGCAGGCCTAGTTTAAATCTGTCCGTAAAAGGGTATATTTCGTTCTGGGTTGAAATTCAATTGCCAAAATAGCAATACCCTGATTCTGGTGTCCCAGCAGTGGCTGGCAAAGTTTAATAGTGTCCGCCAAAACATAAATTTTGTTCAGGGCTGAAAATCACTTGCCAATATAGAAATACCCTGAATCTGCTGTTCCAGCTGTTTGCAGGCCAAGTGTTAATCTGTCCGTAAAAGGGTATATTACACTCAAGGTGTTCATACATGTGCTGAGATTGTCATCCTCAATAACTTCACACACTACCGTGCATCTCCCATTGTATTTCTGTCCATTAAATGGTATATTACACAAAGTGTTAAAATACAATTGCTGAAGGCATAATCCTACATATTTTTTCACACGCTACTGTGCATCTCCAAGTGTAAATCTATCCATAAAAGGATTCCTTTCATTCAGGGTCTAATTACTAGCCCTACAATAGATATTCACCTAAATCAGTGGTTACTGCTATGCCTGGATTAGTCTAATACGGTACATAAATAAATAGGCAGATAGTGTTAGGTGCCTGTAAAAAAAGGCCTGAATTTAAAATCAATACTGGGGGCCAAATATTTTTTTTCTTATTGTGGTGCTTTGTGAACGGTAGCAATGAGGAAAACATCTAGTAATGGACGCGGATGCGGTCGTGGTGGTGTTAGTGGACCCTCTGGTGCTGGGAGAGGACGTGGCCATTCTGCCACAGCCACACGTCTTAGTGAACCAACTAACTCAGGTTCCAGTACCCGCCAGAATTTGCAGCGATATTTTGTATGGCCCAATGCCGTTCTAAGGATGGAAAGGCCTGAGCAGGTACAGGCTCTAGTCAATTGGGTGGCCTACAGTGGATCCAGCACGTTCACAACATTATTTCACACCCAGACTTCTGCAGAAAGCGCACAGGTGGCGCCTGAAAACCAAGCCGATCAGTCTGTCACATCACTCCCATGCATATCAGGGAACCTGTCTGAGCCTCAAGTTATGCAGCAGTCTCTTATGCTGTTTAAAGACTCTGCTGGCAGGGTTTCCCAAGGGAATCCACCTAGCCCTTCCCCAGTGATGAAAGACATAGAATGCACTGATGCACAACCACTGATGTTTCCTAATGATAAGGACATTGGAATACCACCTGATCGGAGTCCGCACGTCTCTGATGATGACGAAACACAGGTGCCAACTGCTGCATCTTTCTGCAGTGTGCAGACCGAACAGGAGGTCAGGGAGGAAGACTGTGTGGAAGACGATGCAGGGGACGATGAGGTCCTAGACCCCACATGGAATGAAGGTCGTGCCACTGACTTTCATAGTTCAGAGGAAGAGGCAGTGGTGAGACCGAGCCAACAGCGTAGCAAAAGAGGGAGCAGGGGGCAAAAGCAGAACAGCTGCCGCCAAGAGAGTTCGCCTGCTACTGGCCACCGCCACCAGGGACTGAGCACCCCAAAGGCAGCTTCAAGGATTTCCCTGGCATGGCACTTCTTTAAACAATGTGCTGACGTCAAGACCCGAGTGGTTTGCACGCTGTGCCACCAGAGCCTGAAGCGAGGCATTAACATTCTGAACCTTAGCACAACCTGTATGACCAGGCATCTACATGCAAAGCATAAACTGCAGTGGAGTAAACACCTTAAAAGCATGGAACTCACTCAGGCTCCCCCTGCTCCCTCTTCTGCTGCTGCCTCGGCCTCTTCCTCCGCCTCGGCAGGAATGTTGGCACCTGCCGCCCACCAAACAGAGGATGTGCCACTGACACCATCACCTGCGTAACCAAGCATCTCCATCATGTCACACGGCAGCGTTCAGCTCTCCATCTCACAAACCTTGGAGAGAAAGCGTAAATTCCCACCTAGCCACCCTCGAGCCCTGGGCCTGAATGCCAGCATTTCTAAACTCCTGGCCTTTGAAATGCTGTCATTCAGGCTGATGGACACAGACAGCTTCAAACAGCTGATGGCCATGGCTGTCCCACAGTATGTTGTTCCCAGCCGCCACTACTTCTTCAAGACAGCCATGCCTTCCCTGCACAACCAAGTATCCGATAAAATCAAGTGTGCACTGCGCAACTCCATCTGTGGCATGGTCCACCTAACCACACATACGTGGACCAGTAAGCACAGCCAGGGACGCTATATCTCCCTAACTGCACACTGGGTAAATGTAGTGGTGGCTGGGCCCCAGGCGGAGAGTTCCTTGGTGCACGTCCTTCCTCCGCCAAGGATCGCAGAGCATCATTCTTTGCCTCCTGTAGCCTCCTCCTCCTACTCGGCTTCCTCCTCCTCTTCTTCCACCAGCCACACACCTTCACCACCAACTTCAGCACAGCCCGGGGTAAACGTCAGCAGGCCGTTCTGAAACTCTTGTGGTTTCTGCCGGTGGGCCTCAAGCCCGGTCTGGTGGGGTGCGATAATGGGCAAAATTTTGTCTCAGCACTGGGACTAGCCGGTTTGACGCACATCCCTTGCCTGGCGCATGTGTTGAATTTGATGGTGCAGAAGTTCATTCACAACTACCACGACATGTCAGAGCTGCTACATAAAGTGCAGGCCGTCTGTGCGCGCTTCCAGCGTTTACATCCTGCCGCTGCTCGCCTGTCTGCGCTACAGCGGAACTTCGGCCTTCCCGCTCACCACCTCATATGCGACGTGCCCACCAGGTAGAACTCCACCTTGCACATGCTGGAAAGACAGAAGCAGGCCATAGTGGAGTTTCAGCTGCAGCACGCACGCGTCAGTCGCACTGTGGAACAGCACCACTTCACCACCAATGATTGGGCCTCCATGTGAGACCTGTGTGCCCTGTTGCGCTTTTTTGAGTACTCCACCAACATGGCCAGTGGCGAGGACGCCGTTATCAGCGTTACAATACCACTTCTATGTCTCCTTGAGAAAACGCTTAGGGCGATAATTGAAGAGGAGGTGGCCCAGGAGGAGGAGGAGGAGAAGGATGAGGGTTCATTTTTAGCACTTTCAGGCCAGTCTCTTAGAAGTGGCTCAGAGGGAGGTTTTTTGCAACAGCAGAGGCCAGGTAAAAATGTGGCCAGCCAGGGCCCACTACTGGAGGACAAGGAGGATGAGGTGGAGGAGGATGAGGATGAAGCAGGTTCACAGCGGAGTGGCAACCGACACAGCTCAGGCCCATCACTGGTGCGTGGCTGGGGGGATACGGAGGACGATGACGATACGCCTCCCACAGAGGACAGCTTGTCCTTACCTCTGTGGAGCCTGGCACACATGAGCGACTACATGCTGGAGTGCTTGCGCAACGACAGCAGAGTTGCCCACTTTTTAACGTGTGCGGACTACTGGGTTGCCACCCTGCTGGATCCCCGGTACAAAGACAATGTGCCCACCTTACTTCCTGCACTGGAGCGTGATAGGAAGATGCGCGAGTACAAGTGCACGCTGGTAGAGGCGCTCCTGAGAACATTCCCAAATGTCACAGGGGAACAGGGGAAGCCCAAGGCGAAGGCAGAGGAGGAGCGAGAGGTCGCCAACGCAGCTGTGTCACGGCCAGCTCCTCTGAGGGCAGGGTTAGCATGGCAGAAATGTGGAAAAGTTTTGTCTCCACACCACAGCTAACTGCACCACCCCCTGATACGGAACGTGTTAGCAGGAGGCAGCATTTCACTAACATGGTTGAACAGTACGTTTGCACACCCTTCTACATACTGAATGATGGGTCGGCCCCATTCAACTTCTGGGTCTCCAAATTGTCCACGTGGCCAGAGTTAGGATTTTATGCCTTGGAGGTGCTGGCCTGCCCGGCGGCCAGCGTTTTTTCTGAACGTGTATTCAGCACGGCAGGGGGCGTCATTACTGACAAACGCAGCCGCCTCTGTCCACAGCCAACGTGGACAAGATGACGTTCATAAAAATGAACCAGGCATGGATCCCACAGGAGCTGTCCCTCCCTTATGCAGAATAGACATTTATAACTGCCTCCCCCTCAACCATGTATTCTTGTACTCCGGGGCACTTCTTTATTGAATCCTCATTTATTTAACTTTACCGTGATCTTGCGGTGCAACCCAAAGTTGAATGAACCTCCCCTCTGTCTTTGTGCTGGGGCTTAAATAACTGAAAGTGGCCTGTTACAATGGTGGGTGACATGAAGCCTGAACCTCTGCCATGCGACCTCTTTCCTCTGTCTGGTTGCTGGGGCCTAAATAAATGAAAGTGGACTTCTTTATTGGTGGGTGATATGACGCCTTATTCCTTGCTGTGGGACCTCTCTCCTCTGTCTAGGTGCTGGGTCCTAAATAACTGAATGTGGCCTTCTCTAGTGTTGGGTGATATGACACATGATTCCTTACTGTGGGACCTCTCTCCTCTGTCTGGGTGCTGGGGCCTAAATAACTCAAAGTGACCTTCTCCAGTGGTGGGTGATATGACGCCTTATTCTTTGCTGTGGGACCTCTCTCCTCTGTCTGGGTGCTGGGGCCTAAATAACTGAAAGTGGCCCACTCCAGTGGTGGGTGATATGATGCCTTATTCCTTGCTGTGGGACCTCTCTCCTCTGTCTGGGTGCTGGGGCCTAAATAACTGAAAGTGACCTTCTTCAGTGGTGGGTTATGACGCCTTATTCCTTGCTGTGGGACCTCTCTCCTCTGTCTGGGTGCTGGGGCCTAAATAGCTGAAAGTGGCCTTCTCCAGTGGTGGGTCATATGACACATGTTTCCTTGCTGTGGGACCTCTCTCCTCTGTCTGGGTGCTGGGGCCGAAATAACAGAAAGTGACCTTCTCCATTGGTGGGCGACTTAAAACCTGATTCTCTTCTATGGGACCTCTCTCCAATTGATATTGGTTAATTTTTATTTATTTTATGTTATTTTAATTCATTTCCCTATCCACATTTGTTTGCATGGCAATTACCTACATTTTGCTGCCTTTTGCAGCCCTTTCCTGGACTATTTTACAGCCTTTTTAATGCCCAAAAGTTCGGGTCCCCATTGACTTCAATGGGGTTCGGGATGAAGTTCGATTCGAGTTCGGATCCCGAACCCGAACATTTTCGGGAAGTTCGGCCGAACTTCTCGAACCCAAACATCCAGGTGTTCGCTTAACTCTAGCCCCAAGTCATACAGCTGTCTCTTATGCTTTTTGATGACTCTTCTGGCAGGTTTTTCTAGGGCCATAACCATATTCCTGCCCCATAAGTGGAAGAGATTGAGAGCACGGATACCCAACCACTTAGGTGTGAGGATGAGGACATGGGAAGACCACCGCAGCATGTCTCTGATGATGATGAAACACAGGTGCAAACTGCTAAGGCTTTCTGTGGTGTGCAGACCGACAAAGAAGGAAGTGGTGAAGACTGTGTGAAAGATGATGTTGAAAACGATGAGGTCCTGCACCCCAAAATATACCACTTAAATCCATGTTATTCATGGGTGGTGGAAAAATCCTATTTGTTAAGGCCAGGTATTACCTTTGCGCCCTGCGCTGCATATGTGATGGGGACAATAATGTAGTTAATCCGTATGGGAGTTCAGGGGTTGACATATTCCAATGTTTTGATGTCAAGTAACACTGCACTACATAGGTGAAAGGGACCGAAATTTTTTAAAATCTTCTGTTAAATTGTTGGCGGCAATATTACCATTTTTGCCGTGAATAAACCCCTCCTCTTCCTGGGTTCCAGGGGCCTACATTTCTAAAAATCGCCTGTTCTATTGGTGGGTGACATGAACCCCATTTTGCCATGAATAAACCCCTGCAATTCATAGGTGACAGGTACCTAAATTTCTAAAAAAAAGTCTTTTCCATTCCATTAACCCCATTTTGCCGTGAAATAACCCCTCCTCTGCCTGGATGTTAGGGGCCTACATTTTAAAAAATCGTCTGTTCCATTGGTGGGTGACATGAATCCCGTTTTGCCAGTGAAAAACCCCTGCTGTGTATTGCTGACAGGAAACCAAATTTGGTAGAAACGCCTGTTAATGATCGAAAGATGCGTGACTACAAACACACCCTGGTAGATTCGCTGCTGATGGCATTCCTACCTGACGCCTCCTCAACCTCCTACTCCACATCGATTTCCTCCTCCTAGATCAAGATTTTGATTTTTAATTTTTATTTATTTTAAGTCATTTCCCTATCCACATTTGTTTGCAGTCCAACATGCAAACAAGGGGACAGCACAACCTCTGGTCAATACCTTGTAATAGTGTGGCAGGGCAAGTGGTGTTGGATCCCGGTCTCTGATCCCTGATTGATGTAATCAAAAGAAAGTTTTCCACAGCACTCTTGTAGTTGATCTTTTAAATCTTTTTTTATTTTCCCAGTGTGCAACTGGGAAAATAAAGAAGATTTAAAAGATCAACTACAAGAGTGCTGTGGAAAACTTTCTTTTGATTACACATTTGTTTGCAGTGCACTTACCCACGTTTTGCTGCCTTTTGCAGTCCTTTGGCCCTTTCCAAGACTTTTGTACAGCCATTTTAATGCCCAAAAGTTCGGGTCTTCCATTAATCTGGGCCTAGTAAAGTGTTCACAATCTGTAGGTTTTTGTAGCCCACACTGAACTTAATCTGAAAAAATCAGTATATTATAATTTCCATTAATCTGGGCCGAGTAAAGTGTCCACAATCTGTGGATTTTTGTATCCAATACTGAAATGAATATGAAAAAAGTGTGTATTTTACAATTTCCACTAATCTGAACCTAGTAAAGTGTCAACAATCTTTTGGTTTTTGTATCCCATACTAAACTAAATCTTAAAACTGTCTATATTACAACTTCCATTAATCTAGGCCTAGTAAGGTGTCCACAATCTGTGGGTTTTTGTATCTCATACTGAACTGAATCTGAAAATTCTGTCTATATTACAACTTGCAATAATCTAGGCCTAGTAAACTGTGTAAAAATCTGTGAGTTTTTGTATCGCATAATGAACTGAATCTAAAAAAAGTGTATATATTACAGTTTTCATTAATCTGGGCCTAGTAAACTGTGTACAAAATCTGTGGGTTTTTGTATCCCATACTGAACTGAATCTGAAAAAAGTGTGTATGTTACAATTTCCATTAATCTGAGCCTAGTAAATTGTCCAAAATCTGTGGGTTTTTGTATCCCATACTGAACTGAATCTTAAAACACTGTTGTATATTACAAATTCCATTAATCTGAACCTAGTAAAGTGTACACAATCTGTGGGTTTTTGTATCCCATACTGAACTGAATCTGAAAACACTGTCTATATTACAACTTGCATTAACTGGACCTAGTAAATTGTGTACAAAATCTGTGGGTTTTTGTATACCATACTGAACTGAATCAGAAAAAAGTATGTATATTACAATTTCCATTAATCCGGGCATAGTAAAGTGTCCACAATCTGTGGGTTTTTGTATCCAATACTGAAAATAATATGAAAAAAATGTGTATTTTACAATTTCCACTAATATGAACCTAGTAAAGTGTCAACAATCTTTGGGTTTTTGTATCCCATACTGAACTAAATCTTAAAACTGTCTATATTACAACTTCCATTAATCTGAACCTAGTAAAGTGTCCACAATCTGTGGGTTTTTGTATCCAATACTGAACTGAATCTGAAAACTCTGTCTATATTACAACTTGCATTAACTGGACCTAGTAAACTGTGTACAAAATCTGTGGGTTTTTGTATACCATACTGAACTGAATCAGAAAAAAGTGTGTATATACAATTTCCATTAATCCGGGCCTAGTAAAGTGTCCACAATCTGTGAGTTTTTGTATCCCATAATGAACTGAATCTAAAAAAAACACTGTGTACAGTATATTAATATTTCCATTAATCTGGGCCTAGTAAACTATGTACAAAATCTGTGGGTTTTTGTATCTCATAATGAACTGAATCTAAAAAAAAGTGTGTATATTACAGTTTTCATTAATCTGGGCCTAGTAAACTGTTTACAAAATCTGTGGGTTTTTGTTTCCCACACTGAACTGAATATGAAAAAAGTGTGTATTTTACAATTTCCAATAATCTGAACCTAGTATAGAGTGAACAATCTTTGGGTTTTTGTATCCCATACTGAACTAAATCTGAAAACTGTCTATATTACAACTTCTATTAATCCGGGCCTAGCAAAGTGTCCACAATCTGTGGGTTTTTGAATCCCATACTGAACTGAATCTGAAAACGCTGTGTATATTACAACTTCCAATAATCTGGGCCTAGTTAACTGTTTACAAAATCTGTGGGTTTTTGTATCCCATACTGAACTGAATCTGAAAAAGTGTGTATATTACAATTTCCATTAATCTGGGCCTAGTAAAGTGTCCACAATCTGTGGGTTTTTGTATCCCATACTGAACTGAATCTGAAAACGCTGTGTATATTACAACTTCCATTAATCTGAGCCTAGTAAACTGTGTACAAAATCTGTGGGTTTTTGTATACCATACTGAACTGAATCTGAAAACACTGTGTACAGTATATTACAATTTCCATTATTCTGGGCCTAGTAAACTGTGTACAAAATCTGTGGGTTTTTGTATAACATACTGAACTGAATATGAAAAAAGTGTGTATGTTACAATTTTCATTAATCCGGGCCTATTAAAGTGTCCACAATCTGTGAGTTTTTGTATCCCATACTAAACTGAATCTAAAAAAAACACTGTGTACAGTATATTACTATGTCCATTAATCTGGGCCTTGTACACTGTCTACACAATCTGTGGGTTTTTATATCCCATACTGAACTGAATCTGAAAACTCTGTTTATATTACAACTTGCATTAATCTGGGCCTAGTAAACTGTGTACAAAATGTGATGGTTTTTATATCCCATACTGAACTGAATCTTAAAAAAGTGTGTATATTACAATTTCCATTAATCTGGGCCTAGTAAATTGTTCAAAATCTGTGGGTTTTTGTATCCCATACTGAACTGAATCTGAAAACTCTGTCTATATTACAACTTGCATTAATCTGGGCCTAGTAAACTGTGTACAAAATATGTGGGTTTTTGTATACCATACTAAACTGAATCTGAAAAAAAGTGTGTGTAATACAATTTCCATTAATCCGGGCCTAGTAAAGTGTCCACAATCTGTGAGTTTTTGTATCCCATACTGAACTGAATCTAAAAAAAACACTGTCTACAGTATATTACTATTTCCATTAATCTGGGCCTAGTAAACTGTGTACAAAATCTGTGGGTTGTTATATCCCATACTGAACTGAATCTGAAAAAAGTGTGTATGTTACAATTTCCATTAATCTGGGCCTAGTAAATTGTTCAAAATCTGTGGGTTTTTGTATCCCATACTGAACTGAATCTGAAAACACTGTTGTATATTACAAATTCCATTAATCTGAACCTAATAAAGTGTAAACAATCTGTGGGTTTTTGTATCCCATACTGAACTGAATCTGAAAACTCTGTCTATATTACAACTTGCATTAATCTTGGCCTAGTAAACTGTGTACAAAATATGTGGGTTTTTGTTTACCATAATGAACTGAATCTAAAAAATGTGTGTTTGTTACAATTTCCATTAATCCGGGCCTAGTAAAGTGTCCACAATCTGTGGGTTTTGTATCGCATAATGAACTGAATCTAAAAAAAAGTGTGAATATTACAATTTTCATTAATCTGGGAGTAGTAAACTGTGTACAAAATCTGTGGGTTTTTGTATCCCACACTGAACTGAATCTGAAATCGCTGTGTATATTACAACTTCCATTAATCTGGGCCTAGTAAAGTGTCCACAAGCTATTGGTTTTTGTATCCCATACTGAACTGAATCTAAAAACGCTGTGTATATTACAACTTCCATTAATCTGGGCCTAGTAAAGTGTCCACAATCTATGGGTTTTTGTATCCCATACTGAACTGAATCTGAAAACACTGTGTACAGTATATTACAATTTCCATTAATCTGGGCCTAGTAAATTGTTTAAAATCTGTGGGTTTTTGTATCCCATACTGAACTGAATCTGAAAAGACTGTTGTATATTACAAATTCCATTAATCTGAACCTAGTAAAGTGTACACAATCTGTGGGTTTTTATATCCCATACTGAACTGAATCCGAAAACTCTGTCTATATTACAACTTGCATTATTCTTGGCCTAGTAAAATGTGTACAAAATATGTGGGTTTTTGTATAAAATAAAATATGTGGGTTTTTGTATAAAAACTGAATCTGAAAAAAGTGTGTATATTACAATTTCCATTAATCCGGGCCTAGTAAAGTGTCCACAATCGGTGGGTTTTTGTATCCCATACTGAACTGAATCTGAAAACACTGTTGTATATTACAAATTCCATTAATCTGAACCTAGTATAGTGTACACAATCTGTGGGTTTTTTGTATCCCATACTGAACTGAATCTGAAAACACTGTATATATTACAACTTGCATTAATCTGGGCCTAGTAAATTGTGTACAAAATCTGTGGGTTTTTGTATACCATACTGAACTGAATCTGAAAAAAGTGTGTATATTACAGTTTCCATTAATCCGGGCCTAGTAAAGTGTCCACAATCTGTGGGTTTTTGTTTCCCATACTGGACTGAATCTGAAAACTGTCTATATTACAACTTGCATTAATCTCAGCCTAGTTAACTATGTACACAATCTGTGTTTTTTTTTTATACCATACTGAACTTATTCAAAAAAAAAGTGTGTATATTACAATTTTCATTAATCTGGGAGTAGTAAACTGTGTATAAAATCTGTGGGTTTTTGTATCCCACACTGAACTGAATCTGAAAACGCTGTGTATATTACAACTTCCATTAGTCTGGGCCTAGTAAAGTCTCCACAATCTATGGGTTTTTGTATCCCATACTGAACTGAATCTGAAAACACTGTGTACAGTATATTACAATTTCCATTATTCTGGGCCTAGTAAACTGTGTACAAAATCTGTGGGTTTTTATATCCTATACTGAACTGAATCTTAAAAAAGTGTGTATATTACAATTTCCATTAATCTGGGCCTAGTAAAGTGTCCACAATCGGTGGGTTTTTGTATCCAATAATGTCCTGCATCACAAAACTGGGTCTTTAGCGGGCAGTAAAACAATCTGTGCCACATCTTTAGACAAAACCATTAATATGAAGAAGGTGAGCACAAGGGGATTGGGAAGTGGGCGTGATGATGGTGCAAGCAGAGGCCGTGGCCCTGTGCGCAATGAAACTGTGCCTGCTGCCAGTGTACCAGAAAAAATAAATAAAATCCACTTTACCCAGCTTCATGTCCAATTTAGCTGAGCGGCCAGGACAACAATTCGGAACAGTGCGAACAGGTGATCGGTTGGATTGCAGAAGATAATGCTTCCAGTCGGTTAAGCACCACCCTCTCTTCCACTAAGTCTAATCTCTGTAACTAAGAGTCTGGTCAACCGAATCCTTACTCTAATCCTCCTTCCTCCCACCATGTCACGTCTGGCCAAACAAGTGATCCAACACTCGGATATTCACATGACCTCTTTTCATCGCCAGTACTTGGTTTGGCTCTCTCGCTAAGCACGCTTGAAGAGGTACCTGAGATATGGTGCCCCGATTCCCATCTTCTTGAGCCTTCACAGTTTCACCAAGATGACGGTGGTGAACGGCAATCATTCGTTCATGAGGTGGATGATTATAAGACACAGTTGTCAATCACTGAGGTGGTGGTTAGGTCAAGTCAGGAGGATGAGCAGAGTGAGGAAGTGGAAGAGGAGGTGGTGGACAATGAGGTCACTGACCCAACATTTGAAGGTGAAAAGCCGAGCAAGGACAGCAGTACTAAGGGGGAGGGATCTGCAGCACCGCAACAGTCTGAAAGAGGCAGTGGGGTTGCAAAAGGGAGACATCGGGCAACAACAAACAGGCCCACAATCGTTACACTGAGCACCCCATGGGTAAATCTACCTTGCCAAGGGGTAGGTGCTCCGCAGTATGGTGCTTTTTTGAGGAAAGCGCAAATAACAAAAGAGTGGTAGTTTGCAACCTGTGCCAAACCAAAATGAGCCGGGGCGTGAACACTAGCAACCTCACCACCACCAGCATGGTCTGCCACATGGCAACCAAGCACCCTAATAATTGGGCCGAACGCCTGGGTCCATAATCTGGGTCTGCGGGTCACACCACTGCCCCCTCTTCCACTGTGTTACGCACTGCTGGCCAATCCCCAGATGCCCCTTGTCCTGCACCTGGACCTTCGCATGGTCCGTCGGCAACAACATTTACTTCCCTGTCCCAGCACAGCATCCAAATGTCGATAACACAGGCATTTGAACACAAGCACAAATACCCAGCCACAGGCCATAGCACTAAATGCACAACTTTCAACATTAATGGCCCTTGAAATGTTGCCATTTAGGCTTGTGGACACTGAGGCCTTCCGCAGCCTGATGTGGGTGGCCGTCCCTCGGTATGCAGTCCCCAGCCTCCACTATTTTCCATGGCGTGCCATGCCCGCCTTACACCAGCATGTGTCCCAGAACATTACTCGTGCCCTGACCAACGCACTTACTAGGAAGGTCCACCTCGCAACGGACACATGGACAAGTGCTGGTGGCCAGGGACGCTACATTTGCCTGACCGCACACTGGGTGAATGTTGTGGAGGCCGGAAGTGAGTCGTACCCTGGGATGGCACAGGTGCTACCCACCACCAAGAATTGCGGGCCCTACGTCCATCAGGGTCTCTGCCAGCAGCTATGTTACTAGCTCCAACCCCCAATTCTCATCCTCCGCCGCCTCCTCCCCCACTTCCCCCTCCAACAGCAGTCAGCCATCAGTCGCTAGCTGGAAGCAGTGTAGCACTGCTGTGGGTAAGCGTCAACAGGCCGTGCTGAAGCTAATCTGCTTAGGGGACAAACAGCACACCTCAGCAGAGCTGTGACAGGGTATAAGGGACCAGACCGAGCTGTGGCTCTCTTCACTCAACCTACAACCAGGCATGGTTGTGTCTGACAATGGCCGTAACTTGGTGGCGGCTTTGGAGCTTGTCAACCTGACATACATCCCATGCCTAGCCCACGTCTTAAACTTTGTGGTTCAGCGGTTTATAAAAACCTATCACAATTTGACAGAGCTACTAGTGAAGGCGCGCCACGTGTGTGCCCATTTCCGCAAGTCGTCCACAGCTTCAGCCAGTCTGTCCAGCTTTCCGACTGTTTTGCGACGTGAGCACACGCTTGAACTCTACGTTCTACATGTTGGCCAGGCTTTGTAAGCAGCAGAGAGCAGTTGTGGAATACCGAAAATTACTGGGACCAACAAATATTCCTAAAACGTAACCTTTAATAGTCACAATGTAAAAAAGCAAAAAGAGGCCCCACAAAGAACACAGACACAAAACCTAATCCGTCAATATCAAGAACCCCGTGGAGAGGTGAGTGTACATACTAGAGTGGAAGAGCCAAATGAAGGATAAATGTAGACCAAAATGTGGAAGGCCCTATTATAACCCTACTTGGCCTGTTACACCCTATACAAACAAAACCACAAGGTCCAAAAAAACTGCAAGGGGTGGCCATGTGCCGGAACCTGAACCTAGGCTCCTTACACTAGAAAGGTCCTCAAAAGCAGTGTGTCTCAATGCACACAACAGGGTCTAGTAAACCAGCATCATAATATAGAGAACAATCTCCCCCAAGGTGCACGTATGGCGTCCCAACGCGTTTCATCAACAGCCGCACCTATAAACATAAGGGCCCTAGATTCATCAGGGGACGCTAGGCCCAGTTATAGAAACATGGAGGATTTCGGCCCAAACAAAAAGTGGCCAAAAACATCTGGAAATCACATACAAAAACATGACCAAAGGTCACATACAGATATGTGACCAAAAGTTGCAAAAGGATATCAGCAGTTCACATGACAATCCAAATGACAGGGAGCAGCGTATGGCAACAGCCTCCTGAGGGAAACACTCTGTGGTCCCAGCAGATCGAGGTGTATGACCTCCGATCCTGCGAGTCATATGCACCTTCCTTTGGCACCAAGCCTAGGTGTCCAGGTGTCCCTATCTCCAGTTGTGGAATACCAGCTGCAACATGGTCATCTCCTTTCCAGTCAACTGCCACTATTCACAAGTGAGGAGTGGGCATTGATGTCGGACCTCTGTGAGGTTTTAAAAAACTTTGATGAATCCACACAGATGGTTGGTGGCGATAACGCTATTATCAGCGTAACCATCCCACTGCTGTGTCTACTCATACGATCGCTGCTCACAATTAAGGAGGATGCTCTGAATGTGGCAGATGAGGAAAAGGGGGAGAACATTACACAGGGTGATAGCCAGACCATCCACCCCATTAAACTTTTATTCCATCTGTTCAGCTTGGATGGGCAGAAGAGGAGGAGAAGGATGAGGGGATGGAGAGTCATCCTGATGTTGACATCGACGTCTTGCATGTTGGTACTCTGGCACACATGGCTGACTTCATGTTAGGCTGCTTTTCCGGCTTCCCTCGCGTTATACGCATTTTAGATAACACAGATTACTGGGTGTTCACCCTTCTCGACCCCCGCTACAAAGAGAACTTCTATCTCTCATTCCTGTGGTGGAGAGGATGAATAAAATGGTGCATTACTAGAAGGTACTTGTTGAGAGATTGCTCCAAAATTTTCCATCTGACAAGGCAGCCGCCAGAGTCCGCACTTCCTTAGGCAACCGAGGAAGGGAGACAAGGGGAACACACAGCAGTTTCAACAGAGGCAGGGCAACACTCTCCAAGGCATGGGACACTTTCATGACACCCCGCCAGCAACTTCACCCTGAAGTGTTGCCTAGTCGTACAAGGAGGGAAATGTTTTGGAAGGTGGTGAAGGAATACATTGCAGACCATATCAGTCTCCTAAATGATCCCTCAGTGCCTTACAACTACTCGGTGTCCAAGCTGGACACGTGGCACGAACTTGCGCTCTACGCCTTGGAGGTGCTGGTCTGCCCTGCTGCCAGCATTTGTCTGAGAGTGTATTTAGTGCTGCTGGTGGCATTATAACTGATAAGCGTATCCGCTTGTCCACTGACAATGCTGACAGGTTGACTCAGATAAAAATGAACAAGGCCTGGATTGCCTCTGACTTCTCAACTCCTCCAGAGGAGAGCTGAGATGATGAATGATGAACATAAAGACAATTTCAATGTATTGTTTATAATGTACGCAATCTACTGTAGTGTATTCCCATGCACCTTTTCCACCACAAAAAAGTGTTTATGGTTGAATCTTGTTTTCTTCTCCTCCTCCTCCTCATCCACATTGTATATATTCCCTCCACTACAATTTTTAAAGAGGGTCAGCTCACCAGCAGGCCCTCAATCATAATGTTTTATAGGGTTAACTCACCCGAAGGCCCTCTACCATACTGTTTTACACGGTTAGCTCAACAGCAGGCCCTCAACCATAATGTTTCCAGGGTCAGCTCACCAGTAGGCCCTCAACCATAATGTTTCCAGGGTCAGCTCACCAGTAGGCCCTCAACCATAATATTTTACAGGGTCAGCTCACCAGCAGGCCCTCAACCATAATGTCTTACAGGGTCAGCTCACCAGCACGCCCTCAACCATAATGTTTTATAGGGTTATCTCACCAGCAGGCCCTCAACCATAATGTTTTACAGGGTCAGCTCACCAGCAAGCCCTCAACCATAATGTTTTAGAGGGTCAGCTCAGCAGCAGGCCCTCACCCGTAATGTTTTAGAGGGTCACCAGCAGGCCCATGCTACAAATGTTTTTGAGGGTGACCAGCAGGCCAACAATGATCATTTTTCAATGGTGTGTATGATGCCCTCCTTTGTGTGTAATAAAGCGTTTGTTGTAGTGCCGGTTCCTTGTAATTTTTGGCAGCCCTTTCACTTAGTGCGTAAGCTTTATGAGTGTAGGAGTCCCACTACCTGAATACTTGTACCACAATGTGAACGGGACTCTCCTTTAAGTGATATACAGGCTGTTTTGGAGTGTCTTTGCTTGTAATTTTTGGCATCACATGCACTTTATATACAATTGAATATATAGGAAACAATGTTTCCCAACAATTTTTCCTGTGAAATGTTTTATTTTTTTTATTTTTGGGGTGGGGTGGGGGGGTTGTGCGTATTTTTGTCTGTAAAAGTGACGGACAACTCGGACAACATGGTTCCTAACAGCTACCTGTGAGTCCAAGTTGCATCTATACATCGTCCCCATGCTGTTCCCGAACCATTTTGGTCGTGTTTCTGTCACTTTCAGACCTTTTCCAATGGACCAGGCACCCTCCCCTCTTCAGAGCAGGGGGTGCCTGGTTGTCTCCTATTGACTTCCATTATACTCGGATGCTCGGCCGAGCGCACGTATATCGCGGTGTGTTGGGACTGAACACCCAAACACTTTGGTGCTCGCTCATCACTAACAGCTTCCCTCTAAGTCAAGACTGCTGAGTTAGAAAAAAGCAGGCATCACAAATATATCTAGATGCCCAGGTACTTCCCATGTCCAAAAATCAAAATGTTTAGTTAAACCTCAGAACACATGTAAAGACAGAGTACACCAGGGAAGAAATAGGCTATCATAGCTTCATTTGATGATGGCGAAACATTTGGGGATTCTTCCACAGCACTATTTATGTGAGCTTGCCTTTTATTTATTCTTGTGCTTGCATTATTTTATGGTTAACTAATATTTAATGTTTTTATGTTACAGAAGAGGTATTTGATTCAGATTTGGTACAGATATTGTATTTGGGATACATTAGTATTTTTGCCATTGATGTCACATTATTGTTACTTTTCTTATGACATTTTCCACTAGGCATTTTATTATTACTGGCAATCTAGAAGCCGATTTTATCATACAGCCTCACATGCTAATTTTGTTCCAGATGAATCATGTAAAGCAGTGCCATTTTACTGTGAACATTAGCGGGGAATTGAGGCCTGTGCAGAACAAGCAGATCATCATTCTGTATTGTGCTTGTATTCTGAAAGGATACTGTGCTGTGGCTCTGCCAAACAGCAGACCACTAACAAATTATCACAAGAAAATATAAGAAGATTATAGGGAAAGAATTGAAGATATATTTGGGAATTTGGGGTATATTGAGGGGTGTCATCAGGGAAATAGAGTTAGGGATTAAGAATTGGTCACTATCAGATGTATTTGCTGGCAGGCTACTGCCAGCTAAGCTTTTAGCATTACATATTCATGCAAAAACAGGAAAAAAAATTATATTTAAAAAACAGGTTTCGTTACATTCTTGCAAACACTGAGGAATTGATCTTTTTTATTTCTAGAAACCAGTTTCTATTAACCATTAGTAAGCTCATTGCTACAAGATAACAAGTACATATTGCAAACATATTTCATATCAGTGACGCAATTTTAAACCATGTTATGAAGGTATTACTGCATCACAGCGTTTACTTCAAAAGACGTCTTGCATTAATTAAAAAAATTACATTTGTGGCACAAGTATTTTTAGTGAACGCATGTTATTCTTTGAAAAAAGCATTCAATTATTTTATTTTATCTTTTATTCTAATGCTATTGTCATACCCGGGAGTATGACGGATAGCTACAGCACCAAATACAGTTCACATCGTAACGCAAATTATAACCATGTTAGTAAAGATAATACTGCATCACAGCATCTAGTTCAACAGACTTATACCTCATAAAAAAATGCCTGGAAAACAGAAAAGTGCAAAACAAAAGTCTGCGCCTCAACCTCCCACATTCAGAATGTGGGTAGTAGCAGCCCCAGCCATCCAGTCAGTAATAGTGGTAGTGGCACTTGTAGCCATAGTGGTGGCAGTAGGGACATTGGTGGCAACAGTGGCACTCAGAGCTAATACAGAGCAGGGAATCTGGAGTTGGGCCAAAGAGCTCACAATGGCATATCACAGTCTCATAATAGTGGTGGGGAGGGTGAGGACTATGACGGTAATTGTGTGTTAGGCAGGTCTTGGGATTCAGATTGGAGAAGGGGAAATCAGACGAGTGTGGTGGCAGAGCAAGCAATATACAGCAGAGGCAATGCACAGCCAGACCCTCCCAAAAAACTGCCAACACCAAAGTGTTTCTCTTGTGGTCACCTCAGGAACTGGTGATAGTGCTAATACTGCGGGCGCAGGCTTAAAATTTGCCAGACGTTTGCCAAGCTCAGCTGGCTTTAGCTTTGTGTGAGCAAATCCCGTATTGCAGTTTTACTCCACAAAGCTGGCAAAACCACAGCTGTATTCAAGACTAGCAGAGTTAAAATAAATCATAAGCATTCAAACACAAACATAGGTACCAGGGCTCTATTGCAGGATACATGGTGGCAACACAATATCCTGTCGGAAGTTTGTCCTTTTTCTACTGGTCTTCTTTATGGAACCCAGCTCACATGCTCACGCAGTACAGTGCCTTTGTCATCATCATCACCTGCTTCTTCACCTGCTCAGACTCCTCCTCCAACTTGTCCTCAGTTCCATTGTAAGACATTAATAACAGAATGTGTGGCCATAAGCAATTAGCTTGTGTGCATGCTAAACCCCCAGTTGGCCTAGTTGCTGGTGTTACAGTTGTTGCCATACCACAGTTGTGGTAAATGTGGAACATTTCAGTGTCCGAGTTTAATTCTGTTCTACAGTAATTCAGTTATTCTGTTCTATAGTAGTCATTATCAGACTTCTTTTCGTCCCTTTGTGGACAGTCATTGATAATGAAATGCATGGCAAGAAAACAACCCTATGATTTTTGCAATCCGGTTGTGAGAAAAATTAACTCTCACCTGGCCATGTTGGTGGTGGTGCAGTTGGCAATGAAGAGAGATCAGAGACAAGGAGCCTGTGAGCTAACTGTCTGACGAAAATTCAGATTCTGCTACTAAATAAATTCAGCCCTGTACAGAGAAAAGGGATCAAAAGTTTTAATAAACACCAACCAAATATATTAATTTTATCTCAAAATGAGTGTAATGCAATAATAAAAAAAATTAAACCCAAAGGTGTACATAGCCTTTAACCACTTGCCGGCACGCCAACGCCGATGGGTGTCAGCGCAGTGGCTCTCTCAGGTCTCACTGCCGCCTATCGGCGTCATCTCGTGAGACCTGAGATTTCACATGAACGCGCGCGCAACACGCGTTCGCGTTCATGTGATTGTACTTGGGACAACTGAAACTACAGCCTGCCAGCGCTGATCATGCGCTGGCAGGCTGTAGATGTGAATAAAAACGCATTTAACCTCTTAAGGACGCAGGGCGTACATGTACGCCCTAGCGTCCTAGTACTTAAGGACTCAGGGCGTACATGTACGCCCTGAGAAGATCCGATCACCGCTGCGCACGTGGCGGTGATCGGAACAGGATGCCTGCTGAAATCATTCAGCAGGCATCCTGTGATTATGCCGAGGGGTCCTGTGACCCCCCGTGTCGGCGATCGCAACAAACCGCAGGTCAATTCAGACCTGCGGTTTGTTGCGCTATGTGTAGTCTCTGATCCCGCGGTCTGTGACCGCGGGATCAGAGACTAAATCTGCCCCTTATTGTAAATTTTAACCCCCTGCACCCCGCCATATTAGTGTCCCCCGGGCGGTGCAGGGGGATTTGCGAGCGGTGCTGCGGGTGGGCGGCGCGGAGGCGGGCGGTGCGGCAGGCGGGATCGCAATTGCGATCCCCGCCCGCCTCCTTTCAATGCATTTCCCTGGTGTCTAGTGGGTATAGCAGGGGTCAGCACATTGCTGACCCCCTGCTATAAACTGCTGACATCTGTGCTGCAGATGTCAGCAGTTTAACCCCTTCTATACCGCGGTCCGTACGGACCGCGGTATAGAAGGTGTTAACATGGAGGAGCTCCCTCCCTCTCCCATCGGGGGCTGCCGTACCTTTGCAGCCCCCGATGGGATAGGATGGTAGAGGAGGAGCTCACCTCTCTTCCCATCACCCGCTGCTCTGTAATGGCAGCGGGTGATGAGCTACCATGGCAGCAGGACGCTTTCAGAAGCGTCCTGCTTGCCATGGTATAGTAACTCTGGTCAGACTTCTGCTAAAGGCAGAAGTCTGACCAGGCTAATGAAAAGTAAAAAAAATACAGTGCAGTACACTATATAGTGTACTGTTCTGTATTCTATAGACACCAGATCCACTGGATCTACAAGAACCAAGTGGGTCTGGGTCAAAAAAATGTCAAAAAAGTGAAAAAAAAAGTAAAAATCAGAAAAATACATATCACTGAATAAAAAAAACAAAAAACAAATAAACTACACATATTAGGTATTGCCGCATCCGTAAAAATCTCCTCTATAAAAATATCACGTGACCTAACCCCTCACGCAAATACCATAAAAAAATCACAAAAAAATGGTGTAAAAAAGCCATTTTTTGTCACCTTGCATCACAAAAAGTGTAATACCAAGTGATCAAAAAGGCGTATGCCTCCCAAAATAGTACCAATAAAACCGCCATCTCATCCCGCAAAAAATGAGTCCTTATATAGGACAATCGCCCAAAAAAATAAAAAAATATGGCTCTCAGACTATGGAGACACTAAAACATAATTTTTTTTTTCTAAAATGCTATTATTGTGTTAAACTAAAATAAATAAATAAAAAGTATACATATTATGTATCGCCGCATCCGTAAAAACCTTCTCTATAAAAATATCACATTATCTAACCCCTCAGGTAAATACTGTTAAAAAAATAAAATAAAAACAATGTAAAAAAAAAACATTTGTCACCTCACATCTCAAAAACTGTAATAGCAAGCGATCAAAAAGTTATATGCACCCAAAAATAGTGCCAATCAAACCGTCATCTCATCCCATAAAAATGATACCCCACATAGGACAATCACCCCCAAAAAAAAAAAAAAATAGGGCTCTCAGACTATGGAGACACTAAAACATGATTTGTTTTGTTTTAAAAAATTATAATATTGTGTAAAACTTAAATAAATAAATAAAAAGTATACATATTTGGTATCGGCGCGTCCGTCGCAACCTGCTCTATAAAAATAACACATCACCGAACCCCTCAGGTGAACACAAAAAAAAAAAAAAATACGGTGTCAAGAGCCATTTTTGTCACCTTACATCACAAAAAGTGTAATAGCAGGCGACCAAAATGTCATATGCACCCCAAGATAGTTCCAATCAAACCGCCATCTCATCCCGCAAAAAATGTATGGCTTTCAGAATGTGAAGACACTAAAAAAATCATTTTTTTCAAAAAAGCTTTATTATGTAAAACTGAAACAAAACCCCCCAAAAAGTAGCCATATTTGGTATTGCCGCGTCCGTAGCAACCTGCTCTATAGAAATAGCACACAATCTAACCTGTCAGTTCAACGATGTAAATAACAAAAAATAAATTTTCCATTTTAATAAATTTTTCCAGTAAAAAAAGCAAGGGTTAACAGCCAAACAAAACTCAATATATATTGCCCCGATTCTCTAGTTTGCAGAAACACCCCATATGTGGTCGTAAACTGCTGTATGGCCAAACGGCAGGGCGTAGAAGGAAGGGAACGCCATATGGTTTTTGGAAGGCAGATTTTGCTGGACTGGTTATTTGACACCATGTCCCATTTGAAGCCCCCCTGATGCACCCCTACAGTAGAAACTCCAAAAAAGTGACCCCATTTTGGAAAGTACGGGATAAGTTGGCAGTTTTGTTTGTATTATTTTAGGGTAAATATGATTTTCGGTTGCTCTATATTACACTTTTTTTGAGGCAAGGTAACAGAAAATAGAAATTCCGAAATTTCATCTCCATTTGCCAATAACTCTTGTGGAACCCCTAAAGGGTTAACAAAGTTTGTAAAACTGGTTTTGAATACCTTGAGGGGTGTACTTTCTTAGATGGAGTCACTTTTTTGGAGATTCTACTCTAGGGGTGCATCTGGGGGCTTCAAATGGGACATGGTGTCAAAAATCCAGTCCAGCAAAATCCGCCTTCCAAAAACCATATGGCGTTCCCTTACTTCTGTGCCCTGCCGTTTGGCCATACAGCAGTTTACGCCCACATATGGGGTGTTTCTGAAAACTACAGAATCGGGGCAATAAAAAATGAGTTTTGTTTGGCTGTTAACCCTTGCTTTGTTACTGGAAAAAATGGATTCAAACGGAAAATTTTCCAAAAAATCGAAATTCTGAAATTTTATCTCCATTTGCCATTAACTCTTGTGGAAAACCTAAAGGGTTAATGACGTTTGTAAAATCAGTTTTGAATACCTTGAGGGGTGTAGTTTCTAGAATGGGGTCATTTTTGGATGGTTTCTATTATGTAAGCCTCACAAAGTGACTTCAGACCTGAACTGGTCCCTAAAAAGTGGGTTTTTGAAAATTTCTGAAAAATTTCAAGATTTGCTTCTAAACTTCTAAGCCTTGTAACGTCCCCAAAAAATAAAATGGCATTCCCAAAATGATCGATACATAAAGAAGACATATGGGGAATGTAAATCAATAACTTTTTTGGGCGGTATTACTATGTATTATAGAAGTAGAGAAATTGAAACTTGGAAAATTGCTAATTTTTCCAAATTTTTGGTAAATTTGATATTTTTTTTATAAATAAAAATAAAATTTTTCGACTTAATTTTACCAGTGTCATGAAGTACAATATGTGACGAAAAAACAATCTCAAAATGGCCTGGATAAGTAAAAGCGTTTTAAAGTTATCACCACATAAAGTGACACTGGTCAGATTTGCAAAAAATGGCCAAGTCCTTTAGGTGAAATAGGGCTGAGTCCTTAAGGGGTTAAAACGCATATCAGATGCTGTTTTGTAAACAGCGTCTGATATGCCTGCTGTTTGCTCCTCTGGTGGTCCATTTGTCTGGGACCACCAGGGCAAACATAAGTAAAGTGCACCAATCACTACACACACCCCCCCTCACACCCCATCACTGATTAACCCCTGATCACCCATGTCACCCCCCTGTCACTAATCACCCCCCTGTAAGGCTCATTCAGACGTCCGTATGTGTTTTGCGGATCCATGGATCTGCGGATCCGCAAAATACGGACACCGGCAATGTGCTTTCCGCATTTTGCGGATCCGCACATTGCCAGAACTATATAGAAAATGCCTTTTCTTGTCCGCAATTGCGGACAAGAATAGGACATGTTCTATATTTTTGCGGATCCGGAAGTGCAGATCCACAATTCCGGATCCGAGCGGGACAAAGTCTGTCCCCATAGAATTGAATGTATCTACAATTCCGTTCCGCAAAATTTTGCGGAACAGAATTGCGGACGTGTGAATGAGGCCTAAGGGTCCCTTAGCGATCGCAGCTTTACAGCTTTCCCCTCTTTTTTTTTTTTTTGCACATTTTATAGAGATTTTTTCATCCACATTGATCAATGTGAATGAAGAAATCTGTGCTGTTCATTTTTTTCTTTCAGCCCAGCGGCTGAACGGAAAAAAAAAATCTCATTACCAGTATGGTCAATATAAGGAGAATAGCAGAAACTCCTAATTCTGGCCATATGGGTAATGATTGCAGAGACCCTCAAATGCCAGGGCAGTGGAAAAACCTCACAAGTGACCCCATTTTAGAAAGTAGACACCCCAAGGTATTCGCTAAGGGGCATAGTGAGTTCATGGAAGTTTTTATTTTTTGACACAAGTTAGCGGAAAATGAAATTTTTTGAAGAAAAAAAAAATCCAATTCCGCTAACTTGTGACAAAAAAAAAAAAATTCCATGAACTCACTATGCCCCTTAGCGAATACCTTAGGGTGTCTACTTTCCGAAATGGGGTCATTCATGGGGTGTTTCTACTGTCTGGGCATTGTAGTGCATCAGGAAACAGGACAGGTGCTCAGAAAATCAAAGTGCGGAAACCAATAAATATACACTTATTGCATTTTTTTTTATCAAAGACATGTAGAACAATAAATTAAGAGAAAAATTTAAATTGAAATGTAGTGTTGTTTACAACAGAAAGCGAAAAATGTAGTTTTTTTTGCAAACATTTTGTCAAAAAAAGTAAAATATCAAAAAAAGTAAAAATGTCAGCAAGAATGAAATACCACCAAATGAAAGCTCTATTAGTGAGAAGAAAAGGAGGTAAAATTCATTTGGGTGGTAAGTTGTATGACGGAGCAATAAACGGTGAAAGTAGTGCAGTGCGGATTTGTAAAAAAGGGCCTGGTCACTAGGGGGGTATAAACCTGTGGTCTTCAAGTGGTTAACCTGTTCATGACACAGGACGTACTGGTACATCCTGATGTCCTGGTACTTAAGGACAGCAGGCACTCTGTGACAATGCCGAGGGGGGTCCTGTGACCAACCGTATCGGCAATCGTTGCAAACCGCAAGTCAATTCAGACCTGCGGTTTGCAGCACTTTCGGCAGTTTCTGAACGGATCATAAACTTCAAAATTACGCAACTGTTAATTTTTAACCACCTGGCGGGCGGTGCAGGGGGGTTTCTGGCCAGTGCTGGAGGTGCGGCGGTGCGGGAGCGAGATCCCCCGCCCACCCCCTCTCTTATTTCCAGGATGGCCGAGCAGTGTCACAGAGTGTCAGCACATTGCTGACACTCTGCTTGAAACGGCTGACATCTGACATCTTGACGGGATCACAGAGGGAGGGGGCCCCCCTCCCTCCCCATCACCCGCTGCTCTGTTGTGGCAGTGGTTAATGGTTACCATGGCAACCAGATGCCTTCACAGGCGTCCTGCTTGCCATAGTAGTGGTAAGTCTGATCATCCAAAATGGGGGTCACTTTTTTGGAGTTTTTACTGTAGGGGTGCATCAGGGGGGCTTCAAATGGGACATGGTATCTAAAAACCAGTCCAGCAAAATCTGCCTTCAAAAAACCATATGGCGTTCCCTTCCTTCTGTGCCCTGCCGTTTGGCTATACAGCAGTTTACGACCACATATGGGGTGTTTCTGCAAACTACAAAATCAGGGCAATAAATATCTGCCTTCCAAAAACCATATGGCGTTCTCTTCCTTCTGTGCCCTGCCGTTTGGCTATACAGCAGTTTACGACCACATATGGGGTGTTTCTGCAAACTACTAAATCAGGGCAATAAATATAGAGTTTTGTTTGGCTATTAACCCTTGATTTGTTACTTGAAAAGATGGATTAAAATGGAAAATTTGCCACAAAATCTAAATTCTGAAATCTCATCTCCATTTGCCAATAACTCTTGTGGAACAGCTAAATGGTTAACAAAGTCAGTTATGAATATCTTGAGGGGTGTAGTTTCTATAATGGGGTCATTTGTCGGTGGTTTATATTATTTAAGCCTCACAAAGTGACTTCAGACCTGAACTGGTCCTTAAAAAGAGGGTTTTTGAAAATATATGAAAAATTTCAAGATTTGCTTCTAAACTTCTAAGCCTTGTTACGTCCCCAAAAATGAAATGGCATTCCCAAAATGATCCAAACATGAATTAGACATATCGGGAATGTAAAGGAATAACTATTTTTGGAGGTTTTACTATGTATTATAGAAGCAGAGAAATTGAAACTTGGAAATTTGCAAATTTCATAAATTTTGGTAAATTTGGTATTTTCTATATATAAAAATGATTTATTTTTTTACTCCATTTTACCAGTGTTATGAAGTACAATATGTGACGAAAAAACAATCTCAGAATGGCCTGGATAAGTAAAAGCGTTTTAAAGTTATTCACACATAAAGTGACACTGGTCAGATTTGAAAAAAATAGCCAGGTCCTTAATGTGAAAATTAGCCCGGTCCTTAAGGGGTTAAAAGTAGTGACAATTATCCCCTTGTTTCCACAAAATAGGGGGTTAACTATTAGATTAGTGGGGCTCTTACTGCTGGGGCTACCACTGATAACAAGAATTGGGACCATGTACCTCTCAGGCCACCCCAAAAAAGAATGGATCCTCAGGTTGGGCATGAGCACTGCCATTCAATGTAACTCCACAGGAGTTCTGGAGACAGCAAAATATAATGTTTTGCTATTTCCAATGCTCCCATAGAGATGATTGGAGTGGCAGTTTGCAGGACCCACCTGATGTTTTTTTTTTTAGTTTTGGGGGCTACCCCATTCTTGTAATCAGTGGGGTCCCAGCAGTAAAACCCTCATTGATCAAATAGTTATCACCCATCTTGTCTGTAAAACAGCAAGATTTTTTAAACATAATTTCTATTAAAAATTAACCAATAGATAAATTTAATATTCAGTCATGAAACAACCAATTTAAGGGGCAAGAAGTGCAACCAATATATTGCTATGTTGCACATAATGTAATTTGTAATATATAGATTATGTCGATGGTGTCACGTGAAATTCATCTATTGATCATGATTTTTTCATTTCCTTGTTTTTATCCGTATTTTTGAAATATCATGAGGATTTTACGTACTGTAGGTTTAACAGTTTGAGATATTTTAAGATCTAGGTTGAATATTTGAGGGAACACACATTTGGATTTGCTTGTGACTATGCCACCTTGAAGTTTTCTAAAGTCAATGGCATTTAAAGATACAAATGATTTGTTGCTATTGATAAAGGTGCCATTTATTCTTTTTACAGAATAGAAATCTAATTATTTTCCAACAATTAGTGTCAATACTAGAAGTCACATACAGTATGAAGTATATCCTATTTGTTCCTGGACAATGATTTCATTATTAGCCTTCAAAATCATCTGTTTATGGAGTCCTTGAAACTAGTCAGAAACATAGGATTTTTGAAATGCAGGTTAACATGCCAACAAGTGATTGTTAATTCTTGTATATTCTTTATATTTGTGTATATTGTATTTTTGTTAGTCTTTGTTAGGAACCAAGAAAAGGCTTGAGGGGGAAAAAAAACTTGCGTTTTTCATGGACATGTATGAAAATTACCATAACTTAATGTATCTAAATTTAACTCATTTAAGTACTCACAAAAGACAGCAAAATGCAAAAAGTCAGTTCAACAAGCAGGACACCAAAATAATGAATTTTAGGCCTAAAACAATTTGCCACAGAAAAGAGAGAGAGAGAGAGAGAGAGAGAGAGAGAAACTAGTACAGAAATGAAGCACCTAGGATTTGGAGGAGAAAATAAAAAAAAACAAAAAACAAAACTGTATTTTTCATTAGACCTCAAATCAGACTCAAAATCAGACCCCCACGCTCCATCAGCCTCAGATCAGTTCCCCATCAGTTTCAGATAAGACCCTAATCAGCCTCAGATGGTGAGTAGAGCCAGCACAGCGCTTTCCTTTAACGCTCCCCATGCCTCCTGCATGCTGATGACTGAGTTCATGAGCATTCAGACTATAAAATGCATTGCCACTTTTCCCTCACTTTTGAGAGAAAAAGGTGCATCTTATAACCTGTAAAATAAGGATTCATTAATGTCCTGAACTGTCAGTGTAAATTCACAACCACAACAAAGTGGTTATATGGTTGCCAGTTAATGTCCTCCTTATACAATTATATTTAGGAAAAGCTCGAGTTCTGTAACTGGAATTTTTTAAGTTAATTTTTACTTTGTTCCCCTAAATAACATTTTCCAAATTGCTCTGTACAGTATAACTCAGGTCCTTCACCAGATTACACATTAAAAATGGCTGCATGTTGTTGGGATGTACAGAAGTTGCCTGACATCTCTTTCCACTCTGCAGCTATTGGCTGGAGCTTGCTCTTCTGCCCTCCCCTGCATGCATTGTGCACACAATATTGGCTAAGGTACAGTATGTCCACATGAGACAGAAAATCCACCATATATCCACCTTTATATTTTGCTCTAAACTAGAAATAAATCTACAGCAAAATCAAATCGGCGTGTAAATGAGCTTTGTTGCAATCATATCCATGTTGCTGCTATTCTTTGTATAAGACTATATAAAATCAGAAGCATACAAAGCTATATTTAGGCCCATTGACCTCTATGGGTTCAATAAAAACAGGGTCACCATGTTTGTGCAGCAATATTCCAATTCTTGGCAAATAGAATAGAAAAAACTAAAATAATAATAACAATTTTTACATTATTGTATTTTCTTTTTATTGAAGGTTTCCCAGCTGTATTTGTAATAGTATGGTCAGTGGTCCGTGCTACGTTAGCAGATGCAAGGTAAGATACATTACGTACATGTATAAAAGCAATGTCTGAAACTGAATCGAATTTAAAATGTGCATGGAAAACCATTATCTTAGATCTCTTTGCCACCACAACAAATCTTTTTGTTCATATGTATTTCTTTTCCGAGTCTATTTTTCCGACCAGACTCAGTATTGACTTAGTTATGTGTAGTGTTTCTGGCCTCTTTTAGTATTTTTTTTTTCTGTAAACATCTCAAATAATTGAGGTAATGAAATACAGTGTTTTTAGTTTACTGATGGAGGTTTTCATGAAACTAAATATCAGACTGAACTACTTTTCCAGATTTTGCCAATTATTTCATTTCAATCCCTTTATCAACCTTTAGTTTTCTAAGCAATTATTGTTGTAAACTATGACAGCAGACAACTTCCATGTGCTTCAAGTGTATTACTTGCTGCAATTTTACAGTAAATTTTAGAACTTACTGTGATCTTCCAGTTTTATAAAACATTACATAGTTGCTGACCTTTTCAGAAAACCCTATCCACTAATCTTAGTGGAAATAATAAGTTTAGTTACATTTTCAGTTAAATATATAGCTAAAGTATTTTTATCATGTGAAGGCTGGGTTCATATCTGTGTCCTTAATTCCGGCAGTCTGTTCTGTCAGGGGAACAGACTGCCAGAATTCATTGTATCCAGCGTCCATGCTGGCCATCAGGCGGACAGAAAAAGCTACATGCAGCAATTTTTTGTCTGATCAAAAACCGACACGTATGCTGGTAAGGGGACAGATCGCCCCCAGATCCTATTACAGTTAATGGGGATCCAGCGGTGCGTAGTGGTATCTGGCTGAGACAAAACCGCAGATGTGAACACAGCCAAACTGGGTTGCTTTACAAAGCTCCACATGCAATAATATATTGGCTTTTGAAGGGAAGAGTTAGCCCCCTTTCAGATGAGCGAGTCTCACGCATCGGACTCGCAGCGTGAGTATGAGACAGCTTACGTCCTGACCTCCCAGCACTGATAGGGTCACATAGCATTATATTGATTTATGATGCTATAACCCTTACAGTTCTGCAATGTATTGTATAAAAGTAACATAATGCTGTCAGTGTTATCCAATACATACCAGTCCTCTAAGGGTTACATAGATCATAAAGGGCAGGACGGGAACTGCCGCATACTCGTGCTACGAGTCTGATATGTGAGACCCACTCGTCTGAAAGGGGCCTTAAAGGAATTATCTAAATTAAACAACCCCTGTCCATATTCCCCATCTCTGTTTAGTGAAATGCTGTGGTGGCTTGATTTATAGTAGTCATCGCTTAGTTGGGACAAGGACCTTTAAAGCATTGATGTTGCCCTCAGTTTTAAGTGGTTTAGTGTCTAAACTGTCTTACTGAACTTTAACTTAAACCTGTCAGTTTTCCTCAGTTATCATTTTTAATACATGTGAAAAGTACAGTTCAGATGTTTTTTTCCCTTTTCCAACACCATTTTCTATTACTGTAAAGCAATTCTGTAGATATTAAAAACAGATATTTTCATATTGAAATATGGTAACAGACAGAGATGAGTGAAGTTATCAAAAACTTGATTCGGCTGTTTCACTGAATTTCACAGAGAAATTTTATTCATTGCAAACTACTCATGTCACAAATCGCATTCTGTAATTGAGCCACTCAGATGCCTCGTTCATTGCTGATCGCGGCATCTGACAGTAAGATTGAGGCCTTTCAGGGCCTAATCAGGGGTATAAAAAAAACAAAAAAAAAACATACTCAATACTCACCTTATCCGTTTGCTTGCAGAGAGGCCATCACGGTCACTTTGATTAAAGAAACAGCACGAAATCTGGTGTGCGATGACATCATCACGCTGGCCAGGCATGGTGACGTCATCACTGATGCTGTCATCCTGCCTAGCCAGCGCGCTGACGTGGTGATGTCAGCCGTTACTGCTCGCAAGATTTTGCACTGTTTTTTCAATCAAGATAGTAGTGACGACGTCTCCACGAGCAAATAGATAAGGTGAGAATGTTTTTCTTTTCTTTACCGCCCTTAGAAGAAAAATAGATTAGTTACCACAAAGCGCAAGGAAATTCAGCTTCGTGAGTAATAGAATTTTTCCTGAAATTCGGATCAAAGTCAATTAAGTTTACACTTGTAACAGGCATTAGAAAAATTGGGGTCAACACTGAGTTTCCATAACTCATGCAAATATTTAAAAAGATGTATGAAAGATGTATGCAAACCATGTGCAGCATCTGAAAGTTAAGCTGACATATAAAACTAGTCATAGGCATAAAGATTTTGCCACAATGCAGCAATACGATAAGAAAATATGTTTACTTATTAGTAGAGCAGATTTCAATGAAGAGCTATAATCCATTCAATCTTCTGTGGGGAAGATTAGTAGGTTTACAGTAGAACAGACAAGAATAAGCAGGGTAACTGGGCCAATGGATCACTGATTTAGTCTGTAGGCAGAGAAAGCCATGGGATCCCTATTTTGGAGTCTGCAGATTAACAGTGCATAACTCAGGGTGCTAAGACGACTATAAAATTCCATCATGTCTAAAAACATTAATTGACTGTTGGTGCCACTGGTGATATTTACTTGTTTCCAGTAGTGACCAAAGCAGTGAAGTACAGTTACACTAGGGAGTGCAAAGGTTTTTACTCTCTGAGAAATGCTTTTACTGTCTATCATAAATAGACAACCTTTCTGGTAGCAAACTTCATCTGTGTGATTTAAGAGTAAGCCATATGTCCCTGTGATAGATGGCTGGTCCTGTAGCATATATTATCTGTAATATATTGTGTTATTTCTATGTTCAGTAACCTCAGTGTATAATATTCCCTACCCCATAGCATATATTTTTGGTAATGAGGGCTGTGAACATGTCATATATTCTTTGTATAATCCTTTTCTGATGCTTAGAATAACAAAGTCTGTACGTTGCCACTCAATCTGGAAACCTATGTGGGGAATGCACATCCCATTGATGGAAATCCAATTAGTACTGGCCTGCTAAAAGCTGGCTATTTTTCACTGGCAACGAGAAATTTCTTGGGTTTTTACACTCCAGCCCCATGGAAATGCATTACACATTAGACACGTTGTGTTGCTATTTTACACAAATGAACGTCTATACCAAGGCTACGCAGCTATAATACCTTGATACCCTTCAACCTGATTTTGTCTGGTGCGACAATGAGGCAGCAGCTTTAAGAACCCCTATTTGGCACATTGGGTTGTTGTGCACCTAGGTGAGTGGTTTTCACACCCTCCTCCCTCATTTTTTGGTTATCCAAGGTATTGGTCTATACGCCTTCTTTGTATTTTTCCAGATATTTAAAAGTCCTTAGACACAGCGGCACCCCCCACAGCATGTGTCCAGGAGCTTTTCAGCTTGAATACCAGAGGACTAATAAAATATATCATAAGCTATTACTCATTTTTACTAAACTGTAATAATCGCATTTGGTATAATGTGGGCATCACAGGGAGTCAATGAGAGATAGCATTTCCCACAAAATGAGGATCTCACATTCTGAAGCCCCTACATTGGTCATATTTGATATCAAAGTATTCAAAATATTGAAACATGCAGTATGAAAACATATTGGCACCCGTATATCCAATACTACATTGTGTGTATATATACACACACACAAGTAAACGGTGAATATGTGAGAAAGGTAAAATGCATGACTGCTATACTTACTATTGGACTGTAAGATCCTCACCTGTCTCGCACTCTGGTGTGACCAGCAGGACAGGTTATGCGTGTCTCCACTGATACACCAGATCCGACCTCTTTGCGAACCGATGAGTGGATGCGTTCGCATGTGCGCCGGAGGGGAAGACTGTCGGGGTCTCAGGGACAGGTTGGTCGTGCTAGTGGCAGTACGCCGCGGCCAGACTTGTCTCCGGTACCTCTTGCAGATTCCACTTCGGTGTCCATGTCAACACACTTGCGTACTCTCGCTGAGCCTGTTGTGCGTCCGTGTTTACGCTCGGGAACGGGATCGCAAGGGGATGC
Source organism: Bufotes viridis (assembly GCA_033119425.1). Lineage (NCBI taxonomy): Eukaryota > Metazoa > Chordata > Amphibia > Anura > Bufonidae > Bufotes > Bufotes viridis. The sequence continues at coordinate 83,305,660 of CM065595.1, forward strand.
GCATGTATGCGCTTCTTATGCGCTTCACCGATCAGTGATGGGAATAGCACCTGGCAACAAATTCAAAGTAGATTAGGGGGCCGGCATTGCTCTAATTGGCCAATGACCGGCCAAAGCCTTGTACATAGGTGCAGGGCAGTTTCATGACCAATGGGGAGTGGACACTTGGCGCCCTGGGATTTGTTAGCAGGCAAATAAAAGGTGGTCAGTACCCACTGTTATCCTTCCCTTTTCAGGTACAGGTCACAACTACTTGTGCTAGTGGCTGAAGTTTGCCTGGACTTCGTCCTTTCCAGTGGGACACAGGATCCGGAAACCCGGGCCATGACGCATCCTTTCGTCTGGCAAGTGTGCACAGCTAGGGATGAGCGAACCCGAACTGGATAGTTCAGGTTTGTACCGAATTTTGGGGTGTTCAGGACACGGACCCGGACATTTTCAAAAAAGTTTGGGTTCGGGTCCATTGTTCGGTGATTTCTTCCCGCTTTCAGAAGAGCTGGACAGCAGCCAATCAGCTACCGGTTTACTTCTTGCCCTAAGAAGCCATCACTGCCATGCCTACTAATGGCATGGCTGTGATTGGCCAAGTGCAGCATGTGACCCAGTCTCTATATAAGCTGGAGTCACATAGCGCCACATGTCACTCTGCTCTGATTAGCGTAGGCAGAGGATGCAGCTTCTGTGAGGGCGAGATTAGGCAGGGAAAGGTCAGCAAAAACACCTAATGAAGTGATCGATCTACAGCTGTGAATCATTCAACTTCTACTAGTTAATTGCTTGGCTGTGCTTATTGTCACCCCTAGAAACTCAGGATAGAATTCAATTGCCAAAATAGCAATCCCCTAAATCTGGTGTCCCAGCAGTGTCTGGCCAAGTTTAATTGTGTCCGGCAAAGGATATATTTTGTTCTGGGGTAAAATTCAATTGCCAAAATAGCAATACCATAAATCTGGTGTCCCAGCCGTGGCTGGCCAAGTTTAAAAGTGTCCGGCAAAGGATAGATAATTTTCTGGGGTGAAGTTCAATTGCCAAAATAGAAATACCCTGAATCTGGTGTTCCAGCTGTGACTGGACAATTTCCCTAGTGTCCGTCCAAGGATATATTATTTTCTGGGGTGAAAGTCAGTAGCAAAAATAGAAATACAGTAAATCTGTTGTTCCAGTTGTCGCAGGCCTAGTTTAAATCTGTCCATAAAAGGGTATATTTTTTTCTGGGATGAAATTTAATTGCCAAAATAGCAATGCCCTGAATCTGGTGTTCCAGCTGTTGCAGGCCTAGTTTAAATCTGTCTATGAAAGGGTATATTTTTTTCTGGGGTGAAATTTAATTGCCAAAATAGCAATATCCTTAATCTGGTGTTCCAGATGTGACTGAACAAGGTTAATGGTATCCGTCAAAGGATAGATTTTGTTTTGGGGTGAAATTCACTTGCCAATATAGCAATACCCTGAATCTGGTGTTCTAGCTGTTGCAGGCCAAGTGTTAATCTGTCCGTAAAAAGGGTATATTACACTCAGCGTGCATCTCCAAGTATATTTCTTTCCGTATATTCTGTAAATCTTCACGAACTATTGTGCATCTCATAGTGTATTTCTGTCTGTAAAAGGGTTTATCACACTCAAGGTGTATATATAAGTGCTGAGAGGGTCATCCTCAATAACTTCACACGATACCGTGCATCTCTCATTGTATTTCTGTCCGTTAAAGGGTATATTACACAAAGTGTTAAAATACAATTGCTGAAGGCATAATCCTACATATTTTTTCACACGCTACTGTGCATCTCCAAGTGTAAATCTGTCCATAAAAGGATACCTTTCATCCAGGGCCTAAATACTAGCCCTACAATAGATATTCCCCTAAATCAGTGGTGACTGCTGTGCCTGGATTAGTGTAATACTGTACATAAATTAATAGGCAGATAGTGTAAGGTGCCTGTAAAAAAAGGCCTGAATTTGAAATCAATACATTGGGCCAAATATTTTTTTTCTTATTGTGGTGCTTGGTGAACGGTAACAATGAGGAAATCATCTAGTAAAGGACGCGGTCGTGGTGGTGTTAGTGGACCCTCTGGTGCTGGGAGAGGACATGGCCATTCTGCCACAGCCACACGTCCTAGTGAACCAACTACCTCAGTTTCCAGTACCCGCCAGAATTTACAGCAATATTTGGTGGGGCCCAATGCCGTTCTAAGGATGGTAAGGCCTGAGCAGGTACAGGTGCTAGTCAATTGGGCGGCCGACAGTGGATCCAGCACGTTCACAACATTATCTCACACCCAGTCTTCTGCAGGTGGCGCCTGAAAAACAAGCCCATCAGTCTGTCACATCACCCCCATGCTTATCAGGAAAAATGTCTGAGCCTCAAGTTATGCAGCAGTCTCTTATACTGTTTGAAGACTCTGCTGGCAGGGTTTCCCAAGGGAATCCACCTAGCCCTTCCCCAGTGGTGGAAGACACAGAATGCACTGATGCACAACCACTGATGTTTCCTGATGATGAGGACATGGGAATACCACCTCATCGGAGTCCACACGTCTCTGATGATGATGATGACGAAACACAGGTGCCAACTGCTGCGTCTTTCTGCAGTGTGCAGAACGAACAGGAGGTCAGGGAGGAAGACTGTGTGGAAGACGATGCAGGGGACGATGAGGTCCTAGACCCCACATGGAATCAAGGTCGTGCCACTGACTTTCATAGTTCAGAGGAAGAGGCAGTGGTGAGACCGAGCCAACAGCATAGCAAAAGAGGGAGCAGGGGGCAAAAGCAGACCAGCCGCCGCCAAGAGAGTTTGCCTGCTACTGGCCACCGCCACCAGGGACCGAGCACCCCAAAGGCAGCTTCAAGGAGTTCCCTGGCATGGCACTTCTTTAAACAATGTGCTGACAACAAGACACGAGTGGTTTGCATGCTGTGCCATCAGATCCTGAAGCGAGGCATTAACGTTCTGAACCTTAGCACAACCTGCATGACCAGGCATCTACATGCAAAGCATGAACTGCAGTGGAGTAAACACCTTAAAAGCCAGGAACTCACTCTGGTTCCCTCTTCTGCTGCTGCCTTGGCCTCTTCCTCTGCCTCGGGAGGAATGTTGGCACCTGCCGCCCACCAAACAGAGGATGTGCCACCGACACCACCACCTGCGTCACCAACCATCTCCACCATGTCACACGGCAGCGTTCAGCTCTCCATCTCACAAACCTTGGAGAGAAAGCGTAAATTCCCACCTAGCCACCCTCAAGTCCTAGGCCTGAATGCCAGCATTTTTAAACTACTGGCCTTTGAAATGCTGCCATTTAGGCTGATGGACACAGACAGCTTCAAACAGCTGATTTTGATGGCTGTCCCACAGTATGTTGTTCCCATCCACCACTACTTTTCCAAGAGAGCCGTGCATTCCCTGCACAACCAAGTATCCGATAAAATCAAGTGTGCACTGCGCAACGCCATATGTGGCAAGGTCCACGTGGACCAGTAAGCACGGCCAGGGTCACTATATCTCCCTAACTGCACACTGGGTAAATGTAGTGGCGGCTGGGCCCCAGGCGGAGAGTTCTTTGAGGCACGTCCTTCCGCCGCCAAGGATCGCATGGCATCATTCTTTGCCTCCTGTAGCCTCCTCCTCCTACTCGGCTTCCTCCTCCTCTGCTTCCACCTGCTCATCCAGTCAGCCACACACCTTCACTGCCAACTTCAGCACAGCCCGGGGTAAACGTCAGCAGGCCGTTCTGAAACTCATATGTTTGGGGGACAGGCTCCACACCGCGCAGGAGTTGTGGCGGGGTATTGAACAACAGACCGACCAGTGGTTTCTGCCGGTGGGCCTCAAGCCCGGCCTGGTGGTGTGTGATAATGGGCGAAATTTTGTCGCAGCTCTGGGACTAGCCGGTTTGACACACATCCCTTGCCTGGCGCATGTGTTGAATTTGGTGGTGCAGAAGTTCATTCACAACTACCCCGACATGTCAGAGCTGCTGCATAAAGTGCGGGCCGTCTGTGCGCGCTTCCGGCTTTCACATCCTGCCGCTGCTCGCCTGTCTGCGCTACAGCGCAACTTCGGCCTTTCCGCTCAACGCCTCATATGCAACGTGCCCACCAGGTGGAACTCCACCTTGCACGTGCTGGCCAGACTGTGCGAGCAGCAGCAGGCGCTAGTGGAGTTTCAGCTGCAGCACACACGGTTGAGTCGCTCGGTGGAACAGCACCACTTCACCATCAATGACTTTTGCCTCCATGCGAGACCTGTGTGCCCTGTGTATAGCATCACCATTCCCACCAGAGAGCAGAGGCCATTATAATATTTCCAAAAATTTTCAATTTATGCCTACTCTTGGCTCCTGGACTAAATTGCTCTAAAACTTAACTTTTATTTCTCTACTAACTATTAACACTGACTGGATTAAAATTTCTGGCCGCCCACCTGGCTAGTTGTACTCCGCTGCCATTGAGGGGGAGAGTCGCGCGTACTCTCCCCTACACAGATTTTGTGAAGACAGGTGTAGCGGTCACTATATTAAAATCACTGCACACTACCCCCCGACATGTTTCGCCCGTGAAGGCGTCCTCAGGGGTAACGGGTAGCGTCTGTGTGCTGCTGGGCGCAGAGTTATTTAAAGCCTTTGTTCCCCACCTCCTTTTTCATCATAGTTAAATTAACCTATAGGGGCTGTTCATGGATCGAGATTTTTGTTACACTAATGCTTATTGGATATGGGGATCTGGGGGGTGTGTACTAGAATATCCTTCAGCGCATGTCATAACACTTAATCTTTTCCCCACTTAGTCTCAAACTGACTGCGCATGTCATAGTACTTTTTTTTCTGAGAGACTCTCAGAATCCATTGCGCATGTCTTGGTACTTAACTTTTAAATTACTGAGCACCATAGTCTACTGCGCATGCCCCTATACTTATACTCTGTACGGGCTATTTCGTGCACATGTCAGCCAACTTAGCATTAAGCATTAACTTAGCAATAAGCATTAGTGTAACAAAAATCTCGATCCATGAACAGCCCCTATAGGTTTATTTAACTATGATGAAAAAGGAGGTGGGGAACAAAGGCTTTAAATGACTCTGCCGCCCAGCAGCACACAGACGCTACCCGTTACCCCTGAGGACGCCTTCACGGGCGAAACATGTCGGGGGGTAGTGTGCAGTGATTTTAATATAGTGACCGCTACACCTGTCTTCACAAAATCTGTGTAGGGGAGATAGTACGCGCGACTCTCCCCCTCAATGGCAGCGGAGTACAACTCCGCAATACTTAGCAATAGGACAAATTAGCCAGGTGGGCGGCCAGAAATTTTATTCGAGTCAGTGTTAATAGTTAGTAGAGAAATAAAAGTTAAGTTTTAGAGCGATTTAGTCCAGGAGCCAAGAGTAGGCATAAATTGACAATTTTTGGAAATATTATAATGGCCTCTTCTTTCTGGTGGGAATGGTGATGCTATATGTATTTATAGAGAGGCAAACTCTCATTAAAATCCCATAGTGTGACGCAACTAATCGTAATTGAACAAAGGGGCATCGTTATGGCAGGCTTTCTTTCCAATCAAATATCCACATATACATTCCTAGCAGAAGCGCAGCGTGTGTTTTCAACTGAATAGCTCCCAATAAATATACTGGACGTTAATACAGCGTTTAGAGAAATAAACAAGATCTATAAAAAATACATACGCACAATCTGGGAAATCTCCAGTTTAGAGACCTATGTTCAACAAAAAATATTATATAGAGCAATGAGAATAAATGTAACACCAAATTCACATCAGGAAGATCCAGAGTTTATAAAAGGTTGGGAGGCTCTATTAATTGACAATTCAAAACGTATGCAGACATATATATTAGAACACGAAAAAAGATCACTCCAGAAAATTACTCAACAATTAGAGAAAAATATTAGTGATATAAAAGCATTTCAATCTCATCCTGAATTCAGTATATTGGAAAAAAATTAGCAAAAAAGCATTGAAACACTTCAAAGTGAAATAAAAGAAAGAAAACATAGAAAATATAATCGCGATAAGAAAGATTTTGAAACAGGTAATATCTTTCTCAAGAGAAGGAATAAACCAAATTTTCTTTTCAAACAACAGCAATATACAGATATCTCCGATACGGAATATTCAGAGTCCGAAACAGATAGTCACAAATCAGGAACCAAGCGTAAATTTAAACCTAAATCAGGGCCATACCGAAAAAGAAATTTCCCCAATAAAACTTTGGTGAATACTAATACGGAACAAAATAATAAGAATACAGCTCCAGAAACAAATCAAAAGAGATGGGGAGCTCAGAGTATAGAAAATGCATTATCCACGTCCTTGTCATTGCCTTCTGGATCACAAGCACTGGGGATATCAGCCCCCAGTATTATAGGAAATGTAACAACTCCTTTTTTAGGAGCAGCAATGCAGATCAAAGATCAGGACAAATGGATATTTCAATTACCCAAAACATAGAGTATAGTCTCTGTGAGCCCCCAAAAAATCATGAACTAAGGGAACAAGAACAGTCACAAACTATTACCAATTCTGAACATGACACTGGGAAAAAAGAAAAAAATGCAGATTGTTAATTTGTCAAAAATCATTCTCAGTGCAGGACAAGAACAAATCTTAATGAAGGGTTTATCATTTGTACCGTCTCCAGAGTTTGATTGCTTCTCCTGGGTTAAATATATAAATCTCTTTGCTAGAAAATTAGTCTTACATAAAGAATTTAAACTTAAACAAAATGATCCATATAAAATAAGACAGAGAGAACAGGAGGCAATACAAACTCTGGGAAAACTCATAGAAGAGAATGAGGGACAGCATCCCCAAGCGCCCTTCTCTAAATTGTCCCCACGAACCACTTTCACTCCCCCTTCTCGAAGCATAGTAATATACAAACCTTTGTAGATCTGGTAACAGAGGACCTTCAGAAAGTGAAGGGATTCAGTAGGGAATATGTCAATCTAACAAAAGAAGAAAATGAAGCATTAGAACAACTTAAAAAGAACAATGATATAGAAATTAAACCATCTGATAAAGGTGGGAATGTGGTTATAATGGACAAATTCGATTACAACAAAATGGTGTTAACCCTTCTGCAAGATACTAATACGTACAAAAAACTAGCGAGTAATCCTACAGAAAATTATGTGGGTGAACTCAAAAGTATCCTACAGTCTGCAATAGAAAAACAGTTATTAACAAGAGATGAATTTAAGGCGATTTTCAACTCAAAGCCAACGACAGCGACATTTATGCAATCCCAAAAATTCATAAAGAAAAAAGACCTGTACCAGGAAGACCCATAGTTTCAGGCAATGATAGCCTTTGCGAAGGTATCAGTCAATATATAGATACAATTATATCTCCATTTGTGCCAGGGTTATCATCATACCTTAAGGACACAAAAGATGTCTTAAAGAAATTACAAGATGTACAAGTTAAAGCAAGTACCTATGTTGCAAGCTTAGATGTGGAAGCATTATATACGAGTAGTGTTGAGCGAACAGTTCGAAAATCGTTCGGGTCCGTACCGAATTTTGGGGTGTCCGTGACACGGACCCGAACACGGACATTTTCAAAAAAGTTCGGGTTCGGGTCCGGTGTTCGTCGATTCCTTCCTGCTTTCTGAAGGGCTGCATAGCAGCCAATCAGCTAGCGTTTTACTTCTTGCCCTAAGAGCCCATCACAGCCATGCCTACTAATGGCATGGCTGTGATTGGCCAAGTGCAGCATGTGACCCAGCCTCTATTTAAGCTGGAGTCACGTAGCGCCGCACGTCACACTGCTCTGACTAGTGTAGGGAGAGGATGCAGCTTCTGTGAGGGCGAGATAGGCAGGGATAAAGAAATGATTGAATGATCTACCTTTCTACACCTGTGCATCAGAACAACTCAGCTGAGCTGTTCACTGAAAGTCACTATTTTGTTGAGACTGGTCAGAGCGATTTTTACTGGCACATGTAACTGGGCTGACCGGCGGTGGCCATTTTGGGACTTGTGGTGTGCCAGCACTTGCTGCCACAGAGTCTAAACCAAAGCTCCAAAAAAGTGAATAATCTACACCTGTGAATCAGAACAACAGCGATTCAGCTGCTCAGTCAAAGTCAATTTTTTTTCTGGCTGGGCAGACTGTTTTCTGGCACATGTTACTGGGCTGATAGGCGGCGGCCATTTTGGGACTTGTGGTGCTACAGCAAAAGCTGCCACAACGTCCATTAATCTTATGTAATAGTCGATTTTTTCATAGATATACTACATCAGGGGTTTGGCTGTGCTTGTGTCACCCATACTAGCTGCAAAGATATTTAATATATCAGTGGTGAAACTGAAAGTAACCTACTTGGATAGCAAATCCCATGAATGTGCTGTTCCAGCTAGGCTAGCCAGTGCCACTACTTTGTCCATTACTGTCAGCCAGAAATATTTTTTTTTTTTTATGTGCCAGAAATATAAATTAGAAAAAGCTTTCACCGTAATAATAAAATTATTCTGGTGTTAGACCACAAGAAGCACTCCTGTTGTAATTAATACTGTAAAAAGGCTTAGGCAATATTTCTCCCAGTGTGGGAAATTTATCTAGCAAAACTAGCATTTTTAAAATTCCGGTGTTCTGAAATACCAGCAGTCCTCTTGTAATTAATACCGCCAAAAGGCATTATATCGTCCAGTGTTGTAATTTTGGTGAAAAAAAGGCCAATTTAATCAATCTGGTGTTTGTTAGACCAGAAACACTAGGCCTCACGTTTTTACTCCTGTAAAAAGGAATTATATCTCCCTATGTGGGAATCTATGTACCAAAACTAGCATTTTAAAAATTCAGATGTCCAATTTGCAGCAGTTTTCTTGTAAATAATACTGCCAAAAGGCATTATTGTCCAGTGTTGTAATTTTGGTGAAAAAAAGGCCAATTTAATCAATCTAGTGTTTGTTAGACCAGTCCAGAAACACTAGGCCTCACGTTTTTACTCCTGTAAAAAGGAATTATATCTCCCCGTGTGGGAATCTATGTACCAAAACTAGCATTTTAAAAATTCAGATGTCCAATTTGCAGCAGTTTTCTTGTAAATAATACCGCCAAAAGGCATTATATCGTCCAGTGTTGTAATTTTGGTGAAAAAAAGGCCAATTTAATCAATCTGGTGTTTGTTAGACCAGAAACAGTAGGCCTCACGTTTTTACTCCTGTAAAAAGGAATTATATCTCCCCGTGTGGGAATCTATGTACCAAAACTAGCATTTTAAAAGTTCTGGTGTCCAATTTGCAGCAGTTTTCTTGTAATTAATACCGGAAAAAGGAATTATATCTTCCAGTGTGGGAATTTATGTACACAAACTAGCATTATAAAAATTCTGGTGTCCAATTAGCAGCAGTGTTCTTGTAATTAATACCGCCAAAAGGCATTATTGTCCAGTGTTGTAATTTTGGTGGAAAAAAGGCCAATTTAATCAATCTGGTGTTTGTTAGACCAGAAACAGTAGGCCTCACGTTTTTACTCCTGTAAAAAGGAATTATATCTCCCCGTGTGGGAATCTATGTACCAAAACTAGCATATTAAAAATTCTGGTGTCCAATTTGCAGCAGTTTTCTTGTAATTAATACCGGAAAAAGGAATTATATCTTCCAGTGTGGGAATTTTGGGGCTAAAAAATAATATATTTTATTGTGGTGCGAGTTGAATCGCTGGCAGAGGACGTGGCCGTTAGGCCTCAGGCGCACAAAGTAGTGAACCAACTCCCTCAAGTAGCCGGCAGAATTTACAGCGATATTTGGTGGGGCCCAATGCCGTTATGAGGATGGTAAGGCCTGAGCAGGTACAGGCATTAGTCGATTGGGTGGCCGACAGTGCTTCCAGCACGTTCACCACATTGTCTTCCGCCCAGTCTTCTGCGGAAAGCGCACAGGTGGCACCTGAAAACCAAGCCCATCAGTCTGTCACATCACCCCCATGCATATCAGGGAAACTGGCTGAGCCTCAAGTTATGCAGCAGTCTCTTATTCTGTTTGAAGACTCTGCTCCCACGGTTTTCCAGGGGCGTCCACCTAGCCCTTCCCCAGCGATGGAAGACATTCCATGCACTGACGCACAACCACTTATGTATCCAGATGATGAGGACATGGGAATACCACCACAGCAGAGTGACCGAGTCTCTGATGATGACGAAACACTGGTGCCCACTGCTGCGTCTTATTGCAGTGTGCAGACTGAACAGGGGGAGGTCAGGGAGGAAGACTGGGTGGAAAACGATGCAGAGGACGATGAGGTCTTAGACCCCACATGGACTGAAGGTCGTGCCGCTGACTTAAATAGTTCAGAGGAAGAGGCAGTGGTGAGACCGAGACAACAGCGAAGCCAAAGAGGGAGCAGGGGGCAAAAGCAGAACAGCCGCCGTCCAGAGAGTTCGCCTGCTATTGGCCAGCGCCGACAGGGACCCAGCACCCCAAAGGCATCTTCAAGGAGTTCCCTGGCATGGCACTTCTTCAAACAATGTGCTGAGGACAAGACCAGAGTGGTTTGCACGCTGTGCCATCAGACCCTGAGGCGAGGCATTAACGTTCTTAACCTGAGCACCACCTGCATGATCAGGCATCTACATGCAAAGCATGAACTGCAGTGGAGTACACACCTTAAAAACAAGGAACCTGCTCAGGCTCCCCCTGCTCCCTCTACCGCTGCTGCCTCGGCTTCCGCCTCGAGAGGAATGTTACCACCTGCCGAGCAGCAAACAGAAGATGTGCCACCGACACCACCACCACCGCCACCGTCACCTAGCGTCTCCACTATTTCACACAGCAGCGTTCAGCTCTCCATCTCTCAAACCTTTGAGGGGAAGCGCAAATTCCCACCTAGTCACCCTCGAGCCCTTGGCCTGAATGCCAGCATTTCTAAACTACTGGCCTTTGAAATACTGTCATTCCGGCTGGTGGACACAGACAGCTTCAAACAGCTGATGGCCATGGCTGTCCCCCAGTATGTGGTTCCCAGCCGCCACTACTTCTCCAAGACAGCCGTGCCTTCCCTGCACATGCAAGTGTCCGATAAAATCAAGTGTGCACTGCGCAACGCCATTTGTGGCAAGGTCCACCTAACCACAGATACGTGGACCAGTAAGCACGGCCAGGGACGCTATATCTCCCTAACTGCACACTGGGTAAATGTAGTGGCGGCTGGGCCCCAGGCGGAGAGTTCCTTGGCGCACGTCCTTCCGCCGCCAAGGATCACAGGGCATCATTCTTTGCCTCCTGTAGCCTCCTCCTCCTACTCGGCTTCCTCCTCCTCCTCCTCCTCAACTTCAGCACAGCCCGGGGTAAACGTCAGCAGGCCATTCTGAAACTCATATGTTTGGGGGACAGGCCCCACACCGCGCAGGAGTTGTGGCGGGGTATTGAACAACAGACCGACCAGTGGTTGCTGCCGGTGGGCCTCAAGCCCAGCCTGGTGGTGTGCGATAATGGGCAAAATCTCGTGGCAGCTCTGGGACTAGCCGGTTTGACGCACATCCCTTGCCTGGCGCATGTGCTGAATTTGGTGGTGCAAAAGATCATTCACAACTACCCAGACATGTCAGAGCTGCTGCATAAAGTGCGGGCCGTCTGTGCGCGCTTCCGGCGTTCACATCCTGCCGCTGCTCGCCTGTCAGCGCTACAGCGGAACTTCGGTCTTCACGCTCACCCCCTAATATGCGACGTGCCCACCCGGTGGAACTCCACCTTGCACATGCTGGAGAGACTGTGCGAGCAGCAGCAGGCCATAGTGGAGTTTCAGCTGCAGCACGCACGGGTCAGTCGCACTGCGGAACAGCACCACTTCACTACCAATGATTGGGCCTCCATGCAAGACCTGTGTGCCCTGTTGCGCTGTTTAGAGTACGCCACCAACATGGCCAGTGGCGATGCCACTGTTATCAGCGTGACAATACCAATTCTATGTCTCCTAGAGAAAACGCTTAGGGCGATGATGGAAGAGGAGGTGGGCCAGGGCCAGGAGGAGGAGGAGGAGGATGGCGGGTCGTTTTTAGCACTTTCAGGCCAGTCTGTTAGAAGTGGCTCAGAGGGAGGTTTTTTGCAACAGCAGAGGGCAGGTACAAATGTGGCCAGCCAAGGACCACTACTAGAGGACGAGGAGGAGGAGGTGGAGGAGGATGAGGATGAAGCAGGTTCACAGCGGGGTGGCACCCAGCACAGCGCAGGCACATCCCTGGTGCGTGGCTGGGGGGATACAGAGGATGATGACGATACGCCTCCCACAGAGGACAGCTTGTCCTTACCTCTGGGGTGCCTGGCACACATGAGCGATTACATGCTGCAGTGCCTGCGCAACGACAGCAGAGTTGCCCACATTTTAACGTGTGCTGACTACTGGGTGGCCACCCTGCTGGATCCACGGTAAAAAGACAATGTGCCCACTTTACTTCCTGCACTGGAGCGTGATAGGAAGATGCGCGAGTACAAGCGCACACTGGTAGACGCGCTCCTGAGAGCATTCCCAACTGTCACAGGGGAACAGGTGGAAGGCCAAGGCAGAGGAGGAGCTAGAGGTCGCCCACGCAGCAGTGTCACGGCCAGCTCCTCTGAGGGCAGGGTTAGCATGGCAGAAATGTGGAAAAGTTTTGTCTCCATGCCACAGCTAACTGCACCACCACCTGATACGGAACGTGTTAGCAGGAGGCAACATTTCACTAACATGGTTGAACAGTACGTCTGCACACCCCTCCACGTACTGACGGATGGTTCGGCCCCATTCAACTTCTGGGTTTCCAAATTGTCCACGTGGCCAGAATTAGCATGTTATGCCTTGGGGGTGCTGGCCTGCCCGGCGGCCAGCGTTTTATCTGAACGTGTATTCAGCACGGCAGTGGCCGTCATTACTGAAAAAAGCAGCAGCCTGTCCGCAGCCAACGTGGACAAGCTGACGTTTATAAAAATGAACCAGGCATGGATCCCACAAGACCTGACCCTCCCTTGTGCAGAGTAGTCCTTAATAACTGCCTTAAACCATGTTGTCTTGTACTCCTGGCCACTTCTTCATTGAAAAATAAATTTTTGAAATTAAGTAGGATCTTGGGGTGCAACCCAGAGTTGAATGAACCTTCCCTCTGTCTGGGTGTCGGGGCCAAAGTACATGAAAGTGTCCTTCTCCTGTGCTAGGTGATATGAATGTTATACTTGTGCTGTCTGACATGTCTCCTTTGTGTGGGTGCAGGGGGCCAAAGTCACTGAAAGCGGCCTTCTCCTGTGGTGGCTGATATAAATGCCTGAATCTCTGCTGTGGGACCTCTCTCCTCTTTCTGGGTGCAGGGGTCAAAGAAACAAAAGGTGGCCTACTCCTGTGGTGGTTGATGTAAAACTGATGCTTGTGCTATCTGACCTGTCTCCTCTGTGTCGGTGCTAAGGCCTAAGTCACTGAAAGCGGCCTTCTCCTGTGCTGGCTGATATAAATGCCTGAATCTCTGCTGTGGGACCTCTCTCCTCCGTGTGGCTGCAGGGGTCAAAGTCTCTAAAAGTGCCCTTCTCCTGTGGTGGTTTATGTGAAACTGATGCTTGTGCTATCTGACCTGTCTCCTCTGTGTCGGTGCTAAGGCCTAAGTCACTGAAAGCGGCCTTCTCCTGTGCTGGCTGATATAAATGCCTGAATCTCTGCTGTGGGACCTCTCTCCTCTTTCTGGTTGCAGGGGTCAAAGAAACAAAAGGTGGCCTACTCCTGTGGTGGTTGACATGATGCCTGATTCTCTGCTGTGGGACCTCTCTCCTCCGTGTGGCTGCAGGGGTCAAAGTCTCTAAAAGTGCCCTTCTCCTGTGGTGGTTGATGTAAAACTGATGCTTGTGCTATCTGACCTGTCTCCTCCGTCTGGGTGCAGGGGTCAAAGTCTCTCAAAGTCGCCTTCTCTTGTGCTGGGTGATGTGAAACTGATGCTTGTGCCATCTGACATGGTTGCCGGGGTCCTATTAATTGATGGCCTACTCCTGTGGGGGGTGATCTAAATGAGAGTGGTCTTCTCCGGTGGTGGTTGATATGACGCATGATTCCTTGCTGTGGGACCTGTATCCTCTGTCTGGGTGCTGGTCCCAAATAAATGAGAGTGGCCTTCTCCGGTGGTGGTTGATATGACGCATGATTCCTTGCTGTGGGACCTGTATCCTCTGTCTGGGTGCTGGTCCAAAATACATGAGAGTGGCCTTCTCCGGTGGTGGTTGATATGACGCATGATTCCTTGATGTGTGACCTCTCTCCTCTGTCTGGGTGCTGGTCCAAAATAAATGAGAGTGGCCTTCTCCGGTGGGGGTTGATATGACGCATGATTCCTTGCTGTGGGACCTGTATCCTCTGTCTGGGTGCTGGTACAAAATAAATGAGAGTGGCCTTCTCCAGTGGTGGTTGATATGACGCATGATTCCTTGCTGTGGGACCTGTATCCTCTGTCTGGGTGCTGGTCCAAAATAAATGAGAGTGGCCTTCTCCGGTGGGGGTTGATATGACGCATGATTCCTTGATGTGGGACCTCTCTCCTCTGTCTGGGTGCTGGTCCAAAATACATGAGAGTGGCCTTCTCCGGTGGTGGTTGATATGACGCATGATTCCTTGCTGTGGGACCTGTATCCTCTGTCTGGGTGCTGGTCCAAAATACATGAGAGTGGCCTTCTCCGGTGGGGGTTGATATGACGCATGATTCCTTGCTGTGGGACCTGTATCCTCTGACTGGGTGCTGGTACAAAATAAATGAGAGTGGCCTTCTCCGGTGGTGGTTGATATGACGCATGATTCCTTGCTGTGGGACCTGTATCCTCTGTCTGGGTGCTGGTCCAAAATAAATGAGAGTGGCCTTCTCCGGTGGGGGTTGATATGACGCATGATTCCTTGATGTGGGACCTCTCTCCTCTGTCTGGGTGCTGGTCCAAAATAAATGAGAGTGGCCTTCTCCGGTAGGGGTTGATATGACGCTTGATTCCTTGCTGTGGGACCTGTATCCTCTGTCTGGGTGCTGGTACAAAATAAATGAGAGTGGCCTTCTCCGGTGGTGGTTGATATGACGCATGATTCCTTGCTGTGGGACCTGTATCCTCTGTCTGGGTGCTGGTCCAAAATAAATGAGAATGGCCTTCTCCGGTGGTGGTTGATATGACGCAAGATTCCTTGCTGTGGGACCTGTATCCCCTGTCTGGGTGCTGGTCCCAAATAAATGAGAGTGGCCTTCTCTGGTGGTGGTTGATATGAGGCATGATTCCTTGCTGTAGGACCTCTCTCCTCTGTCTGGGTGCTGGTCCAAAATACATGAGAGTGGCCTTCTCCGGTGGTAGTTGATATGACGCATGATTCCTTGCTGTGGGACCTGTATCCTCTGTCTGGGTGCTGGTCCAAAATAAATGAGAGTGACCTTCTCCGGTGGTGGTTGATATGACGCATGATTCCTTGCTGTGGGACCTCTCTCCAATTGATATTGGTTAATTTTTATTTATTTTATTTTATTTTATTTTAATTAATTTCCCTATCTACATTTGTTTGCAGGGGATTTACCTACATTTTGCTGCCTTTTGCAGCCCTCTAGCCCTTTCCGGGAGTCTTTTACAGCCTTTTTAGTGCCCAAAAGTTCGGGTCCCCATTGACTTCTATGGGGTTCGGACATTTTCCGGAAGTTCGGCCGAACCTCTCGAACCCGAACATCCAGGTGTTCGCTCATCTCTAGTCAGCAGCAAGATCACGAGCAATCACAGATATCATAATACCTTCAGACCAAATAGGTTCTGGCTTGATATTAGAAAGTTGAGACAAACAGAAACTATGGGACGGAGCCTTAACCCCTTCAGTCCCAGTACCATACATGTACAAATAGAAAGAAGAGTTTTAAATATGGCACCTGCACAGAAGTGCAAAGCGCACCCTAGCCATCGAGTGTCTGCTGTTTCAAACAGCAGAGGCCTGGTGCTAATGTCTGTGACTGGAAATAACCCCAATTGCAGATACTTAACCCTTTAGATGCCGTGGTCGAAGGTGACCACGGCATCTAAATGTGGCAAAAAAGGGAAGTGTCCATTTCCTATGTGGAAAATTGAGGAGCGATTCCTTCGCTCTGATGCGCTGGGTCTCTCTGATAAAATCTGAAAGTATCAATCAGAAAAATTAGAAGAAAATGCAGCTCAGATTTTTATTCTAAAATCTAAATTGCCGATTTGCCTTTTTTCATTGTTTCCTTACAAAAAAGAAATTAATAAAATGTGATCAAAATAACACACGTTACAAAATGATATCAATTAAAACTACAGATTATGTGGTCAGAATTAGTGTTGAGCGAACAGTTCGAGAATAGTTCGGGTTCGTACCGAATTTTGGGGTGTTCGGGACACGGACCCGAACCCGAACATTTTCAAAAAGTTCGGGTTCGGGTTCGTTGTTCGGCGATTACTTCCCGCTTTCTGAAGGTCTGCACAGCAGCCAATCAGCTAGTGTTTAACTTCTTGCCCTAAGAGCCCATCACAGCCATGCCTACTAATGGCATGGCTGTGATTGGCCAAGTGCAGCATGTGATCCAGCCTCTATTTAAGCTGGAGTCACGTAGCGCCGCACGTCACACTGCTCTGATTAGTGTAGGGAGAGGACGCAGCTGCTGTGAGGGCGAGATTAGGCAGGAAAAAGTCAGCAAAAGCACCTAATGAAGTGATCGATCTACACCTGTGAATGATTGAACTTCTGCTAGTTACTTGCTCACTGGTTTTTAGGCTGCACAGAGCGTTTTTCTGTCACTTATTTTCAGGGGTGATCGGCGGCCATTTTGTGACTTGTGGTGCACCAGAACAAGCTGCCACCAAGTCCATCAATCCATCAATACTACTTTTTTTTATTGCTATATTCTACATCAGGGGCTTGGCTATGCTAATTGTCACCCCTAGAAACTCAGGATAGCAATTTCTATATTTTATTAAGGGGTTAAATACTATTGCCCAAATACCAATCCCCTAAATCTGGTGTTCCAGCTTTGGCTAGCCAAGTATAATACTGTCTGCTGTCTGGCAAAGAATAGATTATTTTCTGTGGTGAAATTCAATTGTCAAAATAGCAATCCCCTAAATCTGGTGTCCCAGCACTGGCTGGCAAACTATAATAGTGTCCGCAAAAACATATATTTTGTTCTGGGGTGAAATTCAATTGCCAAAATAGCAATATCATAAATCAGTGGTTTCAGCTGTGGCTGGCCAAGTTTCATAGTGTCCTGCAAAGGGTATATTTTGTTCTGGTGTGAAATTCAATTGCCAAAATAGCAATACCCTGAATCAGGTGTTCCAGCTGCAACAGACCTAGTTTAAATTTGTCCGTAACAGGGTATATTTTGTTCTGGGGTGAAATTCAATTGCCAAAATAGCAATACCCTGAATCTGGTGTTCCAGCTGCAACAGACCTAGTTTAAATTTGTCCGTAACAGGGTATATTGTTTTCTGGGGTGAAATTCAATTGCCAAAATAGCAATATCATAAATCAGTGGTTTCAGCTGTGGCTGGCCAAGTTTCATAGTGTCCGCAAAGGATATATTTTGTTCTGGGGTGAAATTCAATTGCCAAAATAGCAATATCATAAATCAGTGGTTTCAGCTGTGGCTAGCCAAGTTTCATAGTGTCCGCAAAAACATATATTTTATTCTGGGGTGAAATTCAATTGCCAAAATAGCAATACCATAAATCAGTGGTTTCATCTCTGGCTGGCCAAGTTTCATAGTGTCCTGCAAAGGGTATATTTTGTTCTGGGGCGAAATTCAATTGCCAAAATAGCAATACCATAAATCAGTGGTTTCAGCTGTGGCTGGCCAAGTTTCATAGTGTCCTGCTAAGGGTATATTTTGTTCTGGGGTGAAAATCAATTGCCAAAATAGCAATACCCTGAATCCGGTGTTCCAGCTGTTGCAGGCCTAGTTTAAATCTGTCCGTAACAGGGTATATTTTGTTCTGGGGTGAAATTCAATTGCCAAAATAGCAATACCATAAATCAGTGGTTTCAGCTGTGTCTGGCCAAGTTTCATAGTGTCCTGCAAATTATATATTTTGTTCTGGGGTGAAATTCAATTGCCAAAATAGCAATACCATAAATCAGTGGTTTCAGCTGTGTCTGGCCAAGTTTCATAGTGTCCTGCAAATTATGTATTTTGTTCTGGGGTGAAATTCAATTGCCAAAATAGCAATACCATAAATCAGTGGTTTCAGCTGTGGCTGGCCAAGTTTCATAGTGTCCTGCAAAGGATATATTTTGTTCTGGGGTGAAATTCAATTGCCAAAATAGCAATACCCTGAATCTGGTGTTCCAGCTGTTGCAGGCCAAGTGTAACTCTGTCCATAAAAGGATACCTTTCATCCAGGGCTTAAATACTAGCCCTAAATGAGATATTTGTGTGTTTACTGCTGTGCCTGGATTAGTGCAATACGCTACATAAATAGATAGGCAGATAGTGTTAGGTGCCTTTAAAAACAGGCCTGAATTTGAAATCTATACATTGGGCCAAATATTGTTTTTCTTTATGTGGTGCTTGTTGAATGGTAACAATGAGGAAAACATCTAGTAAGGGACGCGGACGCGGTCGTGGTGGTGTTAGTGGACCCTCTGGTGCTGGGAGAGGATGTGGCCATTCTGCCACAGCCACACGTCCTAGTGAACCAACTACCTCAGGTTCCAGTACCCGCCAGAATTTACAGCGATCTTTGGTGGGGCCCAATGCCGTTCTAAGGATGGTAAGGCCTGAGCAGGTACAGGCGCTAGTCAATTGGGTGGCCGACAGTGGATCCAGCATGTTCACAACATTATCTCCCACCCAGTCTTCTGCAGAAAGTGCACAGGTGGCGCCTGAAAACCAAGCCCATCAGTCTGTCACATCACCCCCATGCATATCAGGGAAACTGTCTGAGCCTCAAGTTATGCAGCAGTCTCTTATGCTGTTTGAAGACTCTGCTGGCAGGGTTTCCCAAGGGAATCCACCTAGCCCTTCCCCAGTGGTGGAAGACATAGAATGCACTGATGCACAACCACTGATGTTTCCTGATGATGAGGACATGGGAATACCACCTCATCGGAGTCCGCACGTCTCTGATGATGATGAAACACAGGTGCCAACTGCTGCGTCTTTCTGCAGTGTGCAGACCGAACAGGAGGTCAGGGAGGAAGACTGTGTGGAAGACGATGCAGGGGACGATGAGGTCCTAGACCCCACATGGAATGAAGGTCATGCCACTGACTTTCATAGTTCAGAGGAAGAGGCAGTGGTGAGAACGAGCCAACAGCGTAGAAAAAGATGGAGCAGGGGGCAAAAGCAGACCATCCGCCGCCAAGAGAGTTCGCCTGCTACTGGCCACCGCCACCAGGGACCGAGCACCCCAAAGGCAGCTTCAAGGGGTTCCCTGGCATGGCACTTCTTTAAACAATGTGCTGACGACAAGACCCGAGTGGTTTGCACGCTGTGCCATCAGATCCTGAAGCGAGGCATTAACGTTCTGAACCTTAGCACAACCTGCATGACCAGGCATCTACATGCAAGGCATGAACTACAGTGGAGTAAACACCTTAAAAAAAGGAACTCACTCAGGCTCCCCCTGCTCCCTCTTCTGCTGCTGCCTCGGCCTGTTCCTCCGCCTCAGGAGGAATGTTGGCACCTGCCGCCCACTAAACAGAGGATGTGCCACCGACAACACCACCTGCGTCACCAAGCATCTCCACCATGTCACACGGCAGCGTTCAGCTCTCCATCTCACAAACCTTGAGAGAAAGCGTAAATTCTCACCTAGCCACCCTCGAGCCTTGGGCCTGAATGCCAGCATTTCTAAACTACTGGCCTTTGAAATGCTGTCATTCCGGCTGGTGGACACAGACAGCTTCAAACAGCTGATGGCCATGGCTGTCCCCAGTATGTGGTTCCCAGCCGCCACTACTTCTCCAAGACAGCCGTGCCTCCCCTGCACATGCAAGTGTCCGATAAAATCAAGTGTGCACTGCGCAACGCCATTTGTGGCAAGGTCCACCTAACCACAGATACGTGGACCAGTAAGCACGGCCAGGGACGCTATATCTCCCTAACTGCACACTGGGTAAATGTAGTGGCGGCTGGGCCCCAGGCAGAGAGTTCCTTGGCGCACGTCCTTCCGCCGCCAAGGATCACAGGGCATTATTCTTTGCCTCCTGTAGCCTCCTCCTCCTACTCGGCTTCCTCCTCCTCCTCCTCCTCTGCTTCCACCAGCTCATCCAGTCAGCCACACACCTTCACCACCAACTTCAGCACAGCCCGGGGTAAACGTCAGCAGGCCATTCTGAAACTCATATGTTTGGGGGACAGGCCCCACACCGCGCAGGAGTTGTGACGGGGTATTGAACAACAGACCGACGAGTGGTTTTTGCCGGTGGGCCTCAAGCCCGGCCTGGTGGTGTGCGATAATGGGCGAAATCTCGTCGCAGCTCTGGGACTAGCCGGTTTGACGCACATCCCTTGCCTGGCGCATGTGCTGAATTTGGTGGTGCAGAAGTTCATTCACAACTACCACGACATGTCACAGCTGCTGCATAAAGTGCCGGCCGTCTGTGCGCGCTTCCAGCGTTCACATCCTGCCGCTGCTCGCCTGTCTGGGCTACAGCGGAACTTCGGCCTTCCCACTCACCGCCTCATATGCGACGTGCCCACCAGGTGGAACTCCACCTTGCACATGCTGGAGAGACTGTGCGAGCAGCAGCAGGCCATAGTGGAGTTTCAGCTGCAGCATGCATGCGTCAGTCGCACTGCGGAACAGCACCACTTCACCACCAATGATTGGGCCTCCATGCGAGACCTGTGTGCCCTGTTGCGCTGTTTCGAGTACTCTACCAACATGGCCACTGGCGATGACACCGTTATCAGCGTTACAATACCACTTCTATGTCTCCTTGAGAAAATGCTTAGGGCGATGATGGAAGAGGAGGTGGCCCAGGAGGAGGAGGAGGATGAGGGGTCATTTTTACCACTTTCAGGCCAGTCTGTTAAAAGTGGCTCAGAGGGAGGTTTTTTGCAACAGCAGAGGCCAGGTACGAATGTGGCCAGCCAGGGCCCACTACTGGAGGACGAGGAGGATGAGGAGGAGGTGGAGGAGGATGAGGATGAAGCAGGTTCACAGCGGGGTGGCACCCGACACAGCTCAGGCCCATCACTGGTGCGTGGCTGGGGGGATATGGAGGACGATGATGATACGCCTCCCACAGAGGACAGCTTGTCCTTACCTCTGGGGAGCCTGGCACACATGAGCGACTACATGCTGCAGTGCCTGCGCAACGACAGCAGAGTTGTGCACATTTTAACGTGTGCGGACTACTGGGTTGCCACCCTGCTGGATCCCCGGTACAAAGACAATGTGCCCACCTTACTTCCTGCACTGGAGCGTGATAGGAAGATGCGCGAGTACAAGCGCACGCTGGTAGACGCGCTCCTGAGAGCATTCCCAAATGTCACAGGGGAACAGGTGGAAGCCCAAGGCAAAGGCAGAGGAGGAGCAAGAGGTCGCCAACGCAGCTGTGTCACGGCCAGCTCCTCTGAGGGCTGGGTTAGCATTGCAGAAATGTGGAAAAGTTTTGTCTCCACGCCACAGCTAACTGCACCACCACCTGATACGGAACGTGTTAGCAGGAGGCAGCATTTCACTAACATGGTTGAACAGTACGTCTGCACACCCCTCCATGTACTGACTGATGGTTCGGCCCCATTCAACTTCTGGGTCTCCAAATTGTCCACGTGGCCAGAGTTAGGATTTTATGCCTTGGAGGTGCTGGCCTGCCCGGCGGCCAGCGTTTTGTCTGAATGTGTATTCAGCACGGCAGGGGGCGTCATTACTGACAAATGCAGCCGCCTGTCCACAGCCAACTTGGACAAGCTGACGTTCATAAAAATGAACCAGGCATGGATCCCACAGGACCTGTGCCTCCCTTGTGCAGAATAGACATTTATAACTGCCTCCCCCTCAACCATGTATTCTTGTACTCTGGGGCACTTCTTTATTGAATCCTCATTTTTTTAACTTTACCATGATCTTGCGGTGCAGCCCAAAGTTTAACAAACCTCTCCTCTGTCTGGGTGCTGGGGCAGAAATAACTGAAAGTGGCCTTCTCCAGTGGTGGGTGATATGACGACGTATTCCTTGCTGTGGGACCTGTCTCCTCTGTCTGGGTGCTGGGCCAAAATAACTGAAAGTGGCCTTCTCCGGTGGTGGTTGATATGACGCATGATTCCTTGCTGTGGGACCTGTATCCTCTGTCTGGGTGCTGGTCCAAAATAAATGAGAGTGGCCTTCTCCGGTGGTGGTTGATATGGCGCATGATTCCTTGCTGTGGGACCTGTATCCTCTGTCTGGGTGCTGGTTCCAAATAAATGAGAGTGGCCTTCTCCGGTGGTGGTTGATATGAGGCATGATTCCTTGCTGTGGGACCTCTCTCCTCTGTCTGGGTGCTGGTCCTAAATAAATGAGAGTGGCCTTCTCCGGTGGTGGTTGATATGACGCATGATTCCTTGCTGTGGGACCTCTCTCCTCTGTCTGGGTGCTGGTCCTAAATAAATGAGAGTGGCCTTCTCCAGTGGTGGGTGATATGACGCATGATTCCTTCCTGTGGGACCTCTCTCCAATTGATATTGGTTAATTTTTATTTATTTTATTTTATTTTAATTCATTTCCCTATCTACATTTGTTTGCAGGGGATTTACCTACATTTTGCTGCCTTTTGCAGCCCTCTAGCCCTTTCCGGGAGTCTTTTACAGCCTTTTTAGTGCCCAAAAGTTCGGGTCCCCATTGACTTCTATGGGGTTCGGACATTTTCCGGAAGTTCGGCCGAACCTCTCGAACCCGAACATCCAGGTGTTCGCTCATCTCTAGTCAGCAGCAAGATCACGAGCAATCACAGATATCATAATACCTTCAGACCAAATAGGTTCTGGCTTGATATTAGGAAGTTGAGACAAACTGGCTCAGAGGGAGGTTTTTGCAACAGCAGAGGCCAGGTACGAATGTGGCCAGCCAGGGCCCACTACTGGAGGACGAGGAGGATGAGGAGGAGGTGGAGGAGGATGAGGATGAAGCAGGTTCACAGCGGGTGGCACCCGACACAGCTCAGGCCCATCACTGGTGCGTGGCTGGGGGATATGGAGGACGATGATGATACGCCTCCCACAGAGGACAGCTTGTCCTTACCTCTGGGAGCCTGGCACACATGAGCGACTACATGCTGCAGTGCCTGCAAGCGACAGCAGAGTTGTGCACATTTTAACGTGTGCGGACTACTGGGTTGCCACCCTGCTGGATCCCCGGTACAAAGACAATGTGCCCACCTTACTTCCTGCACTGGAGCGTGATAGGAAGATGCGCGAGTACAGCGCACGCTGGTAGACGCGCTCCTGAGAGCATTCCCAAATGTCACAGGGGAACAGGTGGAAGCCCAAGGCAAAGGCAGAGGAGGAGCAAGAGGTCGCCAACGCAGCTGTGTCACGGCCAGCTCCTCTGAGGGCTGGGTTAGCATTGCAGAAATGTGGAAAAGTTTTGTCTCCACGCCACAGCTAACTGCACCACCACCTGATACGGAACGTGTTAGCAGGAGGCAGCATTTCACTAACATGGTTGAACAGTACGTCTGCACACCCCTCCATGTACTGACTGATGGTTCGGCCCCATTCAACTTCTGGGTCTCCAAATTGTCCACGTGGCCAGAGTTAGGATTTTATGCCTTGGAGGTGCTGGCCTGCCCGGCGGCCAGCGTTTTGTCTGAATGTGTATTCAGCACGGCAGGGGGCGTCATTACTGACAAATGCAGCCGCCTGTCCACAGCCAACTTGGACAAGCTGACGTTCATAAAAATGAACCAGGCATGGATCCCACAGGACCCGTGCCTCCCTTGTGCAGAATAGACATTTATAACTGCCTCCCCATCAACCATGTATTCTTGTACTCCGGGACACTTCTTTATTGAATCCTCATTTTTTTAACTTTACCATGATCTTGCGGTGCAACCCAAAGTTTAACAAACCTCTCCTCTGTCTGGGTGCTGGGGCCGAAATAACTGAAAGTGGCCTTCTCCAGTGGTGGGTGATATGACGACGTATTCCTTGCTGTGGGACCTGTCTCCTCTGTCTGGGTGCTGGGCCAAAATAACTGAAAGTGGCCTTCTCCGGTGGTGGTTGATATGACGCATGATTCCTTGCTGTGGGACCTGTATCCTCTGTCTGGGTGCTGGTCCAAAATAAATGAGAGTGGCCTTCTCCGGTGGTGGTTGATATGGCGCATGATTCCTTGCTGTGGGACCTGTATCCTCTGTCTGGGTGCTGGTTCCAAATAAATGAGAGTGGCCTTCTCCGGTGGTGGTTGATATGAGGCATGATTCCTTGCTGTGGGACCTCTCTCCTCTGTCTGGGTGCTGGTCCTAAATAAATGAGAGTGGCCTTCTCCGGTGGTGGTTGATATGACGCATGATTCCTTGCTGTGGGACCTCTCTCCTCTGTCTGGGTGCTGGTCCTAAATAAATGAGAGTGGCCTTCTCCAGTGGTGGGTGATATGACGCATGATTCCTTCCTGTGGGACCTCTCTCCAATTGATATTGGTTAATTTTTATTTATTTTATTTTATTTTATTTTAATTCATTTCCCTATCTACATTTGTTTGCAGGGATTTACCTACATTTTGCTGCCTTTTGCAGCCCTCTAGCCCTTTCCGGGAGTCTTTTACAGCCTTTTTAGTGCCCAAAAGTTCGGGTCCCCATTGACTTCTATGGGGTTCGGACATTTTCTCGGAAGTTCGGCCGAACCTCTCGAACCCGAACATCCAGGTGTTCAGCTCATCTCTAGTCAGCAGCAAGATCACGAGCAATCACAGATATCATAATACCTTTCAGACCAAATAGGTTCTGGCTTGATATTAGAAAGTTGAGACAAACAGAAACTATGGGACGGAGCCTTAACCCCTTCAGTCCCAGTACCATACATGTACAAATAGAAAGAAGAGTTTTAAATATGGCACCTGCACAGAAGTGCAAAGCGCACCCTAGCCATCGAGTGTCTGCTGTTTCAAACAGCAGAGGCCTGGTGCTAATGTCTGTGACTGGAAATAACCCCAATTGCAGATACTTAACCCTTTAGATGCCGTGGTCGAAGGTGACCACGGCATCTAAATGTGGCAAAAAAGGGAAGTGTCCATTTCCTATGTGGAAAATTGAGGAGCGATTCCTTCGCTCTGATGCGCTGGGTCTCTCTGATAAAATCTGAAAGTATCAATCAGAAAAATTAGAAGAAAATGCAGCTCAGATTTTTATTCTAAAATCTAAATTGCCGATTTGCCTTTTTTTCATTGTTTCCCTTACAAAAAAAGAAATTAATAAAATGTGATCAAAATAACACACGTTACAAAATGATATCAATTAAAACTACAGATTATGTGGTCAGAATTAGTGTTGAGCGAACAGTTCGAGAATAGTTCGGGTTCGTACCGAATTTTGGGGTGTTCGGGACACGGACCCGAACCCGAACATTTTCAAAAAAGTTCGGGTTCGGGTTCGTTGTTCGGCGATTACTTCCCGCTTTCTGAAGGTCTGCACAGCAGCCAATCAGCTAGTGTTTAACTTCTTGCCCTAAGAGCCCATCACAGCCATGCCTTCATAGTGTCCTGCTAAGGGTATATTTTGTTCTGGGGTGAAATTCAATTGCCAAAATAGCAATACCCTGAATCCGGTGTTCCAGCTGTTGCAGGCCTAGTTTAAATCTGTCCGTAACAGGGTATATTTTGTTCTGGGGTGAAATTCAATTGCCAAAATAGCAATACCATAAATCAGTGGTTTCAGCTGTGTCTGGCCAAGTTTCATAGTGTCCTGCAAATTATATATTTTGTTCTGGGGTGAAATTCAATTGCCAAAATTGCAATACCATAAATCAGTGGTTTCAGCTGTGTCTGGCCAAGTTTCATAGTGTCCTGCAAATTATGTATTTTGTTCTGGGGTGAAATTCAATTGCCAAAATAGCAATACCATAAATCAGTGGTTTCAGCTGTGGCTGGCCAAGTTTCATAGTGTCCTGCAAAGGATATATTTTGTTCTGGGGTGAAATTCAATTGCCAAAATAGCAATACCCTGAATCTGGTGTTCCAGCTGTTGCAGGCCAAGTGTAACTCTGTCCATAAAAGGATACCTTTCATCCAGGGCTTAAATACTAGCCCTAAAAGAGATATTTGTGTGTTTACTGCTGTGCCTGGATTAGTGCAATACGCTACATAAATAAATAGGCAGATAGTGTTAGGTGCCTTTAAAAACAGGCCTGAATTTGAAATCTATACATTGGGCCAAATATTTTTTTTCTTATTGTGGTGCTTGTTGAACGGTAACAATGAGGAAAACATCTAGTAAGGGACGCGGACGCGGTCGTGGTGGTGTTAGTGGACCCTCTGGTGCTGGGAGAGGATGTGGCCATTCTGCCACAGCCACACGTCCTAGTGAACCAACTACCTCAGGTTCCAGTACCCGCCAGAATTTACAGCGATATTTGGTGGGGCCCAATGCCGTTCTAAGGATGGTAAGGCCTGAGCAGGTAAAGGCGCTAGTCAATTGGGTGGCCGACAGTGGATCCAGCATGTTCACAACATTATCTCCCACCCAGTCTTCTGCAGAAAGTGCACAGGTGGCGCCTGAAAACCAAGCCCATCAGTCTGTCACATCACCCCCATGCATATCAGGGAAACTGTCTGAGCCTCAAGTTATGCAGCAGTCTCTTATGCTGTTTGAAGACTCTGCTGGCAGAGTTTCCCAAGGGAATCCACCTAGCCCTTCCCCAGTGGTGGAAGACATAGAATGCACTGATGCACAACCACTGATGTTTCCTGATGATGAGGACATGGGAATACCACCTCATCGGAGTCTGCACGTCTCTGATGATGATGAAACACAGTTGCCAACTGCTGCGTCTTTCTGCAGTGTGCAGACCGAACAGGAGGTCAGGGAGGAAGACTGTGTGGAAGACGATGCAGGGGACGATGAGGTCCTAGACCCCACATGGAATGAAGGTCATGCCACTGACTTTCATAGTTCAGAGGAGGAGGCAGTGGTGAGACCGAGCCAACAGCGTAGAAAAAGATGGAGCAGGGGGCAAAAGCAGACAAGCCGCCGCCAAGAGAGTTCGTCTGCTACTGGCCACCGCCACCAGGGACCGAGCACCCCAAAGGCAGCTTCAAGGGGTTCCCTGGCATGGCACTTCTTTAAACAATGTGCTGACGACAAGACCCGAGTGGTTTGCACGCTGTGCCATCAGATCCTGAAGCGAGGCATTAACGTTCTGAACCTTAGCACAACCTGCATGACCAGGCATCTACATGCAAGGCATGAACTACAGTGGAGTAAACACCTTAAAAAAAGGAACTCACTCAGGCTCCCCCTGCTCCCTCTTCTGCTGCTGCCTCGGCCTGTTCCTCCGCCTCAGGAGGAATGTTGGCACCTGCCGCCCACCAAACAGAGGATGTGCCACCGACAACACCACCTGCGTCACCAAGCATCTCCACCATGTCACACGGCAGCGTTCAGCTCTCCATCTCACAAACCTTGGAGAGAAAGCGTAAATTCTCACCTAGCCACCCTCGAGCCTTGGGCCTGAATGCCAGCATTTCTAAACTACTGGCCTTTGAAATGCTGTCATTCCGGCTGGTGGACACAGACAGCTTCAAACAGCTGATGGCCATGGCTGTCCCCCAGTATGTGGTTCCCAGCCACCACTATTTCTCCTTGCACATGCAAGTGTCCGATAAAATCAAGTGTGCACTGCGCAACGCCATTTGTGGCAAGGTCCACCTAACCACAGATACGTGGACCAGTAAGCACGGCCAGGGACGCTATATCTCCCTAACTGCACACTGGGTAAATGTAGTGGCGGCTGGGCCCCAGGCGGAGAGTTCCTTGGCGCACGTCCTTCCGCCGCCAAGGATCACAGGGCATTATTCTTTGCCTCCTGTAGCCTCCTCCTCCTACTCGGCTTCCTCCTCCTCCTCCTCCTCTGCTTCCACCAGCTCATCCAGTCAGCCACACACCTTCACCACCAACTTCAGCACAGCCCGGGGTAAACGTCAGCAGGCCATTCTGAAACTCATATGTTTGGGGGACAGGCCCCACACCGCGCAGGAGTTGTGACGGGGTATTGAACAACAGACCGACGAGCGGTTTTCGCCGGTGGGCCTCAAGCCCGGCCTGGTGGTGTGCGATAATGGGCGAAATCTCGTCGCAGCTCTGGGACTAGCCGGTTTGGCGCACATCCCTTGCCTGGCGCATGTGCTGAATTTGGTGGTGCAGAAGTTCATTCACAACTACCACGACATGTCACAGCTGCTGCATAAAGTGCCGGCCGTCTGTGCGCGCTTCCAGCGTTCACATCCTGCCGCTGCTCGCCTGTCTGGGCTACAGCGGAACTTCGGCCTTCCCACTCACCGCCTCATATGCGACTTGCCCACCAGGTGGAACTCCACCTTGCACATGCTGGAGAGACTGTGCGAGCAGCAGCAGGCCATAGTGGAGTTTCAGCTGCAGCATGCATGCGTCAGTCGCACTGCGGAACAGCACCACTTCACCACCAATGATTGGGCCTCCATGCGAGACCTGTGTGCCCTGTTGAGGAGGATGAGGAGGAGGTGGAGGAGGATGAGGATGAAGCAGGTTCACAGCGGGGTGGCACCCGGCACAGCTCAGGCCCATCACTGGTGCGTGGCTGGGGGGATATGGAGGACGATGATGATACGCCTCCCACAGAGGACAGCTTGTCCTTACCTCTGGGGAGCCTGGCACACATGAGCGACTACATGCTGCAGTGCCTGCGCAACGACAGCAGAGTTGTGCACATTTTAACGTGTGCGGACTACTGGGTTGCCACCCTGCTGGATCCCCGGTACAAAGACAATGTGCCCACCTTACTTCCTGCACTGGAGCGTGATAGGAAGATGCGCGAGTACAAGCGCACGCTGGTAGACGCGCTCCTGACAGGCCCCACCTACATTTTGCTGCCTTTTGCAGCCTCTTTCCTGGACTATTTTACAGCCTTTTTAGTGCCTAAAAGTTCGGGTCCCAATTCACTTCAATGGGGTTCGGGATAAAGTTCGTGTCGAGTTCGGATCCCGAACCCGAACATTTTCGGGAAGTTCGGCCGAACTTCCCGAACCCGAACTTCCAGGTGTTCGCTCATCTTTAGTTAGAATATGATGCTGAAACGAAAAAAAAAAACATTTTTAAAGTTTTTATTTTTTACAGTATTAAAATACAAAAAAAATCTGGTATCGTTTTAATTGTACTCACTCAGGAAATGAAGGGCACATAGAGAATGTCGTAGAGACAAAACCCGTTTGGAATGATTTTACTACTTCCCATTACATTGTGTGCAATATTAAGTGATACCATTGGAAAGTGCATCTTGTGGTGCAAAAAACAAGCCCTCATACAGCTATGAGAATGAAAAATAAAAAAGGTATGGCTCCTTGTACGCTTTGAGGTAAAATGAAAACACAAAAATGAAAATCCTCTGGCATGGAATACCTTGGGGTGTCTTCTTTCCAAAATGGGGTCACATGTGGGGTATTTATACTGCCCTGGCATTTTAGGGGCCCTAAAGCGTGAGAAGAAAAATGCGTAAAAATGCCCTCCTAAAAGTGCATCTTGGCTGCAAAAAAGTGGCACACATGTGGTATCGCCGTACTCAGGAGAAGTAGAGCAATGTGTTTTGGGGTGTATTTTTACATATAGCCATGCTGGGTGAGAGAAATATCTCTGTAAATTGACAACTTTGAATAAAAAAATTTAAAAAGTTGTCGTTTACGGAGATATTTCTCACACAAAGTATGGGTATATGTAAACATACACCCCAAAACACATTGCCCTACCTCTCCTGAGTACGGCGATACCACATGAGTGACACTTTTTTGCAGCCAAGATGCGCAAAGGGGCCCAAATTCCCATGAGTACCTATAGGATTTCACAGGCCATTTTTACGCATTTGAATTCTTACGCTTTAGGACCCCTAAAATGCCAGGGCAGTATAAATACCCCACAAGTGACCCCATTGTGGAAAGAAGACACCCCAAGGTATTTCGTGAGGGGCATGGCAAGTTCACAGAAATTTTTTTTTTTTGGCAGAAGTTAGCGGAAATTGATTTTTATTTTAATTTTTTACAAAGTCTCATATTCCACTAACTTGTGACAAAAAATAAAAATTTACATGAACTCGCCGTACCCCTCACAGAATACCTTGGGGTGTCTTCTTGTGAGGTTTTTGTACTGCCCTGGCATTTTAGGGGTCTCCGCAATCATTACACGTATGGCCAGCATTAGGAGTTTCTGCGATTCTCCTTATATTGAGCAGACGGGTAATGAGATTTTTTTTTTCCGTTCAGCCTCTGGTGTGAAAAAAAAAAAAAATGAACGGCACAGATTTTTTCATTCGCATCAATCAATGTGGATGAAAAAATCTCTGCCAAAAACAGTGACTGCGGTGCGGTGGGCTGGGCGCTAGCTACCTAACAAGTAGCTAACTAACTGGCGATGATAAGGGACCCTTAGGCCCCATTCACACGTCCGCAATTCTGTTTGCGGAACGGAATTGCGGACCCATTCATTTCTATGGGGACAGACTTTGTCCCGCTCGGATCCGGAATTACGGATCCGCGCTTCCGGGTCTGCACTTCCGTTCCGCAAAAATATAGAACATGTCCTATTCTTGTCCGCAATTGCGGACAAGAAAAAGCATTTTCTATATAGTTCTGGCAATGTGCGGATCTGCAAAATGCGGAAAGCACATTGCCGGTGTCCGTGTTTTGAGGATCCACGGATCCGCGAAACACATATGGACGTCTGAATGGAGCCTTACAAGGGGTGTGATCAATGACAGGGGGTGATCAGGGGGTCTAGATGGGGTGATCAAGGGGTTAATAGGTGAGGGGGGGTGGGGGGGGTTAGTGTAGTGTTTGGTGCAACTTTACATAGTTACCTGGTCCTCTGGTGGTCGATCCCAGCAAATGGGACCACCAGAGGACCAGGTAGCAGGTATACCAGACGAAAACAGCGTCTGGTATACATGTTTGATGCGATTTATATCGCATCTACAGCCTGCCAGCGATTGATCATCGCTGGCAGGCTGTAGTACAACTCCTGAGACGTGCGTCTCGCGAGATGACGCGCCGATGCGTCCACTCAGAAGAACAGAACCACCCGCAGGACGCATCCCTGCGTTAGGCGGTCCTGGAGTGGTTAATGACCACCAGTCTTCCTTTTTAGATTGTAAATAGTGGCAATTAGTGTAAGGGTCCATTAACACATCCGTAAGTGTTGGGCTGTCCGCATCTCTTCCGTCCCCATTGGATATGAATGGGTCAGCACCCGTTCCGCAAAATTGCGGAACAGATGCGGACCCATTTTGCGGACGTGTGATTGAAGCCTAAAGCGAATCAAAGTATCTGAATTGGACTTCGATCCGAATTCCAGGAAAAATCAGATTTGCAGAGCAGCCGAATTTCCTTGTGCTTTGTAGTAACGAATATACATACTCATCTCAATCTTTTGAGCCCAAAGAGCCTGCCATGGCTATCTTGATTGAAGATCCCATGTGAAATCTTGTGCATGCGAGATTTTGTGAGGGATCTTTAATCAAGATGGCCACGGGTGCCTCTTTGTGCTCAAATGGATGAGGTGAGTATTATTTATTTATTTATTTATTTAATTTATACCCCTGAAAGGCCTCCATTTTTACATCAGATGCTGCAATTAGCGATGAATGCGGCATCTGAGGAGTTCAATGACGGGACAGTGCTTGATTACTTACAGTATGCCCTTTATTGTTACCATTAATCTGTGTAAGACAAGAGACTTGGTTAAATGTTATACTTTAACCCTTAGGATACTGGAGGTTTTTAGTTTTTTGCGTTTTAATTTTTCTTTTCCCGTCTTCCTGGAGCCATAACTTTGTTTTATTTTTCCATGCACATATCCATATAGGGGCTTGTTTTTTGTGGGACAAGGTGTACTTTATAAGGCCGCCATTTAATATGGCATACAATGTAGTAGGAGGCGTGAATAAAAATCCAAATGGGGTGAAATTGGAAAAAAAAAACGCAGTTCCTCCACCATTTTACAAGTTTTGCTGCTTCATTCTCTGGGTCAGTACAATTACAATGATGCCACATATGTATAGGCTTTATATGTCTAAATACTGTAAAAATAAATTAAAACTTTGCAAACTTTTTTTTTTTTTGCTATTTTCACACTAGCGACAGGGGAGTCCGTCAGGCTGCTCTGGTGGGTGAAAAGCCTGTCGGATCTGTCCTGCCGCTAGTTTACATTTGCCCCCGTACGGCCGCTCAGTCCGCATTGACTTTAATGGGGGCGGAGTTCCGGCGGCAGCGCATGGCAAGAGGCCGCCAGACTAAAAGTAATGCTCACCCGCCGGAACAGCCTGACGGACTCCCCTGCTGCTAGTGTGAAACTAGCCTTACATCACCATATTCTGACCCTCATAACTTTTTTATAATTATATCTACAGAGCGTTGTTGCAGCTCATTTTTTGCTGGCTGATCTGAGTGGATAAGAGAAGCAATGAAAAAATTGCCAATCGGCCATTTTTATACTTTTTTCTGTTACATTATTCGCAGTATTGGAAAAATATTTTTTATATTTTAATAGTACAGGTGTATTCAGATGCGGTGATGCCCATGATGTTTATATTTTCCTATTATTTATGTATTTTTTATTCTAAGGAATGGGGGTGGATTACATTCTTTAACTTTTTTTCTAGCCTTTCTACCATGTTCACTACTTTTTTTTTTTTTTTCAGCTGAATAATACCATACTGCAACTCGCAGTTTAGTAATATGTGAATTGCTGATTTCTAAGTGCAAGCTTCTGGGTATCTCACTCTTTAGATGCTGTAATCATACTTGATCATGGCATTTAAATGCTGTAATGACTTCAATCGGCATTATTGACGGTCGCAGGGTCATTAGCCACGGGCCTCTGCTGTTTGAAACAGTGGAGATCCGCTGGCCATGGTGCCTGCTGCACACTCGAGTGGGTGCCATGCTTAAACATTGCACTAGGGCAGTACATGTATGCTGCTGGTAGCGAATGGGCTAAAGGGTGTTTCTAAGATTTTACTACTGATGACCTATCCTCTTGATAGATCATCAGTATCTGATTGGTGGGAGTGCCGCAGGCTTCTCTCTGCTTTTCTTAGGTCAGTGATCGTTCATCGGACACGTGGCCTAAGCGCAGCTCAGCCCTATTCAAGTGAATGGAGCTGAGTGCGATACCAAGCACAGCCACTATACTACATTGTGCTTGGTGAGCACGGAGAAGGCAGTGGCGCTCACAGGAGGATAGGCCATTAGTATCAAAATCTCGGAAAACCCTTTTAAGCTACATTACAGCCATTTTTCATAAATTATATGTTTATGTTGGTGTTTTTGTGATGTGACTCAGTATGAATTTAGTGGCAAGTTGTGTAGTATAAAGGAATATAAAATGATCTTTTCCCTATAACCTGTAGTTATACATCAGTCCCTGGTTCCACACATTAGATTACATGGTACACAACATTGTATTTATTTATATAGTGCCTACATATTCCATAGCTTTATACAGACATTATAGTGGAGCTCACAGTCTAAATTTTCTTGTTTTCCTTTATTTTTGTAGATGCTGGGAATTAAGTGCTGGAGAAATCAAATGGATTTACCAAGCGCCCATATTAACAGCTATTGGGGTGAGTTGGGTTTGCGGATTCAGCAAAGTACTATTAAACTTTCCAATACATTGAAATTCTATCAGTGATATTTTAAGCTGACTATTAAATGTACAGTAACCACAGAAAATGCATAATGAAATATTCCCTTAAAGCCTCCTAATATCTTCTATGCTCATATTTTTTCTCAGTCCCAAGAGATTATACATGCCCTCCTCCTCCTTACTAACCTGCATCTGTCTGTAAGACAACTGGCTGCAGTAGGAGCATTCACCCTCTGCTCTACCATACTTCTGGCCATTCATCTGCTGGAAATAGAACAGATCAGCTGGAAATTAATCCCTGTGTTCTCGGCAGGATTTCTACAAGCTTATTTGTTTGTGGCACAGGCAGGTAATTTTGCAGACATAGGCCACATTCACACAACTGTGGTGTTGCCGTGTCCATGTTGCAAATCCCATTGACTTTAAAGGGTCCACGAACTGCAAGATGCGGCATAAGATATGACATGTCAGGACAGTGCAGCAAAGCCTGGAGAAGACCAGAGAGGAGGGGTGATTACAGAGCTCACATAGCTTCAGCCCCCCCGCCTTGTGCAGACTAGTGAAGCACTTACTAGTATTCGTTTTATAAGAAATAATGCATCTTATAAAAGGAAAGATACAGTAGCTCGAAGTGTATCACTGGCAATGAGGACCCTGTGAGCCCCCTGGCTTAGGGGTCCGGTCACAACTGCGATGGCCCCTATAGCTAAGCCACTCTGTGTAGGGGTAATAGTTGTAGTAATGTTAGTGCCAGCAGTAGTAGCACAGCATGAAACAGACCAGGCAATCAGTAGATGTATGTTAGTAGATGAGTTGGAATAGTAATTAGAGATGAGCGAATTTTTGAAAAATTCGATTTGGCAGGTTCACAGAATTTTCTGAAAATATTTGGTTTTACCTGAATTTATTTGCTGCGAATCTCGTTAAAAAGGCTATTTCTGGGCTGCATAAAGCCTTCATAGGGGTGTAGAACACTGTGCCTTGCAGTAACACGCATAGGGAGTCTGCTGTGGTATTGAAATAATACTGTGAGTCAGCATGACATGCAGATGACAGGCATCGCTCTTAGAATCACTTCACTTATTTGGGCAGTCATGGGGCCAAAACTGACCAAATAAGTCAAGTATCAACTCAGCCTTACAGGTCGATGTTAGTGTCAAGAAGAAGCGCACTCCTTTTACACCCTCGTCAGCTGATTCCACATAGATGTCTACAGAACCTGATCTATTAAACGCTCAGACAAGTAGAGCCCCACGACAGAGCGGAGAGGCCACCGAGTGGCATAATGACAGAGTCTTGAGGTGGCAGCAGTAGCAGCATCAGGAGAAGGCCACCGAGTGGCGCAATGACAGTGTTTGGAGGTGGCGGCAGCAGCAGCATCAGTAGGGGACCACAGAGTGGAAAGGTGACATAGTGTAGAGATGGCAGCAGCAGCATCAGAAGACCACAAAGTGATAGAGTGGGGAGGTGGGTGGCAATACCAGTACCCACTGACGAAGGTGGATGAAAGAAGGAGCACTTGGCATCAGATGTGTGGCATCAGGCGGGTGGCAGCATCAGAGTAGTATCTGAGGCAGGTAGCCAGAAGAAACCGGTCTCTTTTGTCAAGGTTTGGGTGAGGCGGCATGGATGATCTAATCATATGTATCAGGCATTTGTGGGTGGATCCAGGCCTGATTCATCTTGACAAAGGTCAGTCTCTCTCCATTTTGGGTGAATAGGCGAGCTCTTCTCTTCTTGGGGTAACTATGGCCCCCGCCGCACTAAACACCCGCTCTGATGCGACACTACTGGCTGGGCAGGACAGCTTTTCCAGGGCAAACTCTGCTAGTTGAGGCCACAAATCCAGTTTGGCTGCCAAGTAGTTCAGTGGATCTTCAATGTGGGGTGGCAGTGCTCTGTCCAAGTAGGCCACTACTTGCTGGTTCAGGTCCTGCTACAGGTCTACCTGCTGCTGCTGGTGAGTAGTTTCTTCACTATGTGGGTGAAAAAAGCAGCTCATCAGCGACTGTAGACTCAGGCTGCTGCTGATGGAGCTGGTATTGCTTCTGCCACCCCATCCCTCCCCAGCAGCAATGGCATTGGAACATGAGTGCAGAGGGCCCCCCCGGTCAGACCTGAAGAGAGGATGGACGATGACGCAGATAGGCAGTGGCCAACTGACTACATAGGATGTCTCTGTAGTAATTAAGTTTGTCCTCCTTCTCAGTGGGTGTAAAAAAAAGCCCCCATTTTGGACCTGTAGCAGGGGTCCAAAAGGTGGAGAGCCGAAAGGCATCCCTCTGCTGAATGGTGGCAATTTGGCTGTCACTCGCAAGCAAGCATGCATCGGGCCATTTGTGCAAGTGACTCGGAGGGACACCCTGCCTCCATCTCCACTACATACTGCCACGGTGTGTCTGGGTCCTCTGTCTCGTCTTCCTCATCGCCCTGTAGCTCCTCTGGCTGCTCCTGCTCCTCCTCTCCTGTCAGCGGAGTAGAAAAACCACCCATTTCGCTACACATTGCCTGTGCTCCAATGTCCTCCTCCCCCTCCTCTTCCAGTTCAGCCCCCACAGGGCTCATGTGGCTGTGAGATCTAGGCGCCACGTCTCACCTGATCAGCCATTGTTACCACCATCTGTTCCAAGACATGAAGCAGTGGAATGACATGGTTCATCGGACGATATATCTGTTCGGCTCGAGCATCGCTATGCTCAGCACATGGCGGTACTCGACCGAGTACTGCATGTGCTCAAACGCAATGCATGAGTCACCGCCCCGCACATTTTGCGGGTTTTATGCAGCCAATAGAGGTGCAGGTAAGAACTTCCCTCAATGTAATGCCAGTAGCTATGTTGGCTGCTGGCATTAAAATGATTGCCTGGCCGGAAAGGGTCATCGGGTGCTATATAGCACCCGATGACACATGTTCGGCTCAGACGTAGACAGGGAGAGCAGAGCGTAGGAAGGGAAAGACAGTTTTTATTCAGAGAAAGCTTTTCCAAGACCCAAAATTCCTTTAAAGGACTACTGTGTATGTATGTGTGTGTGTGTGTGTGTGTTTTAGAGCAGCAATCTATTTATATCCTGCAGTCTCAGGGACAGTACTTTGGAAGGGACAGATAGTGCAGGGAGAGACATTTGCTGTTTTTACTCCCTTTTAAGGACTACTGTGTGTGTTTGACAGCAGCAAGATATTTTTATTTTATACCTTGTTATAGAAATTTTCTTACCTCGTGCTTATAAGCACGTGTATCAAGCTCCTTTTGTGTAAGGAAAGGCCACACTATTCCAGTACCCAGATAAGATGCTTCATGGTGGAGAGCCCTGGGGAGACTGCCCTCTCACCCAGACTGCTTCTTTATTTACATAGACAAAGGGGATAACAATAGGAAGGGGCAGGCCCAACACCTGACCACTCCCTTCATGTACAGTACAAACATACAGGAAGTGATGACACACAACATTTCTCTCAATCACCACTAGGGGGAATCTTGTTCAGCACCGATCAGTGATCAATGCTCAACAAGGCTCACCAGGATTCTTATGTGGGCCTACTTAGAGGAACAGCGTCACCATCTCCAGCGGTTGATCAGGGGCACTGGAAAAAACAAATGCACATTCCTTTCCGTATATTGTTCTCTTAATAAATGCATCCACACCAAACCAATAAATCCGCTCTTTGGGCGGGGGCCCTAGCTGGCGCACATACATTTTCCAAGACAACACTGCTCCTCAGCGCATCAGTCTCCCCCTGACCCACAGCCCAGTGCATAGCACATAGACTGTTTGCCAGTGGAGACCTCTGCGCCCGGCAGCTGATTGATCTCTACATCCACAGTAAGATATCCACTCCAATGGTTTACACACTGAGAGACATAATGACAATACATGACATATTAAAAACACATCCTAATAAAATCTCCACAACAACCTATTGGTGACATATACTGTACATCATCTGCAGACTGTGTCTTTAATAATCTGGCCCACATCTAGTGTCCATAATCTGTGGTATTCTTTAACCAATACTGTAGAACATCTGCAAACAGTTTCTGTATTACAAATTCCAATAATCTGGGCCGAATATAGTGTCCATAATCTGTGGTGTTCTGTAACCAAACTGTAGAACATCTGCAAACAGTGTCTGTATTGCAAATTCCAATAATCTGGGCAACATCTATTGTCCATAATCTGTGGTGTTCTTTAAGCAATATTGTAGAACATCTGCAAACAGTGTCTATATTACAAATTCCAATAATCTGGGCCACATCTAGTGTCCATAAATAATCTGTGGCGTTCTCTAACCAATACTGTAGAACATCTGCAAACAGTTTCTGTATTACAAATTCCATCAATCTAAGCCACATCTAGCGTCCATAATCTGTGGTGTTCTGTAACCAATACTGTGGAACATCTGCAAACAGTTTCTGAATTACGAATTCCAACAATCTGGGCAACATCTATCGTCCATAATCTGTGGTGTTCTTTAAGCAATATTGTAGAACATCTGCAAACAGTGTCTATATTACAAATTCCAATAATCTGGGCCACATCTAGTGTCCATAAATAATCTGTGGCGTTCTGTAACCAATACTGTAGAACATCTGCAAACAGTTTCTGTATTACAAATTCCATCAATCTAGGCCACATCTAGCGTCCATAATCTGTGGTGTTCTGTAACCAATACTGTGGAACATCTGCAAACAGTTTCTGAATTACAAATTCCAATAATCTGGGCAACATCTATTGTCCATAATCTGTGGTGTTCTTTAAGCAATATTGTAGAACATCTGCAAACAGTGTCTATATTACAAATTCCAATAATCTGGGCCACATCTAGTGTCCATAAATAATCTGTGGTGTTCTGTAACCAATACTGTAGAACATCTGCAAACAGTTTCTGTATTACAAATTCCATCAATCTAGGCCACATCTAGCGTCCATAATCTGTGGTGTTCTGTAACCAATACTGTGGAAAATCTGCAAACAGTTTCTGAATTACGAATTCCAATAAACTGGGCCACATATAGTGTCCATATTCTGTGGTGTTCTTTAACCAATACCAATACTGTAGAACATCTGCAAAAAGTTTCTGTATTACAAATTCAAATAATCTGGGCCTAATGTAGGGTCCATAATCTGTGGGTTTCTGTGACATGTATTAAGGCCGATTTATTGGCCTGTATTTGTGGGAGGAGCTCTGCCCCGCTTTTTTAGGGCCACACTCCCCCTCCCACAATTGAACGTCGTTCCAGCGCACGTTATCCTGGCGAGCGTGGTTTCAGCGGACGCTAGCGCTTCTCTCCAGCCTACCTACACTGCGACGTTTTCATCTCTGGACTGCCTCTCCGCAAGTCCAGGTAAGTGGCCGCCTCATCCAGCGGCCCCGTTGTCGTTAGTCCGGTCGGTGGCGCCGGCTCCCCAGGTGAGGGGGAGCCACGCCGCACCGGAACGATCTGCCTGGCAGCCCCGG
This sequence comes from Bufotes viridis, assembly GCA_033119425.1. Classification (NCBI taxonomy): domain Eukaryota; kingdom Metazoa; phylum Chordata; class Amphibia; order Anura; family Bufonidae; genus Bufotes; species Bufotes viridis. Next base: position 83,344,866 of record CM065595.1, read on the forward strand.
CTCCAATGCGGCATAGTACAGTCGTGGCCAAAAGTTTTGAGAATGACACAAATATTAGTTTTCACAAAGTTTGCTGCTAAACTGGTTTTAGATCTATGCAAATTGAAACAAAGTGGATTTTTAGGCTGAAAACATTGAGACCGTACGGCCTGAATGAGTATAATTCATTTGTTTGTTTCATTTGAAATTGCCTTCCCCTCTAATACCGAGCCTGACCTTCTCATTGTCAGCACAAGCTTTATGACCCTTTGCTGTCATTATAAACTCTGTAAATCACACAATACCGTCTATGCTATATTCCTCATTTATGATATCTGTAGTTTATAGTGGGGATCTTATGATTGGGTACTAGCAGGACAGTAGGTTATGTTATGTATGTCTATACACCTGAGGGTGCTCATTTGTGTAGACACATCTTTATTCCTATGCACCAATTACTGATGGCATATGCCTACTGCCCCTCTATGCATAGTGGTAGATTTATAATTGTGCACTTATTGACATCTATGTTCCCTTGAAGGATGCATGCAGCCTGCTATATGACACTCACAACACAACTCTTCACCTGTCTGTTGCTATGGTGGAATAGCGGCCGTGCAGTGCACTCACTGGGCTGCTAGTCCGGCACTGTTTGTTCAATGTCCACTCTGTGACTACAGCACTATGTATGTAATGTTAAGAGTCCATCGATTGGTCCCCTTATTTGCACATTGTTTTACAATGTACAGCGCTAGACCTCTGTGCAGATGCCGGTGGGGGGCGGCGCAGGCACGGGGTTTTACCCCGCCCACTGCCCCCCCTCTGGCCGGCTGTGGGTCTTGACGTGCTTCAGTAGGAGGGGTTTCCTCTATTTAAGCCCCAGGTTCCGGAGGCCGCGTGAGGCCAGTTCATGCCAAATTCATGTCCTGCTTGTATGCAGGCATTAGCGTCCTGCTCTATTCCTCAACCCCAATAAAAGAGCTCCTGAGAGTCCTGACGAGCCTGTATGAATGGCGAAACGCGTTGAGCTTAGGAATAATGGGGGGAATAATATGAGGTCATTAGTAATATAGGCAGGAATCCATTGCGGCTTCTATCTTGCCCACACCATCCATTCTGGTACGGTGACCAGCTATTTGGGTAATACGGGGGAGAGATCACCAGCCAGAGCATCCACATAGTGGGCATGGGCTGATGGTCCATCTACCTATGTATTTGAATTTATCCCCATATTTGTTTGCAACATTACAGTGCGAGTGGTTAATCAAATGGTGAGTGGGCAGATAGTTTTAACACGGGAGAAGCCTTGAAAGTTGGGCTCTAGCATTTGTGGAACTAGTTCCAGCCCATCGTATGGTGCACTTGTGCTTATCTCCCGTATAATATATAGGATGTGCAAGGATAGGATTGTATGCCACTACCTTGCCGATGAGTGAACACAATACTCACTGGTGGTAACTTAGTGGTATATCTGCTCATGAGTGATGAGATTACCACAGGAGGCAACCCAGTTATACACTTGCACACCTATAAATTCTATATGTGATAGGAAATACTCCTTGTGTGTTGTATTTTAATAGGAATTAATAAAAGCTATATTTTAGAGATTTTTCCTTTCTAAGCGTCCCAAATCACACTCAGTAAAATTTATTAAACTGCTTTTAGATCTTTGTTTCAGTTGTTTCTATGATGTAGTGAAATATAATTACATGCACTTCATACGTTTCAAGTCAGTATTTGCAGTGTTGGCCCTTCTTTTTCAGGACCTCTGCAATTCGACTGGGCATGCTCTCAATCAACTTCTGGGCCAATTCCTGACTGATAGCAACCCATTCTTTCATAATCACTTCTTGGAGTTTGTCAGAAATAGTGGGTTTTTGTTTGTCCACCCGCCTCTTGAGGATTGACCACAAGTTCTCAATGGGATTAAGATCTGGGGAGTTTCCAGGCCATGGACCCAAAATGTCAAAGTTTTGGGTCCTCGAGCCACTTAGTTATCACTTTTGCCTTATGGCACGGTGCTCCATCGTTCTGGAAAATGCATTGTTCTTCACCAAACTGTTGTTGGATTCTTGAAAGAAGTTGCTGTTGGAGGGTGTTTTGGTACCATTCTTTATTCATGGCTGTGTTTTTGGGCAAAATTGTGAGTGAGCCCACTCCCTTGGATGAGAAGCAACCCCACACATGAATGGTCTCAGGATGCTTTACTGTTGGCATGACACAGGACTGATGGTAGCGCTTACTTTTTCTTCTCCGGACAAGCCTTTTTCCTGATGCCTGAGGACGATGCAATTTATCTGATCACTCTTCATAACATTCCGGTGTATATGCAAATTGCAATTAAAAAACTTAAGCAGCAACTTTTCCAATTTCCAATATTTATGTAATTCTCAAAACTTTTGGCCACGACTGTAGGTAGGAGGCAGGGGTCAGCGTGATCCCGATCTCGTTTTCACCGCTCCTTTAATGTTTGGCACGGGCCGCTGTGCCATTAGTAAGGTAGGGTTCTTCAATTACTTACATTTTCCCCTCTTGGCGCTTTGCCTGGCTTGTAAGCTCCCAGTCTCCCGCGCAGTGTCTTCTGGCGAGTTTCATTCATTGATCTTGGCTGTTCCTGTGATCCTGTGTGAAATATTGTGCACGCAAGATTTTGTGAGGGATCTTTAATGAAGATGGCCACGGGTGCCTCTTTGTGCTCAAATGGATGAGGTGAGTATTATTTATTTATTTAATTTTTACCCCTGAAAGGCCTCCATTTTTACATCAGATGCTGCAATCAGCGATGAATGCGGCATCTGAGAAGTTCAATGACGGGACAGTGCTTGATTACTTACAGTATGCCCTTTATTGTTACTATTAATCTGTGTAAGATAAGAGGCTTGGTTAAACGTTATACTTTAACCTTTAGGATACTGGAGGTTTTTAGTTTTTTGCGTTTAAATTTTTCTTCCCCGTCTTCCTGGAGCCATAACTTTTTTTTATTTTTCCATGCACATATCCATATAGGGCTTGTTTTTTGTGGGAAAAGGTGTTCTTTATAAGGCCGCCATTTAATATGGCATACAATGTAGTAGGAGGCGGGAATAAAAATCCAAATCGGGTGAAATTGGAAAAAAAAAAAACGCAGTTCCTCCACCATTTTACAAGTTTTGCTGCTACAGTGATCCCTTTAAAAATAAATTAAAACTTTGCAAACATTATTTTTTTAGGCTATTTTTACACTAGCGGCAGGGGAGTCCGTCAGGCTGTTCTGGTGGGTGAACAGCCTGTCGGATCTGTCCTGCCGCTAGTTTACATGTGCCCCCAGACTGCCGCTCAGTCCGCATTGACTATAACGGGGGCGGAATTCCGGCGGCAGCGCACGGCGAGAGGCCGCCAGACTAAAAGTAATGCTCACCCGCTGGAACAGCCTGACGGACTCCCCTGCCGCTAGTGGGAAATAGTGTTGAGCGCGAATATTCTAATAGCAAATTTTTATTGCAAATATTTCGAATACAGCGCTATAAATTCGCTATTTCGAATATTCGTTTGTTTTTTTTTAGTTATATTTTTTTCTTTCCCACTTCCCAAAAGTAGTTCTTACCTGTCCTGAGGTTTCCTGGCTTCCTGGCTGCGCCAGTCAGATTTGAGAATTACGTTGAAATCGCAATGCGATTAATTCAAGTTATATTAATCGCATTACGATTACAACTTAGCAGTGCACTGCTATCTTACATATTAGGCTAGAATTTACAAATATGGAATATAGCAGCAGTGCTAAGTAGAAATCGCAATGCGATTACTCCAAGTTACATTAATCGCATTGCGATTTCAATTAGCACTGCTATAATATATTCCATATTTGTTAACTTCGTTAATTCTAGCAAGCTGACCCATTATAAACCCAGCTCGAAGTTGAAATCGCAATGCCATTAATATAACTTGAAGTAATCGCATTGCGATTTCAACTTAGCACTGCTGCTATATTCCCTATTCGTTAATTCTAGCCTGATATGTAAGATAGCAGTGCACTGCTAAGTTATAATCGCAATGCGATTAATATAACTTGAATTAATTGCATTGCGATTTCAACAGACATGGTTTACTATGGTTGCTAAAAGGAAGATGGAGAATACTTCGTTATCTTCGTTTTGAGGAATATGACGAATACATTCGTCATATTCGCTAATTCTACCAAGCCAACCATAGTAAACACCAGTTCTAAGTAGAAAACGCAATGCGATTAATTCAAGTTATATTAATCGCATTGCGATTTCAACGTAATTCTCAAATCCGACAGTACATTTTAGTATGGAGATGTTCTTGGCTTGGTAGAATTAGCGAATATGACGAATGTATTTGTCATATTCCTCAAAACGAAGATAACAAAGTATTCTCCATCTTCGATTTAGAAACCTATTCGTCAACTTCGCTAATTCTAGCAATCAAATAGGAGGGTTGACTAAAGAGACAGCTGTGTTTAATTCGCTATGCGATTATACTGTATATATATATATTTTTTTTTTAATAAATTGAATAATTATAATAATTATCAAGTAATATAATTATTCTATTAAAAAAAGCAAAGTAATATAATTGCATAGCGAATTAAACACAGCTGTCTCTATAGTCAACCCTCCTATTTGATTGCTAGAATTAGCGAAGTTGACGAATAGGTTGCTAAAACGAAGATGGAGAATACTTTGTTATCTTCGTTTTGAGGAATATGACGAATACATTTGTCATATTCGTCATCTTCGCTATAATTCTAGGTATGAAACCAATAGGAAAGTAGCCTAAGTTAAAATCGCAATACGCGATTATTTAAATCGCATATTAATCGCGATAACTAGAATAATGACGAATATTCAATTCCGACGTATATGAAACGAATATTCTTTTGAATATTCGCGAATTTCGTCGAAATCAAATATGGCACCTGCCGCTCCTCACTAGTGGGAAACTAGCCTAGCCTTTTTTTTATTTTTTTTATATTATTTAACTTTTTTTTCTAGCCTTTCTACCATGTTCACAACTTTATTTATTTTTTTCAGCTAAATAAATGGCTACTTATGCTCGGCACATGGCTGTACTCGACCGAGTACCGCATGTGCTCGAACACAATGCTTGAGTCTCCGCCCCGCACATTTTGCGGGTTTTATGCAGCCAATAGAGGAGGAGGTAAGTACTGCCCTCACTGTAATGCCAGTAGCTATGTTGGCTGCTGGCATTACAATGATTGCCTGGCCGGAAAGCATCATTAGGTGCTATATAGCACGCGCGCGATGACACATGTTCGGCTCAGATGTAGACAGGGAGAGCAGAGCGTAGGAAAGGAAAGACAGTGTAGGGAGCGATTTTCACAGTTTTTATTCAGAGAAAGCTTTTCCAAGACCCAAAAGTCCTTTTAAGGACTACTGTGTATGTATGTGTGTGTGTGTGTGTTTTAGAGCAGCAATCTATTAATCTCCTGCAGTCTCAGGGACAGTGCTTCGGAAGGGGACAGATAGTGCAGAGAGAGACATTTGCTGTTTTTACTACTAAACGCTTTTCAACGAAACCAAAGTCCTTTTAAGGACTACTGTGTGTGTTTGACAGCAGCAAGATATTTTTATTTTATACCTATTAGTTACATATACTGTACATCAGATGAAAACAACACGTCCAGCACTGAATGGATTTTCGCGCAAAATTTCTTCCATTTATTTCAAAGTGACAAGATACTGTAAGTACAGGAACACACCACAGGCAGTAAAAGATTTACGCGTTTCGGACCCTGGGGTCCTTAGTCATAACAACAAGTGACGCAGCCAGGTAGGTTTATATATGTGAGTTACAACTTTGTGAATCTGACATCTATGCTGGCAACCATAAATCTATGAATTATCCACATGCAAACTTTATAATGTAACAGTAATATTGCAGGTAATTCACTAAATAGTTACACCATGACAATAAAATACAATTTTTTTTTTTATTTAGGGTCCGAAACGCGTAAATCTTTTATTGCCTGTGGTGTGTTCCTGTACTTACAGTATCTTGTCACTTTGAAATAAATGGAAGAAATTTTCGTTCATTTTTGTAAAAAAAAAAAAAGGAGAAATTATTAGTTTTATATTTATAGTAAAAAAAATATATATATATGTGTACACGCTCCTATACTCATAAATCTCGTTCACGCATCAGGTCACTTTTTTGCCGTGTGTTTATACACTTAATTATGTTTTACGTTTTTCTCTCCAGGGTCGTTTCTCCCCAGGGTCAAGAGTTGATTCTGTGTGGTCCAGTATAGTTTCCAACAGGTAGTAAGAGAATTAACAGGGGTCTGTTCGCTTCCTAGTTGTTTTCTAAACATACTGTTCTAACTCAGGTATTCTACCTCACTTCTCCCCGCGCTGTGGGTAAGTCACCTCAATCTATCGGCTGCAGCAATCCTAGGTCACGAGGTGGCACCATACGCTGATTCCTTCTTCACAACACAGCATGCCTGCGCACCACATTGTCCGGTGGTAGGTTTGTCACTTGGTGTCTGGTGTCGGGTCATGTCACTGAGACTCATTATTACATACTATACCTGCAGGACCATGTCTCATGCTTATGATGACATCATGGAGGCCTCGGTTGATGACAACGCCACCAGATTGTCTGAGGGGGGCAGCATTATGTAATTGGACTGTACCCAAGTTGATGTCGGAGCTATCCAGAAGGGGTATCTCGTTTTCAGCCTCTGCTTGAAAAGCGGAACTATACCGCCTACTCATGTCTAATTCTTGTCCTCAACGCCAGGAAGAAGTCTCTATGGCCACGGTCCAGACTTCACTCGCTCAACTTCATGTAATGCTTAACAATCTCACGTCATCAGTCACGGACATTCAATCCAGACTGGAAACGGTCGAGTCCCGCGGTGCTGTCCTCACTCCTCCTAATCCTGAGTTGGCCGTCTCCTCCACATCCACAGCTGGGTGTACTGGTACGATAGTCTCAGTTCCCAATATCACTCCAGCCCATTTCATGCCGGCCAACATCAAGAAAGATATCCTTGAAGGCAGGGATGTTAACCTGGCTTCCTTACTGATTGCTACCCGGGATTTCTCAGAGAGCAAAGTCATTGCGTGCGCGATGTTTCAGTAGTACTCAGTGGTCGTGATCTCAGGTTAAAGAGAAAGCTTACCATCCCAGAGTTCGTTCTAGCTTTTAGCCTATACAGGGATGTTATTTGCTCAGTACACCCCGACCGGAGGGAAGAATTAGACCCCTATTTGTTCAGAGTAACCGAATTGGGGTACAAATATGGCGGTAGTTCGTTCTACGACTATCACTGTTCCTTTTCCGCTAAGGTGGCTGTTCCCCTTAGTCAGTTTCAATTTGTCACAAATTGGGCCAATATCGACACAGAGATTTTTTGTAGACACTTTGCTGGTCTCAGGGCTCCTGCCTGTTCTCTGTGCCAGTCTATCTACCATACAGCTGAATGGTGTCACAAGGCCGCCAAGAAGTGTCGATAGCAGCCTATCTGTACCATCAACAGGGTACTCTGAACCTCAGAAAACCTCTGGTTTAGTCAATAAGTTAGGAAGGCCTATTAAGCACCTCGGCAGGTATCAGATCTGCAATAACTTTAATTTTTCGTCCTGCAACTACAGTCAGTGTAGGCTACTGCATGTTTGTGTTAATTGCTTCAGAGCCCACCCCAAATCAGTCTGCACATTAAAATCAGATAAATCATATTTGAGTGTCGTTAACATTGATTGCTTGCAACATTTCCTACATAACCACCATGACCCGAGTTTCGTACAGTTCCTCATATCGGGACTCAGGTCAGGTTTCCACACTGGTTTAATTGCCCTGCCCAAATCATCTTATGAATGTAAAAATGTATTATCTGCTGAGCGCAACCTGATAGGCCCCTTTTCTTCTCCTCCTTTTGACCGCTGGAGAGTCAGTCCTATAGGTGTGGTTTTCGGAAAATTTAGCAGTACGGTTACTCCATTCCCAGTATCAACTCCCTCATACCTTCCGAAGAAGTCAGCATGAAATATTCCTCGATAGATCAGGCTATCGCCATCATACTGCAGTTAGGTCATCATACAATTCTGTCAAAAGCTGATATTTCAGATGCTTTTAAACTACTCCCCATCAGTCCAACTCTCTGGCAGTGGCACGGTATCAAGTGGAGAGATCTTTGCTACTTTGCCTCTAAACTCACCTTCGGATCCAAGAGCAGCCTGTGGTTGTTTGACAAATTGTCTCAGGCTCTCCACTATTCAACGAGTTTCATTTTAGTTATGTCATCCATTACCTGGTATTTCCCTTTTCATCCCTGAAGTGTCCAATAGTTCCCCTGTAGTCTTCTCCGATGCCGCCCCCAGTTCTGGGTTCGCAGCCATTTTTGGCACACACTGGTTAGCGAACGAGTGGCCTAGTGAGGTCAAGGGATTGCCAGAGTTTCTACAGTCTTCATTTGAGATTTACCCCGTAGTGGCAGCTGCTCAGGCCTGGGGTCACGAATGGTCCGGTCACACGGTGTCATTTGTTTCTGACAATGCCGCGGTCATTGATATCTTGAACAATGGGTTGTCTAAATCCCCTCAGGTGATGTCGTTCGTTAGATGTTTGGTGCTCCTTTCGTTGCAGCACCAATTTCGATACATATGCTCACATATACCTGGGGAAAAGAATGTCGCGGCCGATGCCCTGTCTAGAGCCAATTTTGCCCTTTTCTCGTAGGTATTCCCTGATGCGGATGTCAATGGTGCCACAGTCCCTCCTTTCTCGTCACTGATCTTGGTTTAAACGCTCATCTGATCACAACTCGTTCATTACTAGCCAAGTCTCTGTCACCTAATACTGACAGGTTTTACTATACAGGTTGGAGGGTCTTTCACAAGTTCCAAGACAGGTTTCCCCAAGGCAGTCTCGGTTTTATCAACTAAATTTTAGCATTCATTGGCTATTGTCATCCTGAATTAAAACTGTCATACTCTACAGTCAAATCCTACTTCAGCATTTTAAAGCCTTGAGTCACCCAGAAGCGCGCTCGCTATTCTCCATTCATGCAATTAAAGCCACTCTCAGGGATCTCGATAAATGCAATCAAGATAAACGACCTGGCTGACAGGCTATTACCGGGCAGGTATTTCGTGTGTTATCAGACAAGTTAGACAGAAGCCCCTTTGGAGCCCAACAGAGTCTAGTTATAAAAGCAGCCATGTACTTGGCCTTCTATGGGTTTTTGAGACTGAGGAAATTTACCTCAGTCCTTAACAGCAGTAGGTATCTTACCATCAGTCAACTCAAGGCAAACAGGGACAGTTTTATTCTCTCGCTCACCTCCACCAAAACATCGCAAACAGGCCCCCTGACACAGATTATATACTACCCTACCACTCATCGTTGGTGCCCCGTTCAAGTGTTATGCCAACTGCTAAAAAATTCAGACAGTAAGCCACCTGAAAGTCCATTATTGCCCTTTAATACTCAATTGGTCTCTCATATCCGTACCTTGGTAGCCAACTTAGGTATAGACCCCGCATCTGTCTCCGGCCATTCCTTTCGCATTGGCACCGCATCTGCAGCATCCATGAACCAAGTTCCGGCTCATGTCATCAGGAAACTAGGGCGGTGGCGTTCCTTCTGCTTTAATAGATATATACCTCATCCGAGCGTTGAGATGTCTCTTGCCTTTCAGAACTTGGTGTTGTAATTGTAAACTGCAATAAAGTTTTCTTGGTATATGTTGACTCTTTTGGCCTCCTTCAGTCATCCCTACAACGTTGCGGTTGCGGCACAAATCTAACCGCCTATCCAGAAATTAGTTAGTTAGGATTCTGTTTATGTTGTAGCCCCGACTACAAGTATTAAGGACGATTTATTGGCCTGTATTTGTGGAAGGGGCTCTGCCCCGCTATTTTAGGGCCACACTCCCCCTCCCACATTAAACGTCGTTCCAGCGCACCCACCCTCTATTCCATTGTCACACCAGGGGACTGCCTCCTTCAGTCATCCCTACAATGTTGCGGTTGCAGCACAAATCAAACCGCCTATCCAAAAATTAGTTCGTTAGGATTCAGTTCATGTTGAAGCCCCGACCACAAATACTGTCCTGCATCCGAAAACTGTGTCTTTAACGGACAATAAATCAATCTGCGCCATATCTAGTGACAAAACCATTAATATGAAGAAGGCGAGTACTAAGGGATAGGGAAGTGGGCGTGATGCTGATGGTGCACGCAGAGGCCATGGCCCTGGGGGCAATGAAACTATGCCTGTTGCCAGTGCACCAGTAAAAAAAAACATCCACCGTACCCAGCTTCATGTCCAACTTGGGTGGCGCAGGACAACATTGCCCAAGTCAGACCAGTACGAACAGTGGGATTTCTGAAGATAATGCTTCCAGTTGGTTAAGCACCACCCTCTCGTCCAGTCTCTGTAGCCAAGAGTCTGGTCACTCTGCTCATCCTTCCTCCCACCATGGAGAGGCTTGCCAAACGAGTGATCCCACACTCTGATATTACAAGGAGCTCTTTCCAGCGTCACTATTAGATTTGGCCCTCGCGACCAGCACACTTGAAGAAGTACGTAATATATTGTGCCCTGATTCCCAACCTCTTGAGCATTCACAGTCTCAAGAAGATCACAGTGGTGAACGGCAATCATTCGTTCACGAGGTGGATGATGATGAGACACAGTTGTGAATCATTAAGGTTGTGGTTAGGTCAAGTCAGGAGGATGAGCAAAGGAGGAAGTAGAAGAGGAGGTGGTGGATGATGTGGTCACTGACCCAACATGGGAAAGTAAAAAGCCGAGCAAGGACAGCAGTACAGAGGGAGAGGGATCTGCAGCACCCCAACAGTCCGGAAGAGGCAGTGGGGTTGCAAAAGGGAGAAGTCGACCCACACCAAACAGGCCCAAAACCGTTACATCTAGTGACAACCCCATGCGTAAATCTACCTTGCCAAGGGGTAGGTGTCCAGCAGTATGGCACTTTTTTGAGGAAAATGCAGATGACAAAAGAGTGTTAGTTTGCAACCTGTGCCATACCAAAATGAGCCGGGGCGTGAACACTAGCAACCCCCCCACCACCAGCATGATCCGCTACATGACATCCATGCACCCTAATAAGTGGGCCGAACGCCAGGGTCCACAATCTGGGTCTGCTGGTCACACCACTGCCTCCTCTTCCCCTGTGTTACCACTGCTGGCCAATCCCCTGTCGAAGGAGCAGGACGTCCTTCAGTCACAATTTTTCACGGTGTGCCGTGCCCGCCTTACACCAGCATGTGTCCCAGAACATCACCCGTGCCCTGACCAACGCACTTACTGGGATGGTCCACTTCAGCACGGACACATGGACAAGTGCTGGTGGCCAGGGATGCTACATTTCACTGACCTCACACTGGGTAAATGTTGGGGAGGCCAGGAGTGAGTTGTACCCTGGGATGACACACATGCTACCCACTCCCAGGATTGCTGCCCTACGTCCATCAGGGTCTCCGCCAGGAGCTATGTTACTGACTCCAGCCCCCACTTCTCCTCCTCCACCGCCTCCTCTTCCACTTTCACCTCCAGCAGCAGTCAGCCATGGGTGAGCCATAATGTCAGAGGAGTGGGCATTGATGTCAGACCTCTGTGAGATTTAAAAAACTTTGATTAATCCACACAGATGGTTAGTGGCAATAACACTATTATTAGCGTAACCATTCTACTGCTGTGTTTACTCAAACGATCGCTGCTCACAATTAAGGAAGACGCTCTGAATGTGGCAGACAAGGAAATGGGGGAGGACATTACACAGGGTGATAGGCAGACCACCCATAGTTCATCTTCTCAGTGCGAATTGAACCATGAAGTGGAGGAGGAGTGGAGGAGGAGGAGCTGGAGACAGTTGCCTCTGCTACAGAGGGTAGTACCCATGGAACTATAACTCCATCTGTTCAAATGTGATGGGCAGAAGAGAAGGAGATGCAGAGTCATCCTGATGTCGACATCGACGTCTTGCCTGTTGGTGCTCTGGCACGCATAGCTGACTTCATGTTAGGATGCCTTTCCCGCGACCCTCGCGTTATACGCATTTTAGATAACACGGATTACTGGGTGTTCACCCTTCTCGACCCCCGCTACAAAGAGAACTTCTCATCTCTCATTCCTGTGGTGGAGAGGACGAGTAAAACGGTGAAATACCAGAAGGTACTTGCTGACAGATTGCTCCAAAATTTTCCATCTGACAACGAGGCCGGTAAAGTCTATACTTCCTTAGGCAACCTAGAAAGGGAGACAAGGGGAACACACAGCAGTTCCAACAAAGGCAGGGCAACACTCTTCAAGACATGGGACACTTTCATGACAGCCCATCAGCAACCTCACCCTGAAGCGGTGGTACAAGGAGGGAAAAGTTTTGGAAGATTGTGAAGGAATACATAGCTGACCGGGTCAGCATCCTAAATGATCTCTCAGTGCCTCACAACTACTAAGTGTCCAAGCAGGAGACGTGGCACGAACTTGCGCTCTACGCTTTGGAGGTGCTGGCCTGCCATGCCGCCAGCTTTTTGTCTAAAAGTGTGTTTAGTGCTGCTGGTGGCATTATAACAGATAAGCATATCCACTTGTCCACTGGCAATGCTGACAGGTTGACTCAGATAAAAATGAACAAGGCCTGGATTGCCCCTGACTTCTCAACTCCAGAGGAAAGCTGAGCTGATGATGAACATAAAGGCAATTTCAATCTATAATTTATAATGTACTCAATCTACTGTAGTGTATTCCCGTGCACCTTTTCCACCACAAAAAAAGAGTATATAGTTGAATCTTGTTTTCTCCTCCTCCTCCTCTTCATCCAGATTGCATTCCCTCCACTCAAATTTTGTTATAGGGTCAGCTCAACTGCAGTCCCTCAACTCACATACACCTCAACTCACACACATGCACTCACATACAATGTTTTAGAGTATCAGCTGAACAGCACGCACTCGCATGTAATGTTTTAGAGCGTCTTTTGAAATGCATGCACTCACATATAATGTTTTAGAGCATCAGCTGAACAGCATGCAATGTTTTAGAGCATCAGCACACCTGCATGCACTCGCATATAATATTTTAGAGCTTCAGCTCACCACCAGGCACTAGCATAAAATGTTTTAGAATGTCAGTTCACCAGCAGGCACTCGCATATAATGTTTTAGAGCATCAGCTCACCTGCAGGTCTTCGCCCCTAATGTTTTAGAGGGTCAGCTCAGCAGCAGGCTCTCGCTCCTAATGTTTTAGAGGGTCACTAGCAGGCCCTTTCTCCAAATGTTTTTGAGGGTCACCAGCGGGCCACCAATCATAATTTTTCAAGGGTGTGTATGATGCCCTTCTTTATGTGTAATAAAGGGTGTATTGGAGTGTCGTTTCCTTGTAATTTTTGGCAGCCCTTTCACTTAGTGCATAGGCTTTATGAGTGTAGGAGTCCCACTACCTGAACAATTGTACCACAATATGAATGAGACCCTCCTTTATGTGATATTCAGGCTGTTTCGGAGTGCCTCTTGCTTGTAATTTTTGGCAGCACTTGCACTTTAAATACAATTGAATATACAGGAAAGAATGTTTCCTAACAATTTTTCCTGTGAAATTGATTTTTTGGGGTGGGTTTTGTGCGTATTTTTGTCAGTCTGTAAAAGTGGCGTACAACTTGGACAACATGGTTCCCAGCAGCGACCTTGGATTCCATGATGCATCCAGACATTGTTCCCATGCTGTTCCTGACCCATTATGTTGGTGTTTCTGTCACTTTCTGACCTTTTCCAATGGACCAGGCACCCTCCCCTCTTCAGAGCAGGAGGTGTCTGGTTGTATCCCATTGACTTCCATTATACTCGGGTGCTCGGCCGAGCACACGAATATAGGAATGTCTTCGAGCCGAACACCTGAATTCTTTGGTGCTCGCTCATCAATAGTGGTGACCTCAAAGGGCCTGACCAAACGCCAGGTGTCACGCATGAGCTGCCACTGCCTGACATTGAGGTAACACAGGGGAGTACTCCTGTCCGCTTCGATCATCAAGAAATCGTTTATAGCCTTTTTCTGTTCATATAGTCGTTCCAACATATGGAGGGTGGAATTCCAACGGGTGGAAACGTCTCATATCAGCCTATGTTGGGGGATTGCGTTCTGCGGCTGCAGCTCAAGGAGGGTGTGCTTTGCGGCAGAACTGCAGTGGCTCCCCTGTGTGACTTTGTTTGCCCAGGCAAACCAGGTGCAGAACAGCGTGACACCGCCGTGCCCTGCACATGTGGTATACTGGAGGGACTGTGACTTGTCCCTGCAGTGTAGGCTGAGGACATGGTGGAGGATGAGGAGGCAGAGGCGGACATTGTCGCAGGACAAATGGTGTGACAACATGGAGGCAGAAGCGGTGTGACCTGGCCAAGTTGCTGGTGTGGCTGTGCAGGAACCACATTCACCCAGTGGGCTGTAAAGGACATGTATTGTCCCTGACCGTAGTTACAGCTCCACATGTCGGCGCTGCCTTGCACTTTGGCAGACACCAACAGTCTCAAGGACTGGCCCACCTTCTGTTCTACATATTTGTGCAGAGCTGGTACTACCTTTTTAGCAAAGAAATGACGGCTTGGGACTCTCCACCTCGGCTCGGCACAAGCCATCAGTTCTCTGAAAGGTGCAGAGTCCACCACTTGGAAAGGGAGGGAATGCAGCACCAGCAAATTGAACAGGAGCACATTCAGCTTCTGCGCCGTTGGATGATTGCACGCATAATGCTGTCTCTTGAAAATCGCATCGGTGATTGATTGCTGACGGAATGACTGACGAGGAGTAGGAGGAGGAGGAGGAGCAGGAGTATCTGGACCAGCAGAAGATGGGAATGACAGACAGCTCCCTTCGGCTGACGTGGTGGAGCCTTGACTGCCTGAAACCGGGTACGTGCCACTGGGTGATGCAGCTGGACCACCACATCAGAGCCACGATTGTCCCAGTCCACTGTATGGCGATGCTGCATGCAGTGGCGTAACTAGAAATGACTGGGCCCCACAGCAAATTTTTGAATGCCCCCCCCCCCCAGTAATTTTTTCACAACCCCTTCCTTTCATGCCGCTCCCTTTCCTGTGGCTAGTAAAGATCGCTCTCTCATACCAGGCCCGGCAGCTGTTCCGTCGGTTTTCTACACGGTCTATACTGCCACTGTATATAATTTCATTGTGTAATACTGTTGAGGGGCCCTGACAAAATTTTTTTTTTTAGTACTTCTCCTCCTCCTCTTGGATGGGCCCCATCTGGGTTATGGCCCCAAAGCAGCTGCTTCCCCTATAGTTACGCCCCTGGCTGCATGTGTTGAAGCTGGGTCATAGTGCCAACATTGGCACCCTGGCCTCTCTTCACCTTCTACTCACAGATTCTACATATGGCCATGTTCACCTCCTCCGGTGGCTTAACAACAAACTGCCACAATGCCGAGTAGGTGACTTTTCCCCCAACAGTTCGCACAGTTCGACTGACTGCTATAGCCGCTGCCTCTGTGAAAGCCTGCACCACTACTTCCTGGGCAGGTAGGCTGCTGCGAAGCAGGTGGTCTATCCCGGGCACATTTGGCTCCCGACCTCCCACTGCTGCCACCCTACTGACTCCCAGCTATGCTACCACCTTGCTGGCTCAGCCGCTGCCTCACAGGCAAGCTGCCCTACTCTTCTCCTGATAATGATGAAGCCCGTTCTGCACCTTTTTCCCAAGTGCAATCGGCTTCATCATCATCGATTAGTGTCTGCACGTCACTGATCTCCTCCTCAACGGTCTCTGGGTCAGGAGCCTGACTGCTCCCAAGACCAGCTCCCACACCACTCTCCTCATCATAACTTGCCCGCCTAGCGGAGGAAGCAGCGGATGTCTCCAACAGATCTTGGCTGGGCAGTAGCTGCTGACTATCCTCTAGTAGCTCGTCCTTGCTGTAAAGTGGAACTGAGCCCACAGCATAGAATACTTCTCTGGCTGAGGCCACAGCAAAGGACAGAGGCAGGTTGAGGACAGGTGAGGGCACAGGGCCTGCTCCCGGGCCATGCCAACTAAGGGTTGTGTCTGACGAACCCACCGACTGTTTGCTGGAGGTGTCTGATGTCACTTGGGATGAAATGGATGACATAGTTAACCAATCAAGAACCGCTGGGTTGCTGGTCAAAACATGACCGCTAGATGACACTGGCAGCTCAGGCCTCTCGCGGCAACTCCTGCTTCCACGCCCCCATACTCTTCTGCAACCTCTGCCTGCGCCAGAAACATTTAGTACTTTTTGTACTGAAATAGGCCACTAAACACTTTTACCAAAAATAACTGCAACAGTGAAGTGCGTATATATTTTTCTTTTTGTACTGAAATAGGACACTAAACGCTTTCATCACAAATAACTGCAACAGTGAAATGTGTATATACTGTATTTTTCTTTTTGTACTGAAATAGACCACTAAAGGCTTTTTAACATAGCACTTGCACTCCAATAACAAGAACAAATTGCTGGAATGACAGAGCTGTATAATGGCTATTTGGTAGGGTTAAGCGAACCCGAACTGTAAAGTTCAGGTTCGTACCGAATGTTACGATTTTTCGCACACAGACCCGTACCCGAACATTACTGATGGCATGGCTGTGATTGGCTGAGTACAGCATGTGACCCAGCCTCTATATAAGCTGGATTCACGTAGTGCGCACGTCACTCTGCTGATCTTAGGGTAGGGACAGGTTCCTGCCGATGCTCTCAGGGAGAGATTAGGACAGAAATCTGTTGAACATGGTGGTGTGAAATCTTCAAGCTACAGCAATTATTGAGGGAGGGTGCTATTGCTATCCCACATTTTTGTACCCCTCCCTGAGCCCAGTAATACTGCAAATTATTATTTTTTTTAATCCATCTGTTATTGAGGTGGGGGTCGCAGCCATTTTAGCAACTGTAGTGTCCTTGGAACTGCATCTGACCTGCATGTATGCCAGCCTGCCAGGGACATCAGTCTCATCCTTTTTTGGTAGCTCAGTGAAGGAAAAATTCCTTTTTTCTGGCAGGTCAAGTCCCCTACATTACCTACAGTTGTGTTCAAAATTATTCAACCCCCAATGCTGTAAAGGGTTTTAGGGAATTTAGTGTGCATTTGTAATTGTGTTCAGAATGAAATCTTACAAGAACTTTTTAAAGAACCAAATGCAACTAAAATGACATCAATTGTTTTTGTAACACAGTATTAAATGTTTTTTTTGTGATTTCTTCACTGACACAATTATTCAACCCCTTAAAGACTACCACTTTTAAGAACAGAGGTTCATTCAAGTGTTTTCGATCAGATATTGAAAACACCTGTGGATGTCAAGGAGCAGCAATCAAGCATAATAAGCACCAATGAGGCAGATTTAAAATGACTGTGATACTCAGCTCCTTCTAGACATTTACTGGTGAATTTACAAACATGGTGAAGTCAAGAGAATGGTCCAGGAAGACAAGAGAAGAGGTGATTTCTCTTCACAGGAAGGGCAATAGCTATAAGAAGATTGCAAAGATGTTAAACATACCAAGAGACACCATAGGAAGCATCATTCGCAAATTCAAGGCAAAGGGCACTGTTGAAACGCTACCTGGTCGTGGCAGAAAGAAGATGCTGACTTCGACTGCTGTGCGCTACCTGAAGCGCAAAGTGGAGAAAAATCCCCGTGTGACTGCTGAGGAACTGAAAAAAGATTTGTCAGATGCGGGTACTGAATTTTCAGCTCAGACAATAAGGCGCACACTGCGTAATGAAGGCCTCCATGCCAGAACTCCCAGGCGCGCCCCCTTGCTGTCCCCAAAGAATAAGAAGAGTAGACTGCAGTATGCCAAAAGTCATGTGGACAAACCACAAAAGTTTTGGGATAGTGTTCTGTCGACTCATGAAACAAAATTAGAACTGTTTGGGCCCATGGATCAACGCTATGTTTGGAGGAGGAAGAACAAGGCCTATGAAGAAAAGAACACCATGCCTACTGTGAAGCATGGCGGGGGGTCAATCATGCTTTGGGGCTGTTTTGCTGTTTCCCAGGTACAGGGAAGCTTCAGCGTGTGCAAGGTACCATGAATTCTCTTCAGTACCAGGAGATATTGGATGAAAATGTGATGCAGTCCGTCACAAACCTGAGGCTTGGGAGACGTTGGACCTTTCAACAGGACAATGATCCCAAGCATACCTCCAAGTCCACTAGAGCATGGTTGCAGATTAAAGGCTGGAACATTTTGAAGTGGCCATCGCAGTCACCAGACTTAAATCCGATTGAGAACCTCTGGTGGGACTTAAAGAAAGCAGTTGCAGCGCACAAGCCTAAGAATGTGACTGAACTGGAGGCTTTTGCCCATGAAGAATGGGCGAAAATACCCGTAGATCGCTGCAAGACACTTGTGTCAAGCCATGCTTCATGTTTAAAAGCTGTTATAACTGGAAAAGGATGTTGTACTAAGTACTAAGATTGAATGTCACTTGGGGGTTGAATAAAACTAATAATGATGTGAGCACAGAAAAGACATTTGTGGTTATTTCATTATAAATGTTATGGTATATTTGTCTGATTTACAGGTGCCTCTTTGATTTAATTGTAAACAAGATGACTGAAATGATCAAAATCAATGTCAAACTGGCCAAAACACTCAATTTCAGTGGGGGTTGAATAATTTTGAACACAACTGAATTTTATAATTTAGGGGTGACATTTCTGTAGTTGGGGGCAAAAACCTGTATTGTGGTGCTATAGAGCAATTGTGCATACAACACACAAAAAGGTATTTTAAATTTCAGCAGTGAAATACTGCATTAGTGTATTTTAGTAACATAGTTACATAGTAGCATAGTAAATAAGGCCGAAAAAAGACATCTGTCCATCCACTTCGGCCTGTCATCCTGCTAGTTGACCCAGAGGAAGGCAAAAAACACCTGTGAGGTAGAAGCGAATTTTCCCCACTTAAAGGAAATCTGTCACCTCTGATTACACAATTTCAGCTTTTAAACCAGTCATGCAGAACACAGTACCTTGAATCGGCTTGTCTTTTCTATTATATCATTCGTGCAGTAGTTTTGCTAAAAAATGCTTTTTATCTTTATGCAAATGAATCCTAAGGGTGCCCAGAGGGTCGTTTTCTTCCCCCTTTGGAGCCCAGTAACGCCCCCCTACAGTGCCCAAAGCCGCCTTCAACAAGCAGACCTAACCGCCCACAGCGTCTCCTCCCCCTCCCTGATGGCAGAGCGAACTCTCGCGCAGGCACAGTACCCACTGAGGGCTGCACCAGCGCGATGTACTGAAGACTGAGGGACATTAGTGTATTTTGGTAAAGAAACCCATATTGTTGGTCCACAGAGCAGTTTTGCATACACCGCACAAATACCTACCGTATTTTTCGCCCTATAAGACGCATCTGCCTATAAGACGCACCTAGGTTTTTGAGGAAGAAAATAAGAAAAAAAAAATTTTGAACCAAAAGGTGTACTTTTGTACTTTTGGTGGGTTTTTTACTAATGGTGTTCTGTGCATGACACTATTATAATGCACTGTTATGGGGGATCTGTGGATGACGCACTGTTATGGGGGCATCTGTGGAGGACACACTGTTATGGGGGCATCTGTGGATGACGCACTGTTATGTGGGGATCTCTGGTTAACCGCTGTTATGTGGGGGAGCTGGGGATGGCACTGGTATGGGGGCATCTGGGGATGGCACTGTATGGGGGCATCTGGGGATGGCGCTGTATGGGGGAATCTGTGGATGGCACTGTATGGGGGCATCTGGGAATGACACTGCTATGGGGGGAATCTGTGGATGACTCATAGCATCTTATGCTATGTGTCATCCACAGATTCCACCCCCCCCCCCATAACAGTGGCTGCGATGACCCCCAATACAGGGGCTGTGGGCGGCATCTTGTTTGCTAATGACAGCGGGCCGTGCAGTAACTGTATTCTACTACACCGGGCCCGCTGTAGTAATGTTATAGGCGATGCTTAAAACTATCATCTTGATTAAACTTAATGCTGGCAGTAGTACCCTACCTCCTATAATCTACAGTCGCAGGTAGGACTGGAATCAGGAGGCCGGACGGGCAGGAGGCGGCAGCATGACATAATGCGCCTGTGCCATCTGCTTCATTCATAAAGTGGGCGGAGCAGGCGCGTGACGTTACGCTGCAGCCTCCTGCCCGTCCGGCCTCCTGATTCCAGTCCTGCCTGCGATCGTAGATTATAGGAGGTAGGGTACTACTGCCAGCATTAAGTTTAATGAAGATAATAGTTTTAAACATCGCCTATAACATTACTACAGCGGGCCGGTGTAGTAGAATACAGTTACTGCACGGGCCCGCTGTCATTAGCAAACAAGATGCCACCCACAGCCCCTCCTCATTGATACACACGCCGGCTGCGCTCTTCAGCAGCACGGCGGTGTATCACTGTTTGCCGCATTTGCCCCATAAGACGCAGCACTATTTTCGCCCCACTTTTGGGGGGAAAAAAGTGCGTCTTATAGGGCAAAAAATACGGTAAGTTTAAATTTCAGCAGTGAAATGCTGCATTAGTGTATGTTGGGTAAAGAAACCCGTATTGTTGGTCCACAGAGCACTTGTGCATACACCGCACACATACCAATTTTTTTTTTCCTTTATAAATTTTTATTTTAAACATCTTAAAAAGTGCAATCCATAGACAGACAGTAGTACAAAAGCATACCTATCCACCCCACAAGTCCCCACCCCCCCACCCCAGCCCTGCAGGGAAGAGAAAAAAATATATATATATTTTTAAAAAGAATACCTATTTTAAATTTCAGCAGTGAAATACTGCATTAGTGTATTTTGGGGAAATAAACCCGTATTTTTGGTCCAGAGAACAGTTTTGGATACACCGCACAAATACCTATTTTAAATTTCAGCAGTGAAATACTGCATTGGTGTAATTTGGGGAAATAAACCGGTATTGTTGGTCCACAGAGCAGTTTTACATATACCGCACACAAACCTATTTTAAATTTCAGCAGAGAAATACTCCATTTGTGTATTTTGGGGAAATAAACCGTTATTGTTAGTTCACAGAGCAGTTTTGCATATACCGCACAAATACATATTTTACATTTCTGCAGTGAAATACTGCATTGGTGTATTTTGGGGAAATAAACCGGTATTGTTGGTCCACACAGCAGTTTTACATAAACCTCACAAATACCTATTTTATGTTTCAGCAGTGAAATACTGCATTGGTGTATTTTGAGGAAATAAACCAGTAATGTTGCTCCACACAGTAGTTTTGCATACACCGCACAAATACCTATTTTAAATTTCAGCAGTGAAATACTGCATTGGTGTATTTTGGGGAAATAAACTAGTATTGTTGGTCCACACAGCAGTTTTGCATAAACCGCACAAATACCGATTTATATTTCAGCAGTCAAATACTGCATTGGTATATTTTGGGGAAATAAACAAGTATTGTTGGTCCACACAGCAGTTTTGCATACACCGCACAAAAACCTGTTTTAAATTTCAGCAGTGAAATGCTGCATTGGTTTATTTTGGGGAAATAAACCGGTATTGTTGGTCCACACAGAAGTTTTGCATACTCTGCACAAATACCTGTTTTAAATTTCAGCAGTGAAATACTGCATTTCTGTAGTTTGTTGCAATAAACACTGGTTTTGTGCTACATGGCAGATCTGAGGCCTACCCTGTATTTCAGTCATTTTAAGTAACCTTTTGAACTCTGCATTTACATAGTTGGTTGCAAACACACTGGTTTTGTGGTAGATAGCACATTTGTGGTGTACGCTGCATTTCTGACAGTCAAATTAAACCGTTAACTTCTGCTTTTACATTGTTGGTTTGAAAAATAAAAATTTTGGTAATAGTGAAGCAATTGTATTGAATTGCTCCATTACACTGTTGTGTGACCTAAAGAAATTTATTCTGTTTATGACACAGGCACTGCCTTACTGTTAGTGAACTTAATTGTTGACTATTGGCAGTTAAATAGAGCAGCCAAAACCATAGCCCTGCCCCAGAAGTGGAAGAGATTGAGTGCACTGATGCCCAACCACTTAGGTTTGAGGATGAGGACAGGGGAAGACCACCGCAGCACGTCTCTGATGATGACGAAACACAGGTGCAAACTGCTAAGGCTTTCTGTGGTGTGCAGACCGACAAAGAGGGCAGGGGTGAAGACTGGGTGGAAGATGATTTTGAGAACAATGAGGTCCTACACCCCAAAATATACCAATTAAATCCATGTTTTTCATTGGTGGTGAAAAAATCTTATTTTTTTAGGCCAGGAATTACCTTTGCGGCCTGCACTGCATATTTGCCATTGACAATGATATAGTTAATCTGTCTGGGAGTTCAGGGGTTGACATATTCCAATTTTTTGCTATCAAGTAACCCTGCACTGCATAGGCGACAGGGACCGAAAATGCGAAAAATCCTCTTTTAAATTGTTGGGTGCAATATTACCATTTTTGCCAGGTACAAACCCCTGCTCTGCATAGGTGACAGGGACCGAAAATGCGAAAAATCCTCTTTAAAATTGTTGGGTGCAATATTACCATTTTTGCCGGGTACAAACCCTTGCTCTGCATAGGTGACAGGGACCGAAAATGTGAATAATCCTCTTTTAAATTGTTGGGTGCAATATTACAATTTTTGCCAAGTACAAACCCCTGCTCAGCATAGGTGACAGGGACCGAAAATGTGAATAATCCTCTTTTAAATTGTTGGATGCAATATTACCATTTTTGCCGGGTACAAACCCCTGCTCTGCATAGGTGACAGGGACCGAAAATGCGAAAAATCCTCTTTTTAATTGTTGGGTGCAATATTACCATTTTTGCCGGGTACAAACCCTTGCTCTGCATAGGTGACAGGGACCGAAAATTTGAACAATCTTCTTTTAAATTGTTCGGTGCAATATTACCATTTTTGCCAAGTACAAACCCCTGCTATGCATCGGTGGCAGGGACCGAAAATGTGAATAATCCTCTTTTAAATTGTTGGGTGCGATATTACCATTTTTGCTGGGTAAAAACCCCTGCTCTGCATGGTAACAGAGACCGAAAATTTGAATAATCCTCTTTTAAATTGTTGGGTGCAATATTACCATTTTTGCCCGGTACAAAACCCTGCACCGGATAACTGACAGGAAGCTTACAATTGACGGTTACATTGTTGCATGACATAAAGCCATTATTGGCTGTGAATAGAGATGAGCGAACACCTGGATGTTCGGGTTCGAGAAGTTCGGCCGAACTTCCCGAAAATGTTCACTTTCAGTTATTTCGGCCCAGCACCCAGACCGATGATACAGGTCCCACAGCAAGGAATCATGCGTCATATCACCCACCACTGGAGAAGGCCACTTTCAGTTATTTCAGCCCTAGCACCCAGACAGAGGAGAGAGGTCCCACAGCAAGGAATCATGCGTCATATCACCCACCACTGGAGAAGGCCACTCAGTTATTTTGGCCCCAGCACACAGACAGAGGAGAGAGGTCCCACAGCAAGGAATCATGCGTCATATCACCCACCACTGGAGAAGGCCACTTTCAGTTATTTCGGCCCAGCACCCAGACAGAGGAGAGAGGTCCCACAGCAAGGAATAAGGCGTCATATCACGGTTCATGTAAAGGTCCAGGTCCAGGGCGAGGGGCATCCGGGCCTGCATTTTCAACAGGGGATTGGCCAGCAGTACGTAACACAGGGGAAGTGGAGGCTGTGGTGGGACCCGCAGACGCAGAGTGTGGACCCAGGCATTCGGCCCACTTATTAGGGTGCTTGGATGCCATGTGGAGAATCATGCTGGTGGTAGTGAGAGTGCTAGTGTTCACGCCCAGGCTCATTTTGGTATGGCACAGGTTGAAAACTACCACTTTTTTTTCGTCTGCGCTTTCCTCAAAAAAGCGCCATACTGCGGAGCACCTACCCCTTGGCAAGGTAGATTTATGCATGGGGGTGCTCAGTGTAACAGTTGTGGGCTTGTTTGGTGTGGGCCGACGTCTACCGTTTGCAACCCCACTGCCTCTTCCAGACTGTTGCGGTGCTACGGATCCCTCCCCCTCTGAACTGCTGTCCTCACTTGGCTTTTCATCTAACCATGTTGTGTCAATGACCTCATCGTCCACCACCTCCTCTTCCAGTTCCTCACTCTGCTCATCCTCCTGACTTGACCTAACCACCATCTCAGTGATTGGCAACTGTGTCTTATCATCATCCTCCTCGTGAACAAATGATTGCGGTTCACCACCGTCATCTCCTTGAGACTGTGAAGGCTCAAGAGGCTGGGAATCAGGGCACAATATCTCAGGTACCACTTCAAGCATGCTTGGCGAGAGAGCCAAACCAAGTACTGGTGATGAAAAGAGGTCATGTGAATATCCGAGTGTGGGATCACTTGTTTGACCAGATGCGACATAGTGGGAGGAAGAAGGATCAGAGTGAGGATTCGGTTGACCAGACTCTAAGCTACAGAGACTGGACTTCGTGGAAGAGAGGGTGGTGCTTAACCAACTGGAAGCATTATCTTCTGCAATCCAACCGACCACCGGTTCGCATTGGTCCGACTTGGACAGTGTTGTCCTGTGCCGCCCAGCTAAGTTGGACATGAAGCTGGGTAAGGTGGATTTTTTTGTTTTTTCTGGTGCACTGGCAGCAGGCACAGTTTCATTGCGCCCAGGGCCACGGCCTCTGCTTGCACCATCAGCATCACACCCAGGGCCACGGCTTCTGCTTGCACCATCAGCATCATGCCCAGGGCCACGGCCTCTGCTTGCACCATCAGCATCATGCCCACTTCCCCCTCCCTTTGTGCTCGCCTTCTTCATATTAATGGTTTTGTCTGTAGATATGGCGCAGATTGTTTTACTGTCCACTAAAAACAAAGTTTTCTGATGCAGGACAATACTGGATACAGAAAAGCACTACACTAGCCCAGAGATAATGAAATATTTTACAGTACACACTGTAATGACTTGCTGTAATGTACTGGAGACAGAAAAATAAAGACTTTCAGGAGTACAATAGCCCAGAGATAATGTAATTTTTACAATACACACTGTACTGGCTTGCTGTAATGTTATAGAGACAGAGAAATACAAGTTTTCAGCACTACAGTAGGCCACAGATAATGACATTTTTACAGTACACACTATATTGGCTTGCTGTAATATACTTGAGACAGAGAAATACAAATTTCCGGCACTACAGTAGGCCACAGATAATGACATTTTTACAGTACACACTGCATTGACTTGCTGTAATGTACTGGAGACAGAGAAATATAACTTTTCATCACTACAGTAGATCACAGATAATTAAATTTTTACAGTACCCACTGTATTGACTTGCTGTAATGTACTGGATACAGAAAAATACAGATTTTCGGCACTACACTAGCCCAGAGATAATGTCATTTTGACAATACGCACTGTATTCGGATGTAGCTCTATATTGGATACAAATTTGTCCCAAATAAAATGTATTCTCTGCGGGAATACTGTATTTACGTTTGCGGCCTAAACGCACACACAAATGTGCCCAAAACTAGTTAACTATGGCCAAAATATAAATCACTCTCTGCTGGAGTAATTAATATAATGGTTGCGGATTGAACGCACACACAGATTTAGCACAAGTTAGATTAATTTCCCC
Organism: Bufotes viridis; assembly: GCA_033119425.1. Taxonomy (NCBI): domain Eukaryota; kingdom Metazoa; phylum Chordata; class Amphibia; order Anura; family Bufonidae; genus Bufotes; species Bufotes viridis. The sequence goes on from CM065595.1 coordinate 83,370,491, forward strand.
AGAACAAATAATTTCTCTGATGGAACAGTATACATCTCGGTAGCAGGAACACTGTAGTGAATAAGCCCTTTTTTATAATGTCTGCCCAACACACTGCTTTATGATGGTGCAGTGTATATCTCAGTACCAAGGAACACTGTAGTGAATAAGCCCCTTTTTATAATGTCTGCCCAAAACACTGCTTTATGATGGTGCAGTGTATATCTCAGTATCAAGGAACACTCTAGTGAATAAGCCCCTTTTTATAGTTTCTGCCCAACACACTGCTTAATGATGGCGCATTGTAGATGTCACTAATCGGAAATATTTCTGTCTTTTAGAAGTTATAAAAGTGATTTTCAAGCCCTGCACGATCTGTCCCTTCCCGGTGACGCCTGTCCCTAATAGTGCTGAAACCCCTTCTTAAAAAAAATAAAAATAAAAGGTCCTGCACTGCTTTCAAACACACACTCTAGTCCTTAAAAGGACTGTTAGGTCTTTCAATAAGGTTTTTGGAGTGAAATCAGTAAATTTAGAGCAAAAGGCTATCTGCCCCTGCCTACTGTCTGCTCTCCCTGACGCCACATGAGCCAAGCGCCGGACCTCAGCTCCTATATGAAATGGTATCAGGTGTTCCAGCCAATCAGTGTAAGGCTTACAGCTAACATTGCTTTGGCGTTACACTGAGGGGAATTACTTACCTGGACCTTGATTGGCTGCTTAGAAGGTGCCAAACGTGCGGCGAGGAGACTTGAGCAATGCAACGAATACACGTGGTGCTCGGCCGAGTAAAGCCGAGCGCCAAGCATAGTGATCCTCGAGCCGAACCGATACTCGGCTAAGCATGCTCGCTCATCACTACTGCTGAGCTGTTCTGGGTCTGCCAAGGCTCACTAGCTGCTGCAGTCATTCAGCACTTGGAGATCACATCATCACTGGGAAAGAAGCAGGAAACATCATGGCCACCTTTATGATCTGTATACAGAGCGCTATTTGAACACTGTTTATGCAATGATGGAGAAGGCAGGGAGAGTAACCATCTCCCTCTTCTCTATGGGGAGCCAGTCTGTCACTGACAGCTGTCTTTTGCTCCTTCAGCTGCACATTTTTCATTATCAGTGGACCGCCTGGACTTTTAAAGTCTATTGTCAGATTTATTTTTATTTATTTTTTAAATAAGAAAATAAGTGATTCATTTGCTTCATATCTAATGCAGTAAATACTGTTTCATGTAATTAGAATTTAAGTTTCAGCAGCAATTATCTTCTTCAGATTATATTGACTTAGTAGCTCCTAAGAGGGTTAATTAAATGTACCCTGTTGTGCCCTGATGTGCATTAATGCACACATTTAAAAAAATAAAGCTTTTAAAAACAGCCTTTGGCAGAGACGGAATAGAGTTTTTTTTTTTTTAATGGATATTACTGACTGTTTTACCATTTTGAATGTAAGCACTTTGCATAAAAGTCTATACAAATGAATGTCATGCACCGATTATTAAGAAATCATTTTGTATCTTTGCACTTAACCTTGTAAAAAGCATGCATCTGGTTAAGGTTCTACACAAACACTTTTAACCCATTCAACCCCAGGCAATTTTCAGTTTTTGCATTTTGGCTTTTCACTTCCTGCCTCCCTCCCATAACTTTTTTATTTATTTGGTTTACATAGCCATATTCTGTCCGGATGCGTCACGGGTGCATTGTGGGAAACCCGCGCAAGTGAGCACGCAATTTCAGTCAGTTTTGTCTGTGATTGCATTGCATTGTCCAGTTTTTTCCACTCGAGTGCAATGCTTTTTGCACGCGTGTGATAAAAAACTGAATGTGGTACCCAGACCCGAACTCTGACTTCATCACTGAAGTTAAGGTTTGGGTTCGGTGTTCTGTAGATTATATTATTGTCCCTTATAACATTGTTATAAGGGAAAATAATAGCATTCTTATTACAGAATGCTAACTGAAATGTCCAATGAGGGTTTAAAATAAATAAATAAATAAACTCACCTCATCCACTTGATCGCAAAGCCGGTATCGTCTTCTTTATTCTTCTTGCAAAAGGACCTTCAATGACGTAATCACCCTCACCACATGGTGAGTGCGGTGATGTCAGCGCAGGTCCTGCTGAATGAAGATAAAAGGATCTTCTATCTTTATTCAACAGGACCTGCGCTGACGTCACCGCGCTCGCTTCGCAATCAAGTGGATGAGGTGAGTTTATTTTTTTTTATTTTTTAACCCCTCATTGGACATTTCAGTTAGCATTTTGTATTAAGAATGCTATTATTTTCCCTTATAACCATGTTATAAGGGAAAATAATAGTGAATTAAGGGGTTGCTCATCCCTATAATCTCCTACCAATCATGCATGAAAATCGCACAGCATCTGCACTTGCTTGCGGATGCTATGCGATTTTCACGTAGCCCCATTAACTTCTATGGGGCCTGCATTGCGTTAAGAACGCAGAATACAGAACCTGCTGCGATTTTCATGCAACGCACAAGTGCTGCGTGAAAAACAATGCTCATGTACACAGCCCCATTGAAATGAATGTGTCAGGATTCAGTGTGGGTGCAATGCGTTCATGTCACGTATTGCACCCGCATGGAATACTCACCCATGTGAAAGGAGCCTTAGGGTACTTTCACACTAGCGTTAGAAGAATCCGGCAAGCAGTTCTGTTGCCGGAACTGCCTGCCGGATCCGGAAATCCGTATGCAAACGGATATCTTTTTTTTTCTGGATCCGGATCCGTTACACTTTTGCATTGAAATACCGGATCTGTCTTTCCGGTATCATCCGGAATAACGGATCCGGTATTTCATTTTTTCAAAGCTAGAAATAACTGGGCATGCGCAGACCGGAAAACCGGCATTATTACATTTCAATGGAAATAAATGCTGGATCCGGCAAATGCTGTAGTGTTCCGGGATTTTGTCCAGAAAAAAGGTCGTCAAGTACCGTACAAGGGACGGAAAGGAAGACATCCTGATGCATACTTAAAGGATTGCTTTCCATTCAGAATGCATTGGGACAAAACAGATGCGTTTTTTTGACTCTTTACCAGATTTCAATACCGGAAAAGAATAACGCTAATGTGAGTACCCTTAATATATGTAGCTGGAAAAAAATTCTAAATGGGGTGAAATTGGAAAAAACAAAAGAAAATTTGACCATAGTTTTATTAGTTTTATTGCAGTAAGGGCTCATGCACACGACCGTATGTATTTTGCGCTCCGCAAAAAATGGATCTGCAAAAAATACGGATGACATCCGTGTGCATTCCATATTTTGCGGGATGGAACAGCTGGCCCTTAATAGAAAAGTACTATCCTTGTCTGTAATGCGTTCCTTTTTTTGCGCATTTATTGAAATTAATGGTTCCGCATAAGGTTCGGACACGGAAAGAAAATACGATCTTGTGCATGAGCGATGAGCCCTAAAACTTACATGTTACCTTCATTATCTGGGTTAGTGCAATTAAAGAGATACCACATTAATATAGTTTTTCTTGTGTTTTAATGTTAAAAAAAAATAACTGGAAAAAATAAAAAAAATTCTTTGCATGGCCATATTCTGACCCTCATAACTTTTTATAGTTAAGTCTACAGAGCTGACTGAGGGCTCATTTTTTGTAGTGTGATCTTTAGTTTTTATTGATACCATAGATGTGTATGGCTTTTTGACCACTTTTTTAGTTGTTAAGGTTGAAAAAAGACAAAAGTCCATCAAGTCCAACCTATAATCCTGCTATAATAGATCCACGGAACATATCCCTGGATCAATGTCCTGCTTCCTATTAAAAAGAGGTTGGGGAAAAGGGGTTATTAAGTGTTTTTTTTGGGTGGAGGGGGGCTAAAGTGAGTGGTAAATCTGCTATCTTGATTTTTGTTTTTCTATGTTATGGCATCCACCATACGGAATAAATATGTTTATATTTTAATAGTGTGGGTGTTTTGGGATGCAGCGGTGCAAATTATATTTTTTTAGCACATATTTTATTTCCCCTTAGGAGACTTTAACAAGCGATTGTTATATTGCTTCTCCTATAGACTGCAAAGAATTACTTTTGCAGCCTAAGAGAGTTACACCTGCAGGCCTTCATAGGAACTACTGCTATGATAGCCTTGGATACTTTAGAGCAGGCATCCTCAAACTGCGGCTCTTCAGCTGTTTCAAAACTACAACTCCCAGCATGCCCGAACAGCCTACAGGTATCAGCCTACAGCAGGGGATTGTGGGAGTTGTAGTTTTACAACCGCTGGAGGGCCGCAGTTTGAGGATGCCTGCTTTAGAGGGACCGAGGATATAAAATGGTTCCTCCAATCGCCATGCAGGGAAGTTGTCCAGGCCCTTGGAGTGCAGTGCTCCTGTGGAAAGCTGCCTCAGATTCCATTGTCACAATTGACCACAGCATCTGAGGGGTGATAGGCGTTAATGCCAATAATAGAGATTAACCCCTGGTCTCTGCTGTTTGACAAAGCAGAAACCTGGTAGCTATCATGCCTACTCTTCCCCAGAGCATGTGCTATCTTTAAAGACCTGACATGTATAGTGCTAGTCATGGATGGGTTAAGGTGTAGAGTATACTAATACATATTTTGTCATTTTTATAATCCATAGCATTATGCTAATATTCATGTAATGTTTTTAGGTTTCCCTTAAGGCATTTAGTATATTTAGTTGCAAGGTTCACATACTGTAGTTTGTAGTGCTATTTCTGCCATCTGAAATACTAGATACTATGGCTTGAATGGAAGCCATGACACTAATGTGAATAAAGCCTAAATCTGCAGCTAAAAACTAAAAGGTTGGATGCTGAACGGCCATTAACAATACAGACATACAAAACAGTATGGTCTTTATTAGTTAATTTTATCCCCCTGAGGCTCATGCAGCCACATGGTACACAACTGCAGCTTGGCTGCATTGCATCTGCGCCATGACCACACTGTGTGGTAATATCCTAAGGGGTGAATATCCAGAAACAAATTTCCTTCCTAGATATTCTGAGATCAGTGGGGATTGCTTTCCAGCTCCATAGGTATAACTGTGGTTACTATTAATAAGTACAATTACCAGACAGACCTCTTACAGCTAGGCTACTTATATAACAAAATACTCTAGTATTTTGATTTTATTCATGTAATACTGAGTAAATCCAATTTCTTTAATCTTGTCCTTAAAGAGGACACCACAAAATGCAATTCAAGCTATAAACATGTTATAGAGCAGCAGGAGCTGATCAGATTGATATACAGTATATTTGTGTGGGAAAAGATTCAGTAAAACTGTATTTTATACATTTATATATTTGCTTTTCCAACTCCTGTGAATAGTATTACTACAGGGAGGAGGTGTTATCTGAATCTTTTTCCACAAAAATATATCTCAATCTGCTCAGTTTTTCTTGCTCTATATCATGGTGCTTTCAGAGTCCTCTTTAACATGACTACTGCATGGAAGAAAGAAAACCATCTAAAGTTCTTTGTTGATCAAACAAATAGTAATTGTATTTTTACTTTCGATAATTGTAATTGTTTTTCAAATTATATTTTCCAGCTAAATTTCCTTCTGTTCTTGAATACAGTGAGAGTCCTTGCAACAAAAATCTGGGAATCAAATGCAGTTGGCTATGATGCCAGAAAACAATACAGGTAGAATAATTAGTTATTATTTACATCAATATATTCTTTTATTTTGCAAAACAAGTGATACTGTAGGTAATATAAGGAAAGACAAGCATGACAATGTAACAGCTAATGTGGTTTCAAGTATCAATGAAAAAAGTTTTCCTAACCAAATGATTTCTTCTATTTTGTTTTTTCTGTGCTTTGCATTGCAAAAAGAAATGAGATTCCTCAGTGGTTGACTGGACACCGTTTAATGGCTAACTGAAAAGATGATGCAAGCTTTCGAGGCTAATTGGGCCTCTATATCAGGCATCTCTTAAGACAGTATCTGAAGATTCACATATTTATACACCAAAGTACATAGGAATAACGAGATAGATGAGACAAGTGATGTTAAACAGATCAATATGAGTGGACAAGTAAACAAAGAGTTGTAGCAATAAATTGTTGTACAACTTATACAAGTACATAAGCATTATATATTGAAACTTTAAATGTCATCTAATTGATATTCAGTCCATGAATGCGATGAACCCAAGAGGTCTGAGGGGCACCTTTCTTAAAAGATGTAGAAGGACATAAATCCATGAGATGCATTCATTCCTGATCTGAGTGTGTCAAAGGTTGTTATGAACTTGTATTCCCAGACTCTCCTGTCCTACTAAGTTTTGAAATTACCTTTTAATATCAATACTTTAATGTCCATGATGTTCTGGTCATGGCTGCAAAAGTGTTTAGGAAAAGGCAAATCTTTCCTTTCTTCTTTTATTGTGTGGTGATGAGAGTTAATTCTTGTTCTAAGCTTTTGACCAGTGTTACCGACCCCCAGTTGTAGATTTGGTACATGGTACATTTGGATTTATGTCCTACATTTCTTAAATAACGTGCTCCTCAGACCTCTTGGGTTTATCACATTCGTGGACTGGATATCAATTAGAGGGAAAAAAACTTTGACTCTGCTTATATATAATCCTCATGTAAGTTCTACAATAACTGCTACAGCTATTTGTTTACTCCTCCACTCATATTGATCTTTTTAATATCACTTGTCTCATCTACCTCATTATTCCTTTTTACTTTGCTGTATAAACATGTAAATCTTCAGATATTGTCTTAATTATTTAATTATTCATTCTTTTATTACTATTATTATTTTTATTATTATTCAGTTTTATCAGTCCTTTTCCATAATGTGGTTCACAATCTAATTTCTCGGTATCAGGGTCATTTGGGTCAATTTCAGATGAAGGCAATTCACCTATCAAATTGTTTTTAGAGTCTGGGATGAAATCAAATAAGTTCAGGTCACATACAAATACTGTCCACGAGTTACTGGAACCACACAGCAGGTTAAGCCACAGGATTGTCCAAAGGATCCGAAACTCATCCCACTATGGAACCAGACCTTCAATGGGAAACATCCACAGAGGCGTTGTTACTTACTTTCAATCTCGACTTCCTTTCATGTTGCAATTAATTGTTAGTAGTGGTTCTCCTCTCCTGTGCCTATGTCTCCCATGATACCTCTTAATAAAGAAAAACACTGAATAGTGACATACCGCTAGCATTCAAGAATTAAACCACTCTTATTAACCTACAAGAAGGCAGCTTGTAAAACAGCAGATAAAATTTCTTTCAGGCCTTGCGTGACCCAGTTTTCGCCCTGTCTCATCCATTATATTCAGCTCTGCCATCTACCAGGAAATATTAGAGCACTCAATGCTTCCCTCTGCTGACAAGCTTTATAGAGATGCCAATTTCATTTTCCAGCAGGACTTGACACCTGCCAATACTGCCAAAAATACCAATACCTGGTTTAATAAATACAGTATCACTTTGCTTCATTGGCCAGCGAACTTGCCTGACCTAAACCTCATGGAGAATCTAAGATATTGTCAAGAGAAAGATGAGACACTAGACCCAACAATGCAGATGAGCTGAGAGCCACTATCAAAGCAAGGAGGGCTTCCTTAACACCTCAACAATGCCACAGGATGTTTGTTTCAATGCCACATCACATTGATGCAGTAATTCAAACAAAAAGGGAACCCAAACAAGTCTATTTGCTTGTGGAGTGGCAGTCCGCTCCCATCTTGATATATCTGTGTCCTTGGTGCTTCACTTGGGTGTCTCTGACTCCTGTGGGTCAACAGCCAACTACACCAGGACTACTCCAGGAGTTGGTGGCCTGTTTGATTCCTTGCGGCAAAGTCCAGATCCCTATATAGGGGTTAAAGGGTGAATACCAGGGAACCATCAGGACAACACCGTTAGGTTTAGCCCAAAGCCAAACTGTTTAAGTAGCACTGTGGGTCCACACCCACTGTCCATAACATGGCAGTTTTTCTCCACACTGCCAGAAGACAGAAGCATTGTCCAGTGCAAGCTCTACAAGAGTAAAACAAGCTGAGAGCAGTCAAACACAAACATAATCACCACAGATATATTGAACCACATGAAGCGACATCACCCTATCCTGTGGGCAAACAGAGATGAGCAAATTTTTCCGCCGGATCGCCAAATTTTCTGGGAAAATTTTGGTTCGGTCCAAATTTATTTGTGGCAAAACGCGTTAAAAAATGGCTATTTCATGGCTTCAGAGAACATTTATATTGGTGTAGAACACTGTGCCTTACAGTAACATGCATAGGGAGTCTGCTCTAGTAGTGAAAATAATAATGTGAGTCCGTATGACATGACAGGCGTCGCTCTTAGAATCACTGCACACTTCACTTATTTGGGCAGTCTCTGGGCCAAATCTGACCAAATAACTCAAGTGTGAACTCAGCCTTACAGGTCAATGTTAGCATCAAGAAAAAGTGCACTCCTTTTACACCATCGTCAGCTGATTCTACATAGATGTCTACAAAACCTGTTCTTTTAAACGCATATACAAGTAGAGCCCCCCGACAGAGTGGACTGGGTGTCATCAGTAAGTTTGTGTTGATGTCACTGATTATTATGCCCTTCCTTTGATCCGTCCGAACAATAACTGCAAAAAAACGGATCCTGTCTGTTGAACATCCGCCATCACTCAGTCAGCATTTGGTCAGTAATACATCAGTAATGCTAATGCCCCAAAAAACAGGAGTGGATCCAAAACTAAGATGACATGTGAATGGAATAGTTGCATGGCTTCTGTGTTTTGTACCCACTCCTGCTTTTGGCTACCAAATCACAAGCCAATTCTGATAAGACTAGTGGCGTAACTAGAGTGTTATGGGCCCCAGTGCAAACTTTGGATTGGACCCCCCCCTATTTTTACAAAGAGACGTCAGATTTTCTTTACAATAAGGGCTCTTTCACATGAGAGGATGCCGTACGGGTAATACGCTGCATGAAAGAGAGCCAAGCCCCATTCTGACAGGAGAGTCATGGAGCATTAACATGATTAATAATGCTCCGTGCCTCTCTGTGATCTTTTTACTACAAAATCACAGTGAGATAAAGTTGTCACCGCGATTTTGTAGCAAAAAGATCACAGAGAGGCACAGAGCATTATCAATCATGTCGGACTGGGGTACCTAGGACCCACCAGTAAAATTTATTTTGGGGGCCCACCGTACAAGTTTTTTATATGAACATAGGCTGGTTGAGGTGCAGTACATTTAATATATGTATGTAGTGCAGTAAGTCTAATGTGTTATGTGCCACTTGTGCAGGGGGTAGGAGACTAGGAGCCCACCTTGCTCAGGGGTCCCCCGGGGGATTCCCCTGTATCCCTGTGGGCCAGTCCGAGCCTGGCTCCGTGTCTCTGCTGTCCGGAATGGGGCTTGGCTCACTTTCACACAGCGGATTACCGATGGAGTATCCGCTTGTGTTAAAGAGCCCTAAGCCCAATGCATGCCTACACTCACCCAGTCTTAATAACATCTGGTCCTACCTCATCCAGGGTGTCACTGGTGTTGGCATGATGTCCACTGGATCCAGAACAAGGTCCCTGTAGTGATAGAGCATAAAAGAATAATCACATAAGGAAGGGATGGTGACTGCCCCAGTGAAATCACCAGCAGGGGGCGCTGTGCTGTTCTGTAACACTGAGCCCTGCCAATATATAGCAAGGTAATCTAGCACATTTCCCCTAAGTGCTACTACACAGCAATTATGCCCACCTTTGTTCCTGGCACAGTAGTTATGCCTACTTTTTTGCCCCTTTACAGTAGTTCTGCCCAGATATGTGCCGCCCCCACAGTAGTTATGCCTAGATATGTGCCCCTTCACAGTAGTTATGCTAGATTATGTGGCCCTCACAGCCGCTATGCCCAGACATGTGCCTCCCTCACAGTAGTTATGCCAGATTATGTGCCCCTCACAGTAGTTATGCCAGATATGTATCCCTTACAGTAGTTATGCTAGATTATGTGCCCCCTCACAACAGTTATGCCAGATATGTGCCCCGTCACAGCAGTTATGCCAGATATGTGTCCCTCACAGCAGTTATACCAAGATATGTGTCCCCTCTCATAGTAGTTATGCCCACATATGTACCCCTTACAGTAGTTATGCCCACATATGTGCCCCCTCACAGTAGTTATGCCCACATATGTGCCCCCTTACAGTAGTTATGCCCACATATGTGCCTCCTCACAGTAGTTATTTCAGATCAGCTGCCCCCTCACAGTAGTTATTTCAGATTACACCACCCCCTCACTCTGTTATTGCCCCCGTTTTGCTGCTTTATGGAAAAAAAAAAAACATACTTACCCTCTTCTCTGATGACGCTCTCCCACACTCACATCGCGTTCCCAGGCCATCAGCGCTCCTCCCACAGCCAGCTGCGTGATGTGCGGCCACCAGGGGGAGCACCTGAGCTCTGAAGAAGAGTGAAGCAGGTAGCGGAGAGGTCTCCTTGCTTCACTCTGCAAATGAACAGCCCAGCAGTGACAAGAACTGCCGGGCTGGGTGAGTGCCCCCCCCCTCCTTGCCTCTGCAATCCCCCTGTGCTGCGCCCCCTCATGTTTGAAGAGTGCTCTGAAGGGGCCCAACATTCTCACTGTACTTCATGCTGGGCCCGTCAGAGCGCTCCTATATGGTGTGAGTGCAGCGGGCCCCCTTACCCCACCGGGCCCGGTCGCACCCTCTGTGACCGTGATTGTTACACCCCTGGAAGGGACCATACAGGCCTTACAGCTGCTAAACAGATAAGATCCGTTTTGCGTCTTATTTTTCCTTCCTTCTGAATTATCAAAAGAAATGTCAAATAAATGATGATGTCAGCTAGGCCGAAAGGCAAAATATTGGTCCATTCAAGAAGTTGGGAGGATGGGAACAGCAGGAGAGGCCCACAGAGTGGCCCAATGACATAGTGGTGAAGTGGCAGCAGCCTAAGGAGATCACAGAGTGGCAAGGTGACATAGTGTTGAAGTGGAAGCAGCATGTGGAGGCCACAGAGTGGCACAATGACAGTGTGGAGGTGGCATCATCAGCATCAGGAGGCCACATAGTGGCACAATGATAGTGTGGAGGTGGTGGCAGCATTTGAAGACCACAGAGTGGCAAGATGACATAGTGTGAAGGTGGCAGCAGCATGAGGAGACCACAGAGTGACCCAGTGACAGAGTGTGTAGGTGGCAGCAGCATTAGGAGGCCACGGAGTGGCACAATGACAGTGTGGAGGAAGAAGCAGCATGAGGAGGCCACAGAGTGGCAAGGGGACATAGTGTGGAGGTGGCAGCAGCATCAGGAGGCCACAGAGTGGCAAGATGACATAGTGTGGAGGTGGCAGCAGCATCAGGAGACCACATAGTGGCAAGGTGACATAGTGTGAAAGGTGGGTGGCAATACCAGTACCCGCTGAAGAAGGAGCACTTGGCATCAGATGTGTGGCATCAGATGGGTGGCGGCATCAGAATAGTAACTGAGGCAGGTAGCCAGAAGAAATGGGTCTCTTTTGTCAAAGTGTTGTTGTGGCAAAATGGATGATTGAATCTGGCATTGGTGGGTGGAAATCCTGGCAGATCCACGCCTGATTCATCTTGACAATGGTCAGTATCTCCATATTTTGGGTGAACAGGCGAATTCTTCTTGGGGTAAATATTGCCCCCGTCGCACTAAACACTTGCTCTGATGCCGCACTACTGGATTGGCAGGACAGCTTTTTTAGGACAAGGTGACAAAGTGTGGAGGTGGAAGCAGCATGAGGAGGCCACAGAGTGGCACAATGATAGTGTGAAGGCAGCAGCAGCATCAGGAGGAGGCGATAGAGTGGCAAGATGACATAGTGTGGAGGTGGCAGCAGTATAAGGAGACTACAGAGTGGCACAATGACAGTGTGGAGGAGAAAGCAGCATGAGGAGGCCACAGAGTGGCAAGGTGACATAGTGTGGAGGTGGCAGCAGAATCAGGAGGCCACAGAGTGGCAAGGTGACATAGTGTGGAGGTGGCAGCAGCATCAGGAGGCCATATAGTGGTAAGGTGGCATAGTGTGGAGGTGGGTGGCAATACCAGTACCCACTGAAGATGGTGGGTGAAAGAAGGAGCACTTGGCATCAGATGTGTGGCATCAGATGGGTGGCAGCATCAGAATAGTAACTGAGGAAGGTAGCCAGAAGAAACCGGTCTCTTTTGTCAAAGTGTTGTTGTGAATGATCTAGTCTGATGCATCAGGCATCAGTGGGTGGAAATCCTAGGTGATCCACACCCGATTCATCTTGACAAAGGTCATTCTCTCCACATTTTGTGTGGACAGGCGAGTAGAGTTGAGCGAACCCGAACTGTAAAACTTCACTATTTTTTGCTCCCGGACCCGAACCCGGACTTTTTCACTGAAGTCCGGGTTCAGGTTCGGTGTTCGGGTTATTTTATTCTAACACTGAGGCGTTCCCATGGTGATGGGTTACACTGGGACTCCGATCGGAACTGCACTGCCACTGCCACCAATGATGGTGAAGGAAGGGGGCTGCGCCACTGCCACCAATGGCAGTGAAACGTGAGCGCTGAGGTGCCCCCTGTCAGACCTGTGAGAGGATGGACGATGCGCGGCCAGCTAACTACATAGGATATCTCTATAGTAGTTCACTTTGTCCTTTCTCTCAGCGGCCGACATTTTGGACCAGCTGCTCCTGCTTCTGCTCTCCTGTCACCTATGTATAAAAAAACACCCATTTTGCTACACATTGCTTGTGCTCCAATGTCCTCCTCCTCATCCAGTTCAGCCCCCACGGGGCTCATGTGGCTGTGAGATCTAGGCGCAATGTCGTCATTCCCTCTGACCAGCAAGATTTACCAGCATCTGTTCCAGGTCATGAAGCACTGGAATCACGGTTTTCATCCCGTAGTCCTTGCGACTGACAAATAACGTGGCCTCCTCAAAGGTTCTAAGCAGACGGCAGGTGTCATGCGCAACCACTGACAACGAGGTAACACAGGGGAGTACTCCTGTCCGCTTCGATCATCAAGAAATCGTTTGGAGGGTGGAATTCCAATGGGTGGAAACGTTGCATATCAGCCTATGTTGAGGGATGCTGTTCTGCAGCTGCAGCTCAAGGGGGGGGGGGGGGGTTTGCGGTGTATGAGTGGTTGAAATGCATGCAAAGTTTCCTGACCATGTTTAGGATGTCTTGCAGATGAATGGAAGACTTCAGGAACCGCTTGACAACCAGATTGAACACGTGTGGATCGTGAGGCGTCATTGACGCAGTGCCGACACCATGTTCTTCTCATTGTCGGTCACCATGGTTCCGATTTTGAGTTGTCGCGGAGAAAGCCAGGATTTGTTTTTTTGATAAAGGACACAGAGCAGTTCCTCCCCTGTGTGGCTCCTTTCGCCCAGGCAAACGAGGTGCAGCACAGTGTGACACCGCCATGCCCTGCACATGTGGTATGCTGGAGGGGCACTGTGAATTGTCCCTGCAGTGGAGGCTGAGGACACGGTGGCGGATGATGAGGCAGAGGCGGACATTGTTGCAGGACCAACGGCATGAGAACGTGGAGGCGGAAGCAGCGTCACCTGGCAAAGTTGCTGGTGTGGCTGTGCAGGAACCACATTCTCCCAGAGGGCCGTAAAGGACATGTATTGTCCCTGACCGTAGTTACAGCTCCACACGTCGTCGCTGCTGTGCACTTTGGCAGACACCGACAGGCATAAGATCTTGCCCACTTTCTGTTGTACTTGTGTGTGCAGGGCTGGTACTGCCTTTTTGGCAAAGAAATGACGACATGGGACTCTCCCCCTCGGCTCGGCACAAGCCATCAGTTCTCTGAAAGGTGCAGAGTCCACCACTTGGAAAGCGAGGGACTGCAGCACCAGCAACTTGGATAGGAGCACGCTAGCTTCTGAGCTGTTGGATGAGTGCTGACATACTGTTGTCTCTTGGCAATCGCTTCGGGGATCGATTGCTGATGGAATGACTGATGAGGAATAGGAGGGCGAGGAACAGGAGCATCAGGACCAGCAGATGATGGGAAGGACAGACCGCTCCCTTCTAGTGATGATCAAGCACCAAAGTATTCGGGTGTTCAGCCCGAACACATTGCTATATTCGTGTGCTCAGCCGAGCACCCGAGTATAATGGAATTTAATGGTAGACAACCAGTCACCCCCTGCTCTGAAGAGGGGAGGGTGCCTGGTCCATTGGAAAAGGTCAGAAAGTGACAGAAATATCACCAAAATGGATCGGGAACACCATGAGGACGATGTCTGGATGCATCTTGGACTTCCAGGTCGCTGCTGGGAACCATGTTGTCCGAGTTGTACACCACTTTTACAGACTGACAAAAATACGCACAACCCCCCCCCCCCCTCAAAAAAATATATAAATTTCACAGGAAAAATTATTAGGAAACATTCTTTCCTGTATAATTAATTGTATATAAAGTGCAAGTGCTGTCAAAAATTACAAGCAAGAGGCACTCTGAAGCCTGTATATCACATAAAGGAGGACCTCATTCACATTGTGGTACAATTGTTCAGGAAGTGGGACTCCTACACTCACAAAGCCTATGCACTAAGTGAAAGGGCTGCCAAAAATTACAAGGAACCGGCACTACAATACACCATTACACATAAAGGAGGGCATCATATACACCCTTAAAAAATTATAATTGGTGGCCTGCTGGTGACCCTCAAAAACATTTGGAGCAAGGGCCTGCTGATGACCCTCTAAAACATTACAGACGAGGGTCTGCTGGTGAGCTGACACTCTAAAACATTATATGTGAGTGCCTGCTGGTGAGCTGACGCTCTAAAACATTATATGTGAGTGCCTGCTGGTGAGCTGACGCTCTAAAACATTATATGTGAGTGCCTGCTGGTGAGCTGACCCTCTAAAACATTATATGCTAGTGCCTGCAGGTGAGCTGACGCTCTAAAACATTATATGCTAGTGCCTGCAGGTGAGCTGAAGCTCTAAAACATTATATGCGAGTGCATGCTGTTCAGCTGACGCTCTAAAACATTATATGCTAGTGCCTGCAGGTGCGCTGATGCTCTAAAATATTATATGTGAGTGCATGCTGTTCAGCTGATGCTCTAAAACATTATATGCGAGTGATTGCAAGTGAGCTGACGTACTAAAACATTATATGCAAGTGTCTGCAAGTGAGCTGATGCTCTAAAACATTATATGCGAGTGAATGCTGTTCAGCTGACGCTCTAAAACATTATATGTGAGTGCCTGCAGGTGAGCTGACGTACTAAAACATTATATGCGAGTGAATGCTGTTCAGCTGATGCTCTAAAACATTATATGTGAGTGCCTGCAGGTGAGCTGACGTACTAAAACATTATATGCGAGTGAATGCTGTTCAGCTGACGCTCTAAAACATTATATGTGAGTGCCTGCGGGTGAGCTGACGTACTAAAACATTATATGTGAGTGTCTGCAGGTGAGCTGATGCTCTAAAATATTATATGCGAGTCTATGCTGTTCAGCTGACTCTCTAAAACATTATATGCGAGTGCCTGCAGGTGAACTGACGCTCTAAAACTTTATATATGCGAGTGCGTGCTGTTCAGCTGACGCTCTAAAACATTTTATGCGAGTGCATTCTGTTCAAATGATGCTCTAAAACATTATATGTGAGTGCCTGCAGGTGAGCTGACGCTCTGAAACATTATATGCGAATGCATGCTGTTCAGCTGACGCTCTAAAACATTATATGTGAGTGCATTCTGTTCAACTGATGCTCTAAAACATTATATGTGAGTGCCTGCAGGTGAGCTGACGCTCTAAAATATTATATGCGAGTCTATGCTGCTCAGTTGACTCTCTAAAACATTATATGCGAGTGCCTGCAGGTGATCTGACGCTCTGAAACTTTATATATGCGAGTGCATGCTGTTCAGCTGACGCTCTAAAACATTATATGCGAGTGCATTCTGTTCAACTGATGCTCTAAAACATTATATGTGAGTGCCTGCAGGTGAGCTGACGCTCTGAAACATTATATGCGAATGCATGCTGTTCAGCTGACGCTCTAAAACATTATATGCGAGTGCATTCTGTTCAGCTGACGCTCTAAAACATTATTTGTGGTCGGGGATAAACATGAAGGAATGACCCCTACCTTCTGGATACCTAAAAGCGATTAGAATTATGCCGGAACCGCGACGCTGAAGGGACGCCTGAAGGGGGCCAAAAAGGACAACAAACTTGATCAAAGAGCTTTATTACAACCTCCAATTGCGTTTTGGCTACCAACGAGTGAGCCGCAGCCAGGGTAATTGGATCGGAAGTAGTGTAGCGTACCGAGGCATTGGGACAGGGCATCGGCTGCTATATTTTGGATTCGGGTACATGAACGTGTGTAATGAATTTGATGTAGTAACGAGTGAAGCACCTGACTCCTAACAAAAGATATCAGTTGGACCAAGCCGTTAATCAAATATCCATGACCGCGACATAGACATTAACATGCACCATGTAACCAGCCCATCCCGACCCCCTGCATGCACAGTTGCCATTATAGGATAAAGTTCAAACAATGCTGAAATCTGTGGAACCTGGGATTAACCAACCTCACTCGGCCACCCATCAGCTAGCCAGTGGGGGCCAAAAAAGGGCAACAAAACCTGAGTTTGACGTGGCCTCAGGAAACTAGGAGAATTACTGTATACCTCTGGAATAAAAGAGAAATACCATACCAATGCCTGAGAAAGGGGTCCCACATGGAAAGTCAGCAATCGCCTGAACATCAAGGCATATATAAACACTTGATCCTGGAGAGATAAACGTAAGAAACCCTTCAATCTTTACCAATGCCACTAACGTGGTATCATGGTGAACTGATGAAATAAAGAGTTGAATACGTGTGCGTAAAAACGTGCGTCAAGCGTAACCCTATTCGGAATCTGGTGCCGAATCCGCAGTGCGGACCAACGTCCTAACAGTGCCCCTATACACACACATATATATATATATATATATATATATATATATACACACACATATGCACTAAACACACACATATATATATATATATATATATTTTTTTTTTAAACTAACACTGGAGCCTGAATTCACACTCTGCCCCATGCTTCCAGCTGTGACCACATATAGGACGCCAGAGCCACAACTATGCGTATCTGCGGAACCCAGCCAGCAGATCAGAGTGAGGGGCAGAGGTGAGTGCATGCCTGAATAGTGCAGGAAGAGATACTGACTAAAACAGACACCGTGCATCCTATGCACCCCACCTCACTAGTAGCTCTGCGTGAGGAACTATATTTTGGAAAACACATGACAGCCAGCTGCAGAGCAGAGCTGAATATATTTCCAAATGACCCCTGTAAGCGACTCCTGTGATGTGCTTTCCACATTTCCACATAGTGTAATCTTACACTAAAGCCATATTAAGAAGCCTAATATACCCGGTCTAGAACACTAGACTCAATGTCCTTTCCCCATAATAAATGTATGTATTTATTTATTTTTTTCAGACATTTCATTTATTTTATAACACCCTTTTTTTTTTTTTTTTAAACACACACCCTTCCTGAACCTTGCTACTCCACCTCACTGAGTGAATTCACCTGTGCGCCCGTTGGATAGAAACAACACACTGAAGCCTAATTTGTCTGCCCCTCCCCCTCCCCTGCCTGTCTAACAGCACAGCGGCCTGTGCAATACTTTATCGTGCGCCCTACGTGTCCTGCCACGTGGGGAGAAGAGCGAGTCTCCCTGGCAGACCGCTCAGGTGCGGTGCTGCTCCCCCTTACCTGGGGAGCCGACACACCGCCGGCCGGACTTAAAGCAACAATGCTGCTGGATGAGGCAGCTACTTATCTGGACCGTAGAAAGTCGGGGCCTGGAACTGCCGTGTAGTGCTGCACCCTGTACCCATACCCAGGACAGTATGTAGAGCTCCCACACCATACGCTGGAGACGACGTTCACTGTGGGAGGGGACGCCCGGCCAGATATAGTCAGCATCACCCCTCCCACAAATACAGGCCAATAAACCGGCTTTAACACGTACGAGTGCATGCTTTTCAAATGATGCTCTAAAACCTTATATGCGAGTGCATGCAGTACAGCTAACGTTATAAAAGATTATTTGCGAGTGCATGCTATCATCAGCTCAGCTCTCCTCTGGTGGAGTTGACAAGTAAGGGGCAATGCAGGACTTGTTCATTTTTATCTGAGTCAACCTGTCAGCACTGCCAGTCGACAAGCGGATACGCTTATCTGTTATATAACCACCAGCAGCACTAAATACACGCTCAGACAAAATGCTGGCGACAGGGCAGGCCAGCACCTCCAAGGCGTAGATCGCAATTTTGTGCCACTTGTCCAGCAGGGATCATTTAGGACGCTGACACGGTCTGCTATATATTCCTTCAAGATCTTCCAAATCTTTTCCCTCCTTGTACCACTGCTTCAGGGTGAGGTTGCTGGCGGGGTGTAATGAAAGTGTCCCATGCCTTGCTGAGTGTTGCCCTGCCTTTGTTGGAACTGCTGTGTGTTCCCCTTTTCTCCCTTCCTCGGTTGCCTAAGGAAGTACGGACTCTGGCGGCCGCGTTGTCAGATTTTGGAGCAACCCGTCAACAAGTACCTTCTGGTATTGCACCATTTTACTCGTCCTCTCCACCACAGGAATGAGAGATGAGAAGTTCTCTTTGTAGCGGGGGTCAGTAATCTGTGTTATCTAAAATGCGTATAACGCGAGGGTCGCGGGAAAGGCAGCCTAACATAAGGTGAGCCATGTGTGCCAGAGTACCAACAGGCAAGACATCGATGTCAACATCATGATGACTCTCCATCCCCTCATCCTCCTCTTCTGCCCATCCCATTTGAACAAATGGAATTAAAGTTCCATGAGTACTAACCTCTGTAGCAGAGGCAACTGTCTCCAGCTCCTCCTCCTATTCATGGTACAATTTGCACTAAGAAGATGAACTGTGGGTGGTCTGGCTATCACCCTGTGTAATGTCCTCCCCATTTCCTCGTCTGCCACATTCAGAGCGTCATCCTTAATCGTGAACAGCGATCGTTTGAGTAGACACAGCAGTGGGATGGTTACGCTGATAATAGCGTTATCGCCACTAACCATCTGTGTGGATTCATTAAAGTCTTTTAAAACCTCACAGAGGTCTGACATCAATGCCCACTCCTCGCTTGTGAATAGTGGCAGTTGACTAGAAAGGTGACGAACATGTTGCAGCTGGTATTCCATAGCTGCCTTCTGTTGCTCAAAAAGCCTGGCCAACATGTATAACGTAGAGTTCCAGCGCATGCTCACGTCGCACAAAAGTCGATGAGCTGGAAGAGCATTGACAGACCGGCTGAAGCTGTGGATGACTTGCGGATATGGACACACACGCGGCAGACCTTCACTAGTAGCTCTTTCAAATTGTGGTAGGTTTTTCATATACCGCACACCACTACGTTTAAGACCTGGGCTAGGCATGGAATGTGTGTCAGGTTGTCGAGCTCCAAAGCCGCAACAAATTTACGGCCATTGTCAGGCACAACCATGCCTGGTTGTAGGTTGAGTGGCAAGAGCCACAGCTCGGTCTGCTCCCTTAGACCCTGCCATAGCTCTGCAGCTGTGTGCTGTTTGTCCCCTAAGTAGATAAGCTTCAGCACTGCCTGTTGACGGCTACCAACAGCAGTGCTACACTGCTTCCAGCTAGCGACTTATGGCTGACTGCTGCTGGAGGTGGAAGTGGAGGAGGAAGCAGTGGAGGAGGAGAAGTGGGGGTTGGAGAAAGTAAAATAGCTGCCGGCGGAGACCCTGATGGATGTACAGTAGGGCCCGAAATCCTGGGCGTGGGTAGCATCTCTGCCATCCCAGGGTACGACTCACTCCCGGCCTCCACAACATTCACCCAGTGTGCGGTCAGGGAAATGTAGCGTCCCTGGCCACCAGCACTTGTCCTTGTGTCCTTGGTGAAGTGGACCTTTCCAGTAAGTGCATTGGTCAGGGCACGAGTGATGTTCTGGGATATATGCTGGTGTAAGGCGGGCAAGGCACGCAGTGAAAAATAGTGGCAGCTAGGGAATGTGTACCGAGGGACGGCCACCGAAATCAGGCTGCGGAAGGCATCAGGGTCCACGAGCCAAAATGGCAACATTTTAAGGCCAGTAATTTTGAAAGTTGCTCTTTTAGTGCTATGGCCTGTGGGTCGGTGGGTGGGTATTTGTGATTGCATTCAAATGCCTGTGTTATCGACATTTGGATGCTGCTCTGGGACAGAGAAGTGGATGTTGTTGCTGACGGTTCATGCGAAGGTCCAGGTGCAGAGCGAGGGGCATCCGGGCCTGCGCCTTCGACAGGGGATTGACCAGCAGTGCGTAACACAGGAGAAGAGGAGGCAGTGGTGTGACCCGCAGACCCAGATTGTGGACCCAGGCATTCAGCCCACTTATTAGGATGCTTGGATGCCATGCTGGTGGTGGCGAGGTTGCTAGTGTTCACACCTCGGCTCATTTTAGTACGTTACAGGTTGCATACTACCATTCTTTTGTCGTCTGCACTTTCCTCAAAAAAAGCGCCATACTACGGAACACCTACCCCTTGGCAAGGTAGATTTACGCAAGGGGTGCTTGGTGTAACGGTTGCGGGCATGTTTGGTTTGGGCCGACGTCTTCCTTTTGCAACCCAACTGCCTCTTCCAGACTGTTGCGGTGCTGTGGATCCCTTCCCCTCTGTACTGTTGTCCTCGCTCGGCTTTTCACCTTCCCATGTTGGGTCAGTGACATCATCGTCCACCACCTCCTCTTCCACTTCCTCACTCTGCTCATCCTCCTGACTTGACCTAATTTCAACCTATGTGATTGATAACTATATCTCATCATCATCCACCTCGTGAACGAATGACTGCAGTTCACCACCGTCATCTTCTTGAGACTGTGGAGGCTCAAGAGCAGGCATCCTCAAACTGCGGCCCTCCAGCTGTTGAAAAACTACAACTACAGAGGTTTTGAATCAGGGCACAATATCCAAGGTACCTCTTCAAGCGTGCTGGGCGCGAGGGCCGGATCCAATAGTGGTGCTGGAAAGAGCTCCTCGGAATATCCAAGTGTGGGATTACTTGTTTGGAAAAGCCTCTCCATGGTGGGAGGAAAGATGAGCAGAGTGAGGATTCGGTTGACCAGACTCTTGGCTACAGAGACTGGACGAGAGGGTGGTGCTTAACCTCTTAAGAACATAGGACGTATGGGTACGCCCTGATGTCCGAGTCCTTAAGGACACAGGGCGTACCCATACGTCCTGAATAAAATCATATGTAAAAGAAAAGAAAATCGGGCTAGGAACATGGTTGCTGTGCCTTTGCAGCCCCCCGACAGGATGGGATCGCAGAGGGAGGGAGCTCCCCTCCCCATCACCCGCCACTCAGTTCTGGCAGCGGGTGATGGTTACCATGGCAGCAGAATGCTTTCAGAGGCATCCTACTCTCCATGGCACTGAAAGTCTGAATTGACTTCTGCTGATCAGAAGTCTAATCAGACTTTGTAAAGTAAAAAAATACAGTACAGTACACTATATAGTGTACTGTACTGTATTATATAGACATCACACCCACTGGATCTTTAAGAACCTGTCAAAGGAATATGCGAACAACAGGAGTACAATCAGTGCACAAGCTACTGAGCGGACCCAAACTAGGGAGCATAAAAGGTAACCCCTGTCAGACCCTAAGAGCTCTCCCTGCGCTGCTATTCACATGCCCAGACCCTGATGGTGGGTCGAGTGAGACCTGAAACCCCTATGATTTTGTCATCAACCAAAATCGGAGGAGGAGGCAAAGGGGAGGGTATTGTGGGCTGGACATATGGTTTTAAGAGAGACCTGTGCTGTGAAAAACATTATGTATCTTCCAAACCTATGGAAGATCAAGACGGAAGGCAACAGGATTGACGATGGATAAGATCTTATAAGGCCCAATAAACTTAGGACCCAACTTCCAGGAGGGAACCTTCAGTTTAATATTTCTTGTAGACAACCACACCAGATCGCCCACATTCAAGTCCGGACCAGACACACGTCTCTTATCAGCCACACGCTTATATTTCTCACTCATCTTTCTTAGATTACTCTGAATCTTTTGCCAAATAGTAGACAAAGAGGAGGAAAATCTCTCCTCCTCAGGCAAATCAGAAGGGCCGCCTCCCGAGAATGTCCCAAACTGCGGATGAAACCCATATGCACCAAAGAAAGGTGACTTATCAGAGGAGTCATGACGACGGTTATTCAAGGCAAACTCCGCAAGAGACAGAAACTAACACCAATCCTCCTGATTCTCTGCCACAAAAAAGCGCAAATATGTCTCCAGATTCTGATTGACACGTTCAGTCTGACCATTCGACTGCGGGTGAAAAGCAGAAGAGAAGGACAGCCGAACCCCCAGGCGAGAACAGAAAGCCCTCCATAATCTGGACACAAACTGCATGCCTCTATCGGAAACAATGTCAGAAGGGATGCCATGCAATTTAACAATGTGGTCGACAAAAGCTTGCGCCAGCGTATAAGCATTGGGCAATCCAGGGAAGGGTATGAAATGTGCCATCTTGCTAAAACGGTCCACCACCACCAGGATCACAGACTTCCCTGAGGAACGAGGAAGATCCGTGATAAAGTCCATGGACAGGTGTGTCCAAGGACGGGAAGGTATGGGTAAGGAGAGGAGGGGACCTGAAGGCCGTGAACGAGGGACCTTAGCACGAGCGCAAGTCTCACAAGCTGCCACAAAACCCTCCACTGACTTACGAAGAGCCGGCCACCAAAATCTCCGAGTAATGAGATCAACAGTGGCTCTACTCCCGGGGTGACCAGCAAGGACAGTATCGTGATGCTCCTTAAAAAGCTTGTGACATAACTCAAGAGGCACAAACAACCTCCCAGAAGGACAACGAGCAGGTGCCTCTGCCTGGGCAGCCTGGACCTCGGCCTCCAAATCAGGATACAGAGCAGAAACAATTACCCCCTCAGCCAAAATGGGACCCGAGTTCTCGAAGTTCCCCCCTCCCGGAAAACAGCGAGAGAGGGCATCCGCCTTCACATTTTTAATCCCAGGGCGGAATGTGACCACAAAATTGAATCTGGAAAAGAACAGAGACCATCTGGCCTGTCTCGGATTCATACGCTTGGCCGACTCCAAGTACGCCAGATTCTTATGGTCGGTAAAAACGGTGATAGGGTACCTGGCCCCCTCTAACCAATGGCGCCATTCTTCTAAAGCCAATTTAATTGCCAATAACTCCCTATCTCCCACATCATAGTTTCTCTCTGCAGGGGAGAGTTTTTTAGAGAAGAAGGCACAGGGTCGCCATTTAGCAGGAGAGGGGCCCTGGGACAAAACCGCACCCACACCCACCTCGGAAGCATCCACCTCAACAATAAAAGGTAAAGAGACATCGGGATGCACTAAGATGGGTGCAGACGCAAAACTTTCTTTAATCTTAGAAAAAGCTGTAAGCGCCTCCTCCGACCAAGAGGAAAAATCTGCCCCCTTTTTTGTCATATCAGTGAGCGGCTTGACAACAGAGGAATAATTCAAAATGAGCTTCTCCGGGTCCATGCGAAAACCAGAAGCAGAGAGGAGAAAACCCAGAAATTGAATCTCTGATACCATAAAAACACATTTCTCCAGCTTGGCGTATAATTTATTTTCCCGCAGAATCCGCAAAACCTGACAAAGGTGATCCTGATGGGACTTGACATCAGGGGAAAAAATCAAAATATCATCAAGATACACCAACACAAATTTCCCCATTAATTGGTAGAAAATACTGTTAACAAAATGCTGAAAGACGGCCGAAGCATTCATCAAGCCAAAAGGCATAACGAGATTCTCGAAATGCCCCTCAGGGGTATTAAAGGCCGTTTTCCATTCGTCCCCCTCTCTGACCCTGACCAGGTTGTATGCGCCTCTCAAATCCAATTTGGAAAAAACCTTGGCCCCAACAATTTGATTGAACAGGTCCGGGATGAGAGGAAGCGGATAGGGATCACGAATCGTGATACGGTTCAGCTCCCTAAAATCTAGGCAAGGTCTTAAAGAGCCATCTTTTTTTTAAACAAAAAAAAACTAGCGGCAACAGGTGATTTTGAGGGACGGATATGCCCCTTACCCAGACTCTCAGAGATATAGGTACGCATAGCGATTCTTTCTGGTTGGGAGAGATTGTACAGGCGTGACTTTGGTAGCTTGGCGCCGGGAATGAGATTAATGGGACAGTCATACTCCCGGTGAGGAGGTAACTCCTGAACACCACTCTCGGAAAATACGTCCGAAAATTCAGAGAGAAATGATGGCGCAGTCTTAGTAGTAACCTCTGCAAAAGTCGCCGTGAGACAATTCTCTCTACAAAACTCACTCCATTCAATTATTTGCCTTGCTTGCCAATCAATAGTGGGGTTATGTCTAGTGAGCCAGGGTAACCCCAACACTAGAGGAGTAGTGTGGCAATGTGAACACTGATGTGTGCGGTGAAGCCCCAGGGAAACAGTCAGACAGGGCTGTTTGCACCGAGAGCGTGTCACCAAGGTGCCTGGCCTTGGTGGAGTGAAAGCCCAAGTTAAGTATAGTATTAGTATAGCTGGCTCAGCTAGTTCCAGGGCGGGCTTTTACTGGGAACAGGTAATGTGCTGGGTGGGTGCCTGTTCCCCATGCTCCAGTCCGGGGTTTCGGACAGGTCCATGTCTATTTAGTCCTGCTGCTGGACAAGGTGTGTCACTCTGGGAGAGAGTGTTTTTGTGTAGCAGAGTTCTGGTGAGGCTCTGGGAACATGATCTCAGCTGAGGAGGGCTGAGGGGCCACGGGGCTAGGTGCTAGCCACAATTCATGGACGTTCGGCTGGGAAAGCCGCATGGGTTCCCGTGTGTGTGAATGGGGTCTTAGGTGAGTCAGCGATTTCTTATGTATTAGGTAGTGCCTAGACGGGCAGGTGTTCATTTATGTCGTTTTATTTGAGAAGACTGCCAAATAAATGCACTGTTTGGACATGAAATCCGTTGTCCGGAAGAAAGTTTGTGTGAATGATCCCCGGGACCAGAGCTAACCCCCCACAGTAGGCAATCCGCTAAGGACAAAACAAGATATATCCTCCACATGAGCATCACCCACAGTCAATCGGATATTGTGAACTATGCCCTTTAGGGATCTTTGCGAGAGTGGAGCAGAGTCAATAGCAAAAACAGGTATATCCTTTTCTAATGTGCAAACCTGTAAACCATGCATGGCTACAAATTGATTGTCAATAAGATTGACGGCCGCTCCACTATCAACAAAAATTTCACAAGAAATTACTTTGCTCCTTAGCGCCACCCTGGCAGATAGGAGAAAACGAGAAGTGCAGGCCAAGGGAAAAGCATCTATCCCCACATCAACTTTGCCCAGGGTAGCAGATGGAGCAAACCTTGAGTTTTTTTTTTTACCTTTTGAGGTTTTTCTTTTATTATCACCCTCAGCAAAATTAATGA
This sequence comes from Bufotes viridis, assembly GCA_033119425.1. Lineage (NCBI taxonomy): Eukaryota > Metazoa > Chordata > Amphibia > Anura > Bufonidae > Bufotes > Bufotes viridis. The sequence goes on from CM065595.1 coordinate 83,395,968, forward strand.
ATCTCCTAGAGGGGCAAACATTTGCCAAATGAACAATGCCCCCACAACAGAAACACATCATTCTCTGAGGACTAAATCCTCCTTTATCAGGGGCAAGTCGACCCAGCTGCATAGCCTCCTCCTCAGAGGGGACCAAGGCAGGATGAGGCCCCTGCACATTGAATGAGTCCGCCCCACTGCCCCTAGGCTGAAAATGGCAGGGAAGAGAAGTCTCCTCTCTTTCTCTAAGGCGCCTGTCCAGGCGTACCGCTAGAGACAAGGCAGACTCTAAGGACGTTGGTCTCTCATGGAAAGCAAATGCATCTTTTAATCTCTCTGAGAGACCATGACAGAACTGACTCCGGATTGCAGCATCATTCCAACCTGAATCAGCTGCACATCTCAGAAATTCAGAACAATAAACCTCAGCAGACAGTTTGTTCTGGCAAAAAGAATGTAAACTAGATTCAGCCAGAGCAACACGATCCGGGTCATCATATATCTGCCCGAGGGCCACAAAAAATCCATCCACCGATCGAAGGGGGAGTGCCCCCAATGGCAGCGAAAAAGCCCAAGTCTGAGCATTACCCCTGAGCAGGGAGATGATAATCCCCACCCTCTGCTCCTCATCACCAGAGGAATGGGGAAGCAAGCGGAAATGAAGTTTGCAAGCCTCTCTGAAGCGAACAAAATTCTCACTGCCCCCGGAGAACGTCTCCGGAAGTGAGACCTTCGGCTAGCAACAAACTCCATGGACGCTAGCAGACCCAGATGCCTGAAGCTGAGTCATAGATTGACGGAGATCCGCTACTTCCAAAGAAAGACCCTGCATGCGGTCAACCAGGTCAGAAAGCGGATTCATGTCAAAAGACGGTTATGGCGGGTTATAATGTCACGGGAATATGCGAACAACAGGAGTAACATCAGTGCACAAGCTACTGAGCGGACCCAAACTAGGGAGCATAAAAGGTAACCCCTGTCAGACCCTAAGAGCTCTCCCTGCGCTGCTATGCACATGCCCAGACCCTGATGGTGGGTCGAGGCATGCCCGCGTACCTAAGGCTGAGTGAGACCTGAAACCCCTATGATAAAGGGGGCACGGCCACCGGCTCGCTGCTCAGTATACGGACGGAACCAGGGTCGCCTCGGATCCAGTCAGCAAATAAACAAAACCAACAATGTCTGCAAACTTATTTGTAGGGGCTGCAGCAGCAGTAAAGACAGATCCAATCTCAGCAGACAATATGTTGCTTGCTTTAGCAAAACACACGTCCAGAGTAAAGAGACCACAGCAGTGTAGATACTTCAGCGGCTGACACAACTCAAGATGAGAAATATAACCCGCAAGCTGAAACAGGAAGAGGGGTGATTTAAAGGAAGAGGAATCAATCAGAGAAGGAACAGCTGGGAAGAGGGAAAGGAGTGAAAATGATGAAAGTAAAGACCTCATCACAGGGGCGGAGAAACAGAGCTGTGAGAACTCCTCAAAACTCTGGTAGTGACAGAACCAAGTGGGTCCTGGTAAAAAAATAAATGTAAACGACACTGACACTGTTTGCAGATGTTCTACACTTTTGTTTACAGAACACCACAGATTATGGACACTAGATGTGGCCCAGATTATTGGAATTTGTAATACAGACACTGTTTGCAGATGTTCTACAGTATTGGTTACAGAACACCTCCGATTATGGACACTAGATGTGGTCCAGATTATTGGAATTTGTAATACAGACACTGTTTGCAGATGTTCTACAATATTGGTTACAGAACACCACCAATTATGGACACTAGATGTGGCCCAGATTATTGGAATTTGTAATACAGACACTGTTTGCAGATGTTCTACACTATTGGTTACAGAACACCACAGATTATGGACACTATATGTGGCCCAGATTATTAAAGACGCAGTCTACAGATGATGTACAGTATATGTCACTAACATATATAAAATAAAAATATCTTGTTGCTGTCAAACACACACAGTAGTCCTTAAAAGGATTTTGGGTTCATTGAAAAGCGTTTAGTAGTAAAAACAGCAAATGTCTCTCCCTGCACTACCTGTCCCTTCCAAATCACTGTCCCTGAGACTGCAGGAGATAAATAGATTGCTGCTCTAAAACACACACACACACACATACATACACAGTAGTCCTTAAAATGACTTTTGGGTCTTGGAAAAGCTTTCTCTGAATAAAAACTGTGAAAATCGCTCCCTACACTGTCTTTCCCTTTCTTCCTGCTCTCCCTGTCTACGTCTGAGCCGAACATGCGCCATCGGGTGCTATATTGCACCCGATGGCGCTTTCCGGCCAGCCAATAACTGTAATACCAGCAGCCAAAGTTGGTTAAAGAACACCAAAGATTATGGAAAATAGATGTTGCCCACATTATTGGAATTTGTAATACATAAACTGTTCGCAGATGTTCTACATTATTGGTTACAGAACACCACAGATTATGGACACTACATTAGTAGCTGCTGACTATCTTCTAGTAGCTCAACCACACTGTATAGTGGAGCTGAGCCCACAGCATACAATACTTCTCTGGCTGAGGGAACAGAAAAGGACAGATACAGGTTGAGGACAGATGAGGGCACAGGGCCTGTTCTTGGGCCATGCCAACTAAGGGTGGTGTCTGACGGGCCCACCAACTCTTGGCTGGGGGTGTCTGATGTCACTTGTGATGAAGTCGAAGATCGAGTCAACCATTCAAGAAGCGCTGGGTTGCTGGTCAAGACACAACTGCTAGCTGACACTGGGAGCTCAGTCCTCTCGAAGTGACCCCTGCTGCCACGGCCCCTTACTCTGCTGTGGCCTATGCCTGCGCCAGAAATATTTAGGCCTCTGCCACTCCCCTATACAGGGCATGGCACTTCTCTGTCTGACATAGTGTTAGATCAAATAATCAAATGTTAAATCAAATATTTTTTCTTTCGCCACTAATACATGACAAACAGGGCTTTAGAATATATCACTGCACTGCAGAACGACAATTTGGCCCTAATTTTTTCTACTTTTACCCAACACAAAAGACTTTTCAATAGATAAGTGCAACGATGAACAGTGAATATATTTTTATTTTGCCACTAATTCACGGCAAACTGGGCATTTGAATATATCCCTGCACAGCAAAACAGCAAATAAGGCCTAATTTTTTTCCACTTTTCCACAACACAAAAGGCTTTTTAACAGATAAGTGCAACGATGAACAGTGAATATATTTTTATTTAGCCACTAATACACGTCAAACTGCTTTTGAATATATCACTGCACCACAGAACGGCAAATAGGCCGTCATTTTTTTCCACTATTACATAACACAAAAGGCTTTTCAACAGATAAGTGCAATGATTAATAACGAATATATTGTTATTTCGCCACTAATACACTGTAAACTGGGCTTTAAAATATATCACTGGACCGCACAGGTCAAATATATTTTTCTTTTGCCACTAAATCACGGCAAAAAGAGCTTTACAACATATAACTGCACCGCACAAGGGCAAATAAGACATAGCGTAGAAATATTTCCTTGTAATAAACCCTGTTAATGGCTATATCAAACAGCACTTCCACAACAATAACAAGAACAGTTTGCTAGAATGACAGAGCTGTATAATGGCGATTTGGATCCCCAGTCAGTGCACCAAGATGTAATAGGATTGTTCCTATTACCCAGTTTGTAACCTCCCCTACTGAACCCTGTTCTACATAAGTGCTGTGGAACGATTCCTCCATATCCTTTCCCTGCACTTATAAATCGTTATTTTTACCACAATCCAGTCTTTCCTATCACTTTCCCTAGCGCCTGCAGACATGTCTCTCCCTGCACTAAGTTAGCTGGTAAATGGCAGAATCTAAGATGGCTGCCGCTATTTATAGGAGTGTGGCATCACAGTGCTGGCTGGCTGCTGATTGGCTGCATGCATGTCGGTATGGGTGATTCCGCCTTCCCATAGTGCCTTTCTCCATGTCCTCACACATGCAGCAGCCATTTTAGAAAAAATTTGATTTGTTACCACGAAGCTTGAGGAAATTTGGCTTTGGTGCAAATCAAGTTTTTCCTAAAATTTGGACCGAATGCTACTTCGTCAGCTTCGATTCGCTCATCTCTAGTGGCAACCAGCTACTGCAAGAAGAGATTCCTCCTTCTCCTGTTCTCACTTTCTGCAGCCAGACCGCATCACAGGCAGTACTGTCTTTATCATCATCAGTCACTGCTTCTCTTACTTAGACTACCCCTCCCTCTCTGCTCCATTGTCAGCCATTGATAACAGACTGTATGGCTAGGAATCTGATGGTGCTATAAAACAAGAAAAAAAATAGAGGTTTACTAAGAACCAAATGGATAGAAAATCCAAAGGTCTAGAAGTAAAAAGGAAGCGCCACCAGGTGGTGGAGGTGTGCCAGAGATGGAATCGGTGTAAAAAAAGGAGACAGAGGATATATTTTATATTTTAAATTGTTTGAGGGAAGGCTGCTTGGTGTTTTAGACCACAGGGGTCCAAATAGTGAATGCCATACTATAGAGGTTAATAAAAAGAATGGTAACCACTGGTAGTGAAACCAGTGTACCTTTCTTGATACCTCTTTGGATAACACCAGAAGTAGCGCCATCCCAGACTGGGCTCTTGAGTTTATCCAAACCACTCCCCCCCTGTGAAGTGAGTACCATCCTATGATTTTGGGAATTTTTTCCTGTGAATGTTTTTATTCCTGCGAATGCTTTTATTCCTGTGAAGGGTTACTTCATCACACTCAGGTGAAAAAAACGTGCTTTTTAGTTCACCACCTTTTTATTCTATCACTGTCTGGGCTGGCGCTACTTCTGGTGTTATCCAAAGAGGTATCAAGAAAGGTACACTGGTTTTCACTACCAGTGGTTACCATTATTTTTAATAACCTCTATAGTATGGCAATCTGATGGTGCAGAAGCTTAATTCCCACCTGGCCAAGTTGCTGGTACTGCAGTTGCTGCCATACCATTTAGTAGAGTCTGCTGCATTTAGGGAGCTAAAGGTGTGCTCAGCATTGCGGGAATCTAAACTGCATTATTTATCCCAAAAAAGCCATCCCTGTCTTGTACTCTCATGTAGTGTAGAACGTGGGCCACTCCTTGCAGTTGTCACTGTGCTGCAAGGTGCCCACCACAGTGAAGACCTCGAACAGCTGTTATGTGCAGGGACAGTACTTGTCTTTTAGAGGCCAAAGAGGCCAAGTCCTTGCAACCCCTACATGTTTTTTTCTAGTTCAAAACCATATGCTTATCCGCCTTCTCCATGTCCTCCTCATTGGACATCCTTCTATCCCCAACATAAGCAGAGCAGAGCATCACTCCCTCTCCCTCCAATGATAAGTGTAAAGTGAAGCTTTGCCATGCTGTGTTAGATCTGATCAGCCTGGGCTTGAGTAGCCACATCGCAAGCCATAGCGAGCCATCACTTGCTAAATGTCAACTGAAACTGGAAGTCGGAATAGTCCTCTGCCAGTGTACAAAATATCACTTTTGTCAAAATGAACAAGACATGGAGTGTGAGGTTTTTTACACACCTTTGGTTGAAGCTGATGAATAAATCTGCCATGGCTGAGTGATGGTGGCTATTGATCATCAGCCCCATCACGCCACTGTCGTTTTCTGCCTGTTTATCTTCCTGTACCTCACCATGTGGCTGCTGCTACCATCGCCACAGCTGCTACTCTCCGCTGCTAATCCTCCTACTTCCACTTCTATTCCGCCTACTGCCACTACTATTATCCCTACACAGCTGCCACTGCTACGAATACTACACTAACACAGTCACACACACATCTACCTGCTGTCTTTACTGCTGGTGCTACTATTGCTGCACCTATAATACTACAAACTTTCATGTGTCATTTACTGAGATAATTGGCACCTCAATAAAAGGGGAGCTGCTGTTTTAGGGGAGATAATTGTGGCTGGGGTGGCAATGCATTAAAACTAGGGATGAGGGGGGAGGATATGGCTATAAATATGGAGGTAGACCGGTTAGAGAGGGGTCAGAATATATTGGTGGGGGGAATGGATGGTGGGGGGAGCATTAGAAAATTGGACAAGGAGATCCATCAGTCGCAAACTAACTCTGAAGGAGGAAAAAGATGATCATAAAAAAATCTAAAAATACATTTTCTAAAAGTGTAAAATTGTATGACAAATTAAAATGTATGTTCACAAGTGCCAGAAGTCTAGCAAGCAAAATGGGAGACCTTGATACCTTGGTACTGGAGAAACATATTGATGTAGTTGGTGTTGCTGAGACATGGCTCGACTTTTCTCATGATTGGGCTGTAAATCTTTAAGGTTTTACACTCTTTAGAAACAATAGGGCTAAACACAAAGGTGGTGGTGTATGTTTGTATGCCAGGAGTGATATGAAAGTGAGTGTGAAAGAAACAATTGTGTAAGAAGGCTGTAAGGTTGTTGAAACCTTGTGGGTGGAAATTTAGAGGGAAGAGAATAATGAAAAAATAATTCTTGGTGTGATCTATAGACCACCCCCCCAATATCACTGAAGAGATAGAAGATCAATTGTATTTGAAAATGGAGTGGGTGGCGAAGGCTGGCACAGTAGTGATCATGGGAGACTTTAACTATCCAAACATAGACTGGGAACATGGTTCTGCCTCTGCTGCAAAGCCGATTAAATTCCTCAGCTTTTTGCTATTTTATGGGCCAGTTTGTAGAAGATCCTACTATAGGCGATGCACTTCTGGATCTAGTAATTTCTAACAATGCAGAGCTTGTGAGAAATGTCACTGTCCATAAAAACCTTGGTAACAGTGACCACAATATTATTATATTCCAACTAAACTGTAAAAAACAAACCTCAGGTTGTTAGTGCAAAAACACTTAATTTCAAAAAGGTGAATTTTCTATTTTTTGCAGATGACACCAAACTTTGTAATACAGTACAGTCTATGGAAGATGTTAATAAGTTACAAGCTGACTTGGACAAACTTACTGTTTGGGCCTCCACTTGGCAAACGAGGTTCAATATAGATAGATGTAAAGTTATGCACTTGGGGGCTAATAAGCTGCATGCAGCGTATGTCCTAGGGGGAGTAAAGCTTGGAGAGTCACTTGTTGAGAAGGATCTGGGTGTATTAGTAGATCATAGATTAAATAACAGCATGCAATGCTAGTCAGCTGCCTCTAAGGCCAACAGAATTTTGTACTCTATTTGTAATTCTTGTATTAAAAGAGGTATGGACTCGCGGGACAGGGATGTAATATTGCCACTATACAAAGTGTTGGTGCACTACGTTCTTGGCACCAGTCCATAAAAAGGATGGCCTGGAGTTAGAAAAAGTACAGAGGAGAGCAACTAAACTCATAAAGTGCCTGGAAGATCTTATTTGTTATGAGCAAAGATTAAATGAACTGAATTTGTTTAGCCTTGAAAAAAGACACCTATGAGGGGACATGATTAACCTGTACAAATATATAAACAGACCATGCAAAAAATATCAAGGGAAGCAATTCTGTGTTAAACCCCCTCAAAAAACAAGGGGCCACTCCCTACAACTGGAGAAAATAGATTTAGTCATAAGAGTTGACAAGTAGTGATGAGCGAGCACCAAAGTGTTTTGGTGATTGGTACGAACACACCACGTTATTCATGCGCTCGGCCGAGCACCTGAAAATAATGGAAGTCAATGGGAGACAACCAGCCACCCCCTGCTCTGAAGAGGGAAGGCTGCCTAGTCCATTGGAAAAGGTCTGAAAGTGACAGAAACACCACCAAAATGGATCGGGAACAGCATGGGGACAATGTATGGATGCATCTTGGACTCCTAGATCGCTGCTGGGAGCCATGTTGTCCGAGTTGTATGCCACTTTTACAGACTGACAAAAATATGCACAAAACTTCCCCCAAAAAATCAATTTGACAGGAAAAATTGTTAGGAAACCTTCTTTCCTGTATATTCAATTGTATATAAAGTGCAAGTGCTGCCAAAATTACAAGCAAGAGGCACTCCGAAACAGCCTGTATATCACATAAAGGAGGGCCCCGTTCACATTGTGGTACAATTGTTCAGGTAGTGGTACTCCTACACTCAAAAAGCCTATGCACTAAGTGAAAGGGCTGCCAAAAATTACAAGGAACCGGCACTACAATACACCCTTTATTACACACAAAGGAGGGCATCATACACATCCTTGAAAAATTATGATTGGTGGCCTGCTGGTGACCTTCAAAAACATTTGGAGCAAGGACCTGCTGGTGACCCTTTAAAACATTAGGGGCGAGGGCCTGCTGCTGAGCTGACCCTCTAAAACATTATGGTTGAGGGCCTGCTGGTGAGCTGACCCTATAAAACATTACGGTTGAGGGCCTGTTGGTGAGCTGACCCTATAAAACATTATGGTTGAGGGCCTGTTGGTGAGCTGACCCTGTAAAACATTATGATTGAGGGCCTGCTGATGAGCTAACCCTCTAAAACATAATGGTTGAGGGCCTGCTGGTGAGCTGACTCTCTTTAAAAATTGTAGTGGAGGGAATATATACAATCTGGAGGAGGAGGAGGAGTAGAAAACAAGAGTAAAAAACCTTGTGGTGGAAAAGGTGCATGGGAATACTACAGTAGACTGAGTACATTATAAACAATACATTATAATTGCCTTTATGTTCATCATCAATCATCTCAGCTCTCCTCTGGTGGAGTTGAGAAGTCAGAGGCAATCCAGGCCTTGTTGATTTTTATCTGAGTCAACCTGTCAGCATTGTCAGTGGACAAGCGAATACGCCTATTAGTTATAATACCACCAGCAGCACTAAATACACGCTCAGACAAAACGCTGGCAGCAGGGCAGACCAGCACCTACAAGTCGCAGAGCGCAAGTTCGTTCCACGTGTACTGCTTGGACACCCAGTAGTTGTATAAGCACTGAGGGATCATTTAGGATGCTGACATGGACTGCGATGTATTCCCCCACTATCTTTCAAAACGTTTCCCTCCTTGTAGCACTAGGCCACGCTTCAGGGTGAGGTTGCAAGTGGGGTGTCATTAAAGTGTCCCATGCCTTGGAGAGTGTTGCCTTGCCTTTGTTGGAACTGCTGTGTGTTCCCCTTGTCTCCCTTCCCTTTTGGAGCAATCTCTCAACAAGTACCTTCTGGTATTGCACCGTTTTACTCATCCTCTTCACCACAGGAATATGATATGAGAAGTTCTCTTTGTAGCGGGGGTCGAGAAGGGTGAACACCCAGTAATCTGTGTTATCTAAAATGCATATAACGTAAGGGTTGCAGAAAAGGCAGCCTAACATGAAGTCAGCCATGTGTGCCAGAGTACCAACAGGCAAGATGTCGATGTCAACATCAGGATGACTCTCCATCCCCTCATGCTCGTCCTCCTCTTCTGTCCATCCACGCTGAACAGATGGAATTAAAGTTCCCTGGGTACTACCCTCTGTAGCAGAGGGAACTGTCTCCAGCTCCTCCTCCTCCTCCTCTTCATGGCCCAATTCGTGCTGAGAAGACGAACTGTGGGTGGTCTGGCTATCACCCTGTGTAATTTTCGCCCCCATTTCCTCGTCTGCCACATTCAGAGCGTCCTTCTTAATTGTCAGCAACGATGGTTTGAGTAGACACAGCAGTGGGATGGTTACGCTGATAATAGCGTTATCGCCACTAACCATCTGTGTGGATTCATCTAAGTTTTTTAAAACCTCACAGATGTCTGACATCAATGCCCACTCCTCACATGTGAATAGTGGCAGTTGACTTGAGAGGTGACGAACATGTTGCAGCTGGTATTTTACGACTGCCTTCTGCTGCTCAAAAAGCCTGGCCAACATGTAGAACGTAGAGTTCCAGCGTGTGCTCACATCGCACAACAGTCAGTCACCTGGAAGCCGCAAGCGCTGCTGCAGCATTGACAGACCGGCTGAAGCTGTGGATGACTTGACGAAATGGGCACACATGCGGCACGCCTTTACTAGTAGCTCTGCCAGATTGGGGTAGGTTTTAATAAGCCGCTGAACCACTAATTTTACGACGTGAACTAGGCATGGGATGTGTGTCAGGTTGCCAACCTCCAAAGCCGCCACCAAGTTATGGCCATTGGCAGACACAACCATGCCTGGTTGTAGGTGGAGTGGCGAGACCACAGCTTGGTCTGGTCCCTTATATCCTGCCACAGCTCTGCAGCAGTGTGCTTTTTGTCCCCTAAGTAGAACAGCTTCAGCACAGCCTGTTGACGCTTACCCACCGCAGTGCTACTCTGCTTCCAGCTAGCGACTGATGGCTGACTTCTGTTGGAGGTGGAAGTGGAGGAGGAGGCAGCGGAGGAGGAGAAGTGGGGGTTGGAGCCAGTAACATAGCTGCTGGCGGAGACCCTGATGGATGTAGGGCCGCAATCCTGGGTGTGTGTAGCACATGTGCCATCCAAGAGTAGGACTCACTCCCGAGGGACGGCTGCCGACATCAGGCTGCGGAAGTCCTCCGTGTCCACAAGCCTAAATGGCAACATTTCAAGGACCAGTAATTTTGAAAGTTGTGCATTTAGTGCTATGGCCTGTGGGTGGGTGGATGGGTGGGTGGATATTTGCGCTTGCGTTCAAATGCATGTGTTATCGACATTTGGACGCATCTCTGGGACAGGGAAGCGGGTGTTGTTGCTGATGGTTCATGTGAAAGTCCAGGTGCAGGGCGAGGGGCATCCGGCTCTGCGCCTTCGACAGGGGATTGTCCAGCAGTGCATAACACAGATGAAGAGGAGGCAGTGGTGTTACCCGCAGACCCAGATTGTGGACCCAGGCATTCGGCCCACTAATTAGGGTGCTTGGATGCCATGTGGCGGATCATGCTGGGGTTGCTAGTGTTCACGCCCCGCCTCATTTTGGTACGGCACAGGTTGCAAACTACCACTTTTTTATCATCTGCACTTTCCTCAAAAAAGCTCCATACTGCGGAACACCTACCACTTGGCAAGGTATATTTACGCATAGGGGTGCTCAGTGTAATGGTTGCGGGCCTGTTTGGTGTGGGCGACGTCTCCCTTTTGCAACCCCACTGCCTCTTCCAGACTGTTAAGGTGCTGCGGATCCTTCTCCCTCTGTACTGATTTTCTTGCTCTGTGACCTCATCGTCCACCACCTCCTCTTTCACTTCCTCACTCTGCTCATCCCCCTGACTTGACCTAACCACAACCTCAGTGATTGACAACTGTGTCTCATCATCATCCACCTCGTGAACGAATGATTCTTGAGACTCTGAAGGCTCAAGAGGTTGAGAATCAGGGCACAATATCTCAGGTACCTCTTCAAGCGTGCTTGGTGAGAGAGCCAAACCAAGTACTGGCGATGAAAAGAGGTAATGTGAATATCTGAGTGTGGGATCACTTGTTTGGCCAGACGTGACATGGTGGGAGGAAGGAAGATCAGAGGGAGGATTCGGTTGACCAGACTGTTGGCTATAGAGACTGGACTTCGTTAAAGAGAGGGTGGTGCTTAACCAACTGGAAGCATTATCTTCTGCAATCCAAACGACCACCTGTTCACACTGGTCCGACTTGGACAGTGTTGTCCTGCGCCGCCCAGCTAAATTGGACATGAACCTTGGTTAAGGTGGATATTTTAGTTTTTTCTGGTGCACTTGCAGCAGGCATAGTTTCATTTCGCCCAGGGCCAAGGCCTCTGCTTGCACCATCAGCATCACGCCCACTTCCCAATCCCTTTGTGCTCGCCCTCTTTAAATTACTTTTTTCAGATTCTGTTCAGTACGGGATACAAAAACCCACAGATTGTGGACACTTTACTAGGCCCAGATTAATGGAAGTTGTAATATAAAGAGTGCTTTCAGATTCAGTTCAGTATGGGATACAAAAACCCACAGATTGTGGACAATTTACTTGGCCCAGATTAATGGAAATTGTAATATGCACACTTTTTTTCAGATTCAGTTCAGTATGGAATCCAAAAACCCAGATTGTGGACACTTTACTAGGCCCAGATTAATGGAAGTTGTTATATATACAGTGTTTTCAGATTCAGTTCAGTATTGGTTATAGAACACTATAGATTACGGACACTATATGAGGACTAGATTATTGGAATTTGTAATACTGACGGTGTTTTCTGAGGCAGGACAGTATTGGTTACAGAGAACAACACAGATTATGGACACTAGATGTGACCCAGATTATTAAAGAGTCAGTCTGCGGATGATGTACAGTATATGTCACTAATAGTTATAAAATAAAAATATGTTGCTGATGTGAAACACACACAATAGCCCTTAAAAGGATTTGGAGTTCTTTGAAAAGCTTTTGGCTAGAGATGAGCGAACAACTGGATGTTCGGGTTCGAGAAGTTCTGCCGAACTTCGACCCGAACTTTATCTCGAACCCGAACCCCATTAAAGTCAATGGGGACCCGAACTTTTGGGCACTAAAAAGGCTGTAAAATAGTCCAGGAAAGGGCTAGAGGGCTGCAAGAGGCAACAAAATGTAGGTAAATGCCCTGCAAACAAATGTGGATAGGGAAATGAATTAAAATAAAATAAAATAAATAAAAATGAACCAATATCAATTGGAGAGAGGTCCCATAGCAAAGAATCATGCGTCATATCACCCACCACTGGAGAAGGCCACTTTCAGTTATTTCGGCCCCAGCACCCAGACAGAGGAGAGATGTCCACAGCAAGGAATCATGCATCATATCACCCACCACTGGAGAAGGCCACTCAGTTATTTCGGCCCCAGCACCCAGACAGAGGAGAGAGGTCCCACAGCAAGGAATCATGCGCCATATCACCCACCACTGGAGAAGGCCACTTTCAGTTATTTCGGCCCCAGCACCCAGACAGAGGAGAGAGGTCCCACAGCAAGGAATAAGGCGTTATATCACCCACCACTGGAGAAGGCCACTTTCAGTTATTTTGGCCCCAGCACCCAGACAGAGGAGAGAGGTCCCACAGCAAGGAATCATATGTCATATCACCCACCACTGGAGAAGGCCACTTTCAGTTATTTCGGCCCCAGCACCCAGACAGAGGAGAGAGGTCCCACAGCAAGGAATCATGCGTCATATCACCCACCACTGGAGAAGGCCACTCAGTTATTTCGGCCCCAGCACCCAGACAGAGGAGAGAGGTCCCACAGCAAGGAATCATGCGTCATATCCCCCACCACTGGAGAAGGCCACTTTCAGTTATTTCGGCCCCAGCACCCAGACAGAGGAGAGAGGTCCCACAGCAAGGAATCATGCGTCATATCACCCACCGCTGGAGAAGGCCACTTTCAGTTATTTCGGCCCCAGCACCCAGACAGAGGAGAGAGGTCCCACAGCAAGGAATCATGCGTCATATCACCCACTGCTGGAGAAGGCCACTTTCAGTTATTTCGGCCCAGCACCCAGACCGAGGAGAGAGGTCCCACAGCAAGGAATCATGCGTCATTTCACCCACCACTAGAGAAGGCCACTTTCAGTTATTTAGGCCCCAGCACCCAGATAGAGGAGAGAGGTCCCACCACAAGGAATAAAGCGTCATATCACCCACCACTGGAGAAGGCCACTTTCAGTTATTTCGGCCCCACCACCCAGACAGAGGACAGGATTATTCAACTTTGGGTTGCACCGCAAGATCATGGTAAAGTTAAAAAAATGAGGATTCAATAAAGAAGTTCCCCGGAGTACAAGAATACATGGTTGAAGGGGAGGCAGTTATAAATGTTTATTCTGCACAAGGGAGGCACAAGGGATACACGTTCAGACAAAACGCTGGCTGCCGGGCAGGCCAGCACCTCCAAGGCATAAAATGCTAACTCTGGCCACGTGGACAATTTGGAGACCCAGAAGTTGAATGGGGCCGAACCATCAGTCAGTACGTGGAGGGGTGTGCAGACGTACTGTTCAACCATGTTAGTGAAATGCTGCCTCCTGCTAACACGTTCCGTATCAGGTGGTGGTGCAGTTAGCTGTGGCGTGGAGACAAAACTTTTCCACATTTCTGCCATGCTAACCCTGCCCTCAGAGGAGCTGGCCGTGACACTGCTGCGTTGGCGACCTCTTGCTCCTCCTCTGCCTTCGCCTTGGGCTTCCACCTGTTCCCCTGTGACATTTGGGAATGCTCTCAGGAGCGCGTCTACCAGCGTGCGCTTGTACTCGCGCATCTTCCTATCAGGCTCCAGTGCAGGAAGTAAGGTGGGCACATTGTCTTTGTACCGGGGATCCATCAGGGTGGCAACCCAGTAGTCCGCACACGTTAAAATGTGGGCAACTCTGCTGTCATTGCGCAGGCACTGCAGCATGTAGTCGCTCATGTGTGCCAGGCTCCCCAGAGGTAAGGACAAGCTGTCCTCTGTGGGAGGCGTATCGTCATCGTCCTCCGTATCCCCCCCAGCCACGCACCAGTGATGGGCCTGAGCTGTGTCGGGTGCCACCCCGCTGTGAACCTGCTTCATCCTCCTCCACCTCCTCCTCATCCTCCTCGTCCTCCAGTAGTGGGCCCTGGCTGGCCACATTTGTACCTTGCCTCTGCTGTTGCAAAAAACCTCCCTCTGAGCCACTTCTAACAGACTGGCCTGAAAGTGCTAAAAATGACCCCTCATCCTCCTCCTGGGCCACCTCCTCTTCCATCATCGCGCTAACACTTAGTTCACACTTTCGCGTAAAACGCCGCTTTCGAACGCGCAAAAAAACGCACAACAGTACAGGAACCATGCATTCCAATAGAGGTGGTTCACACTTGCGCGTTTTAATGCGCGTTTGTAGGCGCCTATAAATGTCCGACGCATAGGCAAGTATGTTCGCGTTAATTCGGGCGTTTATCCAGCGTTTGGTTCCAATAGACTTCAATGGGAAACGCCATAGGCGTGTTGTTCAGGCGTTTGTGCAGCGTAAAACGCGCCTATGGATGCGCGTTTTACAAAGTTTGCAACATGCTGAATCAGCCACCATGGAATGTCACACCTCTAAAGCACTCAGATTGGCCAAACTATATCATTGATCATTGGCCAACTATGCAGTCAATCACATAAACGCGCGTCAAACGCGCCTACACTATTTACCAAAACGCTTGAAAAAACGCGCCTACACGCCAGTCTTGAACGCACCAAAAACGCTAGGCTTCAAAACGCTCAGGTCTGAACCCAGTGTAAGCGTTTTCTCAAGGAGACATAGAAGTGGTATTGTAACGCTGATAAAGGTGTCATCGCCACTGGCCATGTTGGTGGAGTACTCGAAACAGCGCAACAGGGCACACAGGTCTCGCATGGAGGCCCAATCATTGGTAGTGAAGTGGTGCTGTTCCGCAGTGCGACTGACGCGTGCGTGCTGCAGCTGAAACTCCACTATGGCCTGCTGCTGCTCGCACAGTCTCTCCAGCATGTGCAAGGGGGAGTTCCACCTGGTGGGCACGTCGCATATGAGGCGGTGAGCGGGAAGGCCGAAGTTACGCTGTAGCGCAGACAGGCGAGCAGCGGCAGGATGTGAACGCCGGTAGCGCGCACAGACGGCCCGCACTTTATGCAGCAGCTCTGACATGTCAGGGTAGTTGTGAATGAACTTCTGCACCACCAAATTCAGCACATGCGCCAGGCAAGGGATGTGCGTCAAACCGGTTAGTCCCAGAGCTGCGACGAGATTTCTCCAATTATCGCACACCACCAGGCCGGGCTTGAGGCCCACCGGCAGAAACCACTCGTCGGTCTGTTGTTCAATACCCCGCCACAACTCCTGCGCGGTGTGGGGCCTGTCCCCCAAACATATGAGTTTCAGAATGGCCTGCTGACGTTTACCCCGGGCTGTGCTGAAGTTGGTGGTGAAGGTGTGTGGCTGACTGGATGAGCTGGTGGAAGCAGAGGAGGAGGAAGCCGAGTAGGAGGAGGAGGAAGAATGATGCCCTGCGATCCTTGGCGGCGGAAGGACGTGCGCCAAGGAACTCTCCACCTGGGGCCCAGCCACCACTACATTTACCCAGTGTGCAGTTAGGGAGATATAGCGTCCCTGGCCGTGCTTACTGGTCCACGTATCTGTGGTTAGGTGGACCTTGCCACAGATGGCGTTGCGCAGTGCACACTTGATTTTATCAAATACTTGGTTGTCTTGGAGAAGTAGTGGCGGCTGGGAACAACATACTGTAGGACAGCCATGGACATCAGCTGTTTGAAGCTGTCTGTGTCCAACAGCCTTAATGACAGCATTTCAAAGGCCAATAGTTTAGAAATGCTGCCATTCAGGCCCAAGGCTCGAGGGTGGCTAGGTGGGAATTTACGCTTTCTCTCCAAGGTTTTTGAGATGGAGAGCTGAACGCTGCCGTGTGACATGGTGGAGATGTTTGGTGACGCAGGTGGTGGTGTCGGTGGCACATCCACTGTTTGGTGGGTGGCAGATGCCAACGTTCCTCCCGAGGCGGAGAAACAGGCCGAGTCAGCAGCAGAATAGGGAGCAGGGGGAGCCTGAGTGAGTTCCTTGTTTTTAAGGTGTTTACACCACTGCAGTTCATGCTTTGCATGTAGATACCTGGTCATGCAGGTTGTGCTAAGGTTCAGAACATTAATGCCTCGCTTCAGGATCTGATGGCAAAGCGTGCAAACCACTCGGGTCTTGTCGTCGGCACATTGTTTAAAGAAGTGCCATGCCAGGGAACCCCTTGAAGCTGTCTTTGGGGTGCTCGGTCCCTGGTGGTGGTGCCCAGTAGCAGGCGAACTCTCTTGGCGGCGGTTGGTCTGCTTTTGCCCCCTGCTCCCTCTTTTGCTACTCTGTTGGCTCGGTCTCACCACTGCCTCTTCCTCTGAACTATGAAAGTCAGTGGCACGACCTTCATTCCATATGGGGTCTAGGACCTCATCGTCCCCTGCATCGTCTTCCACACAGTCTTCCTCCCTGACCTCCTGTTCGGTCTGCACACTGCAGAAAGACGCAGCAGTTGGCACCTGTGTTTCGTCATCATCAGAGACGTGCGGACTCCGATGAGGTGGTATTCCCATGTCCTCATCATCAGGAAACATCAGTGGTTGTGCATCAGTGCATTCTATGTCTTCCACCACTGGGGAAGGGCTAGGTGGATTCCCTTGGGAAACCCTGCCAGCAGAGTCTTCAAACAGCATAAGAGACTTCTGCATAACTTGAGGCTCAGACAGTTTCCCTGATATGCATGGGGGTGATGTGACAGACTGATGGGCTTGGTTTTCAGGCGCCACCTGTGCGCTTTCTGCAGAAGACTGGGTGGGAGATAATGTTGTGAACGTGCTGGATCCACTGTCGGCCACCCAATTGACTAGCGCCTGTACCTGCTCAGGCCTTACCATCCTTAGAACGGCATTGGGCCCAACCAAATATCGCTGTAAATTCTGGCGGGTACTGGAATCTGAGGTAGTTGGTTCACTAGGACATGTGGCTGTGGCAGAATGGCCACGTCCTCTCCCAGCACCAGAGGGTACACTAACACCACCACGACCGCGTCTGCGTCCCTTACTAGATGTTTTCCTCATTGTTACCGTTCACCAAGCACCACAATAAGAAAAAAAATATTTGGCCCAATGTATTGATTTCAAATTCAGGCCTTTTTTTACAGGCACCTAACACTATCTGCTTATTTTTTTATGTAGCGTATTAAACTAATCCAGGCACAACAGTAACCACTGATTTAGGGGAATATCTCTTTCAAGGCTAGTATTTAGGCCCTGGATGAAAGGTATCCTTTTATGGGCAGATTTACACTTGGCCTGCAACAGCTGGAACACCAGATTCAGGGTATTGCTATTTTGGCAATTGAATTTCACCCCAGAACAAAATATACCCTGTTACGGACAGATTTAAACTAGGCCTGCAACAGCTGGAACACCAGATTCAGGGTATTGCTATTTTGGCAATTGAATTTCACCCCAGAACAAAATATACCCTTTGTAGGACACTATGAAACTTGGCCAGCCACAGCTGAAACCACTGATTTATGGTATTGCTATTTTGGCTATTGAATTTCACCCCAGAACAAAATATATAATTTGCAGGACACTATGAAACTTGGCAAGCCACAGCTGAAACCACTGATTTATGGTATTGCTATTTTGACAATTGAATTTCACCCCAGAAAAAATATATGTTTTTGCGGACACTATGAAACTTGGCCAGCTACAGCTGAAACCACTGATTTACTGTATGGTATTGCTATTTTGGCAATTGAATTTCACCCCAGAACAAAATATACCCTTTGCAGGACACTATGAAACTTGGCCAGCCACAGCTGAAACCACTGATTTATGGTATTGCTATTTTGGCAATTGAATTTCACCCCAAAACAAAATATTTGTTTTGGCGGACACTATTATAGTTTGCCAGCCTGTGCTAGGACACCAGATTTTGGGAATTGCTATTTTGGCAGTTGAATTTCACCCCAGAACAAAATATATGTTTTGGCGGACACTATTATAGTTTTCCAGCCACAGCTGAAACCACTCATTTATGGTATTGCTATTTTGGCAAATGAATTTCACCCCAGAACAAAATATACCCTGTTACGGACAGATTTAAACTAGGCCTGCAACAGCTGGAACACCAGATTCAGGGTATTGCTATTTTGGCAATTGAATTTCACCCCAGAACAAAATATACCCTTTGCAGGACACTATGAAACTTGGCCAGCCACAGCTGAAACCACTGATTTATGGTATTGCTATTTTGGCTATTGAATTTCACCCCAGAACAAAATATATGTTTTTGTGGACACTATTATAGTTTGCCAGCCAGTGCTGGGACACCAGATTTAGGGGATTGCTATTTTGACAATTTAATTTCACCACAGAAAATAATCTATCCTTTGCCAGACAGCAGACAGTATTATACTTGGCTAGCCAAAGCTGGAACACCAGATTTAGGGGATTGGTATTTGGGCAATTGTATTTAACCCCTTAATAAAATATAGAAATTGCTATCCTGAGTTTCTAGGGGTGACAATTAGCACAGCCAAGCCCCTGATGTTGGATATAGCAAAAAAAAAAACTAATATTGATGGATTGATCGACTTGGTGGCAGCATGTTCTGGTGCACCACAAGTCACAAAATGGCCGCCGATCACCCCAGAAAATAAGTGACAGAAAAACGCTCTGTGCAGCCTAAAAGCCAGTGAGCAAGTAACTAGCAGAAGTTCAATCATTCACAGCTGTAGATCGATCACTTCATTAGGTGCTTTTGCTGACTTTTTCCTGCCTAATCTCGCCCTCACAGCAGCTGCGTCCTCTCCCTACACTAATCAGAGCAGTGTGACGTGCAGCGCTACGTGACTCCAGCTTAAATAGAGGCTGGGTCACATGCTGCACTTGGCCAATCACAGCCATGCCATTAGTAGGCATGGCTGTGATGGGCTCTTAGGGCAAGAAGTAAAATGCTAGCTGATTGGCTGCTGGGCAGACCTTCAGAAAGCGGGAAGTAATCGCCGAACAACGAACCCGAACTTTTTTGAAAATGTTCGGGTTCGGGTCCGTGTCCCGAACACCCCAAAATTCGGTACGAACCCGAACTATTCTCGAACTGTTCGCTCAACAATATTTGTCACCTAAGCAAATCAGTTTCAGCACGGACTGTTGCTGCTTCCCTACTGCCTTGCTAAACTGCTTCCAGCTACTGACTGATGGCTGACTGGTTCTGCAAGATGAGAATTCAGAGGTAGAAGTGGAGTAGGAGTAGGAGAAGGGGGGTTTGCTGGTGGTGATGAAAATCCTGATGGAATTGGGGCCCGCAATCCTTGGTGTAGCACCTGTGCCATCCCAGGGTACGACTAGCTACCGGCTTCCACAAGGTTCACCCAGTGTGCCGTCACGAAAATGTAGTGTCCGTGGCCAAATGCAATTGTCAGTGTGTCAGTCGTTAAGTGGACCTTCCCAATAACTGCTTTGGTCAGGGCACGGGTGATGTTACGGGACACAATTGCTGGTGTAATGTGGGGACCGCACACCAAGAAAAATAGTGGCGGCTGGGGACTGAGTAACGAGGGATGTCCAGCGCCATGAGGCTGAGAAAAGCATCAGTGTCCACAGGCCTAAATGGCAACATTTCCAGGGCCAGCAATTTTTAAACGTGTGCATTTAGTGCTATGTCCTGTGGGTGGGTGGCTGGGTATTTGCGCTTACGTTCAAAGGCCTGGGTTAAGGACATCTGTACGCGGGCCTGTTTGGTGTGGCCCACCTTCTCCCTTTTGCAATCCCACAGCCTCTTCCAGCCTGTTGCGGTGCTGTGGTTCCCTCCCCCTCTGTACTGCTGTCCTCGCTTGGCTTGCCGCCCACCTTCCCAGGTTGGGTCAGTGATGTCATCGTCCACCACCCACTCTTCCACTTCCTCACACGGGTTATCCTCCTGACTTGTGTTGTTGACCTAACAAGACCATCACTTATTGACAACTGTATCTCATCCGCATCATCCACCTCATGAAACACTAATTGCCATTCCCCACCGTCATCTTCTTCTGACTGTGGATGCTGAAGAGTTTGGGAATCCGTGCACAAGATCTCCTCATGTCCCTCTTCAGGGACGGTCAGCTCACCTCCAGGCCCTCACCTACAATATTTTAGAGGGTCAGCTCACCTGCAGGCCCTCACCTACAATACTTGAGATGGTCAGCTCACCTGCAGGCCCTCATCTACAATATTTTAGAGGGTCAGCTCACCTGCAGGCCCTCACCTACAATATTTGAGAGGGTCAGTGTGACTAATATCAGCAGCTCCTCTTATAACGCTAAAGCACTGATATAACCTCCAGAGACATGACATCATATGTGACTGATATCAGCCTCTCCTCTTATAACGCTCCAGCGCTGGTATAACCTCCAGAGACATTACATAATATGTGTAAACAGCTAGAGAAGTTTGATAGACAGGCACTCCGGCAAATGGAATTACACGAAATACAATGCAAACGATATTTGATGTATTTAAAATATATGTTATATACTTTTATTTTAAGTTTCAGCTAAAAGTTTGAAAAATGGGTATGTGTAAAAAAAGAAAAATATGTAAAAATATATTTATTTAGAGAGATATATAAAAGGGTTATTTTTATAGAAAAATAAAAATGACAAAAAATAAAAGATAAAAATAAAAATAATAAAAAATATAGTCAATGTTGGAATATTCTTAGTGTCTTTGGTATGTCCAGATATAGGGTGTATCCAGAATTATAGGATCTCCCCTGCTATTGGTAAAGAAAGTCACTGGTTATCCATAACTTGGAGGGAGAATTTGTGGGAAGAAAATGAGAATGGAAAATAGAAGAGAAAAAATTGAATCCCTTTGGGGTGATCCCTTCAGATTGGTGGGGAGCTGGGATTTGTAGTGGAACTACGTAATAGCGTTTGTTCAGTAAGAACAAGCGTTTGTTCAGTAAGTTCAGTAGTGGTCCGCCTATTTTGGATTTTAGGGGATACAGCCGTTAATTATAGCCCCCTTGAGAGCGATAGGTTGACTAAAGTATAGTTAGTATTTATGCTTGGGGTATTGCGGTAGGGGGCATGCGCTACCTAAGTGTGGCGTCCCACACTGTAGCGGTGCTATGCCTGAGTACCTTCCAGTCCCCCGTAGTCTGTCCTCCGTGGTCCTCTGTTATTGTTTGGCGGCTGTTCCTGGGCGCAGTCCGTAGGTAATGCGCGTCTCCACTGTTTGGCATTCCACGTGGTGGTGACGTCACCGGATATGATGATTCTCCCGGTCAGCTGAGTGTCCGCTTGTGACGTATCTCTGTGGGCGTTCCTATAGTCTTCTTGATCCGGGATATGAAGGGTTACCATACGCGTTTCGGGGAGTGTCCTTCCCCCTTCATCCCCTTCAATAGAGAATGGGACAACTTTTTACTGGCCCAATCTTTGGCATTGATTGAACTAATCATTAAAAGAAGAGTAGAGATATTAGAGGAAGTCACAAAAGAAATAAACAACCTTAAGGACACTATAGACAAATTAACGCAAAACGAAGAATTCAATATATGGCGGGATAGACTAGTGTTGAGCGCGAATATTCGAATAGCGAATTTTTTTTGCGAATATTGGCACTTCGCTAATTCGTGAATTTTTCGAATACAGCGCTATAAATTCGCTATTTCGAATACTCGTTTTTTTTTGTTTTTTTTTAGTTATATTTTTTTCTTTCCCACTTCCCAAAAGTAGTTCTTACCTGTCCTGAGGATTCCTGGCTTCCTGGCTGCTCCAGTCAGTGCCCGTTGCCGCTTCTGCCGACTTCCGTGCTCATGGAGCGTCCCCATCACTATGGGGACTTCTCCATATACTAAAATGTACTGTCGGATTTGAGAATTACGTTGAAATCGCAATGCGATTAATTCAAGTTATATTAATCGCATTGCGATTACAACTTAGCAGTGCACTGCTATCTTACATATTAGGCTAGAATTAACGAATATGGAATATAGCAGCAGTGCTAAGTAGAAATCGCAATGTGATTACTCCAAGTTACATTAATCGCATTGCGATTTCAATTAGCACTGCTATAATATATTCCATATTCGTTAACTTCGTTAATTCTAGCAAGCTTACCCATTATAAACCCAGCTCGAAGTTGAAATCGCAATGCGATTAATACAACTTGAAGTAATCGCATTGCGATTTCTATTTAGCACTGCTGCTATATTCCATATTCGTTAATTCTAGCCTAATATGTAAGATAGCAGTGCACTGCTAGGTTGTAATCGCAATGTGATTAATATAACTTGAATTAATCGCATTGCGATTTCAACAGACATGGTTTACTATGGTTGCTAAAACGAAGATGGAGAATACTTCGTTATCTTCGTTTTGAGGAATATGACGAATACATTCGTCATATTCGCTAATTCTACCAAGCCAACCATAGTAAACCATGTCTAAGTAGAAATCGCAATGCGATTAATTCAAGTTATATTAATCGCATTGCGATTTCAACGTAATTTTCAAATCCGACAGTACATTTTAGTATGGAGACGTTCTTGACTTGGTAGAATTAGCGAATATGACGAATGTATTCGTCATATTCCTCAAAACGAAGATAACGAAGTATTCTCCATCTTCGTTTTAGCAACCTATTTGTCAACTTCGCTAATTCTAGCAATCAAATAGGTAGGTTGAATGACTATAGAGACAGCTGTGTTTAATTCGCTATGCGATTATATATATATATTTTTTTTAATAAATAGAATAATTATAATAATTAGCAAGTAATATAATTATTCTATTAAAAAAAGCTAAGTAATATAATCACATAGCGAATTAAACACAGCTGTCTCTATAGTCATTCAACCCTCCTATTTGATTGCTAGAATTAGTGAAGTTGACAAATAGGTTGCTAAAACGAAGATGGAGAATACTTCGTTATCTTCGTTTTGAGGAATATGACGAATACATTCGTCATATTCGTCATCTTCGCTATAATTCTAGATATGAAACCAATAGGAAATTAGCCTAAGTTAAAATCGCAATACGCGATTATTTAAATCGCATATTAATCGCGATAACTAGAATAATGACGAATATTCGATTTCGACGAATATGAAACGAATATTCTTTCGAATATTCGTGAATTTCGTTGAAATCGAATATGGCACCTGCCGCTCATCACTAGGATAGACTCTACAAAAGTCTAGATAGACTAGAACAAGAAATTATAGATAAGAAAACTAAAAAATTCAAAAACCATAACAGCACAACCCAAATCACCAACCAAACCAACCAAACAAAAGATACTCAGGACACCGCAAGAAGAAATAAACCAGATGACAATGAACAAATTAAAAAAGGCCTCACAGTTGCACCGCCCAAATATAGTATCCCGACCACAAATAGATTTGAAACACTCACCAGTGAGCATTTTTTAGACAAAACACCCCCCCCACCACAAGACAAGAATACGAAGTTGGCACTCAAAATCACCAAACCACACACAACAATAAACCCCCACCACCTCTCACCAATACAATTTAAGATATCGACAGGACAACCAAGACTGGAACAACAAGCACAACCACTGGCACAAACCCCAAACGACCAGAGCTCCATATCAACACCATAGACACCCTCAATTGACTCCCCCAAGACATCACTCTCACCAACCACGAAGAGACGAAAGAAAAAGATAATAAGAGGTAGGGGTAAATCGAAGATAACACAACAAAGCACAACTCCTAACCAAGGCGCTATCATCAACTTTAGTAAAGTAGAATTAACCCCAGCCCAATCTAAACTTCTAAACAAAAGTCTTAAATTCGCCCCCACCAATAAACTAAATAAATTTCAAACATATATCGGAGTAGAGAAGTTTATAAGAAAACTTTGTCTGAAAAAATACTTCCTAAAAAACCCAATAGAACAGTCAATACATCCAGACGGCGGATATAAGCATACCAATCTAAAACAAAAGTCTACCCTATTCCCCAAACAAGAGATAGGTCAAGAGATTGCCACATTCAGGAAATCAGTTGAATCAGACATCAGAAAGCTGAATATTAGTAATAAAAACCCTACTAACAACTTATCCAATCATGAAATCAAAGCAATTAAATCACTACAAGCACAAAACTCCATCACCATAAGGCCGGCGGACAAAGGGGGCGGCATAGTGATCCTGGACACCGAAAAATACAACGAGGAATGCAGAACACAACTATCCGATTTATCAACTTACAAAAAACTCACCAAAGACCCAACCAAAGATTTCTCTAAAACACTCAATCACCTCTGTCAAAAAGGGAAAGAAATTGGCATCCTACTTGAACAAGAAGCCAAATTTATTTTAACTACTGAACAGAAAATCCCGGTATTTTATTGTTTACCCAAAGTACACAAAAATCCAGATAACCCCCCAGGACGCCTGATCATTTCAGGAATTGGGTCCTTAACTTCAAACTTGTCAAAGTACATTGACACACTGTTACAAATTGCTGTAAAAAACACCAGATCCTACGTCAAAGATAGCACACAGATCATCAAAATTTTAGAAGATAGCACGTCATGCTTGACAAAGGCTTACCCGCCGAAACGTTGCATCTGGAATAAATCACACATTTTGGACGTGCTGTCTCCATTTTTTATTTTTTCAAAATCTTGTTTGGACTATTGACGTACAAGGGGACTTTTACCACCCCCTGGAGGCGAGCACCCGCTGCTCACAGGAAACAAGGACTGCTGTTCATCCCTGTTTTTCTACAAAATTTTAGAAGAACTGACTTATGACCCGACATGGACCCTAGGGACGTTAGATGTACAATCCCTTTATACTTCCATTGACCACACAGATGGCCTAACAGCAATGAGCAAACAACTAGAAAAAAACAGAATATTCCCCACAGAACAAGTAAACTTCCTAGTAGAAGGGGCAAAACATATCTTAACTCATAATTATTTTTCCTTTGAGGATGATTTCTTCCTCCAAATAAGGGAAACTGCGATGGGCACCAGGTTTGCTCCCAGTTATGCTAATTTATTTATGTCCCAGTGGGAGGAACAATATGTAGACCACAGGCTGGGGGTGAGCCTGGTGCTCTGGTTATGTTTCATAGATGACGTCATATTCATCTGGAGGGGAAATGAGGAGGAACTTAACGAATTCTTTAATTGTATCAACGACAATGCAGTCAATCTAAAATTCACATCCAATACCAGCAAATCCCACATAGAATTTTTAGATTTACACATCAAAATTCAAGGTGAGCGTCTAATCTGCAGCAAATACCAGAAACCCACGTCCAAAAATAGTTTTATACTATACTCAAGTTGTCACCTACCTAGGTGGCTACTCAACATTCCGGGTAGCCAATTTAGGAGACTTAAAAGAAACTGTACTGAGAATGAGACCTTTGAACAAGAAGCCACAACAATGACACAACAATTCACAGCTAAGAAATATACAATCCATCAAATCAAGAAATCACTAAACACTACGAGAGACATAGAGAGAATGACCTTCCTACATACAGAGCCCAAAGAAAGTAATAAATTGGTGACAAACGAGAAAGACATAACCCCCAAAATAATCCTTCCTTTCAATAAAAATTATAAATCAATTGAAAAAAATCATCAACACTCACTGGCACTTTTTACAACATGACAAAATAATAGGTTCCATCCTCACCACAAGACCACAAATCGTATACACCAAAGCACCCAACCTAAAACGAAAAATAGCACCAACAATAAAACCACGCACAAACTGAAAATCCCAATCCCTAGGAGGATGGCTGAAATTAAAAGGGTTTTTCAGATGTGAAAGATGCTCGAATTGTAAAATCACATCCTTTAGTAAAACCACGAATACTATCACCTCCACTTCTGGTCACTATAAACACGAAATCAAACAAGCCTTAACCTGCAACAGCACAAGCGTAATATATGTAATCAAATGCCCATGCAATAAACTCTATATAGGAAGAACTAAAAGGACCTTAAGAACAAGAATAGCTGAACATATGAATAAAATAAAATCAGGCTTCGAAAAACATACACTTTTAAGGCATTTCAAAAAATGGTATCTCGTTCGCGGCCATCGAGAGGAGGTGACCACATTAGAAAAATGTCACGTATAGAATCTAGATACATCTTTGAATTTAACACCATTATCCCAGAAGGCCTCAATTCTGAACTGGAAATTTTTGGCTTCCTCTGATTGGGTGTGGGGCCCCCGGGTCGATGTGGGGTCGCAGTCCAGCTGTCTACCAGCACTGAGACCCCCCCTCGGCCGTGGGCCTCCATCCAACTCTCTACCATTAAAACGACCATTAAAAATACAAAGAAGAAGATCACTATATGAATCACACCAACATATCAATATATTGTAAATAGGACTCACTAATTTACCACAAACCAGTAATACATCCAAAACGATTATAATTAACCTCTTAACACCGCTACCCCCAGCCAGATTTAATATAAAGAATCACACACCATATATAAAAATGTTTTTTATCCCTTTTTATCCTTTATATTTATCCTCACTCCAACTACATACATATCACTTATAATAGACCTATATAACTATTAACTACTCCCAATGAAGAATCACTACATCAATCAACTAATGATAACCAGTCAACTTTACTCCAGGTGATAACTGTATACCCTAATTGACCAATTGATTAGATAATTATAGCCAGCCAGATGGTATATAATGCCCAAACCAGGAACATGCAGGCACCACTGATGAAGGGGAAGGACATTCCCCGAAACGCGTATGGTAACCCTGCATATCCCGGATCAAGAATATAGGAACGCCCACGGAGATACGTCACAAGCAGACACTCAGCTGACCGGGAGAATCATCATATCTGGTGACGTCACCACCATGTGGAACGCCAAACAGTGGAGACACGCATTACCTACGGACTGCGGGGGACTGGAAGGTACTCAGGCATAACACCGCTACAGTGTGGGACGCCACACTTAGGTAGCGCATGCTCCCTACCGCAATACCCCAAGCATAAATACTAGCTATACTTTAGTCAACCTATCGCTCTCAAGGGGGCTATAATTAACGGCTGTATCCCCCAAAATCCAAAATAGGCGGACCACTACTGAACTTACTAAACAAACGCTTGTTCTTACTGAACAAACGCTATTACGTAGTTCCACTACAAATCCCAGCTCCCCACCAATCTGAAGGGATCACCCCAAAGGGATTCAATTTTTTCTCTTCTATTTTCCATTCTAATTTTCTTCCCACAAATTCTCCCTCCAAGTTATGGATAACCAGTGACTTTCTTTACCAATAGCAGGGGAGATCCTATATTTCTGGATACACCCTATATCTGGACATACCAAAGACACCAAGAATATTCCAACATTGACTATATTTTTTATTATTTTTATCTTTATTTTTTGTCATTTTTATTTTTCTATAAAAATAACCCTTTTATATATCTCTCAAAATAAATATATTTTTACATATTTTTCTTTTTTTACACATACCCATTTTTCGAACTTTTAACTGAAACTTAATATAAAAGTATATAACATATATTTAAAATACATCAAATATCGTTTGCATTGTATTTTGTGTAATTCCATTTGCCAGAGTGCCTGTCTATCAAACTTCTCTAGCTGTTTACACTTTTCTCTGGGTTTGGGTGAACCAATTAGACAGCTGCACCTCATCCCCTACACTAGCCAGGTGAGCCACCTCAACAACTTACGCTTTAATACTTATTACATCATATGTGACTGATATCAGCCGCTCCTCTTATATGCTCCAGCACTGATATAACCCCCAGAGACATTACATCAGATGTGACTGATATCAGCCGCTCCTCTTATAACATTCCATTACTAATATAATCTCCAGAGACATTACCTCATATGTTACTGATATAAGCCGCTCCTCTTATACCGCTACAGCACTGATATAACCTCCAGAGACATTACATCATATGTGACTGATATCAGCCGCTTCTTTTATAACGCTCCAGCACTGAGATGTCAGAAGGTAAGATGGTTGGTGGGCAGGGATCTGTGATGAGGCAAGGGCAACAGGGGGACACTAGAGTTGCAGGGGCTCTGTGAGGTCAGCGGGCACAGAATTACACTAGAACACAGGTGATAGGCAGCACCTTCAGGACTGCACTTTGACAGGGCCGGGCATAGAAAAATGTGGACACGCCAAGCACTGGCTTCTCCTAAAGTCAAAGTGCAGAGGCTGTGGCAGTTGCAGAGAGGGAGCAGAGCCTGTATGTGCCCCTGTTGCTCCTAGAGGCTCATTTGCATATATTTAAACCAAATTTTTCTCAGTAAACCGGGCCAAGTGCATATGTAACAGGTCAGCCAGTGTCATAGGTACAAATCTGCTGACAGATGCCCTTTAACCTCCATCTAGTGTACAATCTGATAATGAGCAAATAGCCGTACCCCTTGAATCAATATCATATGGTAGGGGTTAACTAGGAAATGATGCAATATTTGTGCTACACACAGCAAAAATGTGATTTACTAAAAACAGATAGCGCTTAGGAAAAAACAATAAATCTTTATTGGGGTACAAGGGATCAAAAAGAGCTATCTGTGCTAGATAACTGTAAATGTATAACGTTGCAATATTAATATACCAGGGTGTGGTTTGATCCAGTGTGACCAATGCCTAATAGCTCCCTGTTTGCACCGCTATATAGTAGAAAGATATGTGCGGTTAGGGTGGCTGCCGCTGCGCTGGTTATATCATAATTCAACCGCTAGCAGCTGGCATCACAGTACTCCCAGACTAACCCTACAAAAAATCTCATGTGAGGCCGCTAATATTCTAATACTGATATAAATCGCTCAGCTCTCTGTATTCACAGCTCAACGCGTTTCCTCGCCCTATTGCGGGCATCTCATCAGGAGCTATCAAGAGAGAAAAGGATCGCATTCACATTGTAGACATCGCGCGCCACTGATGGCGTGCACGCGATACAAGCCTCCGACGCTAGTACGGCCGTCACACTGGATCAAACTGCACCCTGGTATATTAATATTGCAACGTTATATATTTATAGTTATCTAGCACAGATAGCTCTTTTTGATCCCTTGTACCCCAATAAAGATTTATTGTTTTTTCCTAAGCGCTATCTGTTTTTAGTAAATCCAATATCATATGGTACCCAAATGCCAGTGCCAAACATTGAGCAAATATAACTTCCATAACATTGTCCACAAAAATAGTATGGTATACAATGCTTAGTATCAGTGTCACATCATGTAAATATTACTGTGCAGTGCTAAAATAACACCGATATAAAGTAAGCTACATAGAAATAATGTATTTTTCTGTTACAGTACAATGTCAATATATTTTACACTGATATATGATACAAATATTGTCCCCATACCCATCAGTTTTTGTCCCCAGTTGTCTCACAAACTTAGGGCCAGCTTCATAGGAAGCCAATTACCAAACCCTATTTGTATATTTTTTGATTGTGAGAAGAAATTGGAGAATGCAGGTAAACTCATGGAAACACAAAAATAAGTCAAAAATCCCATGTAGCAGTTGCCCTTCATTATCATAGATAATGGTGATTTGTGGTGATTTCAAGAAGCAGGGGCTGGACCATCTATGGGGCTTCACTTTGCAAGGACAGTTAATGCACTGTATGCGATTGAATGTGGGTGCATATACACAAAGTTTTATATATTTAAGCTGGCTGCATCTTCACAAAACAATGCAAACTCGTTCAGTTACTAAGAGAGAATTTTATTTTACCTGCTTTTTATACTGTAATTATATTATTCTTTATCAGATCTTCATATGCATTGCTTTTTTTTCTAATAGCTTTCTCTTTACTAATATTAATTATATTTTTTCTTAGGAAGCTGGCAAAATCCACACTAGTTCTGATCCTGGTGTTTGGTGTCCATTATATTGTGTTTGTGTGTTTACCGCACACATTTACTGGGTTAGCCTGGGAAATTCGAATGCACTTTGAACTGTTCTTCAACTCATTTCAGGTACAATATATACAGTATATATATATAATAGTTGTGCTATTATGTTATTATTTAATTTAATTCTAAAATGTAACACCTGTACGTGTAGTCACTGCCATTTACATACAAGAATATTGTTTTAATACATCCCAAATCTGTTGGTTGGCATATCATTCTATCAAATCAACGCACACAATGTTGAATATATTACTGAAGACTAGAGCTGTCATTTTACCATTTAAAAAGGTTGTATTACTTCAGCAAATGGCATTTATCATGTAGACAACATTAATACAGGGCACTTACTAATGTATTGTGATTGTCCATGTTGCATCCTTTGCTGGTTTGATTAATTTTTCCATCACATTATACAATACGTGTTTCCATGGTTATGGTCACCCTGCAACCCATCAGCAGTGGTCATGGTTGCACAGTATAGGAAATGCACCAGCCTATGTGCACTCCCACAGTCCCAGCTACCAGAGAGGCCAGTGCTTTTTCCTATAGTGTGCAAGCACGGCCACCACTGATGGATTGCAGGGTAGTCATAACCATGGATACGAGCAGTGTATAACTAAATGTTCTAAAAACGAATATTTAGAATATAGTGCTATGTGTTCGTAAAAAAACGAATATTCGGTTTTTTTTTTTTTTCCCAATCTGAACCAAAGATATCGTTAACGATGATAGAGAATATAGCGCCATGTTCTCTATCTTCAGTAATTCTGGCAAGCCAACCGATAGAAAAATTATACCCCGTTCAAAGTTCCACTCGCAGTACGCGTCTATTACATTACGTAATATTTGCGTACTGCGAATGAAACTTTGAACAGGGTATAACTTTCCTATTGGTTGGCTTGCTAGAATTAAAGAATATAGAGAATTTAGCGCTATATTCGTTATGTTTGTTAATTCTAGATAGCCAACCAATAGGAAAGTTGCCTTTATACCCCGTTCAAGTTCAATTCGCAATACGCGAATAATTAAATTGCATATTATTCGAGATAAATTGTCACGAGGGTGTCACGACCTATCACTGACCCTGTTGTACCTGGGGTCAGAAGGTCACAGCGGGTGGCTACGCGCTCAATTTCTCAAGAGATCGCTCCATGATCTGATGGCGAGAATAGATTCCGGTCCAGGTTTTCCTACTTAGGTTTACGATCCTTTTTGTCCAATGTAGGAATCTGTAGCTTTTCCTTTCAGCTGTTCTTTGTCAGCCACTCCCAGCTACTATATATTCTCCCTTTCTGCTTCCCTTGTTGCCAGATATAGACATTCCTTCCAGATCTTATGTTCTGACCACAGGTGGAAAACTGTTGCTGCAGAACTGTTGGATCTCCGGTTCACTCCTGTTGTTGTTGTCTCCCTTCGGGGATTGTTTGTGCTGTTTGTGTTGTTTGTCCTTTCCCTGTTGTTACCCTAGGTGTCAGTGGTGAAGACTAGTGCTTATTTCAGGGTAAGCCAGGGACGAGGCACGTGATCAGCATATGGGTTAGCAGCCCTTCTAGGGTTGTCAGGGCAGCCAGGTGCCAGTGGCAGGCCAGCTAGGGGTCACTACTCCTCCCTCTCCCTAGTGGAAGGGTACTCCTTTTCCCTCCCCTCTGCACTGTATGTCTCTTACCTGCCATCTCAGAGGTGACACCTAAATATTGTAAATAGTGAAAACCATGGTGAAAATCTTACATACTGATGACTTAAAATCCACACTGCATGTCATTATGACACACAATTTTCTTTGTAGCATGTGGATATGATTAATTGAAATTAGAAATGAGCGAGTCACAAGTTGGTTCAGTTTGAATTCGACAAATTTTTAAAAACTGTAAATTTGGATCCAAATTAGTGATGAGCGAGCATGCTCAGCCGAGTATTGGTTCGGCTGGAGCATTGATATGCTCGGCGCTTGGCTTTACTCGGCCGAGCACCACGTGTACTCGTCGCATTGCTCGAGTCTCCTCCCCACACGTTTGGCGCATTCTAAGCAGCCAATCAAGGTCCAGGTAAGTAATTCCCCTCAGTGTAAGGCCATAGCTATGTTAGCTGTAACCCTTACACTGATAGGCTGACCAGAACACGTGATACCATTTTATTTAGGAGCTGAGGTCCGGTGCTACGCTTATTGAGCATCAGAGAGAGCAGACAGTAGGCAGGGACAGATAGCGTTTTGCTCTAAACTTACTGATTTTACTCCAAAAACCTTATTGAAAGACTGAACAGTCCTTTTAAGAACTACAGCGTGTGTTTGACAGCAGTGCAGCACCTTTTTTTTAAAAAAAGGAGTTTGCTTCAGCACTATCAGGCATCACCAGGAAGGGATAGCGCAGGGCTTGAAAATTGCTTTTTTAACTACCCAAACTTCTAAAAGACAGAAAGATTTCAGATTAGTGACATCTACAATTAACCATCATAAAGCAGTGTGTTGGGCAGACATTATAAAAAGGGGCTTATTCACTACAGTGTGCCTGGTACTGAGATATACACTGCACCATCATAAAGAAGTGTGTTGGGCAAACATTATAAAAAGGGGCTTATTCACTACAGTATGCCTGGTACTGAGATATACACTGCACCATCAGAGAAATTATTTTTTCTTGGGAAATTAACCTAATCCGCAACCATTATATTAATTACTCCAGCAGAGAGTGATTTATATTTTGGCCATAGTTAACTAGTTTTGAGCACATCTGTATGTGCGTTTAGGCCGCAACCGTATATACAGTATTCCAGCAGTGAATACATTTCTTTATTTGGGACAAATTTGTATCCAATATAGAAATACATCCGATTACAGTGTGTATTGAAAAATTACATTATCTCTGGCCTTGTGTAGTGCCCAAAATCTGTATTTTTCTGTATCTAGTACCTTACTGCAAGTCAATACAGTGTGTATTATAAAAATTACATTATCTCTGGACTGGTGTAGTACCCAAAATCTGTATTTTTCTGTATGAAGTACTGTCCTGCATCAGAAAATTGTGTCTTTAGCGGACAGTAAAACAATCTGCGCCACATCTACAGACAAAACCATTATTATGAAGAAGGCGAGCACAAAGGGACGGGAAAGTGGGTGTGATGCTGATAGTGCAAGCAGAGGCCGTGGCCCTGGGCGCAATGAAACTGTGCCTGCTGCCAGTGCACCAGAAAAAACAAAAAAATCCACCTTACCCAGCTTCATGTCCAACTCAGCTGGGCAGCGCAGGACAACACTGTCCAAGTCGGACCAGTGCGAACAGGTGGTTGGTTGGATTGAAGAAGATAATGCTTCCAGTTGGTTAAGCACCACCCTCTCTTCCACGAAGTACAGTATCTGTAGCCAAAAGTCTGGTCAACCGAATCCTCACTCTGATCCTCCTTCCTCCCACTATGTCACGTCTGGCCAAACAAGTGATCCCACACTCGGATATTCACATGACCTCTTTTCATCGCCAGTACTTGGTTTGGCTCTCTCGCCAAGTACGCTTGAAGAGTACTCCAAGTACGCTTCACAGTCTCAAGAAGATGACGGTGGTGAACCACAATCATTCGTTCACGAGGTGGATGATAATGAGACACTGTAAGGAAATTGGACCCTTCGCTAGGTACCCCTGGTACCGGACTCCAGTGGTCAGCTTGGGTTAAGTCTTACTGGTACCAGGAGAGATATTTCTCAGCAGCAAATAAATGACAGACACAGGTATCACTGAGAAATACTCTAACTTTATTGAGGGTGGGGTAACATATATATAGCAAGGGGGACGGGGGAATCAACAACCAATAAGATGAAGACACACGTACTATAAGAAAAGTTACTGTTACAAAGATATTGACCTTTGCTACATTTCTTAGAAGTGAGGAACAAGATGAAAATAACGGGATGCAGCCAGATCATCCACAGCTCAAGGCCTCAGACACATAGCTTACAGTGTTAACCCTTCAATCCCCTCTTAGAACCATTTAATTTTCATATAATATGGTTCTTTTTCTTCTTTTCTCTATACACCGCCAACTATTCCCGATACCCCTCTGGGGAATGGGCATCTGATTCGGAGGGTAAAGCCTAATAAAAGGACATATTGGTCATGCCCTTAATAAGCATTTTCTTTACACAGGGTATGACACACAAAGCAATTACAGCTATCAATATAATAGCAATAAGAATCATGAGGCCTATTTGCACAATTGCCCGTTTCCAGTTACTAAAACATCCAAAGTACTGGTCCCATGGATTGTTCAATCCTGAATTTTGTTTTAATTGACCTGACAAGTGTTCTAATTTTTGTATGGCTACTGTCACCTTACCATTTGGACCAGTGTTATTGGGGATGAAAGTGCAACATGAGGTGGGATGAACCAGCACCTTACACACACCACCTTTTTCTGCCAGTATCATGTCTAGCACCATCCTATTCTGGAATGTCATAATAGAATCAGCCTGCAATTGATCCGCTACCCCTTATAAAGCATCTCTTGTATAGTTAACAAACCTTTGTTGATTATAGTAGATATAATTAATCCAATCTACATTTTTATTTACAGTGATAATAGGGATGATGGATTCAAAACCAGAGGCTACTTGATCCCTGGCCTTGAATTCATCGGGGACCCCTCTTGGGACCCCTATAGCGTCTATGTACACATGTGGGTCAAAGCTTGATTTAAGTGTCCGTTTTTCGCCCTTAACTTTACCTTTTCCTTGAGGAGTTCCGATTCTTAAAAGATATGCATGTTCATGATAGCTTTGGCTAAGGCACATTCACTTGCCAATTTCCTTCTAATCTGGATCTTATCTTTCTATCTCCACATATCCAGTACATACCTGATTTTGAGTTAGTGATTGATTGGTAGTACTATAATTGGCACAATACCCTTTAGTAAAATTTCCCTGCTGTCTACCTTTGTTTCCACCTGTGTACCATGTGTAATTTCCTGGATATGTGTGTATAACAGCCCCAGGGTGAGGGGTCTTTGCTACAAGAGGGTATTTTTGTTTTTAATAAGATCATTAGTAGCCCCATAGTCAGAATGGACCATCTGTGCTATTTCCCAGAATTGAGGGAGTGCATCCTGGTGGAGGTCAGAGCTGTCTGCTCCCGTTAGTACCTCACTTTGTCCATTTTCGAGGTCAGGGCTGTCTGCCCCCGTTATTACCTCCTTTTGGGGCGCCTCTTTTACCAACTTCACTCTGGTGGCCTGTATCCAGGTGGGTGTTTACTCTGTGAGATCTGCTGTATGGGTCACAGCTACCACGGTGGTGGGAGGTCCATAGGTGAAGTCCCCTGGAGCTTTTCCTTTCTTTAGGTTTTTCACTAGAACTCTGTCTCCAACTTGAAAAGGGTGAGTTGGTTCCTGTGGAAGACAAGGAGACTTACAAGCAACTTTTTCTTCAGTTTCACTTAGGACCTTTATTAGTTTGGTAACATACTCTTCTCTGAGATCCATATCCCCTTCCTGCACTACCAGTGGGTGCTTAGGGGTGGGGAATGGCCTACCCATGAGTATCTCAAATGGTGACATTCCTAGTTTCTTATTAGGTGTCATCCTTATTTACCTTTGAGGTGAAGGCCGGCCCCTGGTCAGATTCAATCACCAGTGGGCAGCCCCATCTTGGAATGATGATCTGTGTGAGTATCCTTGCTACTGTTTTTGCATCTTCTGATTTTGTAGGGTAGACCTCTGGCCATCTTGAAAACATGTCAACTATGACCAAGGCGTATTCCTGTTTCCCTTTCTGCCTAGGTATGTGTGTGTAAAATCTACCTGCAAATGTGTGAAAGGAGTGGTGGGGTAGTCAAGATGTTGGTGTGGGATCGCTTGGGTTTAAATTCTAGCACCCCCAACAGGCCCAAACCCCTGGCGATCTGTCTTCTGTCTGCTTAGCACCCCGCCCACACACACACACATATTTGCATACATATTTGCATACATATCCCCCCATCAGTGTCCTCCACACATCCCCCCATCAGTGTCCTCCACACATCCCCCATCAGTGTCCTCCACACATCCCCCCATCAGTGTCCTCCACACACACCCTCATCAGTGTCCTCCACACACACCCTCATCAGTGTCCTCCACACATCCCCCCATCAGTGTCCTCCACACATCCCCCCATCAGTGTCCTCCACACATCCCCCCATCAGTATCCTCCACACATCCCCCCATCAGTGTCCTCCACACATCTCCCCATCAGTGTCCTCCACACATCCCCCCATCAGTGTCCTCCACACATCCCCCCATCAGTGTCCTCCACACATCCCCTCATCAGTGTCCTCCACACATCCCCCCATCAGTGTCCTCCACACACACCCTCATCAGTGTATAAATATATATTATCATACTTCTGATATACATGAATGCATAATTTAGCCTCTATTTCGAAAAGGTTTCCACGAGGACTCGAACTCACAACCTTTCACATCAGAGGCAAAAACCCTAACCACTGAGCTATAAAGCTCAATGCTAAATTGTGTTGGAAAAACCTCATAGTAGTGTATCATGTATTAGGTATTCTTATACAGCAGAAGTATAATTAAATAAAAAAAAATGTGTAATTACTATATATATATATATATATATATATATATATATATATATATATATATATAGAAATTACACATTTATTTTGTGTCATACATTTTTTTTTACAATTACTGAAAAAAAAATATGTAAATTATACATCTGCTGTATAGGAATAACTAATACTTGATAAACTACTATGAGGTTTTTCTAACACAGTTTACCATTGAGCTCCATAGCTCAGTGTTTAGTGTTCTTGCCTCTGATATGAAAGGTCATCACTGCAATGTTTTATGCGGTTCGCTCGGCTTCCGGCCCTCGCCTCTAATGTTTCATGTGGTCTGCTCACCTATAGGCCATCACTACAATGTTTTATGGGGTTCGCTCGGCTTCCGGCCCTTACCTCTAATGTTTTATACGGTCTGCTCACCTGTAGACCATTACTGCAATGTTTTATGGGGTTCGCTCGGCTTCAGGCCCTCATCTCTAATGGTGGCAACCTTTCAGAAATAGAAGCTAAATTAGATTAAAATACATTGGGTGTCCCCAAGCACACTGACAATCCTTGGGGATACCCCCTTCATGTTCATTGCACTGACTCAATATATGGACACAACCATATATGGAGTCTGAGCTCTCTGCCGGCACTGGTGTCAACAATAATAGGCAGGATAATTCCAACCACAGTTGTGCCCATAAGTATATTGTGTAACCTGAAATGTATTGAAA
This sequence comes from Bufotes viridis, assembly GCA_033119425.1. NCBI lineage: Eukaryota > Metazoa > Chordata > Amphibia > Anura > Bufonidae > Bufotes > Bufotes viridis. Next base: position 83,433,559 of record CM065595.1, read on the forward strand.
CAATCATAAGAGATAAACCACATTAAAGACTGCAACTATCACAAGGAAATAAACAGAACACACAAAAACAGAAGGGTACAGACGCAGGACATGACACAGAGGGGGGAAGGTAGGGGGAGAAAACACAGCCAAGTGCTAGTCAGTCCCCTGCTCGCAGAGAGTCATATAGTCATCCCAAACTTGCCAAATTTTGTTAAATGTATCCAATGTGTTAGAAACACTAGCCGTCAAATATTCCATCTTTCTAACCTCCCAGACACTTGTGATAAGGTCTAGTTGACTAGGCGAATCAGTCCTCCTCCAGAAGGCCGCGACAAGCCGTCTAGCTGCCGTCAGGATATGCAAGGTTATAGACATAGAATGTTTCCGCAACAGAAAAGGCGGCATATTCAATAGATAAAAAAAGGGGTCCGAAGGAAATCTCGTCCCCAGCATCTGAAAGAGGACCGGTCCCAACATCCCCCAGAATGGTCGAATCGATGGGCAGGCCCAAAAAATGTGAATATGAGAGCCTACACCTGTCCCACACCTCCAGCATCTATCAGAGAGAGCAGGATTAAGATGTTTCAGCAATTGCAGGGTATGATACCAAAACATAAGGACTTTATAAGCATTTTCCCTATGAGTAATGCATGATGATGTCTTCACTATCCTGTTCCATAACATATTCCATTCATCAGATGAAACCGAACGCCCGAGAATGGTCTCCCATTTAACCATGTAGGAATGATGAATTGTGTTAGCTGATAAGAGCAGATAAATCTCTGATATAAGACCTCGTGTAGTGTCTGACAACTTGCACAACTTCTCAAAGGAAGTAGGGGTGGAGGCAGTGGTGGAGTCTGACAGACTAGAAAACATGTGCCGAAGCTGCGCATACTGATAGCTAGAGTTTTCTGGTAAGTGATAAGATGATTGCAACTTATCAAATGGCAGAAAACCAAAGGTTTTATAGTCCATAACATCAGCAAAATGAAACAATTTGTTAGGAAACCACGTCCTAAGGAAGGAAGCTTGCATACCCAACAGGAACAATGAGTTGTATAGGAAAGAAATCATAGAGGACTTTGTCGAAGTTAAAGAGAATAAACGATTGCAGCGCAACCATATACGATATGTAAAGGACATTGGTCCCAACAAGTCAGGCAGTAAGGCAGATGGAAGCGGGGACCTGAGCAGTGAATTGGGATGTACAGGTGCTATCCATAGTTTCTCAATCTCTGACCACCTAGAGTACGCATATAGCTTGGACCAGGCAGGCAGTCTCCTAAGATGGGCAGCCCAATAATACTTCCTAAGGTCCGGGGCCGCCAGACCCCCCCGTGCCTTAGATGCCGTGAGAGTTGCACACGGTATTCGGTGCCTCTTCCCATTCCATACAAACCGCAGCATGCAAGATTGGAAGATGCGCAACTCCTTCTCTGGTACAGGGATTGGGAGTTTCTCAAATAAGTAGAACAGCTTAGGCATAATAGACATTTTGAGAGATGCTATGCGACCTAATAAGGATAGACTTCAACTACCCAGATATAGACTGGGAAACTGAAAGCTGTACATCCCATAAAGGAAACAGGTTCTTGGCAATAGCCAAAGACAATTTCCTTTCCCAACTGGTTCAGGACCCCACTAGAGGGACGGCCATACTGGACTTAGTATTAACCAATAGACCTGATAGAACAACAGATGTGCAGGTTGGGGGACACCTGGGAAATAGTGACCATAAAGTTATAACCTTCCAATTATCCTTCAAACGGGAGTTTCTAAAGGGAGGAACAAAAATACCAAACTTCAAAAAAGCAAAATTTAGCCAACTAAGCGAGGCCATAGGCCTAACTAACTGGGACAAAGTCCTCAAAAATAAAAATACAACCATAAAATGGGAGATTTTTAAAAGCATTGTAACATCTAATTGTGAGAGGTACATACCTTATAGGAATAAAAGGCTAAGGAACAATAAGAGACCAATGTGGATAAATGGAACCGTAAAGAAGGCAATAAATGACAAAAAGAAAGCATATAAATCGCTAAAACAGGAGGGGAGTCAGGAAGCACTGATAAACTATAAGGAAAAAAATAGAATATGTAAAAACTAATAAAATTTGCCAAACTAGAGACCGAGAGATTAATTGCCAAAGAGAGTAAAACTAACCCTAAAATGTTCTTCAATTATATAAATAGTAAAAAATATAAATCTGAAGGAGTCGGCCCTCTACATAGCAATGAGGGGGGTGTTGCAGAGAGCGACGAGGATAAAGCAAAACTATTAAATATTTTTTTCTCCACTATATTCACTGAGGAAAATAAACTGTCAGATGAAATGCAGAATGTAAAAGTAAATCCCCCATTAAAAGTGCCCTGTCTGACCCAGGAAGAAGTACAACAGCGACTTAAAAAGATTAAAATAGACAGATCGCCAGGACCGGATGGAATACACCCCTGTATCCTAAGGGAATTAAGTGATGTCATAGCCAGACCATTATTTCTGATATTTACGGACTCTATAATAACAGGGAATGTTCCACAGGATTGGCGCATAGCAAATGTGGTGCCAATATTCAAAAAGGGTCCAAAAACAGAGCCTGGAAATTATAGGCCGGTAAGTTTAACATCTATTGTTGGTAAACTGTTTGAAGGGTTTTTAAGAGATGCTATTTTGGAGTATCTCAATAAAAATAAGCAAATAACGCCATATCAGCATGGCTTCATGAGGGATCGGTCATGCCAAACAAATTTAATCAGCTTCTATGAGGAGGTAAGTTCTAGACTTGACAGCGGCGAATCAATGGATGTCGTATATCTGGACTTCTCCAAAGCATTTGACACCGTACCTCATAAAAGGTTAGTATATAAAATGAGGATGCTCGGACTGGGAGAAAATGTCTGTATGTGGGTAAGTAACTGGCTGAGTGACAGAAAACAGAGGGTGGTTATTAACGGTAGATACTCAGATTGGGTCACTGTAACTAGTGGGGTACCTCAGGGGTCAGTATTGGGCCCTATTCTCTTCAATATATTTATTAATGATCTTGTAGAAGGCCTGCACAGTAAAATATCTATTTTTGCAGATGACACTAAACTGTGTAAAGTAATTAACACTGAAGAGGACAGTTTTCTGCTACAGAGGGATCTGGATAGATTGGAGGCTTGGGCAGAAAAATGGCAGATGAGGTTTAACACTGACAACTGTAAAGTTATGCACATGGGAAGGAATAATGCAAGTCACCCGTACATATTAAATGGTAAAACACTCGGTAACACTGACATGGAAAAGGATCTAGGAATTTTAATAAACAGCAAATTAAGCTGCAAAAACCAGTGTCAGGCAGCTACTGCCAAGGCCAATAAGATAATGGGTTGCATCAAAGGGGCATAGACGCCCGTGATGAGAACATAGTCCTACCACTTTACAAATCACTGGTTAGACCACACATGGAGTACTGTGTACAGTTCTGGGCTCCTGTGAACAAGACAGACATAGCAGAGCTGGAGAGGGTTCAGAGGAGGGCAACTAAAGTAATAACTGGAATGAGGGATCTACAGTACCCTGAAAGGTTATCAAAATTAGGGTTATTCACTTTAGAAAAAGACGACTGAGGGAGATCTAATAACTATGTATAAATATATCAGGGGTCAGTACAGAGATCTGTCCCATCATCTATTTATCCCCAGGATTGTGACTGTGACAAGGGGACATCCTCTGCGTCTGGAGGAAAGAAGGTTTGTACACAAACATAGAAAAGGATTCTTCACTGTAAGAGCAGTGAGACTATGGAACTCTCTGCCTGAGGAGGTGGTGATGGTGAGTACAATAAAGGAATTCAAGAGGGGACTGGATTTATTTCTGGAGTGTAATAATATTACAGGCTACAGCTACTAGAGAGGGGCCGTTGATCCAGGGAGTTATTCTGATTGCCTGATTGGAGTCGGGAAGGAATTTTTTTTCCCCTTAAGTGAGGAAAATTGGCTTCTGCCTCACAGGGGTTTTTTGCCTTCCTCTGGATCAACTTGTAGGAAACAGGCCGAACTGGATGGACAAATGTCTTTTTTCGGTCTTATATACTATGTTACTATGTTACTATGTAAGAGGCATCCATTTGTTCAGGAGGTTTTTAAGTTCACTAAAAGTAGCCGGATAGTTGTGCATGTAAAGCGAAGAGTATGTCGGTGTTAGATAAATACCCAAGTAACGGAGTTTAGTATCAGTCCAGTGAAAATGATAATTAGCCTTCAAATTATCCAGTCTCTTAGGGGGGCAATTGAGTGAGAGGGCCTCAGTTTTAGTAGTGTTAATTTTGTACCCAGACAATCTCCCATAAAACTCAAGCAATTTAAATAGGTTGGGAAGCGTCGTGTGTAAGTCCGTCAATGTGAGCAGAACATCATCTGCAAATAGGGACAATTTAAATTCCACCCGGTTAACTAGGATACCATGGATGTCAGGATTTTCCCTAATAGCCGCAGCGAGAGGTTCTATGCAGAGGACAAATAATTGCGGGGACAAGGGACATCCCTGACAGGTACCATTAAAAATAGAGAAAGCCTGAGAATGGGCATGGGGTAGCTTTACAGTGGCCGTTGGATGGGCATATAGACCACGTAGGGCTGTAAGGAATGGGCCAGCAATGCCAAAGGACCGCAGGGTGGCGAACATAAATGACCAATTAAGGCGATCAAACGCCTTTTCGGCGTCAAGACTTAACAGCAAGGCTGAGTCTTTACGCTTATTAATAATATCAATCAAATCAATAGTTCTCCTGGTGTTGTCGCCTCCCTGTCGATTCCTGACAAAGCCAACCTGATCTTTATGGACTAGTTGGGGGAGCCAAATGGGTAGTCTATCTGCTAAGGTTTTTGTGAATATCAACAGGTCGGAATTAAGGAGGGCAATAGGTCTATCCCCCCCTGGGTTGTGATGGGAGAGCTCTGTGGAAGCATCAGGAGGCTCAGCCCAGTCCCTACGCCGCTGTGATGGGGTGGCCTGCTGTCTGGCCTGCTTTGGGGGCGCTTTGGGAGGCATGCTGTCACTGGGGCCTAGCAATGGAGGGCCCAGACTGTTCCCAGGTACCTTAGTCCCCTGACTGCACAGGGATCTGGGGGTGAAGACCGGAGCTGAGGGGGACAGAGCAGGAGAAGTGTCTTCCAGGACGTGGTCGGCTGTCCCCTCATCCACCTGAGGAAGCTCACCCGGCTCTACTGCCACGTGTTGCGCAGGGGCCGCAGAGCTGAGCAGGCCAGATGCGGCGGGCGGCTGAGCAGATGGCTGCCGGAGGTAGGTGTCTAGCGTGGAAGTTCCCTGGGAGGGAGTCAGGGTGCTGCCGAGGGGTCGGGCCGTAATTTCTTCCCCATATGCTGCGCTGAAGGTGCCGATGGGTCTCCTTCTTCAGTAGTTAGCGGCGGAGCTCTGTCTTTACGCCGCCATTCCCACCGGTGCCCAGGCCACACCCCCCTGGCCCTCACCTTTAATGTTTTAAATGGTCTGCTCACCTGTGGGCCATCACTGCAATGTTTTATGGGGTTCACTCGGCTTCCGGCCCTCACCTCCAATGTTTTTTTACGGTCTGCTCACCTGTAGGCCATCACTGCAATGTTTTATGGGGTTCGCTCTGCTTCAGGCCCTTACCCCTAAAGTTTTATACGGTCTGCTCACCTGTAGGCCTCAATGCAATGTTTTATGGCCTTCGCTCACCTTCAGGCCCCACTACAATTTTTTATAGGGTCCGCTCACCTTCAGGCCCTCAACTATAATGTTTTAGAGGGAAACCAGCAGGCCCTTGCTCCAAATGTTTTTGAGGGTCACCAGCAGGCCATCAATCATAATTGTTCAAGGGTGTGTATGATGCCCTCCTTTATGTGTCGGTTCCTTGTAATTTTTGCCAGCCCTTTCACTTAGTGCATAGGCTTTATGAGTGTAGCAGTGTACCTGAACAATTGTAGCACCATGTGAATGGGGCCCTCCTTTATGTGATATACAGGCTGTATCGGAGTGCTTCTTCCTTGTAATTTATGGCAGCATTTGCACTGTATATACAATTGAATATGCAGGAAAGAATGTTTCCTAACAATTTTACCTTTTTTTTTTTTTGAGAGGGCAGGATTTTGGGCGTGATTTTAACGCTATGTAAAAGTGGCGGACAACTGGGAAAATATGGTTCCCAGCAGCGACATTGGAGTCCAAGATGCACCAAGACATGGTCTTCATGCTGTTCCAGATCCATTTTGGTGGTGTTTCTGTCACTTTCTGACCTTTTCCAGCAGGGGGTGCCTGGTTGTCTCCCATTGACTTCCATTATACTCAAGCACACAGCCGAGCGCACGAATATCGCTATGTGTTCGGACCGAGTACCCGAACACCCAAACACTTTGGTGCTCACTATTTACTAATTCAAATCGATGCAGACTGAACAAAAGTGGCTCAATTGCCCTGGAAATTGGTATATACCACCCTCTAGTCTCCCAGGCCTATCTATTTTTGTTAATATTTTTATTAATTATTCTCTTTTTTTATGCTTTTTCTCTTCCCCTCCCTAACCTCTTGAATAGAGATTAGCAAATTTCTCAACAATTCGATCCAGACCGTTCACCAAATTGACCGAAAAGATTTGATCCAAATCTAATTGTGACGAATCGTATTAAAAAAACGCTATTTCCTGGCTACTGAGAGCCTTTATAGTAGTGTAGAACACTGTGCCTTGCAGAAACAGGCAAAGGGAGTCCGCTGTGTTAGTGAAACAGTACTGTGAGTCAATATAACATCCAGATGACAGGCGTTACTCTTAGAATCACTTCACTTATTTGGTCAGTTACGGGGCCAAAACTGACCAAATAACTCCAGCGTGAATTCAGCCTTACAGGTCAATATTAGCTTCAGGTATAAAGAACTGTACAGTGGCCCAGGAGTCAGTAGTGTCCTCTTGACAGAGTGGAGAGGGTGTCAGGAGTAAGTTTGTGTTGATGTCACTGTTTATTTTGCCCTTCTTCTGATCCGTCATAAGAACGATCCCAAAAAAAACTGATCCTGTCATTTGAGCATCCCCCTTCACATGGTCAGCATTTGCTCAGTAATCTATCAGTATTGCTAAGGCCAAAAGAAAAAAAAAAAAAACAGAAGTGGATCCAAAACAGAGATAACCACCCAGTGACAGAGTGGTGAGGGTGGCAACAGCATGAAGAGTCAACACAGTGGCCAAGTGACAGAGTGGTGATTTGAGATGAGCGAATTAAAGATGATGAAGTAGAATTAGATCCGAATTTCAGGAAAGAATTGTTTCGCACCGAATCAGAATTTCCTCACGCTTCGTGGTAACGAATCACATGTATTCCTAAAATGACTGCTGCACGTTTTAGGACATGGAGCAAGGGACTCTGGGAATGAGGGATCACCCACAATGCCATGCATGCATCCAATCAGCATCCAGCCAGCCATGTGATGTCACAGCCCTATAAATTGCATCAGCCATCTCGTATTCAGCCATTTTACAGTGTAAAGATGTCAGTGTAAAGGGAAAGACGTCAGAAGGTGCTCGGGACTGTGGTAGAAAATACTTTAAAACTTTTATTTTGCTGTATAGAAGTTCAGGGAAAGGATGGGGAGGAATCATTCCACAGTATTGAAGCAGAACAGGGTTCAGTAGGGGAGTTTACAGCCTGGGTAATAGGAACAATCCTATTACACCGTGCTGCATTGACTGCGGATCCATATTGTCATTATACAGCTCTGTAATTCAAGCAAACCGTTCTTGTTATTTTGGTTCAAGTGCTGTTTGATACAGCCATTAACAGGGTTTATTACAATGAAATATTTCTATGTCTAATTTGCCCTTGTGCAGTGCAGTTATATGTTCTAAAGCATTTTTTGGCTTGTATTAGTGGAAAAAAAGGGCTTATTAGTCGTTGTGTGGTGAAGTGAGAAAAAAAATATATATATTTGCCATTCAGCGGTGCAGTTATATGTTCTAAAGCCCTTTTTGGCGTGTATTAGTGGCACAAAAAAAAGTATTTGCCATTGTGTGGTGAAGTGAGAAACTTACAGCCCTTTTTGGCGTGTATTAATGGCAAAAAAAATATTATTTGCCGTTTAGCGGTGCAGTTATATGTTCTGAAGTCTTTTGCGGCGTGTATAAGTGGAAAAAAATAAGGGCCTATTTGCCGTTCAGTGGTGCAGTTATATGTTCCAAAGCCCTTTTTGGCGTGTATTGGTGGCAAAAAAATATATACTATTTGCCGTTCAGCGGTGCAGTTATATGTTTTAAAGCCCTTGTTGGCGTCTATTAGTGGCACGAAAAAAAGTATTTGCCGCTGTGTGGTGAAGTGAGAAAATTACAGCCCTTTTTGGCGTTTATTAGTGGCATAAAAATATATATTTGCTGTTCAGCGGTGCAGTTATATGTTTTAAAGCCCTTTTTGGCGTGTATTAGTGGCAAAAAGATATATATTATTTGCCGTTCAGGCCTGAGCTCCCGGTGTCATTCAGTGGTCGTGTCTTGACCATCAACCCTGCAGTTCTTAAATGGTTGACTCTGTCATCCACTTCGTCCCAAGTGACATCAGACACCCCCAGCCAAGAATTGGTGGGTTAGTCAGACACAACCCTTAAGGCTGTTTCACACGAGCGGATGCTGTGCGTGTCATCTGCAGCGTGAATGACAACCAAGCCCCGCACTGGACAGCAGAGAAATGGAGCATTAACATGATTGATAATGCTCAATTCCTCTCTGTGATCTTTTTACTACAAAATCACAGTGACAGCTATATCTCACTTTGATTTTGTAGTAAAAAGATAACAGAGAGGCATGACGCATTATCAATTATGTTAATGCTCAGTGTCTCTGCTGTCCAGAGTGGGGCATGGCTGTCATTCACGCTGCGGATGACACGCACGGCATCCGCTCGTGTGAAACAGCCCTTAGTTGACATGGCCTGGGAGCAGGTCCTGTACCCTCACTTGTCCTCAACCTGCCTCTGTCCTTTCCTGTTCCCTTAACCAGAGAAGTATTATATGCTGTGGGCTCAGCTCCACTATACAGAGAGGACAAGCTACTAGAGGACAGTCAGCAACTACTGGCCAGCCAGGATGTGGAGGAGACATCCGCCGCTTCCTCAGCTAGGCGGGCAAGTAGTAATGAGAAGTGTGGCGTGGGAGCTGGTGTTGCGAGCGGTCAGGCTCCTGACCAAAAGACCATTGAGGAGATAGGTGACGTGCAGACAGTACTCAATGATGATGTAGCTGATCGCACTTGGGAGCCAGGTGAATAAGGGGCTTCACCATTATCCGGAGAAGAGGGTGGCAGCTTGCCTTTGAGGGAGCGGCGGAGCCAGAAAGTCACTAGCGTGGCCGGGAATCAGCAGGGTGGCAGCAGTGGTAGGTCGGGAACCAAACGTGCCTGGGGTAAACCACCCGCTTCACAGGAGCCTACCTGCCCAGAAAATAGGGGTGCAGGGATTAACGGAAGCAGCGGCGGTAGCAGTCAGTCAGTGCAGAGTGTTGGGGGTAAAATCACCTACTCTGCGGTGTGGCAGCTTTTTGTTAAGCAGCCAGAGGAGGTGAACATGGCCATTTGTAGAATCTGTGTGCAGAAGGTGAAGCGTGGCCAGGGTGCCAATTTTGCCACCACAGCCTTGCGTCAACATTTGCAGCATCACTAAAAAGTGGCCTGGTAGAATTGTGGCACCGATGAGGTGGTCCAGCCTGCAACCGCTCGATCACGCAGTGGCACGGACCCAATTTCAGGCAGTCAAGGCTCCACCATCTTAGCTGAAGGGAGCTGTCTGTCCTTCCCATCATCTGCTGGTCCTGAAGTTCCTGCTCCTCCTCCTACTCTTCATCAGTCATTCCATCAGCAATCGATTACCAAGGCGATTGGCAAGAGACAATAGTATGCGTGCACATATCCAACAGCGTAGAAGCTGAATGTGCTCCTGTCCAAGTTGCTGGTGTAGCAGTCCCTCCCTTTCCAAGTGGTAGACTCTGCACCTTTCAGAGAACCGATGGCTTGGGCCGAGCCGAGGTGGAGAGTCCCAAGCCGTCATTTCTTTGCCAAAAAGGCAGTACTAGCCCTGCACACGTATGTACAAAAGGTGGGCCAGTCCGTGAGCCTGTCAGTGTCTGCTAAAGTGCACAGCAGCACTGACATGTGGAGCTGTAACTTTGGTCAGGGACAATTCATGTCCTTTACGGCCCACTGGGTGAATGTGATTCCTGCACAGCCACACCAGCAACCAGGTGACACCGCTTCCGCCTCCACATTCTCATGCCGATAGTCCTGCGACAATGTCCGCCTCTGCCTCCTCACCCTCCACTGTGTCCTCAGCCTCCACTGCAGGGACAATTTACAGTGCCCTTCCAGCATACCACATGTGACGGGCACGACGGTGTCACACTGTTCTGCAACTCATTTGCTTGGGCGAAGGGAGTCACACAAGGGAGGAACTGCTCTGTGTCCTTCATCAAGAAATCTAATCCTAGCTTTCTCCGTGACAACTCAAAATCGGAACCATGGTGACCGACAACGGGAAGAACATGGTGTCGACGGTGCGTCATGGAGGGCTGAGCCATGCGCCCTGCATGGCACACGTGTTCAATCTGGTTGTCAAACTGAAGTCTTCCACCCATCTGTAAGACATCCTAAAAATGGCCAGTAAACTTTGCATGCACTTCAGCCACTTGTACACCGCAAAGCACACCCTCCTTGAGCTGCAGCGGCAGAACGGCATCCCCCAACAAAGGCTGATATGCAATGTTTCCACCCAATGGAATTCCACACTCCATATGTTGGACCGACTATATGAACAGATAAAGGCCATAAGCGATGATTCAAGCGGACAGGAGTACTCCCTTGTGTAACTTCGATGTCAGCCAGTGGCAGCTCATGCGTGACACCTGCCGTTTGCACAGGCCCTTTGAAGATGCCACGTTATTTGTCAGTCGCCAGGACTATGGGATGAAGAACATTTTTCCACTGCTTTATGTCCTGAAACAGATGCTGGTAAATCTGGATGGTCAGTGGACTGGAGACGTGGCCCCTACATCTTATGGCCACATGAGCCCAGTGGCGGCTGAACTGGAGGAGGAGGAGGACATTAGAGCACAAGCAATGTGTAGCCAAATGGGTTGTTTTTATACACAGGTGACAGGAGAGGAGGAGCAGGAGCAGTCAGAGGAGCTGCAGGGCGATAAGGAAGAGGAGGCAGAGGACCCAGACACACCGTGGCAGTACGTAGTGGAGAAGGAGGCAGGGAGTCCCTCCGAGTCACTTGCACAAATGGCCCGATGCTCACTTGCTTGCGTAGTGACAGCCGTATTGTCACCATTCGGCAGAGGAATGACTTCTGTCTCTCCACCTTGTTGGACCCTTGCTACTGGTCCAAAATGGGGGCCTTTTTTATACCCGCTTAGAGGGAGGACAAACTCAACTACTATAGAGACATCCTATGTAGTTAGTTGGCCGCTGCCTATCTGCGCCATCGTCGATCCTCTCGCAGGTCTGACTGGGGGGCCACTCTGCGCTCACGTTCCTCTGCCATGGCTGTTGTGGCAGGGTGTGGGGGTAGAAGCAGTTCCAGCTCCATCAGCAGCATCTTGAGTCTAGAGTCGCTGATGAGCATTTTTTTTCACCTGACTAGTGAAATAACTACTGTATTCACCAGCAGCAGCTAGACATGGAGCAGGACCTGAACTAGCAGGTGGTGGCATACTTGGACAGCACCCTGCCACCCCACATTGAATATCCGCTGGATTACTGGGCAGCCAAACTGGATTTGTGGCCGCAACTGGCATAGTTTGCCCTGGAAAAGCTGTCCTGCCCGGCCAGTAGTGTGGCATCAGAGCGGGTGTTAATGCTTTTATGTCTCCATTTTCTTAACGCCCTATTTTTATTTTTCTGCCGATCGTCTTTTGCAGGGGCTCGTTTTTTGCAGGAAGAGTTGACATTTTTATTGGTACCATTTTTGGGTACATATGATTTTTTGATCATTCAGTATTACACTTTATGGGGCAGATCTTTACGGATGTGGCAATACCTAATATGAATATTTTTTCTTATTTATTCAAGTTTTACACAATAATAGCATTTTTGAAACCGAAATAATGTTTTAGTGTCTCCATAGTCTGAGAGCCATAGCTTTTAAATTTTTTGACCGATTACCTTAGGTAGGGTCTCATTTTTTGCGGGATGAGGTGACTGTTTGATTGTTACTATTTTGGGGGGTATATGCCATTTTGATTGCTTGGTGTTGCACTGTATGTGATGTTTTGGCACTGTTTAATAATTTTTTTTATTTATGGTGTTCACCTGAGGGGTTAGGTCATGTGATATTTTTATAGAGCAAGTTGTTACGGACAAAGAGATACATAATATATCTACTTTTTATTTATTTATTTCACTTTAACACAATAATAGCTGTTTTGAAGCAACAAGAAAATCATATTTTAGTGTCTCCATTGTCTGAGAGTGATAGCTTTTTTAGTTTTTGACTGATTGTCTTAGTTAGGGTCTCATTTTTTGTGGGATGAGGTGATGGTTTGATTGCTACTATTTTGGCAGGGCATACACCTTTTTGATCGCTTGGTGTTGCAATTTTTGTGATGTAAGATGACAAAAATGGCTTTTTTTTTACACCGTTTTTTTTTTTTTTTTACAGTGCTCACACGAGGGCTTAGGTCCTGTGATATTTTTATAGAACAGTTTTTTATTGACGCGGTGATACCTAATATGTATATATATTTTTTATTTATTTCCCTTTAGCACAATAATAGCAGTTTTAAAACAAAAAAAATGTTGTTTTAGTGTCTCCATGTTCTGAGAGCTATAGTTTTTTTCTTTTTTTAGCGATTTTCTTATGTAGGGGCACATTTTTTGCGGGATGAGGTGACAGTTTTATTGATACCATTTTGTGGGATATACGCCTTTTTGATCGCTTGGTGTTGCACTTTTTGTGATGTAAAGTGACAAAAATGTTTTTTTTTTTACACCATTTTTATTTATTTATTTATTTTTATGATCTTTATCGGACAAGGTGGATCATGTGATATATTTATAGAGCCGGTCATTGCGGACCCGGCGATACCTAATATGTGTGTTGGGTTTTTATGTTTTTTTATCATAAAATAAGTGGAAAGGGGCTTTTTTTTTTACTAAAAAAACGTTCTTTTTTATGGAAAACATTTTTTTTTCTTTACTTTACCTTATTTCTGACTTTCACTTTTGGGTGTCCGATCCCCTCTGCAATGCATTACAATGCATCTGTATTGTAATGTATTGCCTGTTCGTGTACTACAGTGGGTAGTACAATAACAGGTTGCCTAGGAGATGAGCCTGAGGCTGGATCTCCTGGGCACCCGTAGAAGGCAGGTACCGATGCCGTGCAAGGCATTGGGCATCCTGTGCATGGCATCAGGCTGCCTTCTCACACATGGTGTCCCCGCCATAGGCATAGCGGGGACTTAATGTGCTCCCTCACCCGTCACAAACCCATTCTATAGAAGGGGTTAATCTGCCGGCATAGGCTTTTACAGCAATTTTGGCAGATACAGCAGGGGCCTGGCTATCATGGACTGCCGGACCCCTGCAGTGATCAGGCACCCGACGCTCCGGGCGCCTGACGTACTATTACGTCAAATTGCGGAAACGCAGTGACTTCCATGACATAATAGTATGTCATGTGTCGGGAAGGGGTTAATCAGCAGCGGCATAGGGTTAATCAGCAACAGCAGGCAGCCCCAGATTTCTCCTGGCAAGCACCGCTGCCTGCCGCTTCAATAGAAAAAGAAGAGCTTCACAGACATACAGAAGGTGGCGAGATGATCTTGATCATCTCGCCACTTAACTTGCCCTGCAGTGATGCTGGCAGCTGGTGCTGCCATCTTTCAGTAGGCGGCAGGACCCGCCTCTTGATACATGTGGTGCGGTGCCTGCGATTCCTTCTCATTTCCTGCACTCCACTCACGCTGCGTCCTCACCTAGCCCTGCCGACCACCCATATTCTAGAGTCTGCAGAGCGTGGTGGAGGGCTTTTACTGTGCTCCTGAGTGTGCAGACGTGCTGGTGGTGCTGCTGTGTCCCCCATGAAACAGAAGCTGCCTGTGACTCAGTGGTGGACATCACGGGCTGCCGCTAGTCACCCAAGAGAGTATAAAATATAGGTAAATCTATAGTTTGATAAAAATATAATTTTTACTGCATTCCCCTCTAGAAATTACAACACCTTGCATGCCCTGTGAGATGCAAACCTTCAGGACCTGGTGGGAGTTGTAGTTCTCCTGCAACATGCTGTAATTTTATATCACAATTATGATTGCATGCTACAAAAATTTTCGTAAACATTGCTAAAAAAGTCATACACACTTAAACATACGGTATCAATATAGTACAGATCGGCCCCTCAAAAAATGAGCCTTCACACAGCTCCATAGACGTACATGTAAAAAAAATACAGTCTTTTTTGTTTAATTTTGTGCTTTAGTTGTTTTTTTTTTTGTATTAACCTGTAGGATACCAAGTAAAAAAAAATAAATAAAAATGCAGCTTTCCCATGATAAAGTCATATAAAATTATAAATAACAGAAAAAAAAGAATAACAGACATATATTAGGTATCGCTGCATCTGTAACTACCTGTTCTATAAAAATATGACACAATCTATTCCCTCAGGTGAATGCCATAAAAAAAACTGTGCCAAAACAAGCTCCTACATAAGACAATCGCCCAAAAAATTAAAAAAAATATGGCTTTCAAAAAATGGTAACACAAAAATATATTTTTCACTGTGTAAAACTTAAAGGGATTGTCTTATCTCAGACAAGGGGGCATATGGCTTGTCTTATAGATGTGGGTCCCACCTATATCAGTAACGGAGCCCCGCAAGGTGGTGGCTGGAGGACTCCGGTCTGGCCACCACCAAGCGGTCTCCCCATAGAAGTTAATTGGAGCAAATTGCTCATGACCAGCCACCGCTCCCATTCACTTCTATGGGCCCGACGGAAAAAGCCGAGCCAGCGCACGGCTATTTGTGGCGGTCCCATAGAAAATAAATGGAGGGCGGCTGCGTATGTGCAGTATGCCAGACCAATAGGGGAAAAGTCTCTGTGAGGTCACGGTGTGAGTGTAAATAGGCCGAGGGTGAAAACAAAGTTTTTGGTTTACTCAGTTTTGTCGTTCCTGGGCAGGGCTGCATAGAGTGAAGAGGAGAACAGCACAGGGCTTCTCCGGAGCACACTCTGATGTAAGGCTCGATTGTGGCTGGGGTTCCAATAGTGGTAATTTGGCTTTAAGTGCTTATGGATAGGTCCCTTTAGTCGTGACGCCAGTACGGTTGTGGTACAAAAATGGTAGGAATAGTAGTAGTAATTGAGGACCAGAACACAAGTTGAATCCAACTCACAACGTTTCCTGAATAATGGCTCCTTGGTAACAGTTACATCCAGAAGTAATACAGTCTTTCAACATATAGAGGCAGATAGCTGTAGATCCACTGCAAACAGGCTATGTGTACATTTCTCAGGCTATGCTATATATTTTGTTCTTATTGGTAGGTAACTTTGCTTCTGGTCCCTTTTATCCCAGTATAGGTTGGTGAGGTTGCCGGTGGCTGATAAGTCCTTTACCATGACTCCAAAGGTCCTTGATGCCTGAAATAGCGGCTGATATCCTTTGGGTTTGTATTACTCCTTCTTCTTCCTCAACTCCCTCTCCACCATGCCCCTTCTAGGGCTCATGACTCACTTTCTCAAATGGCTTGTTCTCACAGACTACTGACTAGGCCTGAACTGAGGTATATACATATAGCGATGCTATCCCCATCTAGTGGTGGATGTATGCACCCTACAGCCTGTTAACAGGGATTGTACTGCAAATATAGAACACAGCATGACATATTTGTAGTACCCACGTATATGTAACCAGTGGGACGCTGCATACCCCCCTAGTTTAACATGTGTCGGCCTCGACACATTCTTGACACAATTTTGTTTCTTCCTGAAAGATATAAAAGAAAGAGAAAGCATGCATGCATATGGAACGGCACTATAACCCCATTCCTATATTGTTTAACTGCAAGAGAAATGGGTTAGGCACAAATATATATCAGGCAACATCAAAATGTGACAGTAGGTGACAAGGGGCCGTAGTTTCCCTTAAGACTGGTGATCTGGGGGCGTTGACCTGGTACAGCGAAACAGTAAGAAACCAGGATAGTCCATAATATAAATGAAAAGGGAAAACATTTCAGGAGGCTCAAAGGGCATGAGCCAATTCCCTGAGCATAGGAAATGTCAAATGATAACAACACGGAGGCTCAGGTGCATTAAAGTCTATCTCCGGGCACAGGCTTGAACATTGCAAAAAGAAGTTTGGATAGAGCCTTTAGAGAGTTCTTACAGTAAGGCCAAACAATACAGTCAATAAGTCTCTTACCTGGACTCTATAGCTCCAAATGATACAGGGATGTATTCCAAATTAAACAGGAATAGCTGGAAGCAATCTTCTTTGCTGCAGGAAGTCTCTATAACGGGCAGGTGTCTGTCCTTTTGTAGTCCGTTCGGATCTTCGAAGCGGCTGGGACTCTATAGGCCTTGATGCAAGGGAACTTGGTATCTCTTGAGCTTCTGCGGGTCCATCTCAAGGTAGCTCCTCTGTCTGAAGTGAGTTTGTGTTGGTTTTGGCAGGCACAAAGATATTAAGCCATGGTGTAAAGAGCCACTCAAGAGGATTTGAGTCTATTAGCAGTTTTCCAAAAGACTGTATTGATCTCTCTGGATCAGATGATTTTTCAGGCAATGGTTCCATGGATTGTTTCCTCTGTACCGGTCTCTTCTTGAAGAGTTCCTTCTTGAGTATCTCCGTCCTTGAGACACAGTATCAGTCTCTGGATTAAGAATAGCTGTAATGGTGTAAGGTTCTCTTTCCCATTTGCTATCCAACTTGCTGGTAGTATGGTTTTTAAATGTTCTGCCTTGGCAGACTGATCTTAGTCTTTTTGTTGTTTTTCGACGAGCATTCTCCATGCGGATCTGGACAATCTCTTGGGCATTAGCTACGCGTTTTTGATGCTCACTCACCCAAACTGTTTTTGGTAGATGGGTTTTGGGTTGATTGAATCTGGAATCAGTTGGCAGTTTCCCTTGACGACCAAACATCAGGTAATATTGGGTGTACCCAGTGGAACAATGGATGGTGCTGTTGTAAGTATACATCAATTGAGGCAGTAGAGTAGGCCAATCACTTCTTGTAGCAGGCGGTACACTCTCAACATTTCAATCAAGGTTTTGAGTCCATTACCTTGAGGATGGTAAGCTGTGGTCCTAATCTTTTGGCAATTGTGAAGTGAGCACAGTTCATGGAACAGCTGGGATTCAAAGGCAGATCCTTGATCTGTAAGGATTTTTTCAGGGCATCCATAGGGCAACAGGAAATTTTTCCAGAACCAATTTGCACTGGTTTTGGCTGTCAAGTCTTTAACAGGTACAGCTACAACAAATTTGGTGTAGTGGTCAATTATTGTCAAAGCATAGGTATATCCCGAGCGACTTGGCTCCAGCTTCACATGGTCAATGGCAACTATTTCTAACGGTGTTCCGTTTACAATGAGATGCAAGGGTGCTCTTTGGTCATGTCTTTCATTTCTTCCAACGGCACAGGTGGAACACTCTCGACACCAATTTTCAATGTCTCCTCTCATTGCAATCCAGTAGAATCTTCGGCGGATGGTAGCTTCTGTTTTCTGCACGCCAAAGTGTTCTGATTTGTCATGGTACATCTCAACGCGGTATTAGGATTTGATACACCCTATGGTAGGTGATTGGGTCTAGACTTCTCCTTAATAGTAGACTCTTCTGCAGAAAGAGTTGTTTTCTGTGTCTCCATAGTTTTAACAATTTTGGATCTTCATTCCTTCTGCATATTCTTTCTGGTGTTCTTCCACTTGTAAGAAAATCCTGTAGTTCGTCTATTACTCTGCTTTCTGATTGCAGCTTAATCCATCCTTCCTCTTCAACTTGGGATTCCGGATTGTTCTGCTGATGCTTTTACTTTTAATGGTAATGATGTCTGGTCGAGCAAGGTTTTTGTAGAAGGCAGGCATTTCCACTTCCTCCCATGCGTCTTCCTGGTCAGTAGGATGTTCTGCAGTAGGCAGGCAAGATAAGGCATCTGCGTTCTCATTGGACTTGCCTGTTCTTTACTTTACAGTGAAGTTGTAGTCAGCAAGACGTGAGGCCCATCTTTGTTCCAAGGCTCCCAACTTGGCTGTGCTAAGTGGATTGTTGTCCGTATAGGCCACAAAAGCTGTTGTTGCAAGATTGACCGTACATTTTTCAGTGACGGCCCACACGAGTGCGAGGAATTCTAGCTTGAAAGACCTGTAGTTCTGGTCATTTCTTTCAGCTCCTCTAAGGGATCTGCTAGCATAAGCAATTACTCTTTCTTTACCTTCTTGCACTTGAGACAGGACGGCTCCCAGGCCTTTCTTACTGGCATCGGTGTAGAGATGGAATGGCTGCTGGTAATCTGGATATCCTGTCCATGTCTGTACTATTCTGCAAAACTAAGAAAGCTTCTCACCTCTTTCACTGTAGTAGGAGTAGGTCAATTCCGGACTGCAGCTAACTTTTCTTGGTCTGGTTTCATGCCTTCTGCGCTGACATGTCCCAGGTACTTGACTTCTGGTTTCAGCAGGTAGCACTTAGATATTTTGATTTTGAGCCCATATTTAATGAGGACTTGTAGGACTTCTGCAAGATGTTTCAAGTGGTCTTCATATAATTTGGTGTAGATAATGACATCATCTAGATAGAGTAGGACAGTTTCGAAGTTTCTATGGCCTAAACAGTATTCCATTAGTCTTTGGAATGTTCCAGGTGCATTGCAAAGTCCAAAGGGCATTTAGTTAAATTCAAATAGTCCCATGGGGGGTGGTAAATGCTGTTTTTTCACTATATTCAGGAGCCATGGGTACTTGCCAGTATCCACTGGTTAAATCAAAGGTAGAAAAGTAGGCTGAAGATCTTAAAGCTGTCAGGAATTCCTCTATTCGTGGTATAAGGGTTGGTTTCCTCTGATGTGGGCACAGCAAATCTCTCCTTTCTCATTGGCAATTTTTTGTTGGGCACTCAACACACGGATAGTCTGTTGTATCACCTTTTTGGAAGCAGGTGAAGCGATAGGCATAGATTTGTGCAAAGCTTCAAGCATTTCAGTGTAACAGTTCCTAAGGATGTTCATTCCTAGAACTACCGGAGTGTTATTATCTTCTCTGACTTGCACAACAATGATAACTTGTTGGGATAGTGTAGTTCCTCCCACTTGAATAGTAGGCCAAATAACCATGCACTGGCACAGGCTTGCCGTTACTGGCTATGAGACTCAGCCAGGATTCTGGGGGTTGTGTAAGCTGGTTTTATTCCTAGTATTTATTCCAATGTAGTTTGTTGAATAGTTGTAACTTGGGATCCGGTGTCCAATAAGGCAACAAAGGGAACTCCATTGATTCGGAGAACCACTTCTGCATGGGATCCTACTTATCTGGGCATCCAGTTAGGATCTTCTGGACCTACTGGTCTACCTCCCGAAGGGCGGTCCTTTTAACTGCCTGCATATCATTTCTGTATAACGTGGCTTGAGACAGTACGTACAAATGGGTCGTTTTGGAGTATTGGAGCGGTCCGTGGGATGTCCACCAGAATTTCGGGGATATGTCTCTTTATAATCAGGAGGGAAATGCTTCCTTGGTAGGGGTGTCTTGTCCTCTAGCAACAAGGGTTTCTCCCACTGTTCTAGTTTTGACATACTTTCTCCAGGCTTTTGGTCAGGAAATTGACTTGTTCTGTCAAGGCAGCAACTGCATCGGGAACCGGAGCTTAGGTCGCCTGATTGACTATAGGGTAACATCTTGGAGGAGTAGTTAGCTTATCTATAGACATATCAGCAGGCCTAGCAGGCTCTGGTTGGGGGATTTTTCCCAAAATACTGATGGCTAACTCTTTAAAGTCACCTTCAATGAATTGTTCTTTAAGTGTTTTATCTTGATTTTTTCTAGCATCTGTCAGCAGCACAATAATGGGTTAACACCCCCTGTGAGCTTGCAGGATCTGTGGAATTTTTAATGATTAAGGCTACGTTCACACGAAGACATTTGTCGCGTGACAAAAAGTCGCACTATTGTCGCGCTACAATTTTTATAATGGGAGTCTATGGTGTCGCATTGCGACATGCAACATGCTGCGACTGCGACAGTCGCAAAAAATCCATTCAAGATGGGTTTTTCTGCGACTGTCGCGTCGGAGTCGCAGCTGGTCGCATGTCACAATGCGACACCATAGACTCCTATTATATAAATTGTCGCGCGACAATAGTGCGACAAAATGTAGTCGCGCGTAGTCTAAGTCTACAGCACCCTTCTGTATAAATTGACCTCCTCATCAGCTACTTGAGTTTTTTTCCATCATGTGAGCAGGACAAGTGTGTTTACCTTCCTCCTTAGTGAACATCTCTCTCAGCCATCTAATCGCCTGACATATCAGAGGGCATGTTAGAGCGGTCTTCATTTTGTGAAGGCAGCAGTATATCCTTTTTTTTGGTGCCCGCTGCTTGCTGTAGGTAACACAGCAGCTGTGGGGCTGTGTGTAAGCCCTGGGTCAGAGGTCTGAGTGAACTCAAAGCCAAGAGGACTGGGGGAGGGGTGTGTGTGTTAGGAGCGTGGCTTCCACACGTCCAGCTCCAGCTGGGGCATTTAAGCAGAGCAGTATCATTCAGTAGGTCTCTTGAGCCTGCTTCAGTCTGTTTGGTGCTGCTATAGATTGGTTTCTAGCGTTTGCTTTTAAACTACATATGGAATACCTGCTCCATGAGTTGTCAAGAGTTTCAGGCAGAGAGTCTGCAGGAAAGTCTACTCAAAAGAGAAAGCATGTGGTCTGCAGAGAGTGTCAAACTCCTCATTCTGACGGATATGATTATAGAACATGTCAATAGAGATGAGCGAACACCTGGATGTTCGGGTTCGAGAAGTTCGGCCGAACTTCCCGAAAATGTTCGGGTTCGGGATCCGAACTCGACCCGAACTTTATCCCGAACCCCATTGAAGTCAATAGGGACCCGAACTTTTGGGCACTAAAAAGGCTGTAAAATAGTCCAGGAAAGGGCTAGAGGGCTGCAAAAATGCCCTGCAAACAAATGTGTATAGGGAAATGAATTGAAATAAAATAAAATAAATAAAAATTAACCAATATCAATTGGAGAGAGGTCCCATAGCAGAGAATTATGCGTCATATCACCCACCACTGGAGAAGGCCACTTTCAGTTATTTCGGCCCCAGCACCCAGACAAAGGAGAGAGGTCCCACAGCAAGGAATCATACGTCATATCACCCACCACTGGAGAAGGCCACTTTCAGTTATTTCGGCCCCAGCACCCAGACAGAGGAGAGAGGTCCCACAGCAAGGAATCATGCGTCATATCACCCACCACTGGAGAAGGCCACTTTCAGTTATTTCGGCCCCAGCACCCAGACAGAGGAGAGAGGTCCCACAGCAAGGAATCATGCGTCATATCACCCACCACTGGAGAAGGCCACTTTCAGTTATTTCGGCCCAGCACCCAGACAGAGGAGAGAGGTCCCACAGCAAGGAATCATGCGTCATTTCACCCACCACTGGAGAAGGCCACTTTCAGTTATTTAGGCCCCAGCACCCAGACAGAGGAGAGGTTCATTCAACTTTGGGTTGCACCAAAAGATCATGGTAAAGTTAAAATAATGAGGATTCAATAAAGAAGTGCCCCAGAGTACAAGAATACATGGTTGAGGGGGAGGCAGTTATAAATGTCTGTTCTGCACAAGGGAGGCACAGGTCCTGTGGGATCCATGCCTGGTTCATTTTTATGAATGTCAGCTTGTCCACGTTGGCTGTGGACAGGCGGCTGCGTTTGTCAGTAATGACGCCCCCTGCCGTGTTGAATACACGTTCAGACAAAACGCTGGCCGCCGGGCAGACCAGCACCTCCAAGGCATAAAATCCTAACTCTGGCCACGTGGACAATTTGGAGACCCAGAAGTTGAATGGGGCCGAACCATCAGTCAGTACGTGGAGGGGTGTGCAGACATACTGTTCAACCATGTTAGTGAAATGCTGCCTCCTGCTAACACGTTCCGTATCAGGTGGTGGTGCAGTTAGCTGTGGCGTGGAGACAAAACTTTTCCACATTTCTGCCATGCTAACCCTGCCCTCAGAGGAGCTGGCCGTGGCACTGCTACGTTGGCGACCTCTTGCTCCTCCTCTGCCTTCGCCTTGGGCTTCCACCTGTTCCCCTGTGACATTTGGGAATGCTCTCAGGAGCGCGTCTACCAGCGTGCGCTTGTACTCGCGCATCTTCCTATCAGGCTCCAGTGCAGGAAGTAAGGTGGGCACATTGTCTTTTTACCAGGGATCCAGCAGGGTGGCAACCCACTAGTCCGCACACGTTAAAATGTGGGCAACTCTGCTGTCGTTGCGCAGGCACTGCAGCATGTAGTCGCTCATGTGTGCCAGCTAAGGACAAGCTGTCCTCTGTGGGAGGCGTATCGTCCTCCGTATCCCCCCAGCCACGCACCACTGATTGGCCTGAGCTGTGTCGGGTGCCAGCCCGCTGTGAACCTGCTTCATCCTCATCCTCCTCCACCTCCTCCTCATCCTCCTCGTCCTCCAGTAGTGGGTCCTGGCTGGCCACATTTGTACCTGGCCTCTGCTGTTGCAAAAAACCTCCCTCTGAGCCACTTCTAACAGACTGGCCTGAAAGTGCTAAAAATGACCCCTCATCCTCCTCCTCCCCCTGGGCCACCTCCTCTTCCATCATCGCCCTAAGCGTTTTCTCAAGGAGATATAGAAGTGGTATTGTAACACTGATAACGGTGTCATCGCCACTGGCCATGTTGGTTGAGTACTCGAAACAGCGCAACAGGGCACACAGGTCTCGCATGGAGGCCCAATCATTGGTGGTGAAGTGGTGCTGTTCCGCAGTGCGACTGACGCGTGCGTGCTGCAGCTGAAACTCCACTATGGCCTGCTGCTGCTCGCACAGTCTCTCCAGCATGCGCAAGGTGGAGTTCCACCTGGTGGGCATGTCGCATATGAGGCGGTGAGTGGGAAGGCCGAAGTTTCGCTGTAGCGCAGACAGGCGAGCAGTGGCAGGATTTGAACGCCGGAAGCGCGCACAGACGGCCCGCACTTTATGCAGAAGCTCTGACATGTCGGGGTAGTTGTGAATGAACTTCTGCACCACCAAATTCAGCACATGCGCCAGTCAAGGGATGTGCATCAAACCGGCTAGTCCCACAGCTGCGACAAGATTTCGCCCATTATCGCACACCACCAGGCCGGGCTTGAGGCCCACCGGCAGAAACCACTCGTCGGTCTGTTGTTCAATACCCTGCCACAACTCCTGCGCGGTGTGGGGCCTGTACCCCAAACATATGAGTTTCAGAATGGCCTGCTGACGTTTACCCCGGGCTGTGCTGAAGTTGGTGGTGAAGGTGTGTGGCTGACTGGATGAGCTGGTGGAAGCAGAGGAGGAGGAAGCCGAGTAGGAGGAGGAGGCAACAGGAGGCAAAGAATGATGCCCTGCGATCCTTGGCGGCGAAAGGACGTGCGCCAAGGAACTCTCCGCCTGGGGCCCAGCCGCCACTACATTTACCCAGTGTGCAGTTAGGGAGATATAGCGTCCCTGGCCGTGCTTACTGGTTCACGTATCTGTGGTTAGGTGGACCTTGCCACAGATGTCGTTGCGCAGTGCACACTTGATTTTATCGGATACTTGCTTGTGCAGGGAAGGCAAGGCTGTCTTGGAGAAGTAGTGGCGGCTGGGAAGAACATACTGTGGGACAGCCATGGACATCAGCTGTTTGAAGCTGTCTGTGTCCACCAGCCTGAATTACAGCATTTCAAAGGCCAGTAGTTTAGAAATGCTGGCATTCAGGCCAAGGGCTCGAGGGTGGCTAGGTGGGAATTTACGCTTTCTCTCCAAGGTTTGTGAGATGGAGAGCAGGGGGAGCCAGAGTGAGTTCCTTGCTTTTAAGGTGTTTACTCCACTGCAGTTCATGCTTTGCATGTAGATGCCTGGTCATGCAGGTTGTGCTAAGGTTCAGAACGTTAATGCCTCGCTTCAGGCTCTGATGGCACAGCGTGCAAACCACTCGGGTCTTGTCGTCAGCACATTGTTTAAAGAAGTGCCATGCCAGGGAACTCCTTGAAGCTGCCTTTGGGGTGCTCGGTCCCTGGTGGCGGTGGCCAGTAGCAGGCGAACTCTCTTGGAGGCGGCTGTTCTGCTTTTGCCCCCTGCTCTCTCTTTTGCTACGCTGTTGGCTCGGTCTCACCACTGCCTCTTCCTCTGAAATATGAAAGTCAGTGGCACGACCTTCATTCCATGTGGGGTCTGGGACCTCATCGTCCCCAGCATCGTCTTCCACACAGTCTTCCTCCCTGACCTCCTGTTTGGTCTGCACACTGCAGAAAGACGCAGCAGTTGGCAATTGTGTTTCGTCATCATCAGAGACGTGCGGACTGCTATGAGATGGTATTCCCATGTCCTCATCATCAGGAAACATCAGTGGTTGTGCATCAGTGCATTCTATGTCTTTCACCACTGGGGAAGGGCTAGGTGGATTCCCTTGGGAAACACTGCCAGCAGAGTCTTCAAACAGCATAAGAGACTGCTGCATAACTTGTGGCTCAGACAGTTTCCCTGATATGCATGGGGGTGATGTGACAGACTGATGGGCTTGGTTTTCAGGCGCCACCTGTGTGCATTCTGCAGAAGACTGGGTGGAAGATAATGTTGTGAACGTGCTGGATCCACTGTCAGTCACCCAATTGACTAGCGCCTGTACCTGCTCAGGCCTTACCATCCTTAGAACGGCATTGGGCCCCACCAAATATCGCTGTAAATTCTGGCGGGTACTGGAACCTGAGGTAGTTGGTTCACTAGGACGTGTGGCTGTGGCAGAATGGCCACGTCCTCTCCCAGCACCAGAGGGTACACTAACACCACCACGACCGCGTCCGCGTCCCTTACTAGATGATTTCCTCATTGTTACCGTTCACCAAGCACCACAATAAGAAAAATAATATTTGGCCCAATGTATTGATTTCAAAATCAGGCCTTTTTTTTACAGGCACTTAACACTATCTGCCTATTTATTTATGTAGCGTATTACACGAATCCAGGCACAGCAGTAACCAGTGATTTAGGGGAATATCTTTTTTAGGGCTAGTATTTAGGCCCTGGATGAAAGGTATCCTTTTATGGACAGATTTAAACTAGGATTGCAACAGCTGGAACACCAGATTCAGGGTATTGCTATTTTTGAAATTGAATTTCACCCCAGAACAAAATATATAATTTGCAGGACACTATGAAACTTGGCCAGCCACAGCTGAAACCACTGATTTATGGTATTGCTATTTTGGCAATTGAATTTCACCCCAGAACAAAATATATGTTTTGGCGGACACTATTATAGTTTGCCAGCCACAGCTGAAACCACTGATTTATGGTATTGCTATTAAGACAATTGAATTTCACCCCAGAACAAAATATACCCTGTTACGGACAGATTTAAAATAGCCCTGCAACAGCTGGAACACCAGATTCAGGGTATTGCTATTTTGGCAATTGAATTTCACCCCACAACAAAATATATCCTTTGCAGGACACTATGAAACTTGGCCAGCCACAGCTGAAACCACTGATTTATGGTATTGCTATTTTGGCAATTGAATTTCACCCCAGAACAAAATATACCCTGTTACGGACAGATTTAAACTAGGCCTGCAACAGCTGGAATACCAGATTCAGGGTATTGCTATTTTGGCAATTGATTTTCACCCCAGAACAAAATATACCCTGTTACGGACAGATTTAAACTAGGCCTGCAACAGATGGAACAACGGATTCAGGGTATTGCTATTTTGGCAATTGAATTTCACCCCAGAACAAAATATATCCTTTGCAGGACACTATTAAACTTGGCCAGCCACAGCTGAAACCACTGATTTATGGTATTGCTATTTTGGCAATTGAATTTTACCCCAGAACAAAATATAACCTGTTACGGATAGATTTAAACTAGGCCTGCAACAGATGGAACACCAGATTAAAGGTATTGCTATTTTGGCAATTGAATTTCACCCCAGAACAAAATATTTCCTTTGCAGGACACTATGAAACTTGACAAGCCACAGCTCAAACCACTGATTTATGGTATTGCTATTTTGGCAATTGAATTTTACCCCAGAACAAAATATATGTTTTGGCAAACACTATTATAGTTTGCCAGCCACAGCTGAAACCACTGATTTATGGTATTGCTATTTTGGCAATTGACTTTCACCTCAGAACAAAATATACCCTGTTACGGACAGAGTTAAACTAGGCCTGCAACAGCTGGAACACCAGATTCAGGGTATTGCTATTTTGGCAATTTAATTTCACCCCAGAACAAAATCTATGTTTTGGCGGACACTATTATAGTTTGCCAGCCAGAGCTGAAACCACTGATTTATGGTATTGCTATTTTGGCAATTGAATTTCACCCCAGAACAAAATCTATGTTTTGGCGCTCACTATTATAGTTTGCTAGCCAGTGCTGGGACACCAGATTTAGGGGATTAGTATTTTGGCAGTTGAATTTCACCCCAGAACAATATATATGTTTTGGCGGACTATATTATAGTTTGCCAGCCACAGCTGAAACCACTGATTTATGGTATTGCTATTTTGGCAATTGAATTTCACCTAAGAACAAAATATACCCACTTACGGACAGATTTAAACTAGGCCTGCAACAGCTGGAACACCAGATTCAGGGTATTGCTATTTTGGAAATTGAATTTCACCCCAGAACAAAATTTATCCTTTGCAGAACACTATGAAACTTGGCCAGCCACAGCTGAAACCACTGATTTATGGTATTGCTATTTTGGCAATTGAATTTCACCCCAGAACAAAATATACATGTTTTGGCGGACACTATTATAGTTTGCCAGCCAGTGCTGGGACACCAGATTTAGGGGATTGCTATTTTGGCTGTTGAATTTCACCGCAGAACAAAATATGTTTTGGCAGACACTATTATAGTTTGCCAGCCACAGCTGAAACCACAGATTTATGGTGTTGCTATTTTGGCAATTGAATTTCACCCCAGAACAAAATATACCCTGTTACGGACAGAGTTAAACTAGGCCTGCAACAGCTGGAACACCAGATTCAGGGTATTCCTATTTTGGCAATTTAATTTCACCCCAGAACAAAATCTATGTTTTGGCGGACACTATTATAGTTTGCTAGCCAGAGCTGAAACCACTGATTTATGGTATTGCTATATTGGCAATTGAATTTCACCCCAGAACAAATTCTATGTTTTGGCGCTCACTATTATAGTTTGCTAGCCAGTGCTGGGACACCAGATTTAGGGGATTGCTATTTTGGCAATTGAATTTCACCCCAGAACAATATATATGTTTTGGCGGACTATATTATAGTTTGCCTGCAACAGCTGAAACCACTGATGTATGGTATTGCTATTTTGGCAATTGAATTTCACCCCAGAACAAAATATACCCTGTTACGGACAGATTTAAACTAGGCCTGCAACAGCTGGAACACCAGATTCAGGGTATTGCTATTTTGGCAATTGAATTTCACCCCAGAACAAAATATATAATTTGCAGGACACTATGAAACTTGGCCAGCCACAGCTGAAACCACTGATATATGGTATTGCTATTTTGGCAATTGAATTTCACCCCAGAACAAAATATATGTTTTGGCGGACACTATTATAGTTTGCCAGCCAGTGCTGGGACACCAGATTTAGGGGATTGCTATTTTGGCTGTTGAAATTCACCGCAGAACAAAATATATGTTTTGGCAGACACTATTATAGTTTGCCAGCCGCAGCTGAAACCACTAATTTATGGTATTCCTATTTTGGCAATTGAATTTCATCCCAGAACAAAATATACCCTGTTACGGACAGAGTTAAACTAGGCCTGCAACAGGTGGAACACCAGATTCAGGGTATTGCTATTTTGGCAATTTAATTTCACCCCAGAACAAAATCTATGTTTTAGCGGACACTATTATAGTTTGCCAGCCAGAGCTGAAACCACTGATTTATGGTATTGATATTTTGGCAATTGAATTTCACCCCAGAACAAAATATACCCTGTTATGGACAGAGTTAAACTAGGCCAGCCACAGCTGAAACCACTGATTTATGGTATTGCTATTTTGGCAATTGAATTTCACCCCAGAACAAAATATACATGTTTTGGCGGACACTATTATAGTTTGCCAGCCAGTGCTGGGACACCAGATTTAGGGGATTGCTATTTTGGCTGTTGAATTTCACCGCAGAACAAAATATGTTTTGGCAGACACTATTATAGTTTGCCAGCCACAGCTGAAACCACAGATTTATGGTGTTGCTATTTTGGCAATTGAATTTCACCCCAGAACAAAATATACCCTGTTACGGACAGAGTTAAACTAGGCCTGCAACAGCTGGAACACCAGATTCAGGGTATTCCTATTTTGGCAATTTAATTTCACCCCAGAACAAAATCTATGTTTTGGCGGACACTATTATAGTTTGCTAGCCAGAGCTGAAACCACTGATTTATGGTATTGCTATATTGGCAATTGAATTTCACCCCAGAACAAATTCTATGTTTTGGCGCTCACTATTATAGTTTGCTAGCCAGTGCTGGGACACCAGATTTAGGGGATTGCTATTTTGGCAATTGAATTTCACCCCAGAACAATATATATGTTTTGGCGGACTATATTATAGTTTGCCTGCAACAGCTGAAACCACTGATGTATGGTATTGCTATTTTGGCAATTGAATTTCACCCCAGAACAAAATATACCCTGTTACGGACAGATTTAAACTAGGCCTGCAACAGCTGGAACACCAGATTCAGGGTATTGCTATTTTGGCAATTGAATTTCACCCCAGAACAAAATATATAATTTGCAGGACACTATGAAACTTGGCCAGCCACAGCTGAAACCACTGATATATGGTATTGCTATTTTGGCAATTGAATTTCACCCCAGAACAAAATATATGTTTTGGCGGACACTATTATAGTTTGCCAGCCAGTGCTGGGACACCAGATTTAGGGGATTGCTATTTTGGCTGTTGAAATTCACCGCAGAACAAAATATATGTTTTGGCAGACACTATTATAGTTTGCCAGCCGCAGCTGAAACCACTAATTTATGGTATTCCTATTTTGGCAATTGAATTTCATCCCAGAACAAAATATACCCTGTTACGGACAGAGTTAAACTAGGCCTGCAACAGGTGGAACACCAGATTCAGGGTATTGCTATTTTGGCAATTTAATTTCACCCCAGAACAAAATCTATGTTTTAGCGGACACTATTATAGTTTGCCAGCCAGAGCTGAAACCACTGATTTATGGTATTGATATTTTGGCAATTGAATTTCACCCCAGAACAAAATATACCCTGTTATGGACAGAGTTAAACTAGGCCTGCAACAGGTGGAACACCAGATTCAGGGTATTGTTATTTTGGAAATTGAATTTCACCCCAGAACAAAATATGTCCTTTGCAGAACACTATGAAACTTGGCCAGCCACAGCTGAAACCACTGATTTATGGTATTGCTATTTTGGCAATTGAACTTCACCCCAGAACAAAATATATGTTTTGGCGGAAACTATTAAAGTTTGCCAACCATAGATGAAACCACTGATTTATGGTATTGCTATTTTGGCAATTGAATTTCACCCCAAAACAAAATATACCCTGTTATGGACAGAGTTAAACTAGGCCTGCAACAGCTGGAACACCAGATTCAGGGTATTGCTATTTTGGCAATTTAATTTCACCCCAGAACAAAATCTATGTTTTGGCGGACACTATTATAGTTTGCTAGCCAGAGCTGAAACCACTGATTTATGGTATTGCTATATTGGCAATTGAATTTCACCCCAGAACAAATTCTATGTTTTGGCGCTCACTATTATAGTTTGCTAGCCAGTGCTGGGACACCAGATTTAGGGGATTGCTATTTTGGCAATTGAATTTCACCCCAGAACAATATATATGTTTTAGCGGACTATATTATAGTTTGCCTGCAACAGCTGAAACCACTGATGTATGGTATTGCTATTTTGGCAATTGAATTTCACCCCAGAACAAAATATACCCTGTTACGGACAGATTTAAACTAGGCCTGCAACAGCTGGAACACCAGATTCAGGGTATTGCTATTTTGGAAATTGAATTTCACCCCAGAACAAAAGATATCCTTTGCAGAACACTATGAAACTTGGCCAGCCACAGCTGAAACCACTGATATATGGTATTGCTATTTTGGCAATTGAATTTCACCCCAGAACAAAATATACCCTGTTTCGGACAGAGTTAAACTAGGCCTGCAACAGGTGGAACACCAGATTTATGGTATTGCTATTTTGGCAATTTAATTTCACCCCAGAACAAAATATATGTTTTGGCGGACACTATTATAGTTTGCTAGCCAGTGCTGGGACACCAGATTTAGGGGATTGCTATTTTGGCTGTTGAAATTCACCGCAGAACAAAATATATGTTTTGGCGGACACTATTATAGTTTGCCAGCCAGAGCTGAAACCACTGATTTATGGTATTGCTATTTTGGCAATTGAATTTCACCCCAGAACAAAATATACCCTGTTATGGACAGAGTTAAACTAGGCCTGCAACAGGTGGAACACCAGATTCAGGGTATTGTTATTTTGGAAATTGAATTTCACCCCAGAACAAAATATGTCCTTTGCAGAACACTATATAACTATAAGTTTTGGCGGACACTATTATAGTTTGCCAGCCAGAGCTGAAACCACTGATTTATGGTATTGCTATATTGGCAATTGAATTTCACCCCAGAACAAATTCTATGTTTTGACGCTCACTATTATAGTTTGCTAGCCAGTGCTGGGACACCAGATTTAGAGGATTGCTATTTTGGCAGTTGAATTTCACCCCAGAACAATATATATGTTTTGGCGGACTATATTATAGTTTGCCAGCCACAGCTAAAACCACTGATTTATGGTATTGCTAGTTTGGCAATTGAATTTCACCCCAGAACAAAATATACCCTGTTACGGACAGATATAAACTAGGCCTGCCACAGCTGGAACACCAGATTAAGGGTATTGCTATTTTGGAAATTGAATTTCACCCCACAACAAAAGATATCCTTTGCAGAACACTATGAAACTTGGCCAGCCACAGCTGAAACCACTGATTTAAGGTATTGCTATTTTGGCAATTGAATTTCACCCCAGAACAAAAAATATGTTTTGGCGGACACTATTATAGTTTGCAAGCCAGTGCTGGGACACCAGATTTAGGGGATTGCTATTTTGGCTGTTGAATTTCACCGCAGAAAAAAAAATATATGTTTTGGCAGACACTATTATATTTTGCCAGCCGCAGCTGAAACCACTAATTTATGGTATTGCTATTTCGGCAATTGAATTTCACCCCAGAACAAAATATACCCTGTTACGGACAGAGTTAAACTAGGCCTGCAACAGCTGGAACACCAGATTCAGGGTATTGCTATTTTGGCAATTTAATTTCACCCCAGAACAAAATCTATGTTTTGGCGGACACTATTATAGTTTGCCAGCCAGAGCTGAAACCACTGATTTATGGTATTGCTATTTTGGGAATTAAATTTCACCCCAGAACAAAATCTATGTTTTGCCGCTCACTATTATAGTTTGCTAGCCAGTGCTGGGACACCAGATTTAGGGGATTGCTATTTTGGCAGTTGAATTTCACCCCAGAACAATATATATGTTTTGGCGGACTATATTATAGTTTGCCAGCCACAGCTGAAACCACTGATTTATGGTATTGCTTTTTTGGCAATTGAATTTCACCCCAGAACAAAATATATCCTTTGCAGAACACTATGAAACTTGGCCAGCCACAGCTGAAACCACTGATTTATGGTATTGCTATTTTGGCAATTGAGTTTGACCCCAGAACAAAATATATGTTTTGGCGGACACTATTATAGTTTGCCAGACAGAGCTGAAACCACTGATTTATGGTATTGCTATTTTGGCAATTGAATTTCACCCCAGAACAAAATATACCCTGTTATGGACAGAGTTAAACTAGGCCTGCAACAGCTGGAACACCAGATTCAGGGTATTGCTATTTTGGCAATTTATTTTCACCCCAGAACAAAATATATGTTTTGGCGGACACTAATATAGTTTGCCAGACAGAGCTGAAACCACTGATTTATGATATTGCTATTTTGGCAATTTAATTTCACCCCAGAACAAAATATAAGTTTTGGCGGACACTATTATAGTTTGCCAGCCACAGCTGAAACTACTGATTTATGGTATTGCTATTTTGGCAATTGAATTTCACCCCAGAACAAAATATACCCTGTTACGGACAGATTTAAACTAGGCCTGCAACAGCTGGAACACCAGATTCAGGGTATTGCTATTTTGGCAATTGAATTTCACCCCAGAACAAAATATATGTTTTGGCGGACACTAATATAGTTTGCCAGCCAGAGCTGAAACCACTGATTTATGATATTGCTATTTTGGCAATTGAATTTCACCCCAGAACAAAATATATGTTTTGGCGGACACTATTATAGTTTGCCAGCCACAGCTGAAACTACTGATTTATGGTATTGCTATTTTGGCAATTGAATTTCACCCCAGAACAAAATATACCCTGTTACGGACAGATTTAAACTAGGCCTGCAACAGATGGAACACCAGATTCAGGGTATTGCTATTTTGGCAATTTAATTTCACCCCAGAACAAAATATATGTTTTAGCGGACACATATTAAACTTGGCCTGCAACAGCTGGAACACCAGATTTAGGGTATTGCTATTTTGGCAATTGAATTTCACCCCAGAACAAAATATATCCTTTGCAGGACACTATGAAACTTGACTAGCCACAGCTTAAACCACTGATTTATGGTATTGCTATTTTGGCAATTGAATTTCACCCCAGAACAAAATATATGTTTTGGCGGACACTATTATAGTTTGCCAGCCAGTGCTTCGACACCAGATTTAGGGGATTACTATTTTGGCAGTTGAATTTAACCCCAGAACAAAATATATGTTTTGGCAGACACTATTATAGTTTGCCAGCCACAGCTGAAACCACTGATTTATGGTATTGCTATTTTGGCAATTGAATTTCACCCCAGAACAAAATATACCCTGTTACGGACAGAGTTAAACTAGGCCTGCAACAGCTGGAACACCAGATTCAGGGTATTACTATTTTGGCAATTGAATTTCACCCCAGAACTAAATCTATGTTTTGGCGGACACTATTATAGTTTGCCAGCCAGAGCTGAAACCACTGATTTATTGTATTGATATTTTGACAATTGAATTTCACCCCAGAACAAAATATATGTTTTGGGGCTTACTATTATAGTTTGCTAGCCAGTGCTGGGACACCAGATTTAGGGGATTGCTATTTTGGCAGTTGAATTTCACCCCAGAACAATATATATGTTTTGGCGGACTATATTATAGTTTGCCAGCCACAGCTGAAACCACTGATTTATGGTATTGCTATTTTGGCAATTGAATTTCACCGCAGAACAAAATATACCCTGTTACGGACAGATTTAAACTAGGCCTGCAACAGCTGGAACACCAGATTCCGGGTATTGCTATTTTGGCAATTGAATTTCACCCCAGAACAAAATATATCCTTTGCAGGACACTATGAAACTTGGCCAGCCACAGCTGAAAACACTGATTTATGGTATTGCTATTTTGGCAATTGAATTTCACCCCAGAACAAAATATATGTTTTGGCGGACACTATTATAGCTTTGCCAGCCACAGCTGAAACAACTGATTTATGGTATTGCTATTTTGGCAATTGAATTTCACCCCAGAACAAAATATATCCTTTGCAGGACACTATGAAACTTGGCCAGCCACAGCTGAAACCACTGATTTATTGTATTGCTATTTTGGCAATTGAATTTCACCCCAGAACAAAATATATCTTGTGCAGGACACTATGAAACTTGGCCAGCCACAGCTGAAACCACTGATTTATAGTATTGCTATTTTGGCAATTGAATTTCACCCCAGAACAAAATATATGTTTTGGCGGACACTATTATAGTTTGCTAGCCACAGCTGAAACCACTGATTTATGGTATTGCTATTTTGGCAATTGAATTTCACCCCAGAACAAAATATACCCTGTTACGGACAGTAGTTAAACTAGGCCTGCAACAGCTGGAACACCAGATTCAGGGTATTACTATTTTGGCAATTGAATTTCACCCCAGAACAAAATCTATGTTTTGGCGGACACTATTATAGTTTGCCAGCCAGAGCTGAAACCACTGATTTATTGTATTGCTATTTTGGCAATTGAATTTCACCCCAGAACAAAATATATGTTTTGGCGGTCACTATTATAGTTTGCTAGCCAGTGCTGGGACACCAGATTTAGGGGATTGCTATTTTGGCAGTTGAATTTCACCCCAGAACAATATATATGTTTTGGCGGACTACTATTATAGTTTGCCAGCCACAGCTGAAACCACTGATTTATGGTATTGCTATTTTGGCAATTGAATTTCACCCCAGAACAAAATATATGTTTTGGCGGACACTATTAAACTTGGCCTGCAACAGCTGGAACACCAGATTCAGGGTATTGCTATTTTGGCAATTGAATTTCACCCCAGAACAAAATATATCCTTTGCAGGACACTATGAAACTTGGCCAGCCACAGCTGAAACACACTGATTTATGGTATTGCTATTTTGGCAATTGAATTTCACCCCAGAACAAAATATATGTTTTGGCGGACACTATTATAGTTTGCCAGCCAGAGCTGAAACACACTGATTTATGGTATTGCTATTTTGGCAATTGAATTTCACCCCAGAACAAAATATATGCTTTGCAGGACACTATGAAACTTGGCCAGCCACAGCTGAAACCACTGATTTATGGTATTGCTATTTTGGCAATTGAATTTCACCCCAGAACAAAATATATCTTGTGCAGGACATTATGAAACTTGGCCAGCCACAGCTGAAACCACTAGATTTATGAGTATTGCTATTTTGGCAATTGAATTTCACCCCAGAACAAAATATATGTTTTGCGGACACTATTATACTTGGCCAGCCACAGCTGAAACCACTGATTTATGGTATTGCTATTTTGGCAATTGAATTTCACCCCAGAACAAAATATACCCTGTTACGGACAGAGTTAAACTAGGCCTGCAACAGCTGGAACACCAGATTCAGGGTATTGCTATTTTGGCAATTGAATTTCACCCCAGAACAAAATCTATA
The DNA here is from genome assembly GCA_033119425.1 of Bufotes viridis. Lineage (NCBI taxonomy): Eukaryota > Metazoa > Chordata > Amphibia > Anura > Bufonidae > Bufotes > Bufotes viridis. The sequence goes on from CM065595.1 coordinate 83,468,948, forward strand.
TTTTGGCGGACACTATTATAGTTTGCCAGCCAGAGCTGAAACCACTGATTTATTTTATTGCTATTTTGGCAATTGAATTTCACCCCAGAACAAAATATATGTTTTGGCGCTCACTATTATAGTTTGCTAGCCAGTGCTGGGACACCAGATTTAGGGGATTGCTATTTTGGCAGTTGAATTTCACCCCAGAACAATATATATGTTTTGGCGTACTATATTATAGTTTGCCAGCCACAGCTGAAACCACTGATTTATGGTATTGCTATTTTGGCAATTGAATTTCACCCCAGAACAAAATATATGTTTTGGCGGACACTATTATAGTTTGCTAGCCACATCTGAAACCACTGATTTATGGTATTGCTATTTTGGCAATTGAATTTCACTACAGAACAAAATATGCACTGTTACGGACAGATTTAAACTAGGCCTGCAACAGCTGGAACACCAGATTCAGGGTATTGCTATTTTGGCAATTGAATTTCACCCCAGAACAAAATATATGTTTTGGCGGACACTATTATAGTTTGCCAGCCAGAGCTGAAACCACAGATTTATGGTATTGCTATTATGGCAATTGAATTTCACCCCAGAACAAAATATATGTTTTGCAGGACACTATGAAACTTGGCCAGCCACAGCTGAAACCACTGATTTATGGTATTGCTATTTTGGCAATTGATTTTCACCCAAGAACAAAATATACCATGTTACGGACAGATTTAAACTAGTCCTGCAACATCTGGAACACCAGATTCAGGGTATTGATATTTTGGCAATTGAATTTCAACCCAGAACAAAATATATCCTTTGCAGAATACTATGAAACTTGGCCAGCCACAGCTGAAACCATTGATTTATGGTATTGCTATTTTGGCAATTGAATTTCACCCCAGAACAAAATATACCCTGTTACGGACAGATTTAAACTAGGCCTGCAACAGATGGAACACCAGATTCAGGGTATTGCTATTTTGGCAATTGAATTTTACCCCAGAACAAAATATACCCTGTTACAGATAGATTTTAACTAGGCCTGCAACAGCTGTAACACCAGATTAAGGGTATTGCTATTTTGGAAATTGAATTTCACCCCACAACAAAATATTTCCTTTGCAGGAAACTATGAAACTTGACCAGCCACAGCTGAAACCACTGATTTATGGTATTGCTATTTTGGCAATTGAATTTCACCCCAGAACAAAATATATGTTTTGGCGGACACTATTATAGTTTGCCAGCCAGTGCTTCGACACCAGATTTAGGGGATTACTATTTTGGCAGTTGAATTTAACCCCAGAACAAAATATATGTTTTGGCAGACACTATTATAGTTTGCCAGCCACAGCTGAAACCACTGATTTATGGTATTGCTATTTTGGCAATTGAATTTCACCCCAGAACAAAATATACCCTGTTACGGACAGAGTTAAACTAGGCCTGCAACAGCTGGAACACCAGATTCAGGGTATTACTATTTTGGCAATTTAATTTCACCCCAGAACAAAATCTATGTTTTGGCGGACACTATTATAGTTTGCCAGCCAGAGCTGAAACCACTGATTTATTTTATTGCTATTTTGGCAATTGAATTTCACCCCAGAACAAAATATATGTTTTGGCGCTCACTATTATAGTTTGCTAGCCAGTGCTGGGACACCAGATTTAGGGGATTGCTATTTTGGCAGTTGAATTTCACCCCAGAACAATATATATGTTTTGGCGTACTATATTATAGTTTGCCAGCCACAGCTGAAACCACTGATTTATGGTATTGCTATTTTGGCAATTGAATTTCACCCCAGAACAAAATATACCCTGTTATGGACAGATTTAAACTAGGCCTGCAACAGCTGGAACACCAGATTTATGGTATTGCTATTTTGGCAATTGAATTTCACCCCAGAACAAAATATATGTTTTGGCGGACACTATTATAGTTTGCCTGCCAGTGCTGAAACCACTGATTTATGGTATTGCTATTTTGTCAATTGAATTTCACCCCAGAACAAAATATATCCTTTGCAGGACACTATGAAACTTGGCCAGCCACAGCTGAAACCACTGATTTATGTTATTGCTATTTTGGCAATTGAATTTCACCCCAGAACAAAATATATCCTTTGCAGGACACTATGAAACTTGGCCAGCCACAGCTGAAACCACTGATTTATGTTATTACTATTTTGGCAATTGAATTTCACCCCAGAACAAAATATATCCTTTGCAGGACACTATGAAACTTGTCCAGCCACAGCTGAAACCACTGATTTATGGTATTGCTATTTTGGCAATTGAATTTCACCCCAGAACAAAATATATCCTTTGCAGGACACTATGAAACGTGGCCAGCCACAGCTGAAACCACTGATTTATGGTATTGCTATTTTGGCAATTGAATTTCACCCCAGAACAAAATACATTTTTTTGCGGACACTATGAAACTTGGCCTGCAACAGCTGGATCACCAGATTCAGGGTATTGCTATTTTGGCAATTGAATTTCACCGCAGAACAAAATATACCCTGTTACGGACAGATTTAAACTAGGCCTGCAACAGCTGGAACACCAGATTCCGGGTATTGCTATTTTGGCAATTGAATTTCACCCCAGAACAAAATATATCCTTTGCAGAACACTATGAAACTTGGCCAGCCACAGCTGAAAACACTGATTTATGGTATTGCTATTTTGGCAATTGAATTTCACCCCAGAACAAAATATATGTTTTGGCGGACACTATTATAGTTTGCCAGCCAGAGCTGAAACAACTGATTTATGGTATTGCTATTTTGGCAATTGAATTTCACCCCAGAACAAAATATATCCTTTGCAGGACACTATGAAACTTGGCCAGCCACAGCTGAAACCACTGATTTATTGTATTGCTATTTTCGCAATTGAATTTCCCCCCAGAACAAAATATATCCTGTGCAGGACATTATAAAACTTGGCCAGCCACAGCTGAAACCACTGATTTATAGTATTGCTATTTTGGCAATTGAATTTCACCCCAGAACAAAATATATGTTTTGGCGGACACTATTATAGTTTGCTAGCCACATCTGAAACCACTGATTTATGGTATTGCTATTTTGGCAATTGAATTTCACCCCAGAACAAAATATACACTGTTACGGACAGATTTAAACTAGGCCTGCAACAGCTGGAACACCAGATTCAGGGTATTGCTATTTTGGCAATTGAATTTCACCCCAGAACAAAATATACCATGTTACGGACAGATTTAAACTAGTCCTGCAACATCTGGAACACCAGATTCAGGGTATTGCTATTTTGGCAATTGAATTTCACCCCAGAACAAAATATTTCCTTTGCAGAATACTATGAAACTTGGCCAGCCACAGCTGAAACCATTGATTTATGGTATTGCTATTTTGGCAATTGAATTTCACCCCAGAACAAAATATATGTTTTGCAGGACACTATGAAACTTGGCCAGCCACAGCTGAAATCACTGATTTATGGTATTGCTATTTTGGCAATTGAATTTCACCCAAGAACAAAATATACCATGTTACGGACAGATTTAAACTAGTCCTGCAACATCTGGAACACCAGATTCAGGGTATTGCTATTTTGGCAATTGAATTTCACCCCAGAACAAAATATATCCTTTGCAGAATACTATGAAACTTGGCTAGCCACAGCTGAAACCATTGATTTATGGTATTGCTATTTTGGCAATTGAATTTCACCCCAGAACAAAATATATGTTTTGGCGGACACTATTATAGTTTGCTAGCCAGTGCTGGGACACCAGATTTAGGGGATTGCTATTTTGAAAATTGAATTTCACCACAGAAAATAATCTATCCTTTGCCCAACAGCAGACAGTATTATACTTGGCTAGCCAAAGCTGGAACATCAGATTTAGGGGATTGGTATTTTAGCAATTGTATTTAATTCCTTAATAAAATATAGAAATTGCTATCCTGAGTTTCTAGGGGTGACAATTAGCACAGCCAACCCCCTGATGTAGGATATAGCAAAAAAAAAAACTAGTTTTGATGGATTGATGGACTTGGTGGCAGCTTGTTCTGGTGCACTACAAGTCACAAAATGGCCGCTGATCACCCCATTTAATAAGTGACAGAAAAACGCTCTGTGCAGCCTAAAAACCAGTGAGCAAGTAACTAGCAGAAGTTCAATCATTCACAGCTGTAGATCGATCACTTCATTAGGTGTTTTTGCAGACTTTTCCCTGCCTAATCTCTCCCTCACAGCAGCTGCGTCCTCTCCCTACACTAATCAGAGCAGTGTGACGTGCGGCGCTACGTGACTCCAGCTTAAATAGAGGCTGGGTCACATGCTGCACTTCGCCAATCACAGCCATGCCATTAGTAGGCATGGCTGTGATGGGCTCTTAGGGCAAGAAGTAAAACAATAGCTGATTGGCTGCTGTGCAGCCCTTCAGAAAGCGGGAAGAAATCGCCGAACAACGAACCCGAACCCGAACTTTATTGAAAATGTTCGGGTCCGGGTCCGGGTCCCGAACATCCCAAAATTCGGTACGAACCCAAACTATGCTCGAACTGTTCGCTCAACACTACATTTCAATCATGTCTCATGTCGTCCTCGTCTCCCTGAGGATCATGAACCCACTATGCAGGATGTAGTAGTGTGGGTTAAGGACTTTGTAGAGGGGTCTCTTAAAATGCTAAGGGATACGTTTTCTACCCCAAGTATCTTCCCCTATGGACGAGGATGTGTTTATGATAGAGGAAAGAAATGCTTCTTCAGGAAAACTTCTGAGGAGGATGGCTTTAATAAAGGGAAAATTTACTTTTCAGCAGAAAAAGCACAAAAATTGCTTAAACTTGTGCAGGCCGAGGTCCACCCTGGGCACCAGGGGGAAGCTCCCCTTGATAGTTGGGGGCCAAGGGACTTCAAGATAGATGGCTCGAATTCCGCCCTAATGCAGGCAGAGTGGAATAAGCCAGTAAAGGCTCCTGTAATCTCTAAGAGATTCAAACTGATGTACCCATTGGAGGAATCCCAGTCTAAGGATTGGGTTTCTCCACCAAAGGTGGATACTGCTATAACAAAATTCTCTAAGAAAACTTTAGTTCCCGCTGAGGATGGCTCGAGTCTTAAAGATCCAATGGACAGGAGAATTGAAGAGGCCCTCAAAATGTCATATGTGACAGCAGCAAGTCAGTCTGATGTATCTATTGCCTCTTGTAAAGTTTTGCGCACCTTGAGAAAGTGGCTTAACAAGGTGCAAGAAGATATCGATGGAGGGGTTCAGAGAGACGATATTATGGCCACATTTATAAACATAAATATGTAACTAGTGTTGAGCGAACAGTTCAAGCATAGTTCGGGTTTGTACCGAATTTTGGGGTGTCCGGGACACGGACCCGGACCCGAACATTTTCAAAAAAGTTCGGGTTCGGGTTCGTTGTTCGGCGATTACTTCCCGCTTTCTGAAGGGCTGCACAGCAGCCAATCAGCTAGCGTTTTACTTCTTGCCCTATGAGCCCATCACAGCCATGCCTATTAATGGCATGGCTGTGATTGGCCAAGTGCATCATGTGACCCAGCCTCTATTTAAGCTGGAGTCACGTAGCGCCGCACGTCACACTGCTCTGATTAGTGTAGGGAGAGGACGCAGCTTCTGTGAGGGCGAGATTAGGCAGGAAAAGTCAGCAACAGCACCTAATGAACTGATCAATCTACAGCTTTGAATGATTGAACTTCTGCTAGTTACGTGCTCACTGGTTTTTAGGCTGCACAGAGCGTTTTTTTGTCACTTATTTTCTGGGGTGATCGGCGGCCATTTTGTGACTTGTGGTGCACCAGAACAAGCTGCCACCAAGTCCATCAATCAATCAATACTAGTTTTTTTTTGCTATATCCTACATCAGGGGCTTGGCTGTGCTAACTGTCACCCTTAGAAACTCAGGATAGCAATTTCTATATTTTATTAAGGGGTTAAATACTACTGCCCAAATACCAATCCACTAAATCTGGTGTTCCAGCTTTGGCTAGCCAAGTATAATACTGTCTGCTGTCTGGCAAAGGATAGATTATTTTCTGTGGTGAAATTCAATTGCCAAAATAGCAATACCATAAATCAGTGGTTTCAGCTGTGGCTGGCCAAGTTTTATAGTGTCCGCAAAAACATATATTTTGTTGTGGGGTGAAATTCAATTGCCAAAATCGCAATACCATAAATCAGTGGTTTCAGCTGTGGCTGGCCAAGATTCATAGTGTCCGCAAAAACATGTATTTTGTTCTGGGGTGAAATTCAATTGCCAAAATAGCAATACCCTGAATCTGGTGTCCCAGCTGTTGCAGGCCAAGTTTCATAGTGTCCGCAAAAACATCTATTTTGTTCTGGGGTGAAGTTCAATTGCCAAAATAGCAATACCCTGAATCTGGTGTCCCAGCTGTTGCAGGCCAAGTTTCATAGTGTCCGCAAAAACATATATTTTGTTCTGGGGTGAAATTAAATTGCCAAAATAGCAATACCCTGAATCTGGTGTCCCAGCTGTTGCAGGCCAAGTTTCATAGTGTCCGCAAAAACATATATTTTGTTCTGGGGTGAAATTCAATTGCCAAAATAGCAATACCCTGAATCTGGTGACCCAGCTGTTGCAGGCCAAGTTTCATAGTGTCCGCCAAAACATATATTTTGTTCTGGGGTGAAATTCAATTGCCAAAATAGCAATACCATAAATCAGTGGTTTCAGCTGTGGCAGGCCAAGTTTCATAGTGTCCGCAAAAACATATATTTTGTTCTGAGGTGAAATTCAATTGCCAAAATAGCAATACGATAAATCAGTGGTTTCAGCTGTGGCTGGCCAAGATTCATAGTGTCCGCAGAAACATATATTTTGTTGTGGGGTGAAATTCAATTGCCAAATAGCAATACCATAAATCAGTGGTTTCAGCTGTGACTGGCCAAGATTCATAGTGTCCGCAAAAACATATATTTTGTTGTGGGGTGAAATTCAATTGCCAAAATAGCAATACCCTGAATCTGGTGTCCCAGCTGTTGCAGGCCAAGATTCATAGTGTCCGCAAAAACATCTATTTTGTAATGGGGTGAAATTCAATTGCCAAAATAGCAATACCCTGAATCTGGTGTCCCAGCTGTTGCAAGCCAAGTTTCATAGTGTCTGCAAAAACATATATTTTGTTGTGGGGTGAAATTCAATTGCCAAAATAGCAATACCGTGAATCTGGTATCCCAGCTGTTGCAGGCCAAGTTTCATAGTGTCCGCAAAAACATATATTTTGTTATGGGGTGAAATTCAATTGCCAAAATAGCAATACCCTGAATCTGGTGTCCCAGCTGTTGCAGGCCAAGTTTCATAGTGTCCGCAAAAACATATATTTTGTTCTGGGGTGAAATTCAATTGCCAAAATAGCAATACCCTGAATCTGGTGTCCCAGCTGTTGCAGGCCAAGTTTCATAGTGTCCGCAAAAACATATATTTTGTTGTGGGGTGAAATTCAATTGCCAAAATAGCAATACCCTGAATCTGGTGTCCCAGCTGTTGCAGGCCAAGTTTCATAGTGTCTTCAAAAACATATATTTTGTTCTGGGGTGAAATTCAATTGCCAAAATAGTAATACCATAAATCAGTGGTTTAAGCTGTGGCTGGCCAAGTTTCATAGTGTCCTCAAAAACATATATTTTGTTCTGGGGTGAAATTCAATTGCCAAAATAGCAATACCCTGAATCTGGTGTCCCAGCTGTTGCAGGCCAAGTTTTATAGTGTCCGCAAAAACATATATTTTCTTCTGGGGTGAAATTCAATTACCAAAATAGCAATACCATAAATCAGTGGTTTCAGCTGTGGCTGGCCAAGTTTCATAGTGTCCGCAAAAAAATATATTTTGTTGTGGGGTGAAATTCAATTGCCAAAATAGCAATTCCTTAATCTGGTGTCCCAGCTGTTGCAGGCCAAGTTTCATACTGTCCGCAAAAATATATATTTTGTTCTGGGGTGAAATTCAATTGCCAAAATAGCAATACCCTGAATCTGGTGTCCCAGCTGTTGCCGGCCAAGTTTCATAGTGTCCGCAAAAACATATATTTTGTTCTGGGGTGAAATTCAATTGCCAAAATAGCAATACCCTGAATCTGGTGTCCCAGCTGTTGCTGGCCAAGTTTCATAGTGTCCGCAAAAACATATATTTTGTTCTGGGGTGAAATTCAATTGCCAAAATTGCAATACCATAAATCAGTGGTTTCAGCTTTGGCTGGCCAAGATTCATAGTGTCCGCAAAAACATATATTTTGTTCTGGGGTTAAGTTAAATTGCCAAAATAGCAATACCATAAATCAGTGGTTTCAGCTGTGGCTGGCCAAGATTCATATTGTCCGCAAAAACATATATTTTGTTGTGGGGTGAAATTCAATTGCCAAAATAGCAATACCCTGAATCTGGTGTCCCAGCTGTTGCAGGCCAAGTTTCATAGTGTCCGCAAAAACATATATTTTGTTCTGGGGTGAAATTCAATTGCCAAAATAGCAATACCCTGAATCTGTTGTCCCAGCTGTTGCAGGCAAAGATTCATAGTGTCCGCAAAAACATATATTTTGTTCTGGGGTGAAATTCAATTGCCAAAATAGCAATACCATAAATCAGTGGTTTCAGCTGTGGCTGGCCAAGATTCATAGTGTCTGCAAAAACATATATTTTGTTCTGGGGTGAAATTCATTTGCCAAAATAGCAATACCATAAATCACTGGTTTCAGCTGTGGCTGGCCAAGATTCATAGTGTCAGCAAAAACATATATTTTGTTGTGGGGTGAAATTCAATTGCCAAAATAACAATACCCTGAATCTGGTGTCCCAGCCGTTGCAGGCCAAGTTTCATAGTGTCCGCAAAAACATATATTTTGTTGTGGGGTGAAATTCAATTGCCAAAATAGCAATACCCTGAATCTGGTGTCCCAGCTGTTGCAGGCCAAGTTTCATAGTGTCCGCAAAAACATATATTTTGTATTGGGGTGAAATTCAATTGCCAAAATAGCAATACCCTGAATTTGATGTCCCAGCAGTTGCAGGCCAAGTTTCATAGTGTCCGCAAAAACATATATTTTGTTGTGGGGTGAAATTCAATTGCCAAAATAGCAATACCCTGAATCTGGTGTCCCAGCTGTTGCAGGCCAAGATTCATAGTGTCCGCAAAAACATATATTTTGTTCTGGGGTTAAATTCAATTGCCAAAATAGCAATACCCTGAATCTGATGTCCCAGCAGTTGCAGGCCAAGTTTCATAGTGTCCGCAAAAACATATATTTTGTTCTGGGGTGAAATGCAATTGCCAAAATAGCAAAACCATAAAACAGTGGTTTCAGCTGTAGCTGGCCAAGTTTCATAGTGTCCACAAAAACATATATTTTGTTCTCGGGTGAAATTTATTGGCCAAAATAGCAATACCATAAATCAGTGGTTTCAGCTGTGGCTGGCCAAGATTCATAGTGTCCGCAAAAACATATATTTTGTTGTGGGGTGAAATTCAATTGCCAAAATAGCAATACCCTGAATCTGGTGTCCCAGCTGTTGCAGGCCAAGTTTCATAGTGTCCACAAAAACATATATTTTGTTCTGGGGTGAAATTCAATTGCCAAAATAGTAATACCATAAATCAGTGGTTTCAGCTGTGGCTGGCCAAGTTTCATAGTGTCCGCAAAAACATATATTTTGTTCTGGGGTGAAATTCAATTGCCAAAATAGCAATGCCATAAATCAGTGGTTTCAGAGGTGGCAGGCCAAGTTTCATAGTGTCCGCAAAAACATATATTTTGTTCTGGGGTGAAATTCAATTGCCAAAATAGCAATACCGTGAATCTGGTGTCCCTGCTGTTGCAGGCCAAGTTTCATAGTGTCCGCAAAAACATATATTTTGTTATGGGGTGAAATTTAATTGCCAAAATAGCAATACCCTGAATCTGGTGTCCCAGCTGTTGCAGGCCAAGTTTCATAGTGTCCGCAAAAACATATATTTTGTTCTGGGGTGAAATTCAATTGCCAAAATAGCAATACCCTGAATCTGGTGTCCCAGCTGTTGCAGGCCAAGTTTCATAGTGACTTCAAAAACATATATTTTGTTCTGGGGTGAAATTCAATTGCCAAAATAGCAATACCATTAATCAGTGGTTTCAGCTGTGGCTGGCCAAGATTCATAGTGTCCGCAAAAACATATATTTTGTTCTGGGTTGAAATTCAATTGCCAAAATAGCAATACCCTAAATCTGGTGTCCCTGCTGTTGCAGGCCAAGTTTCATAGTGTCCGCAAAAACATATATTTTGTTCTGGGGTGAAATTCAATTGCCAAAATAGCAATGCCATAAATCAGTTGTTTCAGAGGTGGCAGGCCAAGTTTCATAGTGTCCGCAAAAACATATATTTTGTTCTGGGGTGAAATTCAATTGCCAAAATAGCAATGCCATAAATCAGTGGTTTCAGAGGTGGCAGGCCAAGTTTCATAGTGTCCGCAAAAACATATATTTTGTTCTGGGGTGAAATTCAATTGCCAAAATAGCAATACCGTGAATCTGGTGTCCCTGCTGTTGCAGGCCAAGTTTCATAGTGTCCGCAAAAACATATATTTTGTTATGGGGTGAAATTTAATTGCCAAAATAGCAATACCCTGAATCTGGTGTCCCAGCTGTTGCAGGCAAAGTTTCATAGTGTCCGCAAAAACATATATTTTGTTCTGGGGTGAAATTCAATTGCCAAAATAGCAATACCCTGAATCTGGTGTCCCAGCTGTTGCAGGCCAAGTTTCATAGTGTCCGTAAAAACATATATTTTGTTGTGGGGTGAATTTCAATTGCCAAAATAGCAATACCCTGAATCTGGTGTCCCAGCTGTTGCAGGCCAAGTTTCATAGTGTCCGCAAAAACATATATTTTGTTCTGGGGTGAAATTCAATTGCCAAAATAGCAATACCATAAATCAGTGGTTTCAGCTGTGGCTGGCCAAGATTTATAGTGTCCGCAAAAACATATATTTTGTTCTGGGTTGAAATTCAATTGCCAAAATAGCAATACCCTGAATCTGGTGTCCCAGCTGTTGTAGGCCAAGTTTCATAGTTTCCGTAAAAACATATATTTTGTTGGGGGGTGAAATTCAATTGCCAAAATAGCAATACCCTGAATCTGGTGTCCCAGCTGTTGCAGGCCAAGTTTCATAGTGTCTTCAAAAACATATATTTTGTTCTGGGGTGAAATTCAATTGCCAAAATAGCAATTCCATAAATCAGTGGTTTCAGCTGTGGCTGGCCAAGTTTCATAGTGTCCGCAAAAACATATATTTTGTTCTGGGGTGAAATTAAATTGCCAAAATAGCAATACCATAAATCAGTGGTTTCAGCTGTGGCTGACAAACTATAATAGTGTCCGCCAAAACATATATTTTGTTCTGGGGTGAAATTAAATTGCCAAAATAGCAATACCCTGAATCTGGTGTTCCAGCTGTTGCAGGCCTAGTTTAAATCTGTCCATAAAAGGATACCTTTCATCCAGGGCCTAAATACTAGCCCTAAAAGAGATATTCCCCTAAATCAGTGGTTACTGCTGTGCCTGGATTAGTGTAATCCGCTTCATAAATAAATAGGCTGATAGTGTTTGGTGCCTGTAAAAAAAGGCCTGAATGTGAAATCAATACATTGGGCCAAATATTTTTTTTCTTATTGTGGTGCTTTGTGAACGGTAACAATGAGGAAAACATCTAGTCAGGGACACGGACGCGGTCGTGGTGGTGTTAGTGTACCCTCTGGTGCTGGGAGAGGACTTGGCCATTCTGCCACAGCCACACGTCCTAGTGAACCAACTACCTCAGGTTCCAGTACCCGCCAGAATTTACAGCGACATTTGGTGGGGCCCAATGCCGTTCTAAGGATGGTAAGGCCTGATCAGGTACAGGCGCTAGTCAATTGGGTGGCCGACAGTGGATCCAGCACGTTCACAACATTATCTCCCACCCAGTCTTCTGCAGAATGTGCACAGGTGGTGCCCGAAAACCAAGCCCATCAGTCTGTCACATCACCCCCATGCATATCAGGGAAACTGTCTGAGCCTCAAGTTATGCAGCAGTCTCTTATGCTGTTTGAAGACTCTGCTGGCAGGGTTTCCCAAGGGAATCCACCTAGCCCTTCCCCAGTGGTGGAAGACATAGAATGCACTGATGCACAACCACTGATGTTTCCTGATAATGAGGACATGGGAATACCATCTCATCGCAGTCCGCACGTCTCTGATGATGACGAAACACAAGTGCCAACTGCTGCGTCTTTCTGCAGTGTGCAGACCGAACAGGAGGTCAGGGAGGAAGACTGTGGGGAAGACGATGCTGGGGACGATGAGGTCCTAGACCCCACATGGAATGAAGGTCGTGCCACTGACTTTCATAGTTCAGAGGAAGAGGCAGTGGTGAGACCGAGCCAACAGCATAGCAAAAGAGGGAGCAGGGGGCAAAAGCTGAACAGCCGCCTCCAAGAGAGTTTGCCTGCTACTGGCCACCGCCATCAGGGACCAAGCACCCCAAAGGCAGCTTCAAGGAGTTCCCTGGCATGGCACTTCTTTAAACATTGTGCTGACGACAAGACCCGAGTGGTTTGCACGCTGTGCCATCAGAGCCTGAAGCGAGGCATTAACGTTCTGAACCTTAGCACAACCTGCATGACCAGGCATCTACATGCAAAGCATGAACTGCAGTGGAGTAAACACCTTAAAAGCAAGGAACTCATTTTGGCTCCCCCTGCTCCCTCTTCTGCTGCTGCCTCGGCCTCTTCCTCTGCCTCGGGAGGAATGTTGGCACCTGCCTCCCACCAAACAGAGGATGTGCCACCGACACCACCACCTGCGTCAACAAGCATCTCCACCATGTCACACGGCAGCGTTCAGCTCTCCATCTCACAAACCTTGGAGAGAAAGCGTAAATTCCCACCTAGCCACCCTCGAGCCCTGGGCTTGAATGCCAGCATTTCTAAACTACTGGCCTTTGAAATGCTGTCATTCAGGCTGGTGGACAAAGACAGCTTCAAACAGCTGATGTCCATGGCTGTCCCACAGTATGTTGTTCCCAGCTGCCAATACTTCTCCAAGACAGCCGTGCCTTCCCTGCACAACCAAGTATCCGATAGTCAGCCACACACCTTCACAACCAACTTCAGAACAGCCCGGGGTAAACGTCAGCAGGCCATTATTAAACTCATATGTTTGGGGGACAGGCCCCACACCGCGCAGGAGTTGTGGCGGGGTATTAAACAGACCGACGAGTGGTTTCTGCCGGTGGGCCTCAAGCCCGGCCTGGTTGTGTGTGATAATGGGCGAAATCTCGTCGCAGCTCTTGGACTAGCCGGTTTGACGCACGTCCCTTGCCTGGCGCATGTGCTGAATTTGGTGGTGCAGAAGTTCATTCATAACTACCCCGACATGTCAGAGCTGCTGCATAAAGTGCGGGCCGTCTGTGCGCGCTTCTGGCGTTCACATCCTGCCGCTGCTCGCCTGTCTGCGCTACAGCGGACCTTCGGCCTTCCCGCTCACCGCCTCATATGCGACATGCCCACCAGGTGGAACTCCACCTTGCACATGCTGGAGAGACTGTGCGAGCAGCAGCAGGCCATAGTGGAGTTTCAGCTGCAGCACACACGCTTCAGTCGCACTGCGGAACAGCACCACTTCACCACCAATGATTGGGCCTCCATGCGAGACCTGTGTGCCCTGTTGCGCTGTTTCGAGTACTCCACCAACATGGCCAGTGGCGATGACCCCTTTATCAGCGTTACAATACCACTTTTATGTCTCCTTGATAAAACGCTTAGGGCGATGATGGAAGATGAGGTGGCCCAGGAGGAGGATGAGGGGTCATTTTTAGCACTTTCAGGCCAGTCTGTTAGAAGTGGCTCAGAGGGAGGTTTTTTGCAACAGCAGAGGCCAAGTACAAATGTGGCAAGCCAGGGCCCACTACTGGAGGACGAGGAGGAGGAGGAGGTGGTGGAGCAGGATGAGGATGAAGCAGGTTCACAGCGGGGTGGCACCCAACACAGCTCAGGCCCATCACTGGTGCGTGGCTGGGGGGATACAGAGGACGATGACGATACGCCTCCCACAGAGGACAGCTTGTCCTTACCTCTGGGCAGCCTGGCACACATGAGCGACTACATGCTGCAGTGCCTGCGCAACGACAGCAGAGTTGCCCACATTTTGACGTGTGCGGACTACTGGGTTGCCACCCTGCTGGATCCCCGGTACAAAGACAATATGCCCACCTTACTTCCTGCACTGGAGCGTGATAGGAAGATGTGCGAGTACAAGCGCACGCTGGTAGACGCGCTCCTGAGAGCATTCCCAAATGTCACAGGGGAACAGGTGGAAGCCCAAGGCGAAGGCAGAGGAGGAGCAAGGGGTCGCCAATGCAGCAGTTTCACGGCCAGCTCTTCTGAGGGCAGGGTTAGCATGGCAGAAATGTGGAAAAGTTTTGTCTCCACGCCACAGCTAACTGCACCACCACCTGATACGGAACGTGTTAGCAGGAGGCAGCATTTCACTAACATGGTTGAAGAGTACGTCTGCACACCCCTCCACGTACTGACTGATGGTTCGGCCCCATTCAACTTCTGAGTCTCCAAATTGTCCACATTGCCAGAGTTAGCATTTTATGCCTTGGAGGTGCTGGCCTGCCCGGCGGCCAGCGTTTTGTCTGAACGTGTATTCAGCACGGCAGGGGACGTCATTACTGACAAACGCAGCCGCCTGTCAACAGCCAACATTGACAAGCTGACGTTCATAAAAATGAACCAGGCATGGATCCCACAGGACCTGTGCATCCCTTGTGCAGAATAGACATGTATAACTGCCTCCCCCTCAACCATGTATTCTTGTACTCCGGGGCACTTCTTTATTGAATCCTCATTTTTTTAACCTTACCATGATCTTGCGGTGCAACCCAAAGTTGATTGAACCTCTCCTCTGTCTGGGTGCTGGGCCGAAATAACTGAAAGTGGCCTTCTCTAGTGGTGGGTGAAATGACGCATGATTCCTTGCTGTGGGACCTGTATCCTCGGTCTGGGTGCTGGGCCGAAATAACTGAGTGGCATTCTCCAGTGGTGGGTGATATGACGCATGATTCCTTGCTGTGGGACCTCTCTCCTCTGTCTGGGTGTTGGGGCCGAAATAACTGAAAGTGGCCTTCTCCAGTGGTGGGTGATATGATGCATGATTCCTTGCTGTGGGACCTGTATCCTCGGTCTGGGTGCTGGGCCGAAATAACTGAGTGGCCTTCTCCAGTGGTGGGTGATATGACGAATGATTCCTTGCTGTGGGACCTGTATCCTCGGTCTGGGTGCTGGGCCGAAATAACTGAGTGGCCTTCTCCAGTGGTGGGTAAAATGACGAATGATTCCTTGCTGTGTGACCTGTATCCTCGGTCTGGGTGCTGTGCCGAAATAACTGAGTGGCCTTCTCCAGTGGTGGGTGATATGACGCATGATTCCTTGCTGTGGGACCTCTCTCCTCTGTCTGGGTGCTGGGGCCGAAATAACTGAAAGTGGCCTTCTCCAGTGGTGGGTGATATGATGCATGATTCCTTGCTGTGGGACCTCTCTCCTCTGTCTGAGTGCTGGGGCCGAAATAACTGAAAGTGGCCTTCTCCAGTGGTGGGTGATATGACGCATGATTCCTTGCTGTGGGACCTGTATCCTCGGTCTGGGTGCTGGGCCGAAATAACTGAGTGGCCTTCTCCAGTGGTGGGTGATATGACGAATGATTCCTTGCTGTGGGACCTGTATCCTCGGGCTGGGTGCTGGGCCGAAATAACTGAGTGGCCTTCTCCAGTGGTGGGTGATATGACGCATGATTCCTTGCTGTGGGACCTCTCTCCTCTGTCTGGGTGCTGGGCCGAAATAACTGAAAGTGGCCTTATCTAGTGGTGGGTGAAATGACGCATGATTCCTTGCTGTGGGACCTGTATCCTCGGTCTGGGTGCTGGGCCAAAATAACTGAAAGTGGCCTTCTCTCCTGGTGGGTGAAATGACGCATGATTCCTTGCTGTGGGACCTGTATCCTCGGTCTGGGTGCTGGGCCGAAATAACTGAAAGTGGTCTTCTCCAGTGGTGGGTGATATGACGCATGATTCCTTGCTGTGGGACCTGTATCCTCGGTCTAGGTGCTGGGCCGAAATAACTGAGTGGCCTTCTCCAGTGGTGGGTGATATGACGCATGATTCCTTGCTGTTGGACCTCTCTCCTCTGTCTGAGTGCTGGCCCGAAATAACTGAAAGTGGCCTTATCTAGTGGGGGGTGAAATGACGCATGATTCCTTGCTGTGGGACCTGTATCCTCGGTCTGGGTGCTGGGCCGAAATAACTGAAAGTGGCCTTCTCCAGTGGTGGGTGATATGACGCATGATTCTTTGCTGAGGGACCTCTCTCCTCTGTCTGGGTGCTGGGGCCGAAATAACTGAGTAGCCTTCTCCAGTGGTGGGTGATATGACGCATGATTCCTTGCTGTGGGACCTGTATCCTCGGTCTGGGTGCTGGGCCGAAATAACTGAAAGTGGCCTTCTCCAGTGGTGGGTGATATGACAAATGATTCCTTGCTGTGGGACCTGTATCCTCAGTCTGGGTGCTGGGGCGAAATAACTGAAAGTGGCCTTCTCCAGTGGTGGGTGATATGACGCATGATTCCTTGCTGTGGGACCTCTCTCCTCTGTCTGGGTGCTGCGGCCGAAATAACTGAAAGTGGCCTTCTCCAGTGGTGGGTGATATGACGCATGATTCCCTGCTGTGGGACCTCTCTCCTTTGTCTGGGTGCTGGGGCCGAAAAAACTGAGTGGCCTTCTCCAGTGGTGGGTGATATGACGAATGATTCCTTGCTTTGGGACCTGTATCCTCGGTCTGGGTGCTGGGCCGAAATAACTGAAAGTGGCCTTCTCCAGTGGTGGGTGATATGACGCATGATTCCTTTCTGTGGGACCCCTCTCCTCTGTTTGGGTGCTGGGCCGAAATAACTGAGTGGCCTTCTCCAGTGGTGGGTGATATGACGCATGATTCCTTGCTGTGGGACCTGTTTCCTCGGTCTGGGTGCTGGGCCGAAATAACTGAGTGGCCTTCTCCAGTGGTGGGTGATATGACGCATGATTCCTTGCTGTGGGACCTGTATCCTCGGTCTGGGTGTTGGGCCGAAATAACTGAAACTGGCCTTCTCCAGTGGTGGGTGATATGACGCATGATTGCTTGCTGTGGGACCTCTCTCCTCTGTCTGGGTGCTGGGGCCGAAATAACTGAAAGTGGCCTTCTCCAGTGGTGGGTGATATGACGCATGATTCTCTGCTATGGGACCTCTCTCCAATTGATATTGGTTAATTTTTATTTATTTTATTTTAATTCATTTCCCTATCCACATTTGTTTGCAGGGCATTTACCGACATTTTGCTGCCTTTTGCAGCCCTCTAGCCCTTTCCTGGACTATTTTACAGCCTTTTTAGTGCCCAAAAGTTTGAGTCCCCATTGACTTCAATGGGGTTCAGGTTCGGAACTTCTCAAACCCGAACATCCAGGTGTTCGCTCATCTCTACTCTTTCAGCTATTTTAAAATTTCTGCAGGATGGCCTGGACAAGGGTCTAAGCCCGTCTACTCTCAGAGTCCAGACCAGTGCTCTTTCTGCCTTTCTAGGCAGACCGTTATCTCAAGACCCCCTACTCAGGAGGTTGCTTAAGGGAGCCGAAAGATTAAAACCTAGAATCCTGAGACCTATCCCTGAATGGGATTTATCAGTTGTTTTAAAGGGGCTATTCTCTCCCCCCTTCGAACCCCTGAAGAATGTAGACCTTAAATTCTTATCTTTAAAGGTCATATTCCTATTGGCCATAACATCGGCCAAAAGGATTGGAGAACTACAGGCCTTGGCGGCCACTGAGCCTTATACCCTCCTACTTCAGGACGGTGTCTTGTTGAGGTTTTTACCGACCTTTGTTCCAAAAGTTGCATCTTTCGGACCCAGACCATCTCTTTGCCGGACCTATATCCCTCGCCCTCATCTCCAGAAGAGGAAGCCCTCCACTCCTTGGATATTTCCAGAAATCTCAAGATCTACCTAAACAGAACTGCGGACTTTAGAAAATCCGAACACTTTCTGCTATTCTTCTTGGGGAAAAACAAAGGTCTAAAAGCCTTTAAACCTTCTCTAAGTAAATGGGTAAAAGAGGCAATCCGAGAATCCTTTCCAGCTCAAGGGTTGGCTCCTCCGTCCTTCGTAACTGCACATTCTACAAGGGCAATATCCACTTCCTTTGCGGAAAGAATTCTGGTCCCGCTAGAACAGATTTGTGCTGCGGCTTCCTGGAGCTCCCACAGCACCTTTGTTAAACATTATCGGCTGGACTCCAGGAGCTCTGAGGGTGTGGCGTTTGGACGTACCATTCTAACAGCCACCCTCTCATAAAAAAAAAGAAAAATAGTATTTGTGGGACACTCCCAATTTGTCAGTTTCCTTGCTAGGTCCCCACTTGTGCTGCTGGTAGCACGTAAGGGAAGCGTTAATTTTAACGTAAATTTGTTTTCCCTTAGTCCTAACAGCAGCACACAAATTTCCCACCCTGATTTTTGTTTTTACTTAATGATAAAGCACTAGGGTTAGGGCAGGTGACCCTTTATAGGGGTGGGTTTATTAATTAATTAATTAGGGAGCTTGGTAGGAAATTTATTCAACAAAATTCCACCTGTCTTACCAGTTTCACAGGGGAGAACTCCCCACTTGTGCTGCTGTTAGGACTAACGGAAACAAATTTACGTTAAAATTAACGCTTATGCAGTACAGCGATAAACTCTACAACAGGTACATGTAAATATGTATTCAGTTGGGACACTGTCTTTTTAAGAAGATGTGTTGATAACAGGGATGGTATAACTACAGTTTCTGTGAAATAAGTTTAAACTTTATACACTCTCAGGGGCTGCTGTTATTGATCCTGCCAGTGGGCGATAGAGATTGAGCATCAAGAGGGTCTATCTCTCCACTATAGGAACCCTCTCTTTGCTGCAGTGGAGAATCTAGCAGGACATTTCTGAGGCCTTGCTTGTCTATCACATGTGCTCCACAATCTGCTCCTTCATGCAAGCGTGTCCCTTGTGGGAACCACTCTTTATGCGAGAGAGGGATCATGCGTTCTGGACTTAGGAAGTGCAAGGCATTATCATGGTTGACAATGCTGTGTGCCTCTGCATGACCTTTCTGTACCAGAATCATACTAACATAAAGCTGCCCTTATACTGGTTCATGTTGCACTCTTCCTTCAGTGCCATACAATGCTCTGCTTGCTGTAGCCTCTCTGTACCTGTCAGGGCTGCACTTCTTTACTTGGGTGGCTGTATCACACCACCCTTGAGCTCTGATAATGGACCCTGCTCTGAATCACCTGCAACTCATACAGCCCCATAACATAGGTGTAACAAGGACCGTCTCCTCTCTGTCTTTTTGCCAGGTCCAGGGTAGAGAAGATTTTGGCACAGCCTAGGGTTGCCAAGGAGTCTTCGATCTGAGTTAGTGGGTAGGCATCATGGACTGTACATGCATTCAGACGTCTATAGTCAACACAGAAGTGCAGAGTCTCAGTGGAGTAGGGATCGCCATAGCAGCCATAGCAATGGCTATGGGGCCCTACGCCAATGGGGGCCTGGGCTGCCGGCTGAGGAGCGCAGTCTTGCTGGGGACTCCGGCAGCACTCCTCCCCGCCCAGCGCCGCCTCCTAGCTAATTTATTCCCTGCACTTGCCTCAGTAATTGAAGAGAAGCGCAGTAATCTCGCACTGGTAGAGGCATCAAAGTGCGCATGCGCCATCTTCGTGGCCTCTGCCAGTGCACCGGTGTCAGATCACGGCGCTTCTCTTTAATTACAGAGGCAGGTGCAGTGAATAAATTAATTAGCAGGCGGCGGGTAGGAGATCTGTGGATGACGCTGAAGGGGGGATTTGTGGATGACACTTAAGGGGGGGGGATCTGTGGATGGCACTTAAGGGGTATCTGCAGATGGCATTTTAGGGGGGATCTGTGGTTAACACTTAAGGGGGGATCTGTGGATGACACTTAAGGGGGGGGATCTGTGGATGGCACTTAAAAGGTATCTGTGGATGACATTTTGGGGGGGAATCTGTGGATAACACTTAAGGGGGGATCTGTGGATGACACTAAAGGGGGGGGGAATCTCTGGATGACACTTAAGGGGGGGGGATTTGTGGATGACACTTAAGGGGGGGGATTTGTGGGTGACACTTAAGGGGGGGATCTTTGGACGACACTTAAGGAGGGATCTGTGGATCACACTTAAGGGGAAGGGATCTGTGGATGACACTTAAGGGGGGATCTGTGAATGACACTTAAGGGGGGATCTGTGGATGACACTTAAGGGGGGATCTGTGGATGACACTTAAGGGGGGATCTGTGGATGACACTTAAGGGGGGATCTGTGGATGACACTTAAGGGGGGGATCTGTGGATGACACTTAAGGGTGGGATCTGTGGATGGCACTTAAAGGGGGATCTGTGGATGACACTTAGGGGGATCTAGGGAGGGGTGTTTGGGTGTGAGCTTTGGAAGGGGTGGGAGGTCTAATAGGTATGTGGGGGTGGGAGATCCGGGAGGGGTAGGGGGCATAAACATTTTTTGCTATGGGGCCCAGTCATTTCTAGCTACGCCCCTGCAGGGTCTCACCCTTTTTCTTTACACTTGGTGAATTCCAGAGTCTCTTGCTAGGCTGGATGATGCAACTTTCCTGCATATGCTTCATCAAGCTTGTGACCTCCTGGTACAGAGCTGGAGGTACAGTATTTTTCAGTAGCGCTCCCTTACTGGCTGAACATCTCCATTTGGAATTTCATGTTCCAAATTCTGCTTCATGACAGGAGAAAACATTCGGGTGAGACCCCAGGACCCTGGCCAACTGCTCCCTTTATTCTTTGGTCATCTAGGCACCTTCCAAATGTACCTCATTCAGGAGCTGTTCTCCAGTTGTTCTGACAGATTCAGTACTCACCTCACACACTGTGAGGGTGGTGGTGCCCATATCAGTCGACTTAATTCACCAGCTAGGTCCCTGTAAGGTTTGAACTTCTTGGATAGGAAACATCTGCCACCAGTTCTCTGGACACCAGGATCACACTGTGGTTATTAATATTAATGAATCTCATAAGTACTTGCCATCCTGGACTCTGCACAAGATTTATCTCATAGCTATCCCTTTTTTCTGTAGCACAGGCTCTACCATCACAGCAGCTCCTTGCAATCTGTGGCTGGTGCCCACTGGCAGGGGTAGCAACACTTCATGGCCAGCCCTCACTTCCAAAGAAGTTGAAGAGGGTACTCTCAAACATCCCAATTTTCCTACTGGGCCAGATAGAGTTGCTTGCATCTGGCACTGTTTGCGTGATCTCTGTAGGGCCACATGTGGTGGTTTAAGATTTTGGACATTCTTCCAATACTTAGGACTCAGCTCTTGAGCCATCAGTCCTTCTAATTCTTGTAATACATTCATTCCTAGTATCACAGGGACTTCTGGGTCCATTGCACTCTGTACCACCACCACTCCTTTCTTCTCCATCGTCTGGTCCCAAAGCTCAATGTCAGCTTGCATGACTCCAACCGTTGGCAGATCATTGGCAGCTTTCAGATTCACTGAGTCTGCACTTCCCTGTTTCAGAGCAGAAGGAAAAGTGGGTCTCAATAACTTTCTTGGCCATTGTCAATATTTGTGATCCAGTGTCTACTAGACAGGACAGTTCTATTCTAATGAACTTGGCTATAACAACTGGGCTGTCTCTCACTAAGTCCATAGCTTCCAGCAGGAGGTACAAATCTGCACTTCCTCCTGCGATTTCCCCCTCAATAGCAGTTGAAACTAGTTTAAATCTCTCTGTTTGCTGATAGTGCCACGTTTGGGGCAGTTCCTGGCTAAGTGCTCCTCCTGGTTACATGTCCAGCATTTTCTTGCCGGTTGGGCCCCGCTGGAGAACTGCCTGTGCGCAGGATAGGATTGTCCTGTATTATGAGTCTGAGATGCCACTCTCTCCTTTCTCACAGACAATGGCTCCTTTAATTCTCTAATCACCTTTTCGGAATGATGACGCCTGGGCCTCCACACTCTTTTCTTTGGTTGGTTTTACCTCTGTTTGATGGGCAGTTGGGACTGTTGCACACTGTTTCTCATTTTCCAGGGTAATAGCCTCCTTAAGCACCTGGTGTAAGGGTAAAGGGGTTCTGCAGTTCATTTAAACTGATAACCAATCCTCTCGATAGATCATCAGCATCTGATTCGCAGGGGTCCAACAACCGGAACCCCCCCGCCGATCAGCTGTTTGAGAAGGCAGTGGCGCTGGCAGTAGCGCTGTGGCCTTCTTGCTGCTTAGCCAGGCCCATTGACATCACGACTAGTATCACTGGCCTGGGCGCAGCTAAGCTCCATTCAAGTAAACAGAGCTTAGCTTCCCCCCGCCGATCAGATGCTGATGATCTATTCAGAGGATAGATAATCAGTTTAAAAGAACTGCAAAACTCCTTTAAGTGGAGCTTCAGCTTGAGTCTCTCGCATAGGGTCCTCCATAATGGCTGACTTCTTAGGTTGAGGAGAAACTAATCTCACACACTAATATGTGTTCCATGTTCTTATATCCCTGGAACCAGAAATGGACTCTTATCAAGCCATTGTCTAACTATAAATAACCTTTTATCTTTATAACCGCTTCTGCACATGTATGTATCATAACAAGTCAGGGTCAATTAGCTCTATGGCAGGGCTGGTTAACCTGCGGCTCTCCAGCTGTTGTAAAACTACAACTCCCACCATGCCCTGCTGTAGGCTGATAGCTGTAGGCAGACTTGGCATGTTGGGAGTTGTAGTTTTGCAACAGCCGGAGAGCCGCAGGTTGGCCATACCTGCTCTATGGGATCACAGCCTTCTCAGCCTACAAGAAGCCATTCCATATATTTGGGTGTAAACTGGCCACAACCAGCTATATTATTGCTTCCACAGCAGTCAGTGTATGTATGTTCAAACAGTAAAAAACAAAATGTTCAGCAGTCTGGCCACTAACTACACAGTAGATTCCTTCACTAGCAGGACCTAGGTCTACCACCCAGCTCCCCAAAACACAAATTACAGTGCATCCCACATGTAATCAGAAGATCCTGGTTTCCACATGCCTTGGCGTAGCCTGCTTCTTCCCCAGACTGGGAGCCCTGCTGAAATCGTTCAAATCAAATTCCAGTGAGCTTCTGGGCTGGCTGCTAATTCCACCTCATTAACAGCCTAGCTGATGAACAGAGAGGGAAAACCCTATTTTTCCAGACTTTTTTTTGTTGCTCTCATCCAGATTTCTCTGGGTGAGATATACTATTTTGATGAACCCCCTACCATATACCACTCTGGTACGTAGCTCAACTGCCACAACATGTATTTTATTTCTTTTAATTGGTTGTAACCTAAGTACTGTACATTTTATTATACTAAAGCTAAATCTTTAATGGGTTTGTCTTGTGGCCTGAACGAAAACATAAGGGTCCATTTTAAGTGTATAAGTGCCGTTTGTGTTACCGGGTGTCTGCTATAAGTGTGGCTAGTGCTACTGTGTGCCTAGTTGCGAGTGCGATGCTGTGGGTCTTTCTATGATCCCCTAATACATTTGTATGTTAATTTAATTATAACAAATGGTGGTAGCATGTTGGGGTGTGATTTATGTTTAATCTATGGCCTACGTGTAGAGGGGTGCAAGACTGAGTGTGTAAAACAGATCAAAATGTAAATAAGAGGGTTATCGATTGGGCAGGGGACTAAAGCTTATGCCTATTGTGATCCTAGGCTAGTCCTCAGCCCAGGAACGTCTCCTAAAGGTGGTGACTCCCTGTCCTCGAACTTTCCTGGTAAGTCCTACGATCACCCTGCCTACAAGCCTCAAAACACCTCAGGCAGGTGCATGGGGTATGTTCCAGGGACGGATGATAATTAGAAATCAATGGTTAAATTAATGGCCCATCTTACAGTACAATATCCACACCCAAAGTGGTGGCAGCCTGTTTTGTCAACTCATATGATATTGAGAAAAAAATGTATAATGCCTCACGTCTCGACGCATTTCTCCCTCAAATACCAAGGGTTCATCAGGAGGCTAAGCTCATTAGATGTCACTAGGACAGACAAGGTATAATCAATCACAAGATAAGGCCCTTATACCAAGCTCAAAAAATATGTGATCATAGACACTGATGGTTCAAAAGGTAAAGGCACATAGTTCCATCAGTTTATGCACCAGGTGTATAATAGCACTAATAGGGTAACGCCAATATAGACCGGTGTATGGTTACACCTAGATCAGACAGGAGGGGTGGTATCCAAAAACCTGGCCGGCACATTGTCAGATAGTGTGGTCATTCACAATGCCTAGAGAAAACAGATAAACATACATATATCAGGGCAACATACCCTAAAAAGGATCAGGCATCCCACATATCCGTCAGTCAAATCACTTACAATCAGTGCCATAATATTGCCATGAAACAATTGGATAAGCACACGGACGGGTTGCCACGCCTGTTATAGTAATTTCCTTTACCCCGCGCTTCCAAGAACGTGGATCAGCTCCTTTGTGTAAGGCAAGGCCGCACTATTCCAGTAATCAGTCAGACATGTTGCTCTATCGTGGACCAGGTGAGAACTGCCCTCCTCTGACCCTTTCTTTATTTACATAGCCAAAGGGATAACAAATGGGAAGTGGGCGGGCCCAACACCTGACCACTCCCTTCAGGTACATTACAGTCATACAGGAAGTGATGACACACACAGGAAGAATACCACAACATGTCTCTTAGTCACCACTAGGGGGGAATCTTGTTCAGCAACGATCAGATCAAATGCCAAGCAAGACTCACCAGGATTCTTATGGGGGCCTACTTATAGGAATTGAATCATCATCTCCAGCGGTTGATCAGACACATTGGAAATAACGATTGCACGTTCCTTTCGTATATCGTTCTCTTAACAAATGCATACACGCCAAGCCAATAAATCCGCTCTTTGGGCGGGGGGCCCCAGCCGGCATCCATCCATTCGCCAAGGAGACACTGCTTGCTGCGTCTCTATATCCGCAGCAAGATATCCACCTCCAGTGGTTTACACACTGAGAGACATGATGACAATATTAGAAAACACATCATAATAAAATTTCCACAACAGTCCCTCCTCTTTGTCATATGCTGCTCAGTGTCCCTCGATGATTAATCCTCAGCATCCGGTCCATGGTTTGGTCTTCAGGGCATCTCGTCTATTCGGGAACTCGGTCGGTTATACATCAGGCATATAGAATGAATGGAAACAAAAAACATAAGTACATGCCTGGATCCAATGGAAAACCACTGAGCCCTAAGACTTCCCAATCGGCTGCAACATAAGATTCAGGGACAAGCTTTACCAGGACATATGACCCTCTGACATTAGGGGAAATTACCTTATAAATGGCTAACCCGCATAGGAAATAGTACAGACCTGTCAACTCCAAACAAGAACTTCTGACAGTCACGGGCCTCCAGTAATAACTGCCTCACAACTGGAGGACCCCACCAACCTATCTCCTTTACCTCATCTGCGGGCCGCCTAGCTGCCGGACACCCATACAGGATTAACAAACAAGGAGCCGGAGCTACTATAAAACCTATAGCTGATATTACCCTCTAGGATGTGCTACTAACAAATGTCTTCTTGTGGCCCTTGCCAATTTGAGGTGCCTTCCCTTCCTAAGAATGAAAGTAAACAAGTAAGCAAAAGTGATACTCCTCATCCTTTGACGTAGTTGAGCAGCTTCTTGCAGTGTCTGGTGTGGCTCGTCGTCATCGGCAGCACCTGGAATGGCCCAAGATATCCCGGCTCTAGTCATGTCTTCAGATGTTTCTTTAGCACGACCCAATTACCTGGTTGACTAGAAAGAACACTGGTTATTGAGTCCAGGTCTGGGAGAATCTCCCGAACCCGGTGGTGGACATTGGGTGGTAACCCGTGGGGCTGCCTGGGGGCATCCCTGATAGAATAAAGGGCTAAATCGGTACATTCAGGCCATGGATCAGCCGTGATTTCTCCTTGCAAAAATCTGACCCAAGTACCGTCAAAGAAAAAGAAGCAGTCTTGATGGTTCTTGACCTGATTATTGACACTTGATGTTTAAAAATTGCTGTTTTCTACACCACTTTTCCCCCCTTCTCATCGTCCTCAAAACCAGGACGAAGAGAAGTTGGATTCAGCATGGTGCATCGTCTCAAGGTTAGATGGAGAGACGATGAGGGTGGGATGAGAGAGAGAGATAGAGAAAGATAGATAATTACATTGGTGAGACATCTGAAAAAAAAAAACTACAACAGTCTAGGTGGATGCAGCCTGTCTTAACAGAGTTAGCTCAGAAAGAGCCTCTTCTGCTTCAGGAACTATATCACCAATTGCGGTTACCCCTTCTCATCCATGCCAGGTGTACATAATGCGGTTACTCCGGACTGAAACCGCCCTCTGTATCCCCTGCAGGTTTACTGCCATTATTGTCTTTTGAAACCATAGTTGGGCTACATCTTTCCAGAGGGGTACCCCAAAGGGTACCCTTGGACCATCTACACCATTCTTTAAGGGGCTTTGTGGCCTTCACCCCATAACTAGATCTCAGGTACTGAGCAGCCGTCTGACCGCATCGAGGGGACTATTTTTTCCCCCCCGAACATGGATTTACCACTACCCATCCTTGATTAACCAAGCGATTACCAGTGTTGCCTGCGTCCAGGGACACTATTAGACCGTACATGGAGAGCACCGCCCGGATTCTCGCGGTGCGTCTCTCCGACTCCGACTTCTTACAAAGCCTACGTCGGACAGCTAGAAATCTCTTGCAATGAGAGCGGCCTAGTGCTACTTTCAATGCTATTTCTACTCCCACAGGGCCTTTCGGCCTAAGCTCCTCTTGCTGGATTCCCAGTATGCCTTCTGAAGGCTATACACACAGCTGAGCTACGCCTGTGTTTGGCCAGCTCAGGCTACCAATAAATGAGACCCGCTTTTCTCCAGCCCAACATGGCTCCTCCAGTCAATCTCCTGCTGATAAAATAAGAAGAAATTCAGGGTTAACCTCTGGTGGTGATGTTGTTAAAGAGAGAAGAGTCCTGGAGTGTAGAACTGTCACTTAGAAAAGGGAAAGAAAAAGAAAAATTGGGACAGACATTTAAAAACACACATAGACAACGACAAATGAGAATCCTCTAATATCTAGTTATTGCCTGCAGGGAAAAACACAGTTAAAACCGCACATCCAGGTCCTTCTGTAAATCTCTAGGTTTCCCTGAAAGACAAAACTAGTAAAACATTAATAACACAGACAAAATCTCCTACAGAGAGGGTCACATTGGAGGTCCCTCTTATAGACAAACATTTTAACTTTAAAACAAACCCTTTCCAGCACATACAATGTAGGACTGAATTAACACATCAATGCCCTGGAGGGTTCACCTGAGACCGTAAACACTGGCAGGAGAACTTCTCCCCACCCAGCCATTGAAATGCTAATTTGCCCAGCCCCAAACCAACTATCAGATTCATCTTTACAATTGAGCAGGATTTAACATTACAAGCTTACAGTTCCTCCATTTTTTCCTAATACAATAGTAAACTGGTTCACAAAGACCTTAATAACATCTCTTCCTTTTTCCTTACATGAAATGAGAAACTCTGCTAAATTCCAGGAGCCGATCTCTTTCCTCTCTCAGCTTCACATTTTCACACTTTAACCGCTCACACTGGGATTTCAAATCTGCTTCCCGGATCCATGACCTTGGCTGTCCATAGCTCCTATGCCTTTGAGAAGGACCATGTCTGGGACCATCCCCCACCTTGCTGAATAAACAACTTTGCTCCTAGGAGTGGTTCTGGGGTACTTAACATACCTCTGTCTGTTACTATTAGCAACGTCACAGTACCTTGCAATGTGCCCAAATTCTCTGCATGCAAAACAACGAATAGCTTGTCTCCCTGCACAAAACCTTCTCTGGGCACATGGTGACCTGCCCTGCTGCACAACATTTACCATCCTAGCTTGGGTAGGTCCACACTACAATCTGAACTAAATCCTCTTACCACAGACTCATCTGAGGAATCGTCTGCCTCTGGATCAATACTTCCAACTCCAGGGTCAGATAAAGTGTCCATCCCGAGTCGGCTTCAGAATCTGATTGAACTTCCTCAGACTTCTCCATACTTACCGCCAATATGTTCTCTGTAACCCCAAAACCATTACTCTCTAACGGTTCCTTCAATACCTCTGGCTGCACTAAGCACTGAGACTGTTCAGCTTCAGTCCTCCTGCAGAGGGCAGACAATTCCCTCACAGCACACTGCGCATGCGCCAGGCTCTCAGACAATTGTTCATTCTCCCTACGTAGCTCAGTATTACACCTCACGGTACATTCATACTCAGCGCGAGCTTCAGCTGCCTGTTGGACAAGAGCTCTCAATTTAGCAATTTCTGACTTTAAAACTTTCACTTCTCCCTCCAAGCTCAACTTCAGCCGACAAGACTCCTGATATTTGCCCCTATCCACTCTGCAGCAAAAATCAGACCATACTTGCCTTCACGTTTGCGCCATTTTCTAATACCCATCAGGTGTCCTACAGAATTCTGAGCCTCCAGCCATGGATCAGTAGATCCCTTCATTGCTTGGAGAATGGCCGCCGTGTTCCTCAACTTTCCAACTTCCCTAAAAATACTGTCCATTGTACAGCGATACACACCACAATGCTTGCTATAAAAAAGACTACAAGTCACTAGCACAAAACTTGCCAAACCAAAATCACACTGTGCACAGAAAGGTTACAGAAAGAGGAAATAACTATACTGGACAACACTGAGATTTTGGGCAAAAACAAACAAATCACTTTTTATAGACGCCAAACAAAAAACTAAAAGTAAACCAGCTCAAACTAAAATGAATTCCTTGGTAAAACCTGCAGCACTAACCTAACCAAGATGTCTGCCAAACGCACATACTTTTCCCACAAAGCAAATCAAAGATGGCCGACAAACCGCATGGCATGGTCTTACACAGAGGAAATCAAAGATGGCCGACAAACCACATGCGTGGACACACAATGAAAGATAAGATGGTGTCTCCCAAAATCTAGCAACAGAAAAATCTAATTAAACCAGAGCAAACTTCCACTCTGAGGGTGATTTACAGGCTAACAGCAGAGAAATCTAAAACAAAACGTTTCCTCTACAAACCAGAATCACCTCTTACAAAATCCCACTAACATAAAAGTTACACCAAAACAGAGAAGTTACAACAAAACAATTGGTCAGCACACACATCACAATCTGACTATACAATCTCTTTACAATCAACTCAGATCCACCAAAAACTACAGAACGAAAAAGCACTTACCTCGTCCCTACACAAAGAGCGAAAATGTTCTTTTACCAAGCAGAGATTTCCTCTGACGCAGCAGATAAAATTACACTTTACTCTGTCCCCTTTTATCTGCTGTGCAGAGTAGAAAAATCAGTTGGTTGGTACCTAGCTCGCCATCTGTTATAGTAATTTCCTTTACCCCGCGCTTCCAAGCACGTGGATCAGCTCCTTTGTGTAAGGCAAGGCCGCACTATTCCAGTAATCAGTCAGACATGTTGCTCTATCGTGGACCAGGTGAGAACTGCCCTCCTCTGACCCTTTCTTTATTTACATAGCCAAAGGGATAACAAATGGGAAGTGGGCGGGCCCAACACCTGACCACTCCCTTCAGGTACATTACAGTCATACAGGAAGTGATGACACACACAGGAAGAATACCACAACATGTCTCTTAGTCACCACTAGGGGGGAATCTTGTTCAGCAACGATCAGATCAAATGCCAAGCAAGACTCACCAGGATTCTTATGGGGGCCTACTTATAGGAATTGAATCATCATCTCCAGTGGTTGATCAGACACATTGGAAATAACGATTGCACGTTCCTTTCGTATATCGTTCTCTTAACAAATGCATACACGCCAAGCCAATAAATCCGCTCTTTGGGCGGGGGGCCCCAGCCGGCATCCATCCATTCGCCAAGAAGACACTGCTTGCTGCGTCTCTATATCCGCAGCAAGATATCCACCTCCAGTGGTTTACACACTGAGAGACATGATGACAATATTAGAAAACACATCATAATAAAATTTCCACAACACGCCCAGCAGTCAGTGATCCATGCTGTAGGATATATATACATCAAGCTCACAATCAGCATATTAGGTTTTAAAAGAAAAACCACAGTTATATCATAAATAGTTAGGTACCTACGACCTCACGGTCCGTGAGCCCGTCATATGTCCCGGGGTGGCATTGATGGTTAGCACGGGACCACACAGCATCATAAATTACAATGATGCTGTGCACGTCAGGCTGCCTGCGGGACTATTGTCCCGCACTCATATGATCTTGTCCGGGCTTTTTCTATTGATGACCTATCAGATCGGCGCGGGTCAGGCACCCGGCACCCCCGCCAATCAGCTGTTTGAGGAGATGGCACACTCAGTGTGCACATACTGTACCATCTCCCTTATCTCTTCCTATTCAGCGCTTTTGTCCCATAGACAGCAGCAGCGAACAGGAAGAGAGAAGTGAGACGGCACGTGCGCACTGCATGTGCCGTCTCCTTAAGCAGCTGATCGCTTGGGTGCAAGGTGTCGGAACCCCCACCGATCTGATATTGATGACCTATCCTGAGGATAGATCATCAATAGAAAAAGCCCAAACAACCTCTTTAACCCTTTCAAGATGGGGTGATTTTCCATATTTTCATTTTTGTCTTTTAATCCCAGGATTGCCGAAGCCATAATTTTTTTTGCCGAAGCCATAATTCATTCACATGAAACAGCAGGCACCCTGCGGGGCTACAACACGTGCTCTGCTCGGGAGCAGGCACCATTTTTAAATGCCCAACCTCCAACATATTTTTACGTGGGGAGGTCAGGAGGGGTTAATAAATAATTGGCCCAGTTGTGCAACAGAGGTTCATCCAGGTAAAGGGACAAAATGTGCCATCTTAGATAAACGATCAACCACTACAGATCACGGTGCAGCCAGATGAGGAGGGAAGATCAGTAATAAAATCCATTCCGATGAGTTGCCATGAAGTATCTGTTACAGGCAAGGGAAATAGTAGGGCAGCAGTAGTCTAGCCAGGCAGATACATAAAGGGAGATTTATCAAATTGGTGTAAAGGAAAATTGGCTTAGTTGCTCATAGCAACCAATCAGATTCCACCTTTCATTTTACAAAGGAGCTATGAAAAATGAAAGGTGGAATCTGATTGGTTGCTATGGGCAACTAAGCCAGATTTCCTTTTCACCAGTTTTGATAAATCTAGTCCAATCTAAATATAAATCCAGTAGTATCTATAAATGAACTGCAATGTTTTCTGGGCCCCAGGATGCCCTTACAACCTGGACCCATGACCCCAGAGTAGAATATTTTTCCGCCTAACTAAGGGAACATAATTCTTTCATGGAGGAATATCTTTAATTTGTACTGGAGCAATTGAGACGTAAGTCGGATATATAATATGTTGTAGAGGTTCCTCCTGATCTAAGGAATGAAATGATCTAGATAAAGCATCCAGGTTTGCATTCTTGTCTGCAGGACAGAAATGCAACTGAAAAGTAAAATGGGCAAAAAGCAAGATATGTCAAGTTTTTATGATCAGTATACAGTAAATCATGATGGGATGATTGTCACCCTCCAGCAAATGGCCCCACTCTTTCAAGGCTAGCTTGATAGCCCACAACTTCTTGTCTCCAATGGAGTAGTTGTGTTCAACGAGAGAAGACCTTTGAGAAATAGCCACAAGTGACCAATTTACCTGTGGATGTTTTCTTTGCAAGAATAGCTCCAGCTGCAATGGAGGATCTGTCCACCTGAAGGAAGAACTGTTTAAGGCTGCATTCACACAGGCGTGATTTCCGCGCAGGTGCAATTCGTGAGGTGAACGCATTGCACCCGCACTGAATCCGGACCCATTCATTTCAATGGGGCTGTGTACATGAGCAGTGATTTTCCCGCATCACTTTTGCGTTGCGAAAAAATCGCAGCATGTTTTATATTCTGCGTTTTTCACGCAACGCAAGCCCCATAGAAGTGAATAGGGCTGTGGAAAAATCGCAAGCATCTGCAAGCAACTGCGGATGCGGTGCGATTTTCCCGCATGGTTGCTAGGAGACGATTGGGATGGGGACCCGATCTTTATTATTTTCCCTGATAACATGGTTATCAGGGAAAATAATAGCATTCTAATTACAGAATGTTATGTAAAAAGGGGAAAAGAGGGTTAAAAATAAAAAAAACTTTAACTCACCTCATCCTCTTGATCGCGTAGGTGCCGGGATCATTCTTCTTTCTTCATATCTGTTGGTTGAAGGACCTTCGGTGACGTCACTGAGTCACATGGTCCAATCAAAAGCTTCCATGATTGGACCATGTGACCCATGTGACCCAGTGACGTCACCGAAGGTCCTTCAACCAACAGATATGAAGATAGAACATGTTCCTTGCACCTACGCGATCAATGGGAGGAGGTGAATTGAATTTTTTTTTATTTTTAACCCTCTATTGACCTGTTAACATAGCATTCTGTATTTAGAATGCTATTATTTTCCAATATAACCATGTTATAAGGGAAAATAATAAAATTTAAAGCATACTCAACACGAAACCGGACTTCAGTGATGAAGTCCGGCTTCGGGTCTGGGTACCAAACATGCCGATTTTTCACACGCGCATGCAAAACGCATTACAAAAGTTTGCACACGCGCTGAAAAATTGTGCATTTTCCCGCAATGCATCCGCCTCTTATCTGGGCATCAAACATGACGCCCATGTGAACCCAGCCTAAACAAGACAGTGGAGTGCTGACACTTTATTGACTGTCTGTTTGAGGGTTAGAAAAGCAAATTCAGCCTTGGCAGTCCATATTTTAGGATTCATTCCTTTCCTAGTCAGGGCAGAAATAGCCACAAAGTGCAGAAATGAGGAATGAACTGCCTGTAATAGTTTTTTTCAAGCTGTCCGCAGTGTCCCGTATGTGCTGAACCCTCAGCCTCCTCCTTGGTCTTATGTCCTCCATTTTGTTATGGCTGCTGTCTAAAACAATTATCTATGTACTGTATCGTAATATTTTACCTTTAATATAGTTTGTATTTATCACTTTCTCACGAAGTGTGGCGTTGCAATTTGTTTGTGGCTCATTTACACATTTTTACCCTCTTCGTAGTATTAATATTACTGATCCGATTATCATATTGGTGGCACTGTAGTAGTTCGCAAACCCCAGAAAGTGCTATATGGCCTGCAGGCCAATGAGTTGAGGCCAATTCAAGGTTGAGGCCTGGTCAGATATGATGTAGCCTAAAAATGGAAGGGAGGTCTACTGAAAAATACACTTCTCAAATTGATTCTGAACCGCTAGAGCACCATACATACATGCTTGCGATGCATAGATAAGTTTGGAGAATAAATCATGATGTCATCCAGATAAACAATTGCACAGTTGTACAGGAGGTCTTGGAAGATGTACAGTGGGTACGAAAAGTATTTAGACACCCTTAAGTTTTTCACTCATTGTTATATTGAAGCCATTTGCTAAAATCTTTTAAGTTCATTCTTTTCCTCATTAATCTACACCGAGCACCCCATATTGACAACAAAACACAGAATTGTTGAAATTTTTGCAGATTTATTAAAAAAGAAAAACTGAAATATCACATGGTCCTAAGTATTCAGACCCTTTGCTGTGACACTCATATATTTAACTGAGGTGCGGTCCATTTCTTCGGATCATCCTTGAGCTGGTTCAACACCTTCATTTGAGTCCAGCTGTGTTTGATTATACAGTTTGTACTTGATTAGGAAAGCCACACAACTGTCTATATAAGACCTTACAGCTCACAGTGCATTTCAGAGCAAATGAACTCAAAGGAACTGCTTGAAGAGCTCAGAGACAGAATTGTGGCAAGGCATAGATCTGGCCAAAGTTACAAATTTCTGCTGCACTTAAGGTTCCTAAGAGCACAGTGGCCTCCATAATCCTCAAATGGAAGACGTTTGGGACGATCAGAACCCTTCCTAGAGCTGGCCACCCGGCTAAATTGAGCTATCGGGGGAGAAGAGCCTTGGTGAGAGAGGTAAAGAAGAACCCAAAGATCACTGTGGCTGAGCTCCAGAGTTGCAGTCGGAAGATGGGAGAAAGTTGTACAAAGTCAACCATCACTGCAGCCCTTAACCAGTCGGGGCTTTATGGCAGAGTGGCCCGACCGAAGCCTCTCCTCAGTGCAAGACACATGAAAGCCCGCATGGAGTTTGCTACAAAACACCTGAAGGACTCCAAGATGGTGAGAAATAAGATTCTCTGGTCTGATGAGACCAAGATAGAACTTTTTGGCCTTAATTCTAAGCGGTATGTGTGGAGAAAACCAGGCACTGCTCATTACCTGTCCAATACAGTCCCAACAGTGAAGCATGGTGGTGGCAGCATCATGCTGTGGGGGTGTTCTTCAGCTGCAGTGACAGGACAATTGGTTGCAATTGAGGGAAAGATGAATGCAGTCAAGTACAGTCATATCCTGGACGAAAACCTTCTCCAGAGTGCTCAGGACCTCAGACTGGGCCGAAGCACACAGCTAAAATAACGGAGTGGCTTCCCAACAACTCCTTGACTGTTCTTGAATGGCCCAGCCAGAGCCCTGACTTAAACTCAATTGAGCATCTCTGGAGAGACCTAAAAATGGCTGTCCACCAACGTTTACCATCCAACCTGACAGAACTGAAGAGAATCTGCAAGTAGGAATGGCAGAGGATCCCCAAATCCAGGTGTGAAAAACTTGTTGCTTCTTTCCCAAAAAAAATCATGGCTGTATTAGATCAAAAGCGTGCTTCTACTAAATACTGAGCAAAGGGTCTGAATACTTAGGACCATGTGATATCTCAGTTTTTCTTTTTTAATAAATCTGCAACAATGTCAACAATTCTGTGTTTTTCTGTCAATATGGGGTGCTGTGTGTACATTAATGAGGAAAAAAATTAACTTAAAAGATTTTAGCAAATGGCTGCAATATAACAAAGAGTAAAAATTGAATGGGGTCTGAATACTTTCCGTACCCACTTTAGTTCAGAAACTCCTGGAAGACTGCTCGAGTGTTGCTGAGACCAAAGGGCATTACCAAGTACTCATAATGACCATTCCTCTTATTAAAGGGGTCTTCTACTCTCCTGGATCTGTATTAAATTTTAGGTGTCTTGCAAATCCAGCTTGTAAAAAACTCTGGCTCCCTGCAGCCAATCAAGTAGTTCAGAGATTAGTGGTAAGGAATATATATTTTTGACAGTAATCATGTTCAATCCCAGATAATCAATGTAGGGTCGGAGGGTTCCATCTTTCTTTTTTGGGAAGAAAATTCTGGATGAAACCTCTCTACATGTTCTCTTTAATGTATTCACACACAGCTTGGGTCTACGGTACAGACAAAGACACAACCTCTAGGGGGAGTAGTTCCTGGAACAAGATTAATAGGGCAACAGTAGGGTCGATGGGGAGGAAAAGTTTCAGCCTCCTTCTTGTCGAAGATATCACCTATGGTATGCAGCTGGCCAACTGTGCAGACTTAGCAGAATGGTAGCTGACCAGGCCAGAAACAACTTGGATAAACACCGGGTATGACAAGCCTCTACCCAGCCTAACACCTGCCCAGAATTCAAAGTCCAGCACTGGGCAGTGTTGACTGAGCGATGGAGACCGAAAAGCAAAGAACTAGTGGAAACAGGCAGGACATAGAAGGCCACTCTTTCTGTATGGAGTGCACCCAAACGGAGTTCAAGAGGTTCAGTGATATACCATATTGTCTCAGTAAGAGGACTCATGGTAATGGATGGTTGAGGAGACAAAGGCCTCTGGAATGTGGGTGCTCTACAAATTGTTTTTCTCTCAAATGAGACCTTCCTCTGCACGTTCCCAGAATCATAGGTCAATTAGCGTAGTTAGAGACACCAACACATCCAAGGAAGTAAGTACATCACACCCAGCCAGTTTGTCTTTGAGCCGACCTGCCTGACCTTTCCAAAAAGCCACCACCAGAGCCTCATTAGGTTGTTACTAGGGGGATCATTCCTCTCCCATAGCCTGTTGTTCCATGCCAGAGCATCTCCAGAGAGGTGGAACATCATAAAGGCAACCTTGGCATGGTCAGTGGAAAACTGGTGGGACAGCAGCTTGAAGTGCAGAATACACTGGTTTATGGAACCACAACATTGCTTAGGATCTCCATCATACCGAGGAGCAGCATATAAACAAGGCCCAGATCCAATCATGGGAGTTGCTTGTGGTGGAGGCACAGGCACAGAAACTGCTATAGAAGGCAAGGGAACTGTTGTGGCAGCAGTCATAGAACTCATGCGGGCATTAACATTATACAGATACAAGAGTATTTTGCCACAGCTTACCAACCAGGCTGCTACCTCCTAGAGTATTCTTGATGTAGTTGGATGCTGACCCACAGGTGCCAGAGACACCAGTGCAAAGCATCAATAAATCAGGCAAAAGATGTAGTCTGAATACAATCCAAGGTCTGGGCAGGCTTAGCTTGTGTGTATTCCAGATAACAATTCCAAGGTTGGGGAAGATGACAAAGAGCAGAATCGATAAGCAGGCAAGGTACAGTACATAGGTAGTCAAACAAAAGATCACACCTTCGCTAGTTGCTAAACACTAGACAACCTCAAGGATCAGGTCATTAAGAGAATGTAGAGTCCATCTAAATAGAAATTTTGAGCAGCTCCTTAATCAGCAGCTGGGCTGGAAGCACTGGGACAGGATTAACTCTTGCAGAGCTGAAAGATAGTTCACTTAGAACTAGTCTCAATATATGCAGGGACAGTAGAACGACCCTGTATTTCTGCTATTCCACTGCCTGACCTTGTTAATCAAAGCAGAAAGGAAGAGGCTGGTTACAGAAAGAAGTGGAATTTGGATGCAACAAGAACAATGGTGACACCCTCATTTCACAAAAGGTCTAATTTGGATATTAATAAAAAGTATCATAACTCAAGAGCAAAGGCTCAGTTCAATAAAAGAAAAACATTTTAATTGGATGAACTAGAGCTATGTGTGTATGCAAGCAGCTAGATAGGGAGGTCGCTTGGGACAGTTCTGAAACAATTTTAAAATGCCACTACAAAAAAAAAAAAAACTATGGTGCATAATAATTTCTGTTGGTCAACATCTAACATCTGGCAATGGCAATCTTTGCTCCAAAAAATGCAGTAAAAATGTGACAACAAAAAAATTCGTAAAAGAGTAAAGGTACGATAAATCAGAGCCATAGTGTGAAACTACCCTATAGGGAAAATGTGTGAAGAAATGCAAGGATAATGTTGTGTGACTAAAAACACCACCCAAAAAAATGCTTTGAAAACAATATATACATTTCACTTTCTATCTTTAATTGCATTATTAATTATATTTATTTTCCTAAAATCCTGTATATTTGGTAGGTGAGTAGAGATGAGTTAAAGAACAAGAACATTTTCAAATAATGCAGCAAATATCAAAACTGATCAACTTTTTAGTACACATGTGGAAAGTCAATATGTACAGATGCTATTTTCTTTTATGAAAATCTGTTTATTAGATCAGTAACGATGTTATCACAAGAGAACAGATAACAGACACTATGAAAGGGACATGGTGAACCTGCAATAGAGGCATGGAACTAGCTCTTCTCTTCCACATGTGAAAACACTGCATTTTCACACTTCGGCCACCAGGGGAAGCTCAGCGCAAAGAGATTATTATAGCTCTCATGGTAGTTGTAATAATTCCTATTCACTGAGCTCCCCCTAGTGGTGGCTGAAGGCAGCCTGATAGCTTTCTAATAGAAGAGAAGTAATATTTATCAATGTATTTTGCCAGTTTTCTGTCCATTAGGAAATATGGTGTTCAGAATGAGCACCATGTATTTAATACACCTGTTCCACTTTTTCCTACATAGAGTTGTGTAAAATGGGTGAGGCCAAAGGCAACTTTTTTAATTACAAATTGTGTTTAATTAAAATATCTTTCACTTAATTTAAAAAAAGGAAAAATCTGTGAAATCTGGTGTTTTGCGCATGTTCTGCATTGCGTGGAAGTGATTGACTCATGTACAATAGGAAACTGGGTGCAGGGGTTCCATACTCAGTTTTGCTATAGGGCCCTATGACATCTGTCCATGATGGAGACAACACAAATCATCTTTTCAGTCCCAGTGTGTACCTAAAGATCTGTTATTCAAAATGTCCAAAGCAACAAAGGTTAACAATAGTACTCAATATGTAAAAAATAAATGGTATGTGATATAAATGATAAAAGACACTTTTCAGGAAGCAATGAAATACACTTCCTTCATACTAATGATTTTGTTTTACTCCCCCATAGGGATTTTTTGTATCAATAATATATTGTTACTGCAATGGAGAGGTAAGTGACGTTATGAAATTCATTTTGATAAAAATATTTTATTGTTATTTATAACGTGGGTTATTGCCATTAGGGATGAACAAATCGACTTCGGATGAAACATAATAGGAATAATTAGGTATCATCTCATTTGAAAATGTCTGAACTATTAAAATATGAATAAAAATTTCATGTGCACCGAGTTGCAATTTTTTGTCAATTTGTCCTCCCCAAAAATTAAATAACAATTTAATTGTGTAATTTACACAATGTCTACACGTTTCAGGTCAGACAACAGAGACCCTTAATCATGACATAGTTGTGTGCCAAAGACACAGGTGCCTTCATACTAACCAGCACCAATCAGATGGTAATGGGGCGGAGAAAGCGCACCTGGGATTTGGAGTGAGTAGATTAAAAAGCCAACACCAAAAGAACGTGTGGAGAAAGAAAACCTAAAACATAAAAAAACATAATATTAATAGGGCAAAATTAAGTCTTGCCTTTTGTTGAGTCCTGCTGGTACACATGTCCCTAACTGAAAAATCCAAAAGGACTCTCGATTGATTAACTTACGTTTATGGTCTCCTCCTCAAATAGGTGGAGTGACCAGTTCTACTCACTGTACATGGAAATTTGCGGTATTCCCATTGTGCACAATCGCACAATGTAAACTCACCGCAGACACATTTATCATTTTACCATACTCCTCACCAGAAAGTGTAGATGCTGCCCCAGACACTGCCCCAGACACTATTCTTTGTTTATGGGCACATTATAATCCATTGTTGGATTAGAGTCAGAATCTGTTGTCCAATAATCCTTTGGGCCTTTTCGCTTCTGATTTTTCTTTTCACAAGTCATTATTTTCCCTTTTGCTTGTTGGATAGTCCATGAGAACATACGTCCTAGTTCATAATCCATTTTATCCCGTAGGAATTTATCGCATTTTCGCTCCTTTTGGGTTGGTACCATTTTAGTTTCAACTCTTTCATAGAATTGCTGGGCTTGAACCCTCGTCAATCGGCCCTTTAATTAATTTTGTGCTTTTTTCAACTCACTTTTAACTTTCTCATACTCTTTAATGGAGAGCTCCAGGACGAGTTTCACCAGACGCATAGAGTGCTCCAAGTGGGCTTTCTGCCATAACTGTACAAACTCCACATCATCCTGGAATTGTGTTATTCTCTTATAGATACATAAGCCTGTGGTGCTCATTCACATTGTATGTAAGAACGCAAAGTCTCATTAGTCCAAAATAATCTGACCTCCTTCTCTGTCAGTTTAAATATCCTTGACTCAAGGTCTCTGGTACTGAGCACCTGAACATCTTCCTGTATATTACACTGTAAGAAAAAAGTACCTGTATATTGCAGTCCAGCATCAAGTGCATTGAAAATGCCTAACGCTCCACTGGCCCTTCATCCATTATAGGTCATAAAAAAGTACTAGCATATTACCGACCAGCATCAAGTGCATTGAAAATGACCGACGCTCCACTGGC
Organism: Bufotes viridis; assembly: GCA_033119425.1. Classification (NCBI taxonomy): domain Eukaryota; kingdom Metazoa; phylum Chordata; class Amphibia; order Anura; family Bufonidae; genus Bufotes; species Bufotes viridis. Next base: position 83,508,969 of record CM065595.1, read on the forward strand.
ACTTCATCCATCATAGGTCATAAATATTAGCGGCATGCTCAGACCAAAAAAGTCACAGGGGGGGTTTGAGTCAGCGGAGGAAAATAATATGAAGAAAGTCCAAAACCATAAAGATATAATCTACGGAACTCACCCTGTTCAATAGAAATTTGCTTTATTCAGCTCAATGCACGATGCAGGGAAATAGTACTCAGCAGATGCAGCCGGCATACGGCCATTTCGCATCATCTGACGTTTTTTCAAGGCCTGTCGGGATAGGGGGTAATTACTCCTTTTAACTCAGAGCTTCCAAACTGCTGGGTTTAACCCCTTATTACCATAGTAACATACGCAATGAAGCAAAGATATAAAAATACAAAAATACATGAATTACCATTAGAGATGAGCACACCCAGTAGTGTGTCCTTCTGCTCTCTGTTTTCTCTCTATCCCACATTTTTGGCCATCCCTAGAGGGGTGCTCAATTTATCCTCTGCGGTTTTGCAACCGAAACTCTGGAAGAGAGGGGCCCTATTTATATAGACTTGAATAAAAGTTAAGTATTATGAGTAGAGATGAGCGAACACCTGGATGTTCGGGTTCTAGAAGTTCGGCCGAACTTCCTGAAAATGTTCGGGTTCGGATTCCGAACTCGACCCGAACTTTATCCCGAACCCGAACCCCATTGAAGTCAATGGGGACCCGAACTTTTAGGCACTAAAAAGACTGTAAAATAGTACAGGAAAGGGCTAGAGGGCTGCAAAAGGCAACAAAATGTAGGTAAATGCTCTGCAAACAAATGTGGATAGGGAAATGAATTAAAATAAAATAAATAAAAATTAACCAATATCAATTGGAGAGAGGTCCCATAGCAGAGAATTATGCGTCATATCACCCACCACTGGAGAAGGCCACTTTCAGTTAATTCGGCCCCAGCACCCAGACAGAGGAGAGAGGTCCCACAGCAAGGAATAAGGCGTCATATCACCCCCCACTGGAGAAGGCCACTTTCAGTTATTTCGGCCCCAGCACTCAGACAGAGGAGAGAGGTCCCACAGCAAGGAATCATGCGTCATATCACCCACCACTGGAGAAGGCCACTTTCAGTTAATTAGGCCCCAGCACCCAGACAGAGGAGAGAGGTCCCACAGCAAGGAATAAGGCGTTATATCACCCACCACTGGAGAAGGCCACTTTCAGTTATTTAGGCCCCGGCGCCCAGATTGAGGAGAGGTTCATTCAACTTTGGGTTGCACCGCAAGATCATGGTAAAGTTAAAAAAAAGAGGATTCAATAAAGAAGTGCCCCGAAGTACAAGAATACATGGTTGAGGGGGAGGCAGTTATAAATGTCTATTCTGCACAAGGGAGGGACAGGTCCTGTGGGATCCATGCCTGGTTCATTTTTATAAACGTCAGCTTGTCCACGTTGGCTGTGGACAGGCGGCTGTGTTTGTCAGTAATGACGACCCCTGCCGTTTTGAATACACGTTCAGACAAAACGCTGGCCGCCGGGCAGGCCCCAGCACCCAGACAGAGGACAGAGGTCGCATAGCAGAGAATCAGGCGTCATGTCACCCACCAATGGAGAAGGCCACTTTTCGATAATTAGGCCCCTGGCACCCAGATAGAGGAGAGAGGTCGCATAGCAGAGAATTAAGCTTAATGTCACCCAGCAATAGAGAAGGCCACTTCCAGATATTTAGCCCACGGCACCGAGACAGAGGACAGAGGTCGCATAGCAGAGAATAAGGCTTCATGTCACCCACCACTGGAACAGGTCACTTTCAGATAATTAGGCCCCTGGCACCTAGACGGAGGAGAGGTTCATTCAACTTTTGGTTGCACCGCAATATAATGGTAAGATTAAAAAAAGAGGATTCAAAAAAGATGTGCCCTGGAGTACAAGAATATATGGTTGAGGGGGAGGCAGTTATAAATGTCTATTCTGCACAAGGGATGGAAAGGTCCTGTAGGATCCATGCCTGGTTCATTTTTATGAACATCAGCTTGTCCACGTTGGCTGTGGACAGGCGGCTGTGTTTGTCAGTAATGACGCCCCCTGCCGTGCTGAATACACGTTCAGACAAAACGCTGGCTGCCGGGCAGGCCAGCACCTCTAAGGCATAAAAGGCTAGCTCTGGCCACGTGGACAATTTGGAGACCCAGAAGTTAAATGGGGCCGAACCATCAGTCAGTACGTGGAGGGGTGTGCAGACGTACTGTTCAACCATGTTAGTGAAATGCTGCCTCCTGCTAACACGTTCCGTATCAGGTGGTGGTGCAGTTAGCTGTGGCGTGGAGACAAAACTTTTCCACATTTCTGCCATGCTAACCCTGCCCTCAGAGGAGCTGGCCATGACACAGCTGCGTTGGCGACCTCTTGCTCCTCCTCTGCCTTCGCCTTGGGCTTCCACCTGTTCCCCTGTGACATTTGGGAATGCTCTCAGGAGCGCGTCTACCAGCGTGCGCTTGTACTCGCACATCTTCCTATCACGCTTCAGTGCAGGAAGTAAGGTGGGCACATTGTCTTTGTACCGGGGATCCAGCAGATGGGCAACCCAGTAGTCAGCACACGTTAAAATGTGGGCAACTCTGCTGTCGTTGCGCAGGCACTGCAGCATGTAATCGCTCATGTGTGCCAGGCTCCCCAGAGGTAAGGACAAGCTGTCCTCTGTGGGAGGTGTATCGTCATCGTCCTCTGTATCCCCCCAGCCAAGCACCAGTGATGGGCCTGAGCTGTGTCGGGTGCCACCCCGCTGTAAACCTGCTTCATTCTCATCCTCCTCCACCTCCTCCTCATCCTCCTCGTCCTCCTCGTCCTCCAGTAGTGGGCCCTGGCTGGCCACATTTGTACCTGGCCTCTGCTGTTGCAAAAAACCTCCCTCTGAGCCACTTCTAACAGACTGGCCTGAAAGTGCTAAAATGACCCCTCATCCTCCTCCTCATCCTCCTCCTGGGCCACCTCCTCTTCCATCATTGCCCTAAGCGTTTTCTCAAGGAGACATAGAAGTGGTATTGTAACGCTGATAACGGTGTCATCGCCACTGGCCATGTTGGTGGAGTACTCGAAACAGCGCAACAGGGCACATAGGTCTCGCATGAAGGCCCAATCATTGGTGGTGAAGTGGTGCTGTTCCGCAGTGCGACTGACACATGCGTGCTGCAGCTGAAACTCCACTATGGCGTGCTGCTGCTCGCACAGTCTCTTCAGCATGTGCAAGGTGGAGTTCCACCTGGTGGGCACGTCGCATATGAGGCGGTGAGCGGGAAGGCCGAAGTTACGCTGTAGCACAGACAGGCGAGCAGCGGCAGGATGTGAACGCCGGAAGCGTGCACAGACGGCCCGCACTTTATGCAGCAGCTCTGACATGTCGGGGTAGTTGTGAATGAACTTCTGCACCACCAAATTCAGCACATGCGCCAGGCAAGGGATATACATATGAGTTTCAGAATGGCCTGCTGACGTTTAACCCCGGGCTGTGCTGAAGTTGGTGGTGAAGGTGTGTGGCTGACTGGATGAGCTGGTGGAAACAGAGGAGGAGGAAATGGAGTAGGAGGAGGAGGCTACAGGAGGTAAAGAATGATGCCCTGCGATCCTTGGCGGCGGAAGGACGTGCGCCAAGGAACTCTCCGCCTGGGGCCCAGCCGCCACTACATTTACGCAGTGTGCAGTTAGGGAGATATAGTGTCCCTGGCCGTGCTTACTGGTCCACGTATCTGTGGTTAGGTGGACCTTGCCACAGATGGTGTTGCGCAGTGCACACTTGATTTTATCGGAGAAGTAGTGGCGGCTGGGAACAACATACTGTGGGACAGCCATGGACATCAGCTGTTTGAAGCTGTCTGTGTCTATCAGCCTAAATGACAGCATTCAAAGGCCTGTAGTTTAGAAATGCTGGCATTCAGGCCCAGGGCTCGAGGGTGGCTAGGTGGGAATTTACGCTTTTTCTCAAAGGTTTGTGAGATGGAGAGCTGAACGCTGCCGTGTGACATGATGGAGATGCTTGGTGACGCAGGTGGTGGTGTCAGTGGCACATCCTCTGTTTGGTGGGTAGCTGGTGCCAACGTTCCTCCCGAGGCGGAGGAAGAGGCCGAGGCAGCAGCAGAAGAGGGAGCAGGGGGAGCCAGAGTGAGTTCCTTGCTTTTAAGGTGTTTACTCCACTACAGTTTATGCTTTGCATGTAGATTCCTGGTCATGCAGGTTGTGCTAAGGTTCAGAACGTTAATACCTCGCTTCAGGCTCTGATGGCACAGCGTGCAAACCACTCGGGTCTTGTCGTCAGCACATTGTTTAAAGAAGTGCCATGCCAGGGAACTCCTTGAAGCTGCCTTTGGGGTGCTCGGTCCCTGGTGGCGGCGGCCAGTAGCAGGCGAACTTTCTTGGCGGCGGCTGTTCTGCTTTTGCCCCCTGCTCCCTCTTTTGCTACGCTGTTGGCTCGGTTTCACCACTGCATCTTCCTCTGAACTATGAAAGTCAGTGGCACGACCTTCATTCCATGTGAGGTATAGGACCTCATCGTCCCCTGCATCGTCTTCCACACAGTCTTCCTCCCTGACCTCCTGTTCGGTCTGCACACTGCAGAAAGACGCAGCAGTTGGCACCTGTGTTTCGTCATCATCAGAGACGTGCGGACTCCGATCAGGTGGTATTCCCATGTCCTCATCATCAGGAAACATCAGTGGTTGTGCATCAGTGCATTCTATGTCTTCCACCACTGGGGAAGGGCTAGGTGGATTCCCTTTGGAAACTCTGCCAGCAGAGTCTTCAAACAGCATAAGAGACTGCTGCATAACTTGAGGCTCAGACAGTTTCCCTGATATGCATGGGGGTGATGTGACAGACTGATTGGCTTGGTTTTCAGGCGCCACCTGTGCGCCTTTTTCAGAAGACTGGGTGGGAGATAATGTTGTAAATGTGCTGGATCCACTGTTGGCCACCCAATTGACTAGCGCCTGTACCTGCTCAGGCCTTACCATCCTTAGAACGGCATTGGGCCCCACCAAATATCTCTGTAAATTCTGGCGGGTACTGGAACCTAAGGTAGTTGGTTCACTAGGACGTGTGGCTGTGGCAGAATGGCCAAGTCCTCTCCCAGCACCAGAGGGTACACTAACACCACCACGACCGAGATGTTTTCCTCATTGTTACCGTTCACCAAGCACCACAATAAGAAAAAAAATATTTGGCCCAATGTATTGATTTCACATTCAGGCCTTTTTTTACAGGCACCTAACACTATCTGCCTATTTATTTATGTAGCGTATTACACTAATCCAGGCACAGCAGTAACCACTGATTTAGGGGAATATCTCTTTTTGGGCTAGTATTTAGGCCCTGGATGAAAGGTATCCTTTTATGAACAGATTTACACTTGGAGATGCACAGTAGCGTGAGAAAAAATATGTAGGATTATGCCTTCAGCAATTGTATTTTAACACTTTGTGTAATATACCCTTTAACGGACAGAAATACAATGGTAGATGCACGGTAGCGTGTGAAGTTAATGAGGATGACAATCTCAGCACTCGTATATACACCTTGAGTGTAATATACCCTTTTACGGACAGATTAACACTTGGCCTGCAGCAGCTGGAACACCAGATTCAGGGAATTGCTATATTGGCAAGTGAATTTCACCCCAGAACAAAATATACCCTTTTACGTACAGATTAACAATTGGCCTGCAACTGCTAAAACACCAGATTCAGGGTATTGCTATTTTGGCAATTGAATTTCACCCCAGAATAAAATGTATGTTTTGGCAGACACTATTATACTTTGCCAGGCACTACTGGAACACCAGATTCAGGGTATTGCTATTTTGGCAATTGAATTTTACCCTAGAACAAAATATACCCTTTTACGGACAGATTAACACTTGGACTGCAACAGCTGGGACACCAGATTCAGGGTATTGCTATTTTGGCAATTGAATTTCACCCCAGAACAAAATATATGTTTTGGCGGACAATATTATACTTTGCCAGCCACAGCTGAAACCACTGATTTATGGTATTGCTATTTTGGCAATTGAATTTCCCCCCAGAACAAAATATACCCTTTTACGGACAGATTAACACTTGGCCTGCAACAGCTGGGACACCAGATTCAGGGTATTGCTATTTTGGCAATTGAATTTCACCCCAGAACAAAATCTATGTTTTGGCGGACACTATTATACTTTGCCATCCACAGCTGAAACCACTGATTTATGGTATTGCTATTTTGGCAATTGAATTTAACCCCAGAACAAAATATACCCTTTTACGGACAGATTAACACTTGGCCTGCAACAGCTGGGACACCAGATTCAGGGTATTGCTATTTTGGCAATTGAATTTCACCCCAGAAGAAAATATATGTTTTGGGGGACAATATTATACTTTGCTAGCCACAGCTGTGACACCAGATTTATGGTATTGCTATTTTGGCAATTGAATTTAGCCCCAGAACAAAATATATGTTTTGGCGGACACTATTATACTTTGCCAGGCACTACTGGAACACCAGATTCAGGGTATTGCTATTTTGACAATTGAATTTCACCCCAGAAAAAAATATACCCTTTTACGAACAGATTAACACTTGGCCTGCAACAGCTGTGACACCAGATTCAGGGTATTGCTATTTTGGCAAATTAATTTCACCCCAGAACAAAATATATGTTTTGGCGGACACTATTATACTTTGCAAGCCACTTCTGGAACACCAGATTCAGGGTATTGCTATATTGGCAAGTGAATTTTACCCCAGAGCAAAATATATGTTTTGGCGTACACTATTATACTTTGCCAGCCAGTGCTGGGACACCAGATTTAGGGGATTGCTATTTTGGCAATTGAATTTCACCACAGAAAATAATCTATCCTTTGCCAGACAGCAGACAGTATTATACTTTGCTATCCAAAGCTGGAACACCAGATTTAGGGGATTGGTATTTTGGCAATTGTATTTAACCACTTAATAAAATATAGAAATATCCTGAGTTTCTAGGGGTGACAATAAGCACAGCCAAGCCCCTGATGTAGGATATAGCAAAAAAAAAACTAGTATTGATGGATTGATGGACTTGGTGCACCACAAGTCACAAAATGTCCGCCGATCACCCCAGAAAAAAAGTGACAGAAAAATGCTCTGTGCAGCCTAAAAACCAGTGAGCAATTAACTAGCAGAAGTTTAATCATTCACAGCTGTAGATCGATCACTTCATTAGGTGCTAATGCTGACTTTTCCCTGCCTAATCTCGCCCTCACAGAAGCTGCTTCCTCTCCCTACACTAATCAGAGCAGTGTGACGTGCCGCGCTACGTGACTCCAGCTTAAATAGAGGCTGGGTAACATGCTGCACTTGGCCAATCACAGCCATGACATTAGTAGGCATGGCTGTGATGGGCTCTTAGGGCAAGAAATAAAACGCTAGCTGATTGGCTGCTGTGCAGCCCTTCAGAAAGTGGGAAGAAATCGCCGAACACCCCATATGTGGTCGTAAACTGCTGTATGGCCTAACGGCAGGGCGCAAAAGGAAAGGAACGCCATATGGTTTTTGGAAGGCAGATTTTGCTGGACTGGTTTTTTGACACCATGTCCCATTTGAAGCCCTCCGATGCACCCATAGAGTAGAAACTCCCAAAAATTGACTCCACCTAAGAAACTACACCCCTCAAGGTATTCAAAACCAGTTTTACAAACTTTGTTAACCCTTTAGGTGTTCCACAAGAGTTATTGAAAAATGGAGACGAAATTTCAGAATTTCTATTTTTTGTTACCTTGTCTCAAAAAAAGTGTAATATAGAGCAACCAAAAATCATATTTACCCTAAAATAGTCAATCAAAACTGACAACTTACCCGTAGTTTCCAAAATTGGGTCACTTTTTTGGAGTTTCTACTGTAGGGGTACATCAGGGGGGCTTCAAATGGGACATAGTGTCTAAAAACCAGTCCAGCAAAATCTGCCTTCCAAAAACCATATGGCTTGCCCTTCCTTCTGTGCCCTGCCGTTTGGCCATACAGCAGTTTACGACCACATATGGGGTGTTTGTGCAAATAAAAGAATCAGGGCAATAAATATTGAGTTTTGTTTGGCAGTTAACCCTTGCTTTGTTACTGAAAAAATGGATTAAAATGGAAAATTTGCAAAAAAAATAGCTGTTTTGGGACCGTTTGTATTTTTTGTTATTTGCATCGTTGAAATGACAGGTTAGATTGTGTGCTATTTCTATAGAGCAGGTTGTTACGGACACGACAATATTAAATATGTCTACTTTTTGGGATTTTTTGTTTCAGTTTACATAATAAAGCATTTTTGAAAAAATATATTTTATAGTGTCTCCACATTCTGAAAGCCATAGTTTATTTTTTATTTTTTGGGCGACTGTCGGGGCTCATTTTTTGCGGGATGAGATGGCGGTTTGATTGGCACTATCTTGGGGTGCATATGAAATTTTGGTCGCTTGCTATTACATTTTTTGTGATGTAAGGTGACAAAAATGGCTTTTGACACTGTATTTATTTTTTATTTTTTTGCGGTGTTCAGCTGAGGGGTTAGGTCATGTGTTATTTTTATAGAGCAGGTTGTGACGGACGTGGCGATACATAATATGTATACTTTTTATTTATTTTTATAAGTTTTACACAATAATATCTTTTTTTAAAACAAAAAAAACATGTTTTAGTGTCTCCATAGTCTGAGAGCCATATATTTTCCAGTTTTTAGGCAATTGTCTCAGGTTAGGTATAATTTTTGCGGGATGAGGTGACGGTTAGATTGGCACTATTTGGGGGGTCATATGTCTTTTTGATCGCTTGCTATTACACTTTTTGTGATGTAAGGTGACAAAAAAATGGCTTTTTGACAAAGTTTTTATTTAATTTTTTTACAGTGTTTACTTGAGTGGTTAGGTCATGTGATATTTTTGTAGATCAGATTCTTAAGGATGTGGAGATACCCAATATGTCTACTTTTATTTTTTTACATTTAACACTAAAAACCATTTTTCAAACAAAAAAATCATATTTTTAGTCTGAGAGGCATAGTTTATTTTACTTTTGGCCAATTGTTTTAAGTAGGGGCTCATTTTTGCGGGATGAGATGGCGGTTTGATTGGTACTATCTTGGGAGGCATATGAAATTTTGATTGCTTGCTATTACATTTTTGTTATGTAAGGTGACAAAAATGGCTTTTGACACTGTATTTATTTTTCATGTTTGCGGTGTTCAGCTGAGGGGTTAGGTCATGTGTTATTTTTATAGAGCAGGTCTGTGACGGACGTGGCGATACATAATATGTATACTTTTTATTTATTTTTATAAGTTTTACACAATAATATCTTTTTTTAAAACAAAAAAAACATGTTTTAGTGTCTCCATAGTCTGAGAGCCATATATTTTCCAGTTTTTAGGCAATTGTCTCAGGTTAGGTATAATTTTTGCGGGATGAGGTGACGGTTAGATTGGCACTATTTGGGGGGTCATATGTCTTTTTGATCGCTTGCTATTACACTTTTTGTGATGTAAGGTGACAAAAAAATGGCTTTTTGACAAAGTTTTTATTTAATTTTTTTACAGTGTTTACTTGAGTGGTTAGGTCATGTGATATTTTTGTAGATCAGATTCTTAAGGATGTGGAGATACCCAATATGTCTACTTTTTATTTTTTTTACATTTAACACTAAAAACCATTTTTCAAACAAAAAAAATCATATTTTAGTCTGAGAGGCATAGTTTATTTTACTTTTTGGCCAATTGTTTTAAGTAGGGGCTCATTTTTTGCGGGATGAGATGGCGGTTTGATTGGTACTATTTTGGGAGGCATATGACTTTTTGATTGCTTGCTATTACACTTTTTGTTATGTAAGGTGACAAAAAAATGGCTTTTTTGACAACATTTTTTTTTTTCATGTTTACGGCATTCACCAGAGGGGTTAGGTCATGTTATATTTTTATAGAGCAGGTCTTTATGGACTCGGAGATACATAAAATGTATACCTTTTTTATTTATTTTGGTTTTACACAATAATATTCTTTTTGAAACAAAAAAAAACATGTTTTAGTGTCTCCATAATCTGAGAGCCATATATTTTTCAGTTTTTAGGCAATTGTCTCATGTTGGGTATAATTTTTGAGAGAGGAGGTGATGGTTAGATTGGCACTATTTGGGGGGTCATATGACTTTTTGATCGCTTGCTATTATACTTTTTGTGATGTAAGGTGACAAAAAAATTGCTTTTTGACAGTTTTTTTTTTTTACAGTGTTTACTTGAGGGGTTAGGTCATGTGATATTTTTATAGAGCAGATACTTACGGATGTGGAGATACCCAATATGTCTACTTTTTAGGTTCTTTTCACATTTAACACTAAAAAGCATTTTAGAAACAAAAAAAATCATGTTTTAGTCTGAGAGGCATAGGTTTTTTTATTTTTTGGCCAATTGTTTTAGGTAGGGGCTCATTTTTTGCGGGATGAGATGGCGGTTTGATTGGTACTATTTTTGGAGGCATACACCTTTTTGATCGCTTTGTATTACACTTTTAGTGATGTAAGGTTCCAAAAAATGGCTTATTTACACCCTTTTTTTTAATGGCGTTCACCTGAGGAGTTTAGTCATGTGATATTTTTATAGAGCAGGTTTTTACAGACGCGGCGATACATAATATGTGTAGTGTATTTTTATTTATTTTTTTATTCAGTGATATGTGTTTTTTTTATTTTTACTTTTTTTTCACATTTTTACATTTTTTTTTGACCCAGACCCACTTGGTTCTTGTAGATCCAGTGGATCTGGTGTCTGTATAATACAGTACAGTACACTATGTAGTGCACTGTGCTGTATTTTTTACTTTACAAAGTCTGAATAGACCTTTAGCAGGTCTATTCAGACTTTCAGTATCATGTAGAGCAGGGCGCTTCTGAAAGCGTCCAAGCTTCCATGGCAACCATCACCCGCTGCCATAAGAGAGCAGCTGGTGATGGATGGGGAGGGAGGGGAGCTCCCTCCCTCTGCGATCCCATCCTGTCAGGGGGCTGCAAAGGGGGGCTGTTAACCCTTCCATACTGCGGTCTGTACGCTGATCGCGCGCTGGCAGGCTGTATAAGTTAGAAAAAAATGCATATCAGATGCTGTTTTATGAACAGCGTCTGATATGCCTGCTGCCTTCTCTTCTCATAGTCCCTTTTCTTGGGACCACCAGAGGGAAAAAAAAAAGTGCACCAATCACCCCCCCCTTCCCGTCACTGATTAACCCCTGATTAACCCCTGATCACCCATGTCACCCCCACTGATCACCCATGTCACCCCCGTCACTGATCACCCCCTATAAGTCTCATTCAGACATCCGTACGTGTTTTGCGGATCTGCAGTTCCGCGGATCCGCAAAACACGGACACCGGCAATCTGCTTTTCCCATTTTGCGGATCCGCACATTGCCAGGGCTATATAGAAAATGCTTTTTTTGTCCGCAATTGCGGACAAGAATAGGACATGTTCTATATTTTTGCGGATCCGGAAGTGCAGATCCGCAATTCCGGATCCGAGCAGGACAAAGTCTGTCCCCATAGAATTGAATGTATCCACAATTCCGTTCTACAAAATTTTGCAGAACAGAATTGCGGACGTGTGAATGAGGCCTAAGGGTCCTTAGCGATCGCAGCTTTACAGCTTTCCCCTCTTTTTTTTTTTTTTTTTGCACATTTTTTAGAGATTTTTTTATCCACATTGATCAATGTGAATGAAGAAATCTGTGACGTTAATTTTTTTCTTTCAGCCCAGCGGCTGAACGGAAAAAAAAATTCTCATTACCCGTATGCTCAATATAAGGAAAATAGCAAAAACTCCTAATTTTGGCCATATGTGTAATGATTGCGGAGACCCTTAAACGCCAGTGCAGTGGAAAAACCTCACAAGTGACCCCATTTTAGAAAGTAGACACCCCAAGGTATTCGCTGAGGGGCATAGTGAGTTCATGGAAGTTTTTATTTTTTGACACAAGTTAGCGGAAAATGAAATTTTTTGAAAAAAAAAATTCCATTTCCGCTAACTTGTGACAAAAAATAAAAAATTCCATGAACTCACTATGCCCCTTAGTGAATACCTTAGGGTGTCTACTTTCCGAAATGGGGTCACTTATGGGGTGTTTCTACTGTCTGGGCATTGTAGTACGTCAGGAAACAGGACAGGTGCTCAGAAAGTCAAAGTGCGGAAAATCACTTTTTTGCACCATAGTTTGAAAAACGCTATAACTTTTACCCAAACCAATAAATATACACTTATTGCATTTTTTTTTTTTATCAAAGACATGTAGAACAGTAAATTTAGAGAAAAATTGAAATAGAAATATAGTGTTATTTGAAAAATTTTACAACAGAAAGCGAAAAATTTCATTTTTTAGCAAAAATTTCATCTGAAAAAGTAAAATATCAAAAAAAGTTAAAATGTCAGCAAGAATGAAATACCACCAAATGAAAGCTGTATTAGTGAGAAGAAAAGGAGGTAAAATTCATTTGGGTGGTAATTTGTATGACGGAGCAATAAACGGTGAAAGTAGTGTAGTGCGGAACTGTACAAAGTGGCCTGGTCATTAAGGGGGTTTAAGCTAGGGGGGCTGAAGTGGTTAATTGCCGATTTGCGCAATTGCAAATATATTGGAGCACTCTATCTGCATATAAAGCTATTGTAATGTTCTGCCATGCCAACCATTTTCTCCAGTCTCAGGAAACTTTTAGCAGCTTGAAAAATGTAGCTATAGTGACCCACACTTGTATTGCACTCGCATTATGTGCATATTACATTGCCGATTTTCGCAATCAAGAAAATAACCGCGAATTCGCAAATATATGACAAATATTCTACCAAATATTCACAAAATATCGCAAATTCGAATATTGCCCCTGATGCTCATCGCTATAAAAACACAATTCATAAGAAGGAGGACAGATCATTTCTATCATTGAATCCACAGGGTCCTAATGCACCCGTCTTGATGATCCATTTTGTCTCACGTTATAGGAGGGACCTGTGTCTGTCCGATCCATTAATCAGTGAGAAGATTCATTGTATACCCACAAATCGTATACATCGATCATCCCCATCATGTACATTCTTTACATGATTTTGAGACGAGTGCTACCCTTCCCGGTTTTCAATGAATGCAAATGCTCATAAATGTGTTTTACCAGATCTCATATAAGTGCAGTATTTGTATGAGCCACACTTGTGGTTACCACTGGGAAAAAGATTCTTTAACCAATTTATAACTATTGACCCTCATAAAACCCATGGACTGATTCATCCCTCAGACTCAAGATGGAGTAAAAGCAGTTGAGGCATATTTGGGAAGAGCAGGTAAAAGTACCATCTGTTCACAATTTATGTGTGAAGCACTGTACCTGATATTGACCCATAATGCTTTTAGGTTTGGGGGACACTGGTATGCTCAGCACACTAGTACGGCGATGGGCACGCTAGTGGCACCAATCTTTGCTAATATCTTTTTGGCTATTTGGGAAGAAAAATAAATTTATAATGTGGGAAACCCCTACCTTAGATATATCAGATATTGGACACGTTTCATTGACTATGTCCTGAGAGTGGACAGACATGGAGGAACAATTTAATGAATTTGCTACGTATACTAACAATAATGATAGGAACATGAAGTTCACTTTTAGCTTTGGGAATCGGGAAATTGAGTACCTGGATCTCAAGATTGAGATAGATCACTATCACAATAACACAAAGGGATTTCACAAAAAAAAACGCAACTAACTCTATGCTTCATGAGAGGGTTATTGGTTACACTCAGGCCCCTTCCACTCCCAACAATACCCCCCCCCCGACCCAAATGCCCATTTTCCCCAAATAACCACACACAGCCACTGTTCAGATTAAATCGGCCACAGCAGCCGTTTATTAAAATAAATACCATAAATAACATAAATAACCGTAACATTAAATTAACCCTGACGAGGGAGGTCGTAGAAGCCGCCAAAAATTGCACAACCCAAAAACCAGCGTGGCCATTCCATCTTGCCCCCAGCCGCATACCACCAGCTCGGGGACACCAACTGATGGACGCCACACCGAACCAACCATGTGGCCCAACTCTTAGAGTCCAGCCCCACCATTGATGCCCTCCCATTCACCTATACCATGCTGTAGGCCCAGCTTCTATGACCTCCCTCCGCCACGACTGCCACGACTAATACCAGGATCCAGTATCCCTGCAAGAAATAGAAAAAGAAGCAGAACAACCTAGAATATAGAAAGGTGAAAACAGTGCAATCGTCAACAGAATGAAATGAAATAAAATGCATATACACTACTTTGTCATGAATATATATTCTGATTTATTAATCCGCTGCTTACATAAACCACACACCCAGTAAAAGAAACCCCCAAGGGCGGGAGGGCGGGAGTTGCACACTAGTTTTTTTCTTTAACAAAATGGCGCCCGCTCCTCTGTGCTCTGCCTATTTAACCCCTTAGGCCCACCCCTCTTCTAGCCACTCCCCACCCCACATCCTGCTCTTAACCCTAACCTAACCAGGCCTTTCTTCCACCAAAAGCCTCTCATGCCGGCCTCCCCTTAGCTGCGCAGTCCGGCCGTACTTGAGAGTGTTATTGGTTACACTCAGGCCCCTTCCACTCCCAACAATACCCCCCCCCCCCGACCCAAATGCCCATTTTCCCCAAATAACCACACACAGCCACTGTTCGGATTAAATCGGCCACAGCAGCCGTTTATTAAAATAAATAACATAAATAACATAAATAACTGTAACATTAAATTAATCCTGACGAGGGAGGTCGTAGAAGCCGCCAAAAATTGCACAACCCAAAAACCAGCGTGGCCATTCCATCTTGCCCCCGGCCGCATACCACCAGCTCGGGGACACCAACTGATGGACGCCACACCGAACCAACCATGTGGCCCAACTCTGAGAGTCCGGCCCCACCATTGAGGCCCTCCCTCTATACCATGCTGTAGCCCCAGCTTCTATGACCTCCCCCCGCCAACAACGCGCAGCTTGACCTCTCCGCCCTCAAGCTTGCGCGTTCCTCCACACCCGGAGCACCCTCTCAATGCCCCCTTGCAAACCTAAGGACCATAAGTCAATGACCACTGCGTTAAGGTGGACTCCATCCGCTCTCTAAAAACCCCCTGTCCCAGATTCCAAGTCCGGATGCCACACCGCCACTGTGCCGTGCCGCGCACAAAACCGACCAATCACTCTGTTCAATTTGATTCGGGCCTTATTAAGTCTGTCTACCGATCTAGCTTCCCTCCACGTCCTCCTGGGCACAACATCCGACCAGACTGTAACCATAGACGGAAACAGAGACCACAGCCGCAGGAAATCAAACTTGATGTCCCGAATTAATTCCCGGCAGGGACGAACCCCCAGATCATTACCCCCAACATGCAGGACCAGAATGTCGGGGGCCCGGTCTAAACGCGCATGACGATGCACCTCCTGCAACACACTACCCCACATCATACCTCGGCGCCCGATCCAGCGCACCACCGCCACGTCACGGCCAAAACCCAGTTGTCGCCCGTCCCGCCGCACATCGGCTCGCAGAGAGCCCCAAAACACGTATGAGTGCCCAAGAATCCACACTAACAACGGAGTGACACCTGTAAGACAAACAAGAATAAACAGATTAATCAGCACCATCCCCTCACCCTCTTCACAAACTACCCCCGTTAACACGCCCCCAGCCGCACATACAACCGAAAATGATCAGACTCCCACCTACCAATCCGCTTGATCACTTCGTCGGATACACCGAGCCGAGCGGCCTCCGTGGCAGCCCCAATGCGGAAGGAATGCCCCGTGAAATCACCAGCATCCATACCCAGATTCTTCAAACACTTCTTAAAGACTGCTAAAAATTGGAACCTAGACAAAAATGACCCATCCTCATGACGAAGAAGAGGGCCCCCCCAAACACGGACCCTTCCCTAAATTCTCGCAAGCATCGGACTGGACACAAGCACCCCGGAACAGCAAACAATGAAATAAAACGACCTTTACCCTCCTGATCCGTTTTCGAAAAACGAAGACGAATCACCAGCCGATCCCCATCCAAGGCAACATCCTCCCCACATAACCCACCAGCACACCGCACGCTTCTGCTAAGTAACTCTCCCAAACGAAATGCTCCGAAAAAAGCCAGCGAAAACGCCAACCTAAATAACCGCCGCTCACTGGATCTACAGACCGAACCTGCCTGCTCTCCCAACCGCAACAACAAAGAAAATGACACCGGTCGCCAAGTATCCGCCACACGTCTGCCTCTCCTACACCCTTTCAACACTTGGCGGACCAGAAAGGTCTTAGTGACATCCTGCAGATTCCGCAACTTAAACCCAAACGCCAAACCCGCCATGCAACTATTAATCAGGGCGACTGACGTACCCTGGTCCCTCAAATGGCCTATGAACAATAACAACGGAATTTCCCCGGCCTCCACACCAACCCCCATCTCACCGCACCACTGTTCCCACCGACACCACGCCCTCTCATACGGCCACCCCTCTTCTAGCCACTCCCCACCCCACGTCCTGCTCTTAACCCTAACCTAACCAGGCCTTTCTTCCACCAAAAGCCTCTCATGCCGGCCTCCCCTTAGCTACGCAGTCCGTCCGTACTTTATAACAGCTGTCATGCAGAACATATTAAAAAAATTGTTACTTTAGGGACAATTTATACATCTTAGGTGTTTAAATAGTGGCTATGGTATGTTTTTGTAACAATCCAAGTAATTGAGGGATAGACTGAGACATAGAGGGTCTAGTGAAGCGGTCATTACTGATGCTCTGGCTAGAGCTGCAAACCAGGATCGCAAAGAGTTACTTAGGGGTAGGCAACATAGGAAAGATTTATCTTTTATAGATTTATCTTTTATAGACTTTTAAAGATTTATAGATTTATCTTTTCATTTTAATACAGCCCCATGTCTGAACATATAAAGCGTGCAATCCACAAGAATTAGTTTTTGATAGAGGATGATAATGAGTTGGTGGAGCAGGCAAAAAGTCCTCCGATTGTTGCGTTTCGAAAAAGTTGAAGTCTCAGGGATGAATTAGTCCATGGGTGTTATATGGGTCAAAAAGCTATGAATTGGTTAACTCTTTGTTCCCAGTGGTAACCACAAGTGTGGCTCAAGCAAATACTGCATTTATATGAGATCTGGTAAAAAAGATTTGTATAGGTCCTATAACACATACCAATAGGGACCTAATTACATGTCGATCAGATTTAGTTGTTTATGTTAATTTTTGTCCCTGTAAGTACTTTAATATAGGAAAAAAAATTTAACCGCTGCATAAACGCATTGATGAGCATTTGCATTAAATGAAAACCGGGAAGGGTAGCACTTGCCTCATAAATCATGTAAAGGATGTACATAATGGGGATGATCGATGTTTATGATTTGCGGGTATACAAAGAATCTTCCCACCTATTAATGGATCGGACCGACACAGGTCCCTCCTACAACGTGAGGCGAAATGGATTATCAAGATGGGTACATTAGGACCCTGTGGATTCAATGATGGAAATGATCCGTCATCCTTCTTATGAATTGTGTGTTTTTAATATTTAAAGAAATGATCATGTTGATGATTATTTTTTTCTATACTTAATGCATTTTTGTATTTTTATATCTTTGCTTCATTGTGTATGTTACTGTGATAATAAGGGGTTAAACACAACACAGGGGTTAAACCGTAGGCCAGCTGTATCTGTTGAGTATTATTTCCCTGCATCGTGCATTGAGCTAAATAAAGAGAATTTCTATTGCACTGGGTGAGTTCCGTGGATTATATCTTTATAGTTTTGGACAGTTCTCATTTTATGGTGCAGTATGTTTAACAGATGTTTCATGACGCAGACCTTTAGTTAATTGCTGGTACAACCAACATATTGTAAGTTGCAGGCTAGTTAGCTGGTTAATATAAAGGCACCTGTGTCTTTGGCACACAACTATGTCATGATTAAGGATCTTTGTTGTCTGACCTGAAACGCGTAGATGTGTAAATTACCAGATTTTATATGCATGAAGAGATAAAGGCTGTTTGGAATATTTTCTTGGAAGCTGAAATCACTCCTCATTTCTTTTGCATGTGATTTTGTGCTGTGTTCCCAGCACTGCCCGTGCTTCCATTTCAAATGACACTGGTGAGATTGGCGATTCACTTTTGTTTGAGGCACAGTAACTGTATCACTAACACAACAGTTTAACTCTGAATGTTGGTACACCTGCCTTTAGTACAGAGGCACAGTAACTATAACACTAACAGAATGGATTGTTTCTGAATGTCAGTGCACTAGAACATGACGCACACGATGATATATTACACCTGCTTTTAATACTGAGGCACAGCAACTGTAATACTAAAATATTGGATTAACTCTTAATGTGGGTGCACTAGAACATGATGCAGATGGTAATATATTATACCTGCCTATAATACTGTGGCAGGTAGTAGTGCCAGATAGTGAAATAAGGAGCATAGCATAAAACAGAATAACAGAGTGGATCCATGAAAAGAAAGAGCCTTTTGGACCTGCCAAGACTCCATCTCTACTGCACACTGCTATGGTCTGTAGGGGTCGTCTATGTCATCTTCATCATCGCCCTCTGGGTCCTCATGCTCCTCCTGGTCCTCTCCTGCACATGTTACATATGAGCTGCCAATAGCTCATGTGGAAGTTACACTGGGGAGTAGACCTGCCTGTCTGCAGCATTAAGAAATCGTTGACCACTTTCCTCTGCTGTTGTCACTTGATATGATGTTGAAGAACGATCTAACCATTCCAGTACAGCTGGATTGTTGGTCAAAACACGACCACTGGATGACAGTGGCAGCTGTTGCCTGTTGTTGCTGCTGCTTCTACCACCCACCCCTTCTCTTACTGCCGGCTACATTTTTGCCATTGCCCGTTCCTTTGGAGGGCCCAGACAACTGTCTGTTGGCCCTAGTGTACAGTAACTTTATCCCTAAAATAACGTATTAACTCTGAATGTCGGTGTACTAGAACTAGATGCACACGGTGATATATTACTCCTGCTTTTAATACCAAGGCACACTAACTGTATGATTAAAATAACGGATTAACTCTGAATGTTGGTACACTACAACGTGATACACATGGCAATATATTACTCCTGCCTTTAATACTGAGGCACACTAACTGTATGATTAAAATAAAAGATTATCTCAGAATATCGGTGCACTAGGACATGATGCACAGGGTGGTATATGACACCTGCTTTTAACCACCTGAGGACGCCTAACGCACGGATGCGTCCGGCGGGCGGTCCTCTTACTCTGGCTCGACGCATCGGCGCGTCATCTCGCGGTATTAGCTGTGAACGCGCGAGCGCTCACAGTGGCGCGCGTCTCGGCGGTTATACTGCAGCCTGCCAGTGATGATCAATTGCTGGCAGGCTGTAGATGCGAAATAAATTGCATCAAAGATGTATATCAGACGCTGTTTTGTTAACAGCGTCTGATATACCTGCTACCTGGTCCTCTGGTGGTCCCATTTGCTGGGATCGACCACCAGAGGACCAGGTAGCTATGTAAAGTTGCACCAAGCACCACACTACACTATCCCCCCCTTCACTTATTAACCCCTTGTTAACCCCTTGATCACCCCATATAGACTCCCTGATCACCCCCCTATCACTGATCACCCCCCTGTAAAGCTCCATTCACATGTCCATATGTGTTTTTCGGATCCGCGGATCTGCAAAATACGGACACCGGCAAAGTGCTTTCCGCATTTTGCAGATCCGCACATTGCCAGAACTATATAGAAAATGCCTTTTCTTGTCCGCAATTGCAGACAAGGATAGGACATGGCCTTTTCTTGTCCGCAATTGAGGACAAGAATAGGACATGTTCTATATTTTTGCGGAACGGAAGTGCAGACCCGGAAGTGCGGATCCGCAATTCCGGATCCGAGCGAGACAAAGTCTGTCCCCATAAAAATGAATGGGTCCGCAACTCCGTTCCGCAAACAGAATTGCGGATGTGCGGATGGGGCATAAGGGTCCCTTATCACCACCAGTTAGTTAGCTACTTGTTAGGTAGCTAGCGCCCAGCCCACCGCACCGCAGTCACTGATTTTGGCAGAGATTTTTTCATCCACGGTGATCGATACGAATGAAAAAATCTGTGCCGTTCCTTTTTTTCTTTTTTTCAGCCCAGAGGCTGAACGGAAAAAAAGAAATCTCATTACCCGTATGCTCAATATAAGGAGAATAGCAGAAACTCCTAATGCTGGCCAAACGTGTAATGATTGCGGAGACCCTCAAATGCCTGGGCAGTACAAACACCTCACATGTGACCCCATTTTAGAAAGAAGACACCCCAAGGTATTCCGTGAGGGGTATGGTGAGTTAGTGGAATATGAGACTTTGTAAAAAAAAAATATATATATATCAATTTCCGCTAACTTGTGCCAAAAAAATGTTTTTTCTGTGAACTCGTCATGCCCCCCACGGAATACCTTGGGGCGTCTTCTTTCAAAAATGGGGTCACATGTGGGGTATTTATACTGCCCTGGCATTTTAGGGGCCCCTAAAGAGTGAGAATCCAAATGCGTAAAAATGCCCTGTGAAATCCTAAAGCTACTCATTGGAATTAGGGCCCCTTTGCGCACCCAGGCTGCAAAAAAGTGTCACACATGTGGTATCGCCGTACTCAGCAGAAGTAGGGCAATGAGTTTTGGGGTGTATTTTTATATATACCCATACTTTGTGTGAGAAATATCGCTGTAAACGACAACTTTTTAATTTTTTTTATACAAAGTTGTCAATTTACAGAGATATTTCTCTCACCCAACATGGGTAAAAATACACCCCAAAACACATTGCCCTACTTCTCCTGAGTACGGCGATACCACATGAGTGACACTTTTTTGCAGCCTAGGTCCGCAAAGGGGCCCAAATTCCAACGAGTACCTTTAGGTTTTACATGGCTGCTCACAATTTAGCCCCACCCAAAATGCCACAACAGTAAACACACCCCACAAATGACCCCATTTCGGAAAGTAGACACCCGAAGGTATTAACTGAGGGGCATAGTGAGTCCTTTTGCCAGAAGTTAGCAGAAATGGAAACTTTATTATTATTATTTTTCCTCAGAAAGTGTCATTTTCCGCTAACCTGTGAAAAAAAATGAAATGATACATGAACTCACCATGCCCCTCCGCGAATACTTTGGGGTGTCTTCTTTCTAAAATGGTGTCATTTGAGGGGTATTTATACTATCCTGGCATTCTAGCACCTGAAGAAACATGACAGGTGCTCAGAAAGTCAGAGCTGCTTCAAAATGCGGAAATTCACTTTTTTGCACGATAGTTTGTAAACGCTATAACTTTTACCCAAACCAATAAATATACACTTATTGGATTTTTTTTTATCAAAGACATATAGAACAATAAATTTTGCGAAAAATGTATATAGAAATGTAGTTTTTTTTAAAAAAAATTTGCAACAGAAAGTGAAAAATTTCATTTTTTTGCAAAAATTTCGGTCATTTTTGATTAATAGCAAAAAAAGTAAAAATGTCAGCAGCAATGAAATACCACCAAATGAAAGCTCTATTAGTGAGAAGAAAAGGAGGTAAAATTAATTTGGGTGGTAAGTTGCATGACGGAGCAATAAACGGTGAAAATAGTGTAGTGAAGAATTGTAAAAAGTGGCATGGTCATTAAGGGTGTTTAAGCTAGGGGGGCTGAGGTGGTTAATACTGAAGCCCACTAACTGTATGACTAAAATAATGGATTAACTCTAATTGTGGCTGCACTTCAATGTGATATACAGTAAGTGGCGATATATTACACCTGCTGTTAATACTGAGTCACGCTAACTGTATGAATAAAATAACAGATTAACTCTGAATGTTGATGCACTGGAATGTGATGAATATGGCAATCTATTACATGTACCTTTAATACTGATTCACAGAAACTGTATCACTACAGTAACAGACTAACTGGGAATGTCGGTGCACTAGAACGTGATACAAATGGCCATTAGAGAAAAGCCAAGTTTTCAAAAATTAGGTTCGGATGCTTTGCCGAATTTTCCCCAAAAATTAAATTAGATCTGAATTAATTTGTAATAAAGCGCATTAAAAATCAGATATTTCCCAGCTGCAGGCAGTTTGTATATTGGTGTACATCACTCTGCATTGCAGAAACATGCAAAGCTAGTTCACTGTGGTAGTGAAACAGTTACTGTGCGTCAGTATGACAAGCAGGTGACTGGCATCACTCTTAGGGTCCATTAACACGTCCGTAAGTGTTCTGCGGATCCGCATATTGCGGATCCGTAAAAAACGGACACCAGCAATGTTAGTTCCGCAATTTGCGGACCGCACATCGCCGGAACTATAAAAGAAAATGCCTAATCTTGTCTGCAGATGCTGACAAGAATAGGACATGTTCTATTTTTTGGCGGAAACAGAAGTGCGGATCCGGAAATGCGGACAGCACATAGTATGCTGTCCGCATCTTTTCCGTCCCCATTGGAAATGAATGGGTCTGCACCCGTTCTGCAAAATTGTGGAACGGATACAGACCCATATTGCAGACGTGTGAATGGAGCCTTAGAATCAGTTCAAACTTCACTTACTTGGTCAATTACGGGTCAAAAACTGACCAAATAACTGAAGTGTGAACTCAGCCTTACAAGTCTATGTTAGCATCAGTTATAATGGACTTAACCAGGCAGTGGCTCAAGATTCTACAAGAGTGAAAGAGCGCTCTCCTTTTAAACTGTATGCTGATTACACATAGATTGCTAGAGAACCTGTTATTTTAAACCCTGATATAAGTAGTGGGCCTATGACAGAGTGGAGAGCAGTAGTTTTGTGTTGACGTCACTGTTTATTTATCCCTTCTTCTGATCCGTTACAAGAACAACCCCAAAAAAGGGATCCTGTCTTTTGAGCATCCGCCTTCACGCCGTCAGTATCTGGTCAGTAATTGATCAGCATTGCTAAGGCCCAAAAAAAACAGGAGTGGGTCCAAAACAGAGATGACCCGTGATATGAATATTTGCATGTTTTCTGTGTTTTGTACTCACTCCTGCTCTTGGCTTCCAAATCATAGCAAATCCTGATACAAAATACTGACCTTGTGATAGAGGCCTTATGGATGCTCCAAAGACAGGATCAGTTGTGTTTTTCATTTTTCAGTTCCTCTGACAGATCAGAAGAAGGGTAAAATAAACGGTGATGTCAATAAGGCCAAACAGGGACACTAGTGGCCCTGACACAGAGTGGTGAAGGTGGCAACAGCATGAGGAGTCAAAATAGTGGCCCCGTCACAGAGTGGGTAGGGTGGAAACAGTATGAAGAATCAACACAGTGGTTCAGTCACAGAGTGGGGAGGTGGGGGATAACAGCAGTGGCAGTAACAGCACAAGATAGTGGCAGCAGATGTGTGGCATCCGGCGAGTGGGAGCATCAGAATAGTGGCTGAAGCACATGGACAAAAGTAATGGGCAATTTTTCACAATGTTTTGATGTGGCTGTCAGAATGATCTAGTCTGATGCAGTCAGGCACTCGCATTTGAAAATCCTTGCTTATACACACCTGATTCAGCTTTACAAAGGTCTCTCAACATTTTGTCTTGAGATGTGTGTTCTTTTTGGGGTACACTATTGGCCGGGCAGGAAAGCTTGTCCAGGGAAAACTCAGCCAGTTGCGACCACAAATCAAGTTTGGCTGTCCAATAGTCCAGGGGATATTGGATCTGGGGTGGCAGGGTGCAGTCCAAGTATGCCACTACTTGCTGGTTCAGGTTCTTCTTCATGTCCTGCTGGAGCTGGGTGTTTTTTTCAGTAGGCGGGTAAAAAAGAGTGCTCATTAGAGACTCCAGACTTAAGCTGCTGCTGATTGAGCTGTTGCTGCTCCTGCCCCCCACCCCCTCCAGCTGTCATGGCAGTGGAGTGTGAGCGCAGAGGGCCCCATGGTCAGACCTGAGGATGGGCGATGGTGCACATAGACAGCGGCCAACTAACTACATAGGATGTCTCAATAGTAGTTGAGTTTATCCTCACTCTCAGCAGGTGGAAAAAGGCACTCATTTTGGATTGGTAGTGAGGGTCTAACATGGTGGAGGGACAGTAGTTATCTCTCTGCCGAATGGTGATAATACGGCTGTCGATATGCAAGCAACTCCGCATGCATCTGGCAATTTGTGCATGGGACTTGGGAGACTCCCTGCCTCCATCTGCACTGCATACTGCCACGGTGTGTCTGGGTTATCTGCCTGGTCTTCCTCATCGCCCTGTAGCTCCTCCCCTGACACTTCTGAAGATAAACCACCTATTTCTGTATACAATGCTTGTGCGTTAATTTCAACCCCCATGGAGCTCAGGTGGCTGGGAAATGTAGGTGCCACGTCTCCTGTCCTCTGACCAGCCTGATTTATGAGCATCTGCTGCAAGACGTGAAGGAGTGTAATGACATCATTCATCCAGTAGTTCTGGGGCCTGAGCAAATAGCAGGTGTCACGAATGAGCTGCCACTGGCTAACGTTGAAGTTACATAGTGGAGTACTCCTGTCTGCCTGCATCATCAAGAAATCATTCACGGGCTTTCTGTGCTCATATAGTAGGTCCAATATGTGGAGGATGTAGTTCCAACAGGTGGAAACGTTGCATATTAGGCGATATTGGGGAATGCTATTCCACCTTTGCAGCTGAAGGAGGGAGTGTTTTGCAGTATAAGAGAGGCTAAAGTGCATGCACAGTTTACTGGTCATTTTCAAGATGTCTTGCATTTGGGTGAACCTCTTTACCACCAGATTAAAAACATGTGACCTGCAGGGCACATGGGTCAGCCCTCCTTGACCCAGTGCTGACACAATGTTTTTCCGGGTGACCATGGTTCTGATCTTCATTTGGCGAGGAGAAAGCCTGGATTCGATTACCTCTTGAAGGACGCAGAGCAGTTCCTTCCTGGTGTGACTCCGTACACCCAGGAAAACCATGTACAGAATAGTGTGACACCGCCGTGCTCTGCATAGGTGGTATGCTGCAGGACTACTCCTAATTGTGCCTGCAGTGGAGGCTAAGGACAAGGTTGAGGATGAGAAGGCAGAGGAGGACATTACCGCAGGATTCACAGCTTGAGAACATGAAGGCGGCATTGCCACCACCTGCCCATGTTGCTGGTGTGCCTGGGCAGGAAGCACATTTACCCAGTGGGCTGTAAAGGACATACCTGTATATTGTCCTTGACCATAGTTACAGCTCCACACATTGCAACGGCAGTGTACTTTACCAGACAGGCTCAAGGACTGGCCCACCTTCTGTTCAACATACGTGTGCAGGGCTGATACAGCCTTTTTGAAGAAGTAGCATTGGGTTGGGACTCTCCACCTTGGCTCAGCACAAGCCATCAGTTCTCTGAAAGGTGCAGAGTCAACCACATAAAAAGGGATGGACTGTAGTACCAGCAACTTGGTCAGGAGTATGTTCAGCTTCTGTACCGTTGGATGAGTGCACACATACTATTGTCTTTTTGCAATCACCTCCCTGATCGATTTCTGGTGAAATGAGTGACAAGGGGGAGGAGGAGGAAATGCATCAGGATCTGTAGATGATGGGAAGAAAACATAGCTCCCGTCCTCCCTGTAGAGGTGGTGGAGCCTTGACTGCTGGAAAAGAGTTACGGGCCACTGGGAGATGCCTTACGCTGTACCACTTTATGGTGACTTTCCATGTGTTGATGCAGGGCCATGTGTGCCAGCATTGGCACCCAGGCCACGCTAACCTTCTGCCCACAGATTCTACACACGGCCAGGCTGACATCCTCCTGTGACATGACGAAAAATTCCAACACTGGCGAAAATGGCATTTTAACCCCACCACTGCATGCTCACTGCCTGCCGCTGCCTCTATGAACCCGTGCACTCCTACTTGTTTCCAGACAGGTATGTATCAGACAGTCTACCCTGGGTATGTTTGGCCCCAGATCTCACAATGCTGCTGTAGTGTCCCACTTCAGTTGGGTGAGAACACAAAATTGTCTGTGTCATCCTATGTCATTTTGCACTATTTATTGTATTTTCCTTTGTCAATGCTGTTAAATTCCTATTTTAGGCTGGTGAATGCATTACATACATCCAACACTAGAGAACACTGTAACACCATTTATATAGGTCAGCCACAGGAAGTTAGAGGGAGATTAATAGATTATGAGTGAGGAGTTAGGAGGAGAGGAGACAGACTTGGCTCTGTCCTCCTGGGCCTAGCCCAGGGAGTGAAGATACTTCATCTTTGTAGTCCAAGACTGGGATATTGATCCTTTACTGTAATACTCTTCCGGGGACCCTTCCAGGGAATAAGAGAATAATTGCTGTATCTTGTGCAACCTTTTCAAAGAATGGAGCAGAGAGTTTGCCTGCCATAAGGAGGACTGCCCTTGGGTTGCTGAATTACGGAATCGCTGAATTGCAGAATAGAACTTACAGAGGATCCAAACTATTGAAAGGCTGAGTAACCAGAGCAAGATCAGGAACCAAGTACAAGTAAGATCATTACACCTATGCAGTCGAGCTGGAACCTACCTACACCACCTCACTGAGCCTGCTATTGGGATTTGCAGCTTCACCATCTTTCTGTATGACAAAGTGCTGCTATCGGTTGGATGATACTTATTGCAAGACTACAATTTACAAGTAAAGTTCCTCTTTGGTTCAACTACTGCCTCTCTCATCATTCTACTCTATCTCCTAATTGCACCTTAAGGTGCTGGCGTCACGAACAACACAGGGATCCAGCCACCAAAGCACCCTAAGCATACACATTACTATCAAAGGCACCTCAACTTCCATTTGGCTGGTGTTCCCTGCAATAGAGAGTGCCCTGAAGGAACAGAAAGTGAAAGAGGCAGGTTTAGGACAGGTGGAGGCACAGAGCTTGTTCCTGGGCCATGCCATTGTGTTGTCAGAGGAACTCACCGACTCTTATCTGGGGGTGTCTGATGTCACTTCAGATTATCTTGAAGACCGAGTCAAATAATTTAAGGCCAGCTGGGTTGCTGGTCAAAACACGACCGCTAGATGACACTGGCAGCTCTGGCCTGTTGCTACAACTGCTGCTACCACCCTCCCTTCTTCTGCTGCTACTTCTCCCAGCTCCAAAAACATTTTTTTGCCCCTGCTCGTGCCCCTTTGAATGGCCTTGGCACCTGTCTGTCGGAGATACTGTAACTGCAAAATAGCAGTAATATTAGAACGCTATTTCACCCCAATTACAGAATAAAGGATTAATCGAATTATTTATGTAAAAAACAATTTAAACACCTCCAAATCAGTAGTATGAGACTGTTATTTCACCCAAATGACAGGATCAAGGATTTATGGAATTACTTATGTAAAAAAAAATGTGGACACCCCAAAACTAGTAGTATCAGACCGCTATTTCACCCCCATTACAGAATCAAGGATTAATGGAATTAATGATGTATAAAACAATGTGAACAACCTAAAGGCAGTAGGAGTAGAACGCTCTTTCACCTCAATTACAGACTCAAGGCCTAATGAAATTCCTTATCTATAACGCAAGGTATAAAACCAAATACGTGAAAAAATATTTAGATCGCTTTTAGTGATAAGCAAGCATGCTCGGCCGAATACCTGTCCGAGTACCGCATGTGCTCGAGCGCAATGCTCGAATCTCCGCCCCACACGTTTCACGGGTTTTAAGCAGCCAATAAAGGTACAGGAAAGTGCTGCCCTCACTGTAATGCCAGTAGCCATGTTGGCTTCTGGCATTACAGTGATTGGCTGGCCGGAACACATCATCAGAGGTTATATAGCACCCGATGACACGTGCTCAGATCAGTCATAGTCAGGGAGAGCAGAGCGTAGGAAGAGAAAGACAGTGTAGGGAGTGATTTTCACAGTTTTTATTTAGAGAAAGATTTTCCAAGACCCAAAAGTCCGTTTAAAGACTGCTGTATGTGTGTGTGTGTTTTAGAGCAGCAATCTATTTCCTGCTGCAGTCTCAGGGACAGTGCTTCGGAAGGGACAGATAGTGCAGGGAGAGATATTTGCTGTTTTTACTACCAAAAGCTTTTCAAAGACCCCAAAGTCCTTTTAAGGACTACTCTGTGTGTTTGACAGCAGCAAATTATTTTTATTTTATACCTATTAGTGACATATACTGTACATCATCCGCAGACTGTGTCCTTAATAATATGGGCCACATCTAGTGTCCATAATCCGTGGTGTTCTGTAACCAATAGTGTAGAACATCTGCAAACAGTGTCTGTATTACAAATTCGAATAATCTGGGACTAATATAGTGTCCATAATCTGTGGTGTTCTGTAACCAATACTGTGGAACATCTGCAAACAGTGTCTGTATTACAAATTCCAATAATCTGGGCCACATCTAGTGTCCATAGTGTGTGGCTTTGTGTAAAAAATACTGAACAACATTTGCAAACAGTGTCTGTATTACAAATTCCAATAATCTGGGCCTAATATAGTGACCATATTCTGTGGGTTTCTGTGACATACACTGTCCTGCATCCGAAAACTGTGTTTTTAGCGGACAGTAAAACAATCTGTGCCACATCTAGTAACAAATCCATTTATATGAAGAAGGCGATCACTAAGGGAAGTGTGCGTGATGCTGATGGTGCACGCAGAGGCCGTGGCCCTGGGCACAATGAAACTGTGCCTAGTGCCAGTGCACCAGAAAAAAAAATAAAAACATCAACAGTACCCAGCTTCATGTCCAACTTAGCTGGGCGGCGCAGGACAACACTGTCTAAGTCAGACCAGTGCGAACAGTTGGTCGATTGGATTGCTGAAGATAATTCTTCCAGTCTCTTAAGCAGCACCTGCTCGTCCAGTCTCTGTAGCCAAGAGTCTGGTCAACCGAATCCTCACTCTGATCCCACACTCGGATATTCCGAGGAGCTCTTTCCAGCGCCACTATTATATTTGGCCCTCGCGCCCAGCAAGCTTGAAGAGGTACCTGAGATATTGTTCCCCGATTCCCAACCTCTTGAGCCTTCACAGTCTCAAGAAGATGACGATCGTCAACGGCAATCATTCGTTCACGAGGTGGATGATGATGAGACACAGTTTTCAATCACTGAGGTTGTGGTTAGGTCAAGTCAGGAGGATGAGCAGAGTGAGGAAGTGGAAGAGGAGGTGGTGGTCGATGAGGTCATTAACTGCCTGCGGCTTCAAGCTCATTGATAGGGATGAGCGAACCTGAATATTTTCAAAAAAGTTTGGGTTCGGGTCCGTTGTTCGGCGATTTCTTCCTGCTTTCTGAAGGGCTGCACAGCAGCCAATCAGCTAGCGTTTTACTTCTTGTGATTGGCCAAGTAAAGTATGTGACCCAGCCTCTATTTAAGCTGGAGTCACGTAGCACCGCACGTCACTCTGCTCTGATTAGTGTAGGGAGAGGACGCAGCTTCTGTGAGGGCGAGATTAGGCAGGGAAAAGTCAGCAAAAACACCTAATGAAGTGATCGATCTACAGCTGTGAATCATTCAATTTCTGCTAGTTAATTGCTCACTTGTTTTTAGGCTGCACAGAGCGTTTTTCTGTCACTTTGATCGGCGGCCATTTTGTGTCTTGTGGTGCACCAGCATAAGCTGCCACCAAGTCCATCAATACTAGTTTTTTTTTTTTTTGCTATATCCTACATCAGGGGATAGTCTGTGCTTATTGTCACCCCTAGAAACTCAGGATAGAAATTTCTATATTTTATTAAGGGGTTAAATTTAATTGCCAAAATAGTCAAGTGTAATACAGTCTGCTGTCTGTCAAAGGATAGATTTTTTTTCTGTGGTGAAATTAAATTGCCAAAATAGCAATCCCCTAAATCTGGTGTCCCAGTAGTGGCTGGCAAAGTTTAATAGTGTCCGGCAAAGGATATATTTTGTTCTGGGGTGAAATTCAATTGCCAAAATAGCAATACCGTAAATCTGGTGTTCCAGCTGAGACTGGACAAGTTTCATAGTGTCCGTCATAGGATATAGTATTTTCAGCAGTGAAATTCAGTTGCAAAAATAGAAATACCGTAAATCTAGTGTTCCAGCTGTAACTGGACAAGTTTAATAGTGTCCGGCAAAGGATTTATTATTTTCTGGGGTGAAATTCAGTTGCCAAAATAGAAATACAGTAAATCTGGTGTTCCAGCTGTGACTGGACAAGTTTAATAGTGTCTGTCATAGGATATATTATTTTCTTCGGCAAAATTCAGTTTCAAAAATAGAAATACCGTAAATCTGGTGTTCCAGCTGTGACTGAACGAGTTTAATAGTGTCTGGCAAAGGATATATTTTTTTCTGGGGTGAAATTCAATTGCCAAAATAGCAATACCGTAAATCTGGTGTTCCAGCTGTGACTGGACAAGTTTTATATTGTCGGTCATAGGATATATTATTTTCTGCGGTTAAATTCAGTTGCAAAAATAGAAATACCGTAAATCTGGTGTTCCAGCTGTGACTGGACAATTTCTCTAGTGTCCGTCAAAGGATATATTATTTTCTGGGGTAAAATACAGTTGCAAAAATAGAAATACAGTAAATCTGGTGTTCCAGCTGTGGCTGGACAAGTTTAATAGTGTCCGGCAAAGGATACATTTTTTTCTGGGGTGAAATTGAATTGCCAAAACAGCAATACCATAATTCAGTGGTTTCAGCTATGGCTGGCCAAGTTTAATAGTGTCCGTCACAGGATATATTATTTTCTGGGGTGAAATTTAATTGCCAAATTAGCAATACCCTAAATTTGGTGTTCCAGCTGTGACTGGACAATTTCCCTAATGTCCGTCAAAGGATATATTATTTGTTGGGGTGAAAGTCAGTAGTAAAAATAGAAATACTGTACAGTAAATCTGGTGTTCCAGCTGTTGCAGGCCTAGTTTAAATATGTCTGTAAAAGGGTATATTTTTTTCTAGGGTGAAATTCAATTGCCAAAATAGCAATACCATGAATCTGGTGTTCCAGCTGTGACTGGACAATTTCCCTAGTGTCCGTCAAAGGATATATTATTTTATTGGGTGAAATACAGTTGCAAAAGTAGAAATACAGTAAATCTGGTGTTCCATCTGTGGCTGGACAAGTTTAATAGTGTCCGGCAAAGGATATATTTTTTTCTGGGGTGAAATTCAATTGTCAAAATAGCAATACCATAAATAAGTGGTTTCAGCTGTGGCTGCCCAAGTTTAATAGTGTCAGTCACAGGATATATTATTTTCTGGGGTGATATTTATTTGCCAAAATAGCAATACCCTGAATCTGGTGTTCCAGCTGTGACTGGACAAGTTTAATAATGTCCGTCATAGGATATATTATTGTTTGCGTCAAAATTCAGTTTCAAAAATAGAAATACCGTAAATCTGGTGTCCCAGCAGTGGCTGGCAAAGTTTAATAGTGCCTGGCAAAGGATATATTTTTTCTGGGGTGAAATTCAATTGCCAAAATAGCAATACCGTAAATCTGGTGTTCCAGCTATGGCTGGCCAAGTTTAATTGTGTCCGTCACAGGATAGATTTTGTTCTGGGGTGAAATCTAATTGCCAAAATAGCACTACCCTGAATCTGGTGGTCCAGCTGTGACTGGACAATTTCCCTAGTGTCCGTCAAAGGATATATTATTTTCTGGGGTGTAAGTCAGTAGCAAAAATAGAAATATAGTAAATCTGGTGTTCCAGCTGTAGCAGGCCTAGTTTAAATCTGTCCGTAAAAGGGTATATTTTTTCTGGGGTGAAATTTAATTGCCAAAATAGCAATACCCTGAATCTGGTGTTCCAGCTGTTGCAGGCATAGTTTAAATCTGTCCGTAAAAGGGTATATTTTTTTCTGGGGTAAAATTTAATTGCCAAAATAGCAATACCCTAAATCTGGTGTTCCAGCTGTGACTGGACAATTTCCCTAGTGTCCGTCAATGGATATATTATTTTTTGGGGTGAAATACAGTTGCAAAAATAGAAATATAGTAAATCTGGTGTTCCAGCTGTGACTGGACAAGTTTCATAGTGTCCGGTAAAGGATATATTTTGTTCTGGGGTGAAATTCAATTGCCAATATAGTAATACTGAAAATCTGGTGTTCCAGCTGTGACTGGACAAGTTTAATAGTGTCTGTCAATGGATAGATTTTGTTCTGGGGTGAAATTCACTTGCCAATATAGCAATACCCTGAATCTGGTGTTCCAGCTGTTGTAGGCCAAATGTTAATCTGTCCGTAAAAGGGTATATTACACTTAGCATGCATCTCCAAGTATGTTTCTTTCCGTAAAAGGGTATATTACAAAAAGTGTTACATTACGATTGCTGAAAGCATAATCCTGTAAATCTGCATGCACTCTTGTGCATCTCATAGTGTATTTCTGTCCGTAAAAGGGTAAATTACACTCAAGGTGTATATACAAGTGCTGAGAGGGTCATCCTCAATAACTTCACTCGCTACCGTGCATCTCCAAGTGTATTTCTGTCCGTTAAAGGGTATATTACACAAAGTGTTAAAAAACAATTGCTGAAGGCATAATCCTACATATTTTTTCACACGCTACTGTGCATTTCCAAGTGTAAATCTGTCCATAAAAGGATACCGTTCACCCAGGGCCTAAATACTAGGCCTACAATTGATATTCCCTTAGACCAGTGGTTACTGCTGTGCCTGGATTAGTGTAATACGTACCGTATGTACCATAAATAAATAGGCAGATAGTGTTAGGTGCCTGTAAAAAAAGACCTGATTTTGAAATCAATACATTGGGCCAAATATTTTTTTTCTTATTGTGGTGCTTGGTGAACGGTAACAATGAGGAAAACATCTAGTAAGGTACGCGGACGCGGTCGTGGTGGTGTTAGTGGACCCTCTGGTGCTGGGAGAGGAACCAACTACCTCAGGTTCCAGTACCCGCCAGAATTTACAGCGATATTTGGTGGGGCCCAATTCCGTTCTAAGGATGGTAAGGCCTGAGCAGGTACAGGCTCTAGTCAATTGGGTGGCCGACAGTGGATCCAGCACGTTCACAACATTATCTCCCACCCAGTCTTTTGCAAAAAGTGCACAGGTGGCGCCTGAAAACCAAGCCCATCAGTCTGTCACATCACCCCCATGCATATCAGGGAAACTGTCTGAGCCTCAAGTTATGCAGCAGTCTCTTATGCTGTTTGAAGACTCTGCTGGCAGGGTTTCCCAAGTGAATCCACCTAGCCCTTCCCCAGTGGTGGAAGACATAGAATGCACTGATGCACAACCACTTATGTTTCCTGATGATGAGGACATGGGAATACCACCTCATCGGAGTCCGCACGTCTCTGATGATGACGAAACACAGGTGCCAACTGCTGCGTCTTTCTGCAGTGTGCAGACCGAACAGGAGGTCAGGGAGGAAGACTGTGTGGACTTCGATGCAGGGGACGATGAGGTTCTACACCCCACATGGAATGAAGGTCGTGCCACTGACTTTCATAGTTCAGAGGAAGAGGCAGTGGTGAGACCGAGCCAACAGCGTAGCAAAAGAGGGAGCAGGGGGCAAAAGCAGAACAGCCACCGCCAAGAGAGTATGCCTGCTACTTGCCACCACCACCAGGGACCAAGCACCCCAAAGGCAGCTTCAAGGAGTTCCCTGGCATGGCACTTTTTTAAACAGTGTGCTGACGACAAGACCCAAGTGGTTTGCATGCTGTGTCATCAGAGCCTGAAGCGAGGCATTAACGTTCTGAACCTTAGCACAACCTGCATGACCAGGCATCTACATGCAAAGCATGAACTGCAGTGGAGTAAACACCTTAAAAACAAGGAACTCGCTCAGGCTCCCCCTGCTCCCTCTTCTGCTGCTGCCTCGGCCTCTTCCTCTGCCTCAGGATGAATGTTGGCACCTGCCGCCCACCAAACAGAGGATGTGCCACCGACACCACCACCTCTGTCACCAAGCATCTCCACCATGTCACACGGCGCGTTCAGCTCTCCATCTCACAAACCTTGGAGAGAAAGCGTAAATTCCTTCCTAGCCACCCTCGAGCCCTGGGCCTAAATGCCAGCATTTCTAAACTACTGGCCTTTGAAATGCTGTCATTCAGGCTGGTTAATACAGACAGCTTCAAACAGCTAATGGCGAAGGCTGTCCCACAGTATGTTGTTCCCAGTTGCCACTACTTCTCCAAGACAGCCGTGCCTTCCATGCACAACCAAGTATCCGATAAAATCAAGTGTGCACTGCGCAACGCCATCTGTGGCAAGGTCCACCTAACCACAGATACGTGGACCAGTAAGCACGGCCAGGGACGCTGTATCTCCCTAACTGCACACTGGGTAAATGTAGTGGCGGCTGGGCCCCAGGCGGAGAGTTCTTTGGAACACGTCTTTCCGCCGCCAAGGATTGCAGGGCATCATTCTTTGCCTCCTGTAGCCCCCTCCTCCTACTCGGCTTCTTCCTCCTCTGCTTCCACCTGCTCATCCAGTCAGCCACACACCTTCACCACCAACTTCAGCACAGCCCGGGGTAAACGTCAGCAGGCCGTTCTTAAACTCATATGTTTGGGAGACAGGCCCCACACCGCGCAGGAGTTGTGGTGGGGTACTGAACAACAGACCGACCAGTGGTTGCTGCTGGTGGGCCTCAAGCCCAGCCTGGTGGTGTGCTCTAATGGGCGAAATCACGTCGCAGCTCTGGGACTAGCCGGTTTAACGCACATCCCTTGCCTGGCGCATGTGCTGAATTTGGTGGTGCAGAAGTTCATTTACAACTACCCCGACATGTCAGAGCTGCTGCATAAAGTGTGGGCCGTCGGTGCGCGCTTCCGGCGTTCACATCCTGCCACTGCTCGCCTGTCTGCGCTACAGCGTAACTTCGGCCTTCCCGCTCACCGCCTCATATGCGACGTGCCCACCAGGTGGAACTTCACCTTGCACATGCTGGAGAGACTGTGCGAGCAGCAGCAGGCTATAGTGGAGTTTCAGCTGCACCACGCACGAGACAGTCGCACTGCGGAACAGCACCACTTCACCACCAATGACTTGGCCTCCATGCGAGACCTGTGTGCCCTGTTGCGCTGTTTCGAGTACTCCACCAACATGGCCAGTGGCGATGACGCCATTATCAGCGTTACAATACCACTTGTATGTCTTCTTGAGAAAACACTTAGGACGATGATGGAAGAGGAGGTGGCCCAGGAGAAGGAGGAGGAGGAGGATGAGGGGTCATTTTTAGCACTTTCAGGCCAGTCTGTTAGAAGTGGCTCAGAGGGAGGTTTTTTGCAACAGCAGAGGCCAGGTACAAATGTGGCCAGCCAGGGCCCATTACTGGAGGACGAGGAGGATGAGGTGGAGGAGGATGAGGATGAAGCATGTTCACAGCGGGTGGCACCCAACACAGCTAAGGCCCATCACTGGTGCGTGGCTGGGGGGATAAGGAGGATGATGACGATACGCCTCCCACGATACGTCCTTACCTCTGGGCAGCCTTGCACACATGAGCGACTACATGCTGCAGTGCCTGCACAACGACAGCAGAGTTGCCCACATTTTAACGTGTGCGGACTACTGGGTTGCCACCCTGCTAGATCCCCGGTACAAAGACAATGTGCCCACCTTACTTCCTGCACTGGAGCGTGATAGGAAGATGCGCGAGTACAAGCGCACGCTGGTAGGCGCGCTCCTGAGAGCATTCCCTTATGTCACAGGGGAACAATTGGAAGCCCAAGACGAAGGCAGATGAGGAGCAAGAGGTCCCCAAAGCAGCTGTGTCACGGCCAGCTCCTCTGAGGGCAGGGTTTGCATGGCAGAAATGTGGAAAAGTTTTGTCACCATGCCACAGTTAACTGCACCACCACCTGATACGGAATGTGTTAGCAGGAGGCAGCATTTCACTAACATGGTTGAACAGTACGTGTGCACACCCCTCCACGTACTGACTGATGGTTCGGCCCCATTCAACTTCTGGGTCTCCAAATTGTCCACGTGGCCAGAGCTAGCCTTTTATGCCTTGGAGGTGCTGGCCTGCCCGGCGGCCAGCATTTTGTCTGAACGTGTATTCAGCACGGCAGGGGGCGTCATTACTGACAAACACAGCCGCCTGTCCACAGCCAACGTGGACAAGCTGATGTTCATTAAAATGAACCAGGCATGGATCCTACAGGACCTTTCCATCCCTTGTGCAGAATAGACATTTATAACTGCCTCCCCCTCAACCATATATTCTTGTACTCCAGGGCACATCTTTATTGAATCCTCTTTTTTTAATTTTACCATTATATTGCGGTGCAACCAAAAGTTGAATGAACCTCTCCTCCATCTAGGTGCCAGGGGCCTAATTATTTGAAAGTGACCTGTTCCAGTGGTGGGTGACATGAAGCCTAATTCTCTGCTATGCGACCACTGTCCTCCATCTGGGTGCCAGGGGCCTAATTATCGAAAAGTGGCCTTCTCCATTGGTGGGTGACATGACGCCTGATTCTCTGCTATGGGACCTCTGTCCTCTGTCTGGGTGCTGGGGCCTAAATAAATGAAAGTGGCCTTCTCCATTGGTGGGTGACTTCAACCCTGATTCTCTGCTATGGAACCTCTCTCCAATTGATATTGCTTAATTTTTTTTTTTTATTCATTTCCCTATCCACATTTGTATACAGGGGATTTACCTACATTTTGATGCCTTTTGCAGCCCTCTAGCCCTTTCCTGGACTATTTTACAGACTTCAATGGGGTTCGGGATGAAGTTTGGGTCGAGTTCGGATCCCGAACCCGAACATTTTCGGGAAGTTCGACTGAACTTCTCGAAACCGAACATCCAGGTGTTCGCTCAACTCTACTCACTGACTCTTTTGCGTCGTGAGCACGCGCTGGAACTTTACGTTCTACATTTTCGCCAGGCTTTGTGAGCAGCAGAGGGCAGTTGTGGAATACCAGATGCAACATGGTTGTCGCCTTTCCAGTCAACTGTCACTATTCACAAGCGAGTAGTGGGCATTGATGTCAGACCTCTGTGAGGTTTTGAAAAACTTTGATGAATCCACACAGATGGTTAGTGGAGATAACGCTATTATTAGCGTAACCATCCCACTGCTGTGTCTACTCAAATAATCGCTGCTCACAATTAAAGAGGACACTCTGAATGTGGCAGCCGAGGAAATTGGGAAGACATTACACAGGGTGATAGCCAGACCACCCACTGTTCGTCTTCTCAGCGCAAATTGGACCATGAAGAGGAGGAGGTGGAGCTGGAGGCAGTTGCCTCTGCTACAGGGGGTAGTACCCATGGAACTTTAATTCCATCTGTTCAGAGTGGAATGGGCAGAAGAAGAGGCGGTGGATGAGGAAATTGAGAGTCATCCTGATGTCGACATCGACGTCTTGCCTGTTGGTACTCTGGCACACATGGCTGACTTCATGTTAGGCTGTCTTTCCCGCAACCCTTGCGGTATACGCATTTTAGATAACACAGATTACTGGGTGTTCACCCTTCTCGACCCCCACTACAAAGAGAACTTCTCATTTCCCATTTCTGTGGTGCAGAGAATGAGTAAAACTGAGCAATACCAGAAGGTACTTGTTGAGAGATTGCTCCAAAATTTTCCATCTGACAATGCCGCCGGCAGAGTCCGTACTTCCTTTGGCAACCGAGGAAGGGAGACAAGGGGAACACACAGTAGTTCCAACAGAAGCAGGGCAACACTTTCCAAGGCATGGGACACTTTCATGACACCCCACCAGCAACCTCATCCTGAAGCGTGGCCTAGTGCTACAAGGAGGGATACGTTTTGGAAGATGGTGAAGGAAAACTTTGCAGACTGTGTCAGCGTCCTAAATGATCCCTCAGTGCCTTACAACTACTGGGTGTCAAAGCTGGACACGTGACACGTACTTGCGGTCTACGCCTTGGAGGTGCAGGCCTGCCCTGCCACCACTGTTTTGTCTGAACGTGTATTTAGTGCTACTGGTGACATTATAACAGATAAGCGTATCCGCTTGTCCACTGAAGAAGGCCTGGATTGCCCTGACTTCTCAACTCGACCAGAGGAGAGCTGAGCTGATGATGAACATAAAGGCAATTTCAATCTATTATTTATAATGTACTGAATCTACTGTAGTGTATTCCCATGCACCTTTTCCACCACAGAAAAAGAGTATATGGTTGAATCTTGTTTTCTCCTCCTCATCATCTAAATTGTATATGTTTCCTCCACTCTAATTTTTTTAACTGCTCAACTGCAGGCCCTTAACGCAATTTTTTTTATAGGTTCAGCTGAACAGCATGCACTTGCATATAATGTTTTAGAGCATCAGGTGTACAGCATGCACTCACATACAATGTTTTAGAGCGTCATTTGAACAGCATGCACTCGCATATAATGTCTTATAATGTCTTAGAGTGTCAGCTGAATAGCATGCACTCGCATATAATGTTTTAGAGCATTAGCTGTACAGCATACACTTGCATATAATGTTTTAGAGAGTCAGCTCACCTGCAGGCACTCACATATAATGTTTAAGAGCGTCAGCTCACTGCAGGCACTAGCATATAATGTTTTAGAGCGCCAGCTCACCAGCAGGCACTTGCATATAATGTTTAAGAGCATCAGCTCACCAGCATGCCCTCACCCCTAATGTTTTAGAGGGTTAGCTCAGCAGCAGGATCTCGCCACTAATGTTTTAGAGGGTCACCAGCAGGCCCTTGCTCCAAATGTTTTTGAGGGTCACCAGCAGGCCGCCAATCATAATTTTTCAAGGGTGTATATAATGCCCTCCTTTATGTGTAATAAAGGATGTATTGTAGTGCCTGATCCTTGTAATTTTTGGCCTCCTTTATATACAGGCTGTTTCGGAGTGCCCCTTGCTTGTAATTTTCGGCAGACCTTGCACTTTATATACAATTGAATATGCAGGAAACAATGTTTCCTAACAATTTTTCCTGTGAAATGTTTTTTTTTTTTTTGTGGGGGGTTGTTGTGCGTATTTTTGTCAGTCTGTAAAAGTGGCATACATCTCGGAAAACATGGTTCCCAGCAGTGACCTGGGAGTCCAATATAAATCCAGACATCGTCTCCATGCTGTTCCTGATCCATTTCAGAGCAGGGGGTGCCTGGTTGTCTCCCATTGGCTTCCATTATACTCGGGTGCTCGGCCGAGCAAACGAATATAGCAATGTGTTCGGGCTGAACACCCAAACACCCGAATACTTTGATGCTCGATCATCACTATATTTCAGTACTACAAGAAAAATATATACGCACTTCACTCGTTAATTGTTTTCTGGTTAAAGCGTATAGTGGCATTTTTCCGTCCAACAAGAAATATATTTTCACAGGTCACTTCTGCAATTATTTCTGGTGAAAGGGTATAGGGGCATATTACAGTAAAAAAATGAAAAATATATATATGCATTGCAGTGATTTCTCTTAAAACCGCATAGGGGCGTATTATATTCAAAAAAGAAAAATATATAAGCACTGCGCTGTTGCAGTTATTTCTGTTGAAGGTGCATAGGGTCATATTTCAGTACTACATAAAAACTATATATGCACTCCACTCTTTAATTGTTTTCTGGTTAAAGCGTATAGTGGCCATTTTCCGTACAACAAGAAATATATATTCTCGGGTCTCTTGTGCAGTTATTTCTGGTGAAAGGGCATAGGGGCATATTACAGTAAAAATAGAAAAATATAATATAGCAAATGCACTGTAGCAGTTATTTCTGATGAAAGCGTATAGTGGCCTATTTCAGTCCAACAAGTAATATATATTCTCAGTTCACTGTTGCAGTTATATCTGGTAAATCCTTTACTGGCGTATTGCAGAATAAAGAAATATACATTCACCATTCGCTGGTGCACTTACATGTAGAAAAACCTTTATTGACGTATATCAGTAGAAAAAGATATATACATTTGCCATTCGCTGCTGCACTTATATCCTGAAAAACCTTTAGTGATGTTTATCAGTAGAAAAATAAATATACATTCACCATTCGCTGCTGCACTTATATCTTGAAAAACCCTTATTCATGTATAGCAGTGGAAAAAGAAATATACATTCGCCATTCGTTGCTGCACTTATATCTTGAAAATCCTTTATTGACGTATATTAGTAGAAAAATAAAAATATATTCAGCGTTCACTGTTGCAGTTATGTGCGGTAAAGCCTTTAGTGGAGCATTTCTATACAAAAATCAAGGTATATTCAGCGTTCAGCACTGCAGTTATATGTGGGAAAGTCGTTTTTGCGGTATGGACTGAATTACATTGTGTTGAAATTTAGTATTTATGTTTCACACACTGCACGCTTACGTGACGATGTCCATAAGAGCACCAATACAGGTGAATACACTATACACTATGCATTAACCCTGCACAAAAATGCAAACTAATTCACACCAGCCCTCATCTATCTGCGGTATTGCTTACTGAACACTACAGGGACTTTTCTGCAGCACAGAAACCGCATGAGGACTGCGTCTCGCTCTTCCAGCGCGGACCTACTTCCTCCGTTTCTTCCCGTTCACTTCAGATCACCCCGCTTCAGGCACTGTTGTTTTTTTTTAAACTGGCAGCCTATAACTCTCTGTTGAAAAGCGCTTAGTGGCGTATATACGTGGAAAAAGAAAAATATATTCGACATTCAACACTGCAGTTATATGCAGTAAAATCTTTTTTGAATAATTTCGGTGGAGAAAAAACTTGTATTCAGCATTAAGCACTGCACTTATATGCGGTAAAATCTTTAAAAAAAATATTTTGATGAAAAAAAATCTTGCATTCATCATTAAGGCCTCTTTCACACTAGAGTTTTAGCTTTCCGTCCTAGAGATCCGTCCTCGGGTCTCTAGGACGGAAAGCTACTGAT
This sequence comes from Bufotes viridis, assembly GCA_033119425.1. Classification (NCBI taxonomy): domain Eukaryota; kingdom Metazoa; phylum Chordata; class Amphibia; order Anura; family Bufonidae; genus Bufotes; species Bufotes viridis. Next base: position 83,549,807 of record CM065595.1, read on the forward strand.
CAGGATTATCCCCATGCATCCTGAATGGAGAGAAATCCGTTCAGGATGCATCAGGATGTCTTCCGTTCAGTATGTGAACGTTTTTTGGACGTTGACAAAAGCGCAGCATGCTGCGGATTTGTCTCCGTCCAAAATCCGAAGACATGCCGTACGCCGATCCGGAATTAATGCCCATTGAAGTGCATTAATCCGGATCCGGCCTTAGCTAAACGTCGTTTCGGCGCATCGCCGGATCCGACGTTTAGCTTTTTGTCAATGGTTACTATGGCAGCCAGGACGCTAAAGTCCTGGTTGCCATAGTAAGTAGGAGCGGGGAGCGGCATACTTACATTCCGTGCGGCTCCGGGACGCTCCAGGATGACGTCAGGGCGCCCCAGTGCATAGATCACGTGATCGCATGGATCACGTGATCCATGTGCGCGGGGCGCTCTGACGTCATTCAGGAACGCCCCGGGAGCCGCACGGAATGTAAGTATGCCGCTCCCCCTCTCCTCACTGCTACTATGGCAACCAGGACGCTAGTAGCGTCCCGGCTACCATAGTAACACTGAAAGCATTTTGAAGACTGATCAGTCTTCAAATGCTTTCAGTTCACTTGCGTTGTGCCAGATCCGGCGTGCATTCCGGCGACGGAAGTGCACGCCGGATCTTCACAACGCAAGTGTGAAAGAGGCCTAAGCGCTGCACTTATATGCGGTAAAGTCTTTTTTGAATTATTTTGTTGGAAAAAAACTTGTATTCGGCATTGAGCGTCGCACTTAAATGCGGTAAAATCTTGTTTGATTTATTTCGGGTGAGAAAAAACTTGTATTTGGCATTAAAAGCTGCACTTATATGCGGTAAAATCTTTTTAAAATTATTTTGGTGGAGAAAAAACTTGTATTCAGCATTAAGCGCTGCACTTATATGCAGTAAAATCTTTTTTGAATTATTTCAGTGGAGAAAAAAAATGGATTTATCATTAAGCACTGCACTTATATGCTGTAAAATCTTTTTTGAAGTATTTAGGTGGAAAAAAACACTTGTATTCGGCATTAAGTGTCGCATTTAAATGCGGTAAAATATTTTTTAAATTATTTCGGTGGAGAAAAAACTTGTCTTCAGCATTAAGCGCTGCACTTATAGGCGGTAAAATCTTTTCTGAATTATTTTGGTGGAGAAAAAAGCTTGTATTCAGCATTAAGCGCTGCACTTATAGGCGATAAAATCTTGTTTGAATTATTTCGGTGGAGAAAAAACTTGTATTCGGCATAACGCGCCGCACTTATATGCAGTAAAATCTTTTTTTAAATATTTCGGTGGAGAAAATACTTGTATTCTGCGTTAAGCGCTGCACTTATATGCAGTAAAATCCTTTTTTAATTATTTTGGTGGACAAAAATCTTTTATTCTGCTTTAAGCGCTGCACTTATATGCAGTAAAATCTTGTTTAAATTATTTCGGTGGAGATAAAACTTGTATTCAGCATTAAGCGCTGCACTTATATGCAGTAAAATCTTTTTTAAAATATTAAATATCCACCTCCTTATCTCTTCATTATCATCGGACACACTAACTTTACCCCCTCCCCCAGCTAAATATATATAAGTGGTGCTAGCACCAACTAAGAGCGAATAAAGGTAAATTACGCTGCCAGCCTGTTAAAGGGAATTACAGCATGATACCACAATACATTTGATAGGACATTTAGCAAGAGTTTAAAGTGCCCACACCTAGCACATAGTGGGACACTGCAGACACCTTCAGACTCTGTCATTGTGCAACTCTGTGGCCTACTCATGCTGCCAAAAATAATAAATCCGCAGCACTCTTCCGTTTGCAATGAAGTCCGGTGTCTTTATTTAGATAGCAGCATACAATTGCGACATTTCGACTATTCCAGTCTTTCTCAAGCCAAGACTGGAATAGTCGAAACGTCACAATTGTATGCTTGAGAAAGACTGGCATAGTCGAAACGTCGCAATTGTATGCTGCTATCTAAATAAAGACACCGGACTTTATTGCAAATGGAAGAGTGCTGCGGATTTATTATTTTTTTGTTCATTATTTGGGATCCTTAACCTGGATTACCATCTGCTTGCACCAACATCGGACCACCAACTGGGTACCGTATTGTTTTGATTTTTCTCCCAAATTTGGGTTATGTAATCCTGCTTAAAAGTTTTTTTGTACTACTCATGCTGCCGCCACCTCCAGACTCTGTCATTATGCAACTCTGTGGCCTACTCATGCTGCCGCCACCTCCAGACTATGTCATTGTGTGGCTAAGTGCTCTGTTATTGTGCCACTCTGTCGCCTACTCATGCTGCTTCCACCTCCAGACTTTGTCATTGTGCCGCTCTGTGGTCTCCCCATGCTGCTGCCACCTCCAGACTCTATCATTGTGCCACTTTGTGGCCTACTCATGCTGCCGCCACCTACAGACTCGGTCAGTGTGCCACTCGGTGTGTCCTCATTATACTGCCGCCACCTCCCGACATCTGTCATTGTGCCACTCGGTGGTCTCCTCATACTTCTTCCACCTCCAGACCCTGTCATTGGGCCACTCTGTGGTATCCTCATGCTGCTTTCACCTCACCACTATGTCATAGGTCCACTCTATGGACTTCTTATGCTGTTTCCCCCCCTCCCCACTTTGACTGGGCCACTATTTTGCCTTTCGGCCTGGCTGACATCATCATTTATTTGACACTTCTTTCTGATCTGTCAGAAGGAAAAGAAACAAGAAGCACAGCGGATTCTGTCTGTGTAGCAGCTTTACGGCCTGTATGGTCCAATCAGAATTGGCTTATGATTTGGTAGCCAAAAGGAGGAGGTGGGTAGAAAGCATTGAAGACATTCAAATATTCCATTCAGGTGTCATCTCTGTTTTAGATCCAGTCCATTTTATTTTTTTGCCTTTAGCAATACTTGTGCATTATTGAGCAAATGCTGATCCAGTGAAGGCGTATGCTCCACAGACAGGATTTTTTCTGGGTAATTGTTCTGAAGGATCAGAGAATGGGGAAAATAAATCAGTGACGTGAACACAAACTTACTGCTGTCGGGGGGGGGGGGGCCCCTCTACTTGTATAAGTGTTCACTAGAATAGGTTCTGTAGACAACTATGTGGTATCAGCTGACGAGGGTGTAAAAGGAGTGCGCTTTTTCTTGACGATAACATCTACCTGTAAGACTAAGTTGATCCTTGAGTTATTTGGCCCCGTGACCACCCAAATAAGTGAAGTATGCAGTGATTCTAAGAGCGACGCCTGTCATCTGCATGTCATACGGACTCACAGTATTATTTCACTACCAAAGCAGACTCCCTATGCGTGTTACTGCAAAGCACAGTGTTCTACACCACTATAAAGGCTCTCAGCAGCCAGAAAATTGACTTTTTTTTTTTGTAATTCGCCACAAATATATTCGGATCGAACCAAACTTTCCCCAAAAAAATTTGGCCAACTGGCGAATCAAATTTTTTTAAAATTCGTTCATCTCTAGTAACTATATATACTTTTATTGTTTCTGCCGCAATCTGCTGCTACTGATTGGCTACAACTGACTGCAATTCCCTCCTGTCTGGTGGGGACGTGGTGACAGAACACTGTTAATTGCTTATGTGCACTCACTTATAATAAACTAACTGGCTACTATAGAGTGCACTGCAAGGGCCAGCCAGACCCAAATCTTCACTGCCCAGCTAGTCTGAATCATACCTGAAAAGATCCGGGTTCGATTTGGTACCTAAAAAATCGGAGATTCATATCAAATCTCTGAATCTGCAAACAGATTTGCTCATCTCTACACATGGTGATCTTTCTCTTCTGAACCTTGTAGTGTGTCCAAACAGAAGTTTTCAGCAACATATTGTGGGTGCTTTTTCTCCTGTTACCCGTTGTAAAAATAAAAGATCTGGGGCTAAAACAACATTTAATTGATAAAAAAAAAAATTATGTTTCATTTTCCCAGCCAAGAGTTTCTAAATTCTATGACACGCCTGCGGGATCAAAGCACTCACAACACTCTCAATAAATTCCTTGAAGGGTCTTGTTTGCAAAATGTGGTGACTTTAGGGGGTTTCCACTGTAGGGTTAACTCAGGATCTCTTCAAATGCAAGATGGCAGTCAAAATTCATTCTAGAAAATAAAATGACATTTACAAAATGATGCCAACATAAAGTAAATATATGCTGAATGTTCAATAATAACTGATTTATGAGGTATCACCATCCATTTTAAAAGCAGAGAAATTAAAATTTTGAACACAGAAAATTCTTCCAAATTTTTTTTTTTTTTTATAAATGAAGGAAAACCATATTGACTCAAATTTACTACTATCATGAAGTACGATGTGTCTCGAAAAAAGTTTCAGAATGGCTTGGATGAGTAAAGGCATTTTAAAGTAATTGCCATGTAAAGTGACCTGTCAAATTCACAAAGTCTTGAAGGCGTTAAACATGCTGTTTCTTAACACTGTCAACCATGAGCTTACCCATTAGAATATCATTGAAAAAGTAGATTTATTTTAGTAATTAAATTCAAAAAGTGAAACTCATATGTTACAGAGTTATTAAACAAAGGGTGATTTATTTTAAGTATTTTTTTCTTTTAATGTTGATGATTATGTCTTCCAGCTAATGAAAACTCAGAAGTTAGTATCTCAGAAAATTAGAAAATTATATAAGACCAAGTTAAATGATTTTCAATACAGAAATATTGGCCTACTGAAAAGCATGCACAGTATTAAAGATGAGCAAACCAGTTTATAACAAACTGGGCTTGTTACAAACTTTAGAATTTTCAGGATGAAAGACAAACCCAAACCTTTTTAGGTTTGTTTCGTATGTATCCAGTAAAACGGCACGTAGTGCCATTTTACTGCATGTCGGTGGGAAAAAGGACTAAGGAGGAAGAAGAAGGATACTCACATGACTCTAATGTGCTCGCCAGGCCCGTGCTGCAGACCGCAAATGGCGTTCTGCAATGCACGGACACCGACCGCAGGGCAGCCGCATACGGACCCATTCACTTGAATGGGGTCCGCGATCCGTCCGTTCCGCAAAAAGATAGAACAAGTTCTATTTTTTTGCGTAACGGAAGCATGGAATTCAAGTGAATGGGTCCGCATCCGTGATGTGGAATGCACACAGCCGGTGCCCCGTGTATTGTGGACCCTCCATATGCCGGCTGCATTACGGCCACAATGGGGCAACAGCCGTGTGCAAGAGGCATAAGAGGAAGTGGGGGTGGAGGCTTGCCCTGATTCACTCCCAGGCTGACAGACAATTTAAATGAGCCACAGTGTCTTTTTCAAACAGAGAGTGAGCAGCTAGTTACTAGCTGCTCACTCTCTATTTGAAAAAGATACCTGTGAGTGTCGAAACGCGCATCACCTTAACATGAGTGACCAATAAATCCTTTTGAGCAAAGAAAATTGGAGTGCCGTTTTTTTTCCGCTGTGCAGACTTCGGGATTACATCCGCAAAACCGAGCACCCACTGACCAACACGCAGTGCCGCCTGACCTCACCACACAAAATTTTAATGAGCCAATCAGTGCTGCAGCAGGCAGGGAGGTACCCTAGCAGAATGAGCAGAACATCATTCTGTGTTGGGCTGTGAATTAAGATCGGTGTAGTAGTGTCTTCCAAAAAGACAGTCAGGGACAGTCAGGGACAATCAAAAATCAATCAAGCTTGTTGTATTCTACTGCCAGGGACAATAAAGGAAAAGAGTGCCTCCTAGCACAACTGCAGCTGCTGCATTACTCAAATGCAACTACCTGCAAGAAAATTACAACCACAGATGCTGGGAACATACAATAAATTTACATACACCCAGCCCGAAGGCTGAGACCCTTGTGCTGTACAGCACGGTGCCCTCCGATGGATGCTGGAGGAAAGCATGGTAATTTACCTACTGGCGGGCATAACTTAACTGACACACCTTACCTGTTATTACCCTAAAAAAACAAGAATAACCGTAAGGGTGTGTGGTAGGGGCTAGCCTGCGGTGCAGAACAACAGCTTACAATCATTCAAAGCTGTACAGAATTCACCCTCCAATAACTGGTATTGTAGCACGTGCACGAGTATTCCTCCTGACTTGAGTTTGTGAGAAGTGTATCAGCTCTCCAGTGTGAAATATCCCTTTAAATTATGGAGTCCTTGTAATGAACAATAGCAACACTTGTGGCCTGACACAAACAGAGACCCTAACTAACTAACTACTGGGCTCGTCTCAGTCTCTAGGTGCCAACACTGTAATGAAGTGTGTGCACGATCTTACCAACCCAGGTCTGCTCTGCATCCACTGGTGACTCTGAACAGAACAAATGCCTCTCCAACAAGCATGTGGTCCCACAGTGTATGTAGCTGTGCTTCTCAGCTCTCATCAGCATTCCTGGAATCAATCCTCGTTCCTCTAGACAGAATCAGGGTCTTGGACACGATCAGCTTCACTTAGCTGCCGCTCTGGTCACTGAGGGATGCTCCCACACCTGGATGCCGTCAGATTCTCTGCTGACACAGTTCATTAGTCTCATCACCCTCTAAGATGGCTGCTCCCTTTCTCTTCCTCTCCAGGCTCTGTGTAATTCCACCTCTCATGAATATAGAAATATATTCAGCCTGTTAGCTGTGTTTAGGTAACAGTGGCATCTTGTTGCCAAACAGCAGAATATCAGTCCAGATATTTAATTCAATCTACACAAACAGTGTTCAGACAAGGAGAGCTGTTTTCCCATCTCACATACCACCCCACTAGAAGTTGTCATCCTCGGTAACCCTCCCCATACAAACTCATCCTAGGTATAGCGCTATGGGGCACACCAGCTTTGGGCCTGGTTGACCATCGCAGAGTAATAGGCTAAGAAGCAATCAGGATGTCAGGCACATCTAATGGGGGAGGAGCTGCTGACTGCTTAACACTTTCCCTGGGTGGCAAACTTGCCACGGCCGGAGCCTCTGTGGGTACCGGGGCAGGGACAACACACCACCTCCTCCTCCACCTCTAAGATGATTTCCTCTGTACTCTGAGCAGGAGGAGTCCTCTCCTCCATGCACATGGGCTCATCAAAATTACAACGCCTCAACATGTTACGGTGCAAGTTTTGTTAGGGCCCCCCAGTCCCTATTGGCTGTACGTCATAGACCGGGATGGCAGGGTCTACCCTCCTTTTCACCGTGAATGGGACTGCCTCCCACCTCCCATCCAACTTCCCAGATGGCCATTTGACTTTGACCATCACTTGATCTCCCTGCATTGGTCTTGGGTTAGGGTGTACCACTTCTCCCAGGTGCTCCCCCACAACCTTGTGGATCGCTCTCAGCCAGCGGCGGTGTGCTCGCACCCATGCGGTGGTACTTCACGGTGGTGGGTCCATCGCATTGAGCATGTGGAGGTCTTCAATCTCCCGTCCGGCTCTCCCAAACATGAGCATATGTGGGGAGTATCTGGTGGTACTGTTTACCCTGTTGTTAGAGGCCCACATCAGTTCAGGTAGGTATTCTGGCCACCAAGGCTTTTGGCTGTCCTCCAGAGTTTGCAGCATCTGGAGCAAGGTGCGGTCGAACCGCTCACATGCCCAGTTTCCCTGGGGGTGATACGGGGTGGTGCAGGAATGTTTAATCCCATACAGTTGGCACAGCTCATTTATTAGAGTATCCTGAAAACATGCCCCCTGGTCCGAATGTATCCTCCATGGACACCCGAACACCTGTATAAAGTGTTTGCAGACCCCTTCAGCGGCCAACTCTGCTGTCTGGTCTCTGGTGGGTACAGCCACCGCATACTTTGTGAAATGATCTGTCATGACTAGACAGTACGAGTGTCTCGAGATAGAGAACCCAATCTGTACATAATCGATCATAAGAAGCTCTAGAGGCACTGAGGTCTGGATGGCCTGAACAGGAGCCTGCTGTTCAGCACACTTACTCAGCCCGCAGGGTCAACACTTAAGACATGCCTCGGCCACCATGTTTGCCAGATCTGGACAGTATACCAGCCGTTGGAGCTGAAATTTTTGTCGCTCCTGAAATGGGCACCCCTCTCATGGGCTTCCCGCACGGCCTCCGGTCCCAATGACATGGGGATGACAATCTGTTGCCGGTACTGCAGCTCTGACTGTAAGTATATGGTCCGACAGTCAGCTCATCCCACTACTTCAACAACTTTTGGCCCTATGGAATCAGACGGTCCTGCTCTGATGGCCGAGGCCAGATATTGGTCTGGACCCATTCTTCCACTTCCCACAGGTCTGGGCAGCCATTCTGGACTCCCTTCCAATCAGCCAACGTCTTTCACAGCACAATGGGCATCCTGGACGCCACCCCACTTGAATGTGCCACGTCCTGGAACATGGATTTAGTGTCCTCTAGCTCCTCATAGGCACTCTGAGCCGACAACCCTACAGGGACTCGGGAGAGTGTATTGGCATTGCTGTTCTCCCTACCTGACCGGAACTTGATGCGATATTGGTACTTAGAAAGGTGAACCAACCACCTCTGCTCAAGCGCACCGAGCTTCGCTTTCTACAGATGAGCTAACGGGTTGTTGTCCGTCATCACAGTCACCTCTGCACCTGTCAGGTACTCCGCGAACCTTTTGGTCATGGCCCACACCAGTGCCAGTAGTTCCAATTTAAAGGAGCTATAGTTGTTAGGGATGCACTCTGACTCCCTCAGAGATCAGCTCACATAGGCAATGACTCTCTCACGTCCATCCTGAACTTGGGATAACACGGTCCCCAGACCATGTAGACTTCTGTCAGTGTACAGCAGAAATGGGGTGTCGAACCATGCATAAGCCAGAATCGAGGCACTGGTCGATGCCTCCTTCACTGCTTCAAAGGCCTCTTGTTGCCTTTGATGCAAATTTGGGTATAAACCTCCTGTAGTAGACGGCCAGTCCCACGAATGCCCGCAGCTCTCGTAGTGTATGCGGATGGGGCCACTTCTGGATGGCCTAAACCTTGCTGGGGGCCGGCTTTAGCCCTCCTGGGTGACCAAATGTCCCAAATACTCTATCTGCTGTTTAAACAGTTGGCACTTCTTTGGCTTGATCTTGAGACCATGGTCTCACAGCTGTCCTAGGACCTGTCGCAGCTTCTGGAGGTTATCCTCAAAGGAGGCCCCAAACACTACTATGTCGTCCAGGTATATCAATACCGACTCAAAGTTGAGATCCCCCAGACAGTGCTCCATCAACCGCTGGTATGTCTTCACTTTGTCCTTCTTGGCCACAGATACTTGCTAATAACCACTGGCCAGGTCAAGAGTCAAGAAGAACTTTGCATGACTCAGGGTGGACAACTCCTTAATCCGCAGGTGTAGACATCCCGGATGGTCTGGGCATTCAGCTTCCGATATTCCATGCAGAACCGGAGACTCCCATCTTTCTTCCACATCAAGACTACTGGTGCAGTCCAAGGACTTTGACTCTCCTGGATCACCCGGTTTTCCAACATGCTGGCCACCATATCCTTTAATTCCTTGTACTAGTGTTGAGAGAGCATGCTCGGCCTAACACCAGTTCGGCTCGACCATTGCTATCCTAAATACTGCATGTGCTCGAGCGCAATGCTCGTGTCTCCTCCCCACACGTTTCTTGGATGCTACGCAGCCAATAAACGTGCAGGTAAGTAGTACCCTCACTGTAATGCCGTAACCATGTTGGTTACTGGCATTACAGCGATTGGCTGGCCGGAAGGCGTCATCGGGTGTTATATAGCACCCAAAGGAGCGTGTTCGTCTCAGTCTTAGTCAGGGAGAGCTGTGCATAGGAAGGGACGGATAGTGTAGGGAGTGATATTGGACTATTTTTAATTAGAAAAACTTTTCAGAGACCAAAAAGTCCTTTTAAGGACTATTGTGTGTGACAGCAGCAATATATATTTTTAGCGCAACCTGTGCTAAAATGCAGAAACTTTACAGACCCAAAAGTCCTTTTAAGGACTATTGTGTGGCAGCAGCAAAATATTTTTTTTTTAGTGCATCTTGCGCTATATATCGTCTAATAAGCTGCTGCGGACAGTTAAATTATCTGCACCACATCTCCTGTGTAAAGTGTGCGCATCCCAAAAATATCCGTGACATCCAGTGTACTTTTTCCATAGATGGTGTCCGCTGCGGACAGTTAAATTAGCTGCGCCACATCTCCTGCGTAAAGCGTGCAAATTCCAAAAATATCTGTGACATCCAGTGTACTTTTTCCGTAGATGGTGTCCGCTGCGGACAGTTAAATTATCTGAGCTACATCTCCTGTGTAAAGTCTGCGCATTCCAAAAATATCTGTGACATCAAGTGTACTTTTTCCGGAGTCGGTGTCCGCTGCAGACAGTTAAATTAGCTGCGCCACATCTCCTGCGTAAAGTGTGCACTTCCCACAAATATCTGTGACATCCAGTGAACCTTTTCCGTAGACGGTGTCCACTGTGGACAGTGACATTAGTTGTGGAACATCTCCAGTGTACCGTGTGCGCTTAAAAAATATATCTGTGATATACAGTGTACTTTTTCAATAGACGGTGTCCGCTTCTGACAGTGACATTACCAGGGGACCATCTCCAGTATACCGTGTGCGCTGAAAAAATGTATCTGCGACATACAGTGTACTTTTTCAATAGAAGGTGTCCGCTTCTGACAGTGACATTACCAGTGCCACATCTAAAGTGTAACGTGTGCGTTTAAAAAATGTATCTGTGACATACAGTGTACTTTTTCCGTAGACACTGCGGACAGTGACATTACCTGTGGTACCTCTCCTGTATAACGTTTCCTTATCCCAAATACCTGTGATATTCCATGTAATTTTTTATTAGCCGCTGTTGACAGCATTGACATTATCTGCGGGATATCTGCTGTGTGACGTTTCCACATCCCAAATACCTTTTAAAAAATTTTTGCGGATATACGTCCAAAACCTACGCTAATGTACGTGTGACATAATTTCAAGCATATATAACATTTAAAATGAAGAAGGCGACCAGTAAGGGACGGGGAAGTGGCGGTGATGCTGATGGTGTACGCAGAGGCTGTGGCCCTGGGCACGTTGAAACTGTGCCTGCTGCCAGAGCACAAGAAAAACAATCATCCACGATACCTAGCTTCATGTCCCAGTTTGCCGGGCGGTGCAGGGCACCACTCTTTAAGTCAGACCAGTGCGACCTTGTGGTCGGTTGGACTGCAGCAGATAATGCTTCTAGTTGGTTAAGCACAACCCTGTCTTCCACCAAGTCTAGTCTCAGTAGCCAGGAGTCTGGTCAACACAATCCTCACCCTGATCCTCCTTACTCCCACCATGGACAGTCTGGGCAAACAAGTGATCCCACAGTCGGATATTCCGAGGACCTCTTTTCATCACCATTCCTTCATTTGGCCCTTTCGCCAAGCATGCTTAAGGAGGGACAGATCTTGTGCCCTGATTCCCAACCTCTTGAGCATCCACAGTCACAAGAGGATGATGGTGGGGAACAGCAATTACTGTTTAATGAGGTGGATGATGATGAGACAAAGTTGCCAATATGTCAAAGTCAATTACTGTCTCAACAGGTTGATGAAGAGGATGAGACACAGTTATCAGTCACTGAGGTTGTGGTTAGGTCAACAAGTCAGGAGGATGAGCAGAGTGAGGAAGTGGAAGAGGAGGTGGTGGACGATGAAGTCACTGACCCAACCTGGGAAGGTGAAGAGCAGAGCGAGGACAGCAGTACAGAGGGGGTGGGATCTGCAGCACCGCAACAGGTTGGAAAAGGCAGTGGGGTGGCAAAAGGGAGAAGGCGGTCCACACCAAACAGGCCCACAACTGTTTCATGGAGCACCTTCTTGCGGAAATCTCCCTTGCCGAGGGGTAGGTGTTCCGCAGTCTTTTTTTTTTTAGATAAGTGCGGACGACAAAAGAATAGTAGGTTGCAACGTGTGCCATACAGAAATGAGTTGGGGTGTGAACACTAGTAACCTCAACACCACCAGCATGATCCGCCACATGGCATCCAAGCACCATAATAATTGGGACGAGCGCCTGGGTCCACAAACTGGGTCTGCAGGTCACACCACTGCCTCCTCTTCCCCTATGTTTCATTCTGGCCAATCTCCTGTCGAAGGTGCAGGCCCAGATGCCTTCTGCCCTGTACCTGGATCTTCTTAAGCACCATCAGCGACCACCTCCACTTCCGTGTCCCAGCGTAGTATTCAAATGTCCTTACCCTAGGCCTTTGAACGCAAGCGCAAATATCCAGCCACCCACCCACAGGCCATAGCACTAAATGAGCAGCTTTCCAAATAACTGGCCCTGGAAATGTTACCATTTAGGCTTGTGGACACTGAGACCTTCTGCAGCCTGCTGTCGGCGGCCATCCCACGTTACGCAGTCCCCAGCCACCACTATTTTTTAAGGTGTGCCATGCCTGCCTTACACCATCATGTGTCCTGTAACATCACACGTGCCCTAACTGACACAGTTACTGGGAAGGGCCATTTAACCAAGGACACATGGACAAGTGCATTCAACCAGGGACGCTACATTTCCCTGATAGAGATGTCCCGAACTATTCGCTGGCGAACAGTTCCCGGCAAACATGGCTTGTTCGGGTTCACCGCAGCGGGCGAACATATGCAAAGTTTGGTCCACCCCCTATACCTCATCATTGAGCAAACTTTTACCCTGTACCTCACAGTCAGCAGACACATTCCAGCCAATCAGCATACCCTCCCTACCAGACCCTCCCACCTCCTATAAAAAAGCAAGGACGGAGCCATATTAGATTCATTCTGAATCTGCAGTGTTAGAGCAGGGAGAGTGCTGCTGCTGCTGAATTAATAGGGAAAGTGTTAGCTAGGCCAGTGTTCTGTGTCCACTCCAGTACTCAAAGACTCATCTGCTGTAAAGACAGCGTCCTGACAGCACCCCCCAAAAACCCCTTTTTAGGGCTGGTACATCAGTCTGCTTTTATTTATTTTTTCTATATATATATATTGCAGTTGCCTGCCCGTGTGTGAGAGGCCACAGGCCCACAGACTGTACTGTATGCACACCACTCATATAGGGTGGCAAAGTACCTCGCAGATACTACTGTGCCCGCTGCCCACCACTAATATACGGTGGCACAGTACATAATTGCAGTTGCCTGCCAGTGAGTGTCAGGCCCACTGACTGTACTGTGCCCACTGCCCACCACTCATATACGGTGGCACAGTACCTTGCAGATAAAAAAGTCATTTAATTTTTTCTCTGTAATATAATTGCAGTTGCCTGCCAGTGTGTGTCAGGCCCACAGACTGTACTGTGCCCACTGCCCACCACTCATATAGGGTGGCACAGTACCTTGCACGCATAGTACCACTAATAAAAAAAAAAATGACAGGCAGAAGCAGGCCACCCCGCAGGGGCCGTCGTGGTCGTGGTGCTGTGATTTCCTTTGGCCCTAGAATAATGCCCAGTGTTCAGAGGCCACGTACCCTTAACTTGAAAATTTCTGAGGACATAGTTGACTGGCTTACACAGGACTCCCAATCTTCTGCAGCTTCCGCTCGGATCCTTGACGCACCATCCTCCTCCAGCTCAGCTTTAGGCACCTCTCAAGTTACCACTCGCCCGCCCGCCGCCACCACCAACACTAGCACCACAGCTGCTTCACTTGATCTGTCAGAGGAGATATTTACACATCAGTTGGAAGAAATGAGTGATGCGCAACCATTATTTCCAGAGGATGTAGATAAATGGGATATGTCTCAGTCAGGCAGCATTACACACATGGACGTACGGTGTGATGATGATGATGTTGTACTCGCTGCTGCTTCCTTTGCTAAGTTGTCAGATACAAGTGAAGCGGTTGATGATGACGATGTGTCCGTGGATGTCACGTGGGTGCCCGCTCGAAGAGAAGAAAAACAGGGGGAAAGTTCAGATGGGGAGACAGAGAGGAGGAGGAGAGGAGTTGGAAGCAGGGGGAGGTCGTCACAAGGAGCTAGGGGCACAGTCAGACAGCATGTATCGGCACCCGGGGTCAGCCAGACAGCACGCCAATCAACGCATGCTGTTGCCACCACGTGGCATGCGTGGCTTTGCAGCGGAGTTGGTGACACCGCCACGACTTGCAGGCAGGCCTGCTGCCACCTCCTCTACTCCTCCTACTCCATCCTCTTTGCTAACCTCCTCGGCTGAGTCCTCTTCTGCTGCTGCGTCTTGCTCCACATCAACTTCACCCCCCCAACTCCCCAGGGGCTATTCCACATCCCGGATATGACAGTGTCACGCCATCCTGGGGTTGACTTGCCTGAAAGCAGTGAGTCACACTGGACCATCATTCCTGTCCGCCCTGAACGCACAGGTGGATCAGTGGCTGACCCCGCACCAACTGGATATCGGAAAAGTGGTGTGTGACAACGGAAGAAATCTGTTGGTGGCATTGAATTTGGGCAAGTTGACACATGTGCCGTGCATGGCACATGTGTTGAATCTGATTGTACAACACTTTGTGTATAAGTACCCAGTCTTACAGGACGTCCTCATGCAGGCTAGGAAGGTGTGTGGCCATTTCAGGCGTTCCTACACGGCCATGGCGCACTTTTCTGATATTCAGCGGTGAAACAACATGCCAGTGAGGCACTTGATTTGCGACGGCCCAACACGTTGGAATTAAACACTCCTAATGTTCGACCGCCTGCTCCAACAAGAAAAAGCTGTCAACGAGTATTTGTATGACCGGGGTGCTAGGACAGCCTCTGCGGAGCTGGGTATTTTTTTGCCATGTTACTGGACGCTCATGCGCAATGCCTGTAGGCTCATGCGTCCTTTTGAGGAGGTGACAAACCTAGTCAGTCGCACCGAAGGCACCATCAGCGACCTCATCCCATTTGTTTTCTTCCTGGAGCGTGCCCTGCGAAGAGTGCTGGATCAAGCCGTAGATGAGCGTGAAGAGGAAGAGTTGTGGTCACCATCATCACCAGAAACAGCCTTATCATCATCGCTTGCTGGACCTGTGGCAACACTGGAAGAGGAGTCTGAGGAAGAGGAGTCAGAGGAGGAATGTGGCTTTGAGGAGGAGGAAGACCAACTACAGCAGGCATCCCAGGGTGCTTGTTGTCACCTATCTGGGACCCGTGGTGTTGTAAGTGGCTGGGGGGAGAATAGACCTTCAATGAGATCCGTGAGGACGAGGAACGGGACATGAGTAGCTCGGCATCCAACCTTGTGCAAATGGGGTCTTTTATGCTGTCATGCCTGTTGAGGGACCCTCATATAAAAAGGCTGAAGGAGAAGGACCTATACTGGGTGGCCACGCTACTAGACCCCCGGTATAAGCAGAAAGTGGCTGAAATGTTACCGAATTACCGGAAGTCAGAAAGGATGCAGCAGTTCCAAAACAAGTTAAATAGTATGCTTTACACAGCGTATAAGGGTGATGTCACAGCACAACGGGAATCTAAGAGGGGAAGAGGTGAAAGTAATCCTTCTCCTACCACGACCGCGCCGGCAAGGACAGGACGCTTTACAGACATGTTTTTGATGGAGGACATGCAGAGCTTTTTAAGTCCTACGCATCGCAACAGCCCTTCGGGGTCCACCCTCAGAGAACGACTCGACCGACAGTTAGCAGACTACCTCGCCTTAACTGCAGATATCGACACTCTGAGGAGCGATGAACCCCTTGACTACTGGGTGTGCAGGCTTGACTTGTGGCCTGAGCTATTCCAATTTGCGATAGAACTTCTGGCCTGCCCCGCTTCAAGTGTCCTGTCAGAAAGGACCTGAGAAGAGAAGTCGTCTAGGTCAAAAAAGTCTAGATTACCTCACCTTTATTAAGATGATTGAGGCATGGATCTCGAAGTTACTGACAGTGGGGGATGCATTTGACTAAAAAAGGCCTGATGAGATGCCTTGGGCTAAAAATCGTCCCCACGCTGCTGTATTTAATCTCTGCATGCCGGATGACTTGCGTGACTTCTCCGCCACCAACTAGGGTTCAAGCCATAATGTTTTAGTACACTTTCTGCCTGGAAAACATAAATTTACAGCAGCGGCTGCAACAATACCTAATTTTTCAGGCATGTGTACATGCCCAATTTTTCTGACCTCTGGTGCTGCACTGTGGCTGCAAAAACAAAACAAAAGGCACATACATGTGTCAATTCCCCTTCATGATCATTACCTTGTTGTGGTGAAGGGGCTTGCGTATCACAATGAAGTGATCACCTCTATGAGTGTGTTGGCAATGTTGGCACACCCCAGATGATAAGGTCGTTGCTTCATTGTGAACAGACCAAAAGCGATCGGCTGGATAATTTTTCATAGAAAAACCATTAATTTTCTTTGTGATCATCTAAGGTGATCATTAAAGCCTACTAGGCCAACAATGGGCCCACACTGCAGAATCATTGTTTTCTGGGTCACTTAACTGTCACTGAACTACCTCAGCACGACCATAGGCTTTGAAAAACCGCTATCGCCTGCAATCTCCCGAACGTGTGCACGAGCACAGTCATCACTACACCAAGATTGACGCATAGAGGAGTTAGTGTGTCAACTATTGACAACTGTTTGCGGTTGTTTGCGGTGCGTTAAACGGGGAGTTTGGTCTGTCAGAGTTTGGTCTGTCACTGTGAAGCGGGCGTAACCCTTACACTACCTGATCGATACAACATCATACCTGATCGTATAGACACACTGGATGTTTTAAAGCACGTTATTCCAAACAATTTAGGAATGTTAGGTGATTTATGCCCTTTATGGATTAAAACCCGACTCTGCGTCACCTACGTAATTTTCCATGGGAGTTTTGCCATGGATCCCCCTCCGGCATGCCACAGTCCAGGTGTTAGTCCCCTTGAAACAACTTTTCCATCACTATTGTGGGCAGAAAGAGTCCCTGTGGGTTTTAAAATTCACCTGCCTATTGAAGTCTATGACGGTTCGCCCCTTCGCGAACATTTGCGTAATTTCGCGTTCGCCGTTCGTGAACGGAAAATTTTATGTTCACAACATCTCTATTCCCTGATGGCACAAAAAAAAGGGGTTACACTAAAAAAACTTGCCTATACCTCAGGAATGAATTTTTTCAGAGGAAATAAGTATATGCATATATATCTATATACATATGTAGACGCTACTACAAGTATTAAAAGTATTAAAATACCAAAAAGGTGACCATATTGGTGGTAATAACTTTTTGGGGGATTTACACATATGTATAGCTACACCTGCCCACATATATGTATGTACACACATGTGCATATGTTAGCCCATGCCTATGTGTATGCACATATCAATGCGAATGGATGAATCTGGGGTTTGGCAGAGTGGGGTAATATGTGAGATATATTACAGAATGGTTTCGCTGATCTCGTTCAGTCCAAAAGGAACCAAAGTGTCCAATTGGAATATCCAGAAAACTTCTCTTCTCTCTAGTTTACTGAATCTATTGTATGGGTTTTCGGGTATAAAGTCGATTGGTGTAATTTTTATCGTATGTTTATTTTTTTCTGTTGTGGTCGTGCAGTGTTTAGAGATACTATGTTTTACATTCTGTTTCTGTATATTATATCTTTGTTGATTGACTCTGCAATGCAGTGGTTGCGTGGTATGGCTCACATAATGGAGGCCGCATTCACATTCAATTAGATATATGACATAGCTACTTTGGCATGTCAGATGGTGTTTAATCTTAAACGTAGCACAATTTTTTGTGGAGGAGAAAGTCGTACTTTCATGTGTGATCAAATTGTAACAGAGGCAGTGTTTTGTTCCACATTTGTAGCTGCCCACTGATTTGTGTGTAGAATTCTTTTGTATCGCGGTATGTTGCTTGGGTTTCCTTGGGGCCAAAGTGCTTTTGATTGTGGGAGCTCTTCTGTATGTGATCACTGGTCTTTTTGGTAAATATTTTTCAAGATAGGGATCTTGTTTCAAAATGTGAAAGTGTTTTGTTAGTATTGCGTGAATGGCTTTATTGGATGTGTTATATTGTGTGATGAGGTTAAGATTAGAGTTGATCGAACACCTGGATGTTCGGGTTCGAGAAGTTCGGCAGAACGTCCGGAAAATGTTGGGGTTCAGAATACGAACTCGTCCCGAACTTCATCCCGAACCCGAACCATATTGAACTCATTGGGGACCCAAACTTTCGGGCACTAAAAAGGCTGTAAAATAGCCCAGGAAAGGGCTAGAGGGCTGCAAAAAGCAGCAAAATGTAGGTAAATCCCATGCAAACAAATAAGGATAGGGAAATGAATTAAAAAAAATTAAATAAATAAAAATTTAGCAATATCAATTGGAGAGAGGTCCCATAGCAGAGAATCAGGCTTCAAGTAACCCACCAATGGAGTAGGCCACTTTCATTTATTAAGGCCCCAGCACCCAGACAGAGGACAGAGATCTCATAGCAGAGAATCAGGCGTCATGTCACCCACCAATGGAGAAGGACACTTTCATTTATTTAGACCCCAGCACCTAGACAGAGGACAGAGGTCGCATAGCAGAGAATCAGGCATCATGTCACACACCAATGGAGAAGCCACTTTTCGATAATTAGGCGCCTGGCACCAAGACGGAGGAGAGAGGTCGCATAGCAGAGAATCAGGCGTCATTTCACCCACCAATGGAGAATCAGGCGTCATGTAACCCACCAATGGAAATGGCCACTATTCGATAATTAGGCCCCTGGCAACCAGACGGAGGAGAGAGGTCGCATAGAAGAGAATCAGGCGTCATTTCACCCACCAATGAAGAATCCACATTTTGATAATTTAAACCCCAGCACCCACACAGAGGACGGAGGTCAGATAGCAGAGAATCAGGCGTCATGTCACCCACCAATGGAGAAGGCCACTTTTCGATAATTAGGCCCCTGGCACCCAGAAGGAGGAGAGAGGTCTCATAGCAGAGATTCAGGTGTCATGTCACCCACCAATGGAGAAAGCCACTTTCATTTATTTTGGCCCTAACACCCACACAGAGGACAGAGGCTTCATAGCAGAGAATCAGGCGTCATGTCACCCACCAATGGAGAAGGCCACTTTTCGATAATTAGGCCCCTGGCACCCAGACGGAGGAGAGAGGTCGCATAGCAGAGAATCAGGCGTCATGTCACCCACCAATGGAGAAGGCCACTTTTCGATAATTTAGGCCCCAGCACCCATACAGAGGACAGAGGTCGCATAGCAGAGAATCAGGCGTCAAGTCACCCACCAATGGAGAAGGCCACTTTTCGATAATATATGCCCCAGCAACAAGACAGAGGACAGAGGTCGCATAGCAGAGAATCAGGCGTCATGTCACCCACCAATGTACACAGCCACTTTTCGATAATTAGGCCCATGGCACCCAGACGGAGGAGATAGGTCTCATAGCAGAGAATCAGGCGTCATGTCACCCAACAATGGAGAAGGCCACTTTCCTTTTATTTAGGACCCAGCAACCACACAGAGGAGAGAGTTCGCATAGCAAAGAATCAGGCGTCATGTCACCCACCAACGGAGAAGGCCACTTTTCGATAATTTAGGCCCAAGCACCCAGACAGAGGACAGAGGTCGCATAGCAGAGACTCAGGCGTCTTGTCACACACCAATGGAGAAGTTCACTTTTGGATAATTTAGGCCCCGGCACCCAGAAAGAGGACAGAGGTCGCATAGCAGAGAATCAGGCGTCATGTCACACACCAATGGAGAAGGCCACTTTCATTTAATTTGGCCCCAGCACTCACACAGAGGACAGAAGTCGCATAGCAGAGAATCAGGCATAATGTCACCCACCAATGGAGAAGGCCACTTTCATTTAATTTGGCCCCAGCACTAACACAGAGGACAGAGGTCGCATAGCAGAGAATGAGGCATCATGTCACCCACCAATGGAGAAGGCCACTTTTTGATAATTAGGACCCTGGCACCCATACGGAGGAGAGAGGTCGCATAGCAGAGAACCAGGCGTCATGTCACCCACCAATGGAGAATGCCCCTTTTCGATAATTTAGGCCCCAGCACCCAGACAGAGGACCGAGGTCACATAGCAGAGAAACAGGCAACATGTCAACCACCAATGGAGAAGTCCACTTTTCGATAATTTAAACCCCAGCACCCAGACAGAGGACGGAGGTCGCATAGCAGAGAATCAGGCGTCATGTCACCCACTAATGGAGAAGGCCACTTTTCGATAATTAGGCCCCTGGCACACAGACAGAGGACAGAGGTCGCATAGCAGAGAATCAGGCGTCATGTCACCCACCAATGGGGAAGGCCACTTTCATTTATTTTGGCCCCAGAACCCACACAGGGGACAGAGGTCACATAGCAGAGAATCAGTCGTCATGTCTCCCACCAATGAAGAAGGCCACTTTTCGATAATTTAGGCCCAAGCACCGAGACAGAGGACAGAGGTCGCATAGCAGAGACTCAGGCGTCTTGTCACACACCAATGGAGAAATTCACTTTTCGATAATTTAGGCCCCGGCACCCAGACAGAGGACAGAGGTCGCATAGCAGAGAATCAGGCGTCATGTCACCCACCAATGGAGAAGGCCACTTTTCGTATAAATTAGGCACTTGGCACACAGAAGGTGGAGAGAGGTCTCATAGCAGACAATCAGGTGTCATGAAACCCACCAATGGAGAAGGCCACTTTCATTTATTTTGGCCCCAGCACCCTCACAGAGGACACAGGTCGCATAGCAGAGAATCAGATGTCATGTCACCCACCAATGGAGAAGGCCACTTTTTGATAATTAGGCCCCTGGCACCATGAAGGAGGAGAGAGGTCTCATAGCAGAGATTCAGGTGTCATGTCATCCATCAATGGAGAAGGCCAATTTCATTTATTATGGCCCCAACACCCACACAGAGGACAGAGGCTTCATAGCAGAGAATCAGGCGTCATGTAACCCACCAATGGAGAAGGCCACTTTTAGATAATTAGGCCCCTGGCACCCAGACGGAGGAGAGAGGTCGCATAGCAGAGAATCAGACGTCATATCACCCACCAATGGAGAAGGCCACTTTTCGATAATTTAGGCCCCAGCACCAATACAGACGACAGAGGTCGCATAGCAGAAAATCAGGCGTCATGTCACCCAACAATGTAGAAGGCCACTTTCATTTATTTAGGACCCATCAACCACACCGAGGACAAAGGTCGCATAGCAGAGAATCAGGCGTCATGTCACCCACCAATGGAGCAGGCCACGTTCATTTATTTAGGACACAGCAACCACACAGAGGACATAGGTCGCATAGCAGAGAATCAGGCGTCATGTCACCCACCAATGGAGAAGGCCACTTTTCGATAATTGGGCCCCTGGAACTTAGACGGAGGAGAGAGTTCGCATAGCAGAGAATCAGGGGTCATTTCACCCACCAATGGAGAAGTCCACTTTTCGATAATTAGGCCCCTGGCACGCAGACGGTGGAGAGAGGTCTCATAGCAGACAATCAGGTGTCATGAAACCCACCAATGGAGAAGGCCACTTTCATTTATTTTGGCCCCAGCACCCACACAGAGGACAGAAATCGCATAGCAGAGAATCAGGCGTCAGGTCACCCACCAATGGAGATGGCCACTTTCATTTAATTTGGCCCCAGCACTCACACAGAGGACAGAGGTCGCATAGCAGAGAATGAGGCATCATGTCACCCACCAATGGAGAAGGCCACTTTTTGATAATTAGGACCCTGGCACCCATACGGAGGAGAGAGGTCGCATAGCAGAGAATCAGGCGTCATGTCACCCACCAATGGAGAAGGCCCCTTTTCGATAATTTAGGCCCCAGCACCCAGACAGAGGACAGAGGTCACATAGCAGAGAAACAGGCAACATGGCAACCACCAATGGAGCAGTCCACTTTTCGATAATTTAAACCCCAGCACCCAGACAGAGGACGGAGGTCGCATAGCAGAAAATCAGGCGTCATGTCACCCACCAATGGAGAAGGCCACTTTTCGATAATTAGGCCCCTGGCACACAGACAGAGGACAGAGGTCGCATAGCAGAGAATCAGGTGTCATTTCACACACCAATGGAGAAGTCCACTTTTCGATAATTAGGCCCCTGGCACCCAGACGGAGAAGAGAGGTCTCATAGCAGAGATTCAGGCGTCATGTTACCCACCAATGGAGAAGGCCACTTTAATTTATTTTGGCCCCTGCACCCAGACGGAGGAGAGAGGTCGCATTGCAGAGAATCAGACGTCATGTCACCCACCAATGGAGAAGGCCACTTTTCGATAATTAGGCCCCTGGCACCCAGAAGGAGGAGAGAGGTCTTATAGCAGAGAATCAGGCGTCATGTCACCCACCAATGGAAAAGGCCACTTTTCGATAATTAGGCCCCTAGCACCCAGAAGGAGGAGAGAGTTCTCATAGCAGAGATTCAGACGTCATGTCACCCACCAATGGAGAAGGCCACTTTTCGATAATAAGGCCCCTGGCACCCAGAACGAGGAGACAGGTCTCATAGCAGAGATTCAGGCGTCAAGTCACCCACCAATGGAAAAGTCCACTTTTTGATAATTAGGCCACTGGCTCCCAGACGGAGGAGAGAGGTCTCATAGCAGAGAATCAGGCGTCGTGTCACCCACCAATGGGGAAGGCCACTTTCATTTATTTTGGCCCCAGAACCCACACAGAGGACAGAGGTCACATAGCAGAGAATCAGGCGTCATGTCACACACCAATGGAGAAGTTCACTTTTCGATAATTTAGGCCCCAGCACCCAGACAGAGGACAGAGGTCACATAGCAAAGAATCAGGCGTCATGTCACACACCAATAGAGCAGGCCACTTTTTGATAATTAGGCACCTGGCACCCAGACGGTGGACAGAGGTCTCATAGCATAGAATCAGGCGTCATGTCACCCACCAATGGAGAAGGCCACTTTCTTTTATTTAGGCCCCAGCACCCAGACGGAGGAGAGAGGTCGCATAGCAGAAAATCAGGCGTCATGTCACCCACCAATGGAGAAGGCCACTTTTCGATAATTAGGCCCCTGGCACCCAGAAGGAGTAGAGAGGTCTTATAGCAGTGATTCAGGCGTCATGTTACCCACCAATGGAGAAGGCCACTTTAATTTATTTTGGCCCCTGCACCCAGACGGAGGAGAGAGGTCGCATTGCAGAGAATCAGACGTCATGTCACCCACCAATGGAGAAGGCCACTTTTCGATAATTAGGCCCCTGGCACCCAGAAGGAGGAGAGAGGTCTCATAGCAGAGAATCAGGCGTCATGTCACCCACCAATGGAAAAGGCCACTTTTCAATAATTAGGCCCCTAGCACCCAGAAGGAGGAGAGAGGTCTCATAGCAGAGATTCAGACGTCATGTCACCCACCAATGGAGAAGGCCACTTTTCGATAATAAGACCCCTGGCACCCAGAAGGAGGAGACAGGTCTCATAGCAGAGATTCAGGCGTCAAGTCACCCACCAATGGAGAAGTCCACTTTTCGATAATTAGGCCACTGGCTCCCAGACGGAGGAGAGAGGTCTCATAGCAGAGAATCAGGCGTCGTGTCACCCACCAATGGGGAAGGCCACTTTCATTTATTTTGGCCCCAGAACCCACACAGAGGACAGAGGTCACATAGCAGAGAATCAGGCGTCATGTCACACACCAATGGAGAAGTTCACTTTTCGATAATTTAGGCCCCAGAACCCAGACAGAGGACAGAGGTCACATAGCAAAGAATCAGGCGTCATGTCACACACCAATGGAGCAGGCCACTTTTCGATAATTAGGCACCTGGCACCCAGACGGTGGACAGAGGTCTCATAGCATAGAATCAGGCGTCATGTCACCCACTAATGGAGAAGGCCACTTTTCGATAATTAGGCCCCTGGCACACAGACAGAGGACAGAGGTCGCATAGCAGAGAATCAGGCGTCATGTCACCCACCAATGGGGAAGGCCACTTTCATTTATTTTGGCCCCAGAACCCACACAGGGGACAGAGGTCACATAGCAGAGAATCAGTCGTCATGTCTCCCACCAATGGAGAAGGCCACTTTTCGATAATTTAGGCCCAAGCACCGAGACAGAGGACAGAGGTCGCATAGCAGAGACTCAGGCGTCTTGTCACACACCAATGGAGAAATTCACTTTTGGATAATTTAGGCCCCGGCACCCAGACAGAGGACAGAGGTCGCATAGCAGAGAATCAGGCGTCATGTCACCCACCAATGGAGAAGGCCACTTTTCGTATAAATTAGGCACTTGGCACCCAGACGGTGGAGAGAGGTCTCATAGCAGACAATCAGGTGTCATGAAACCCACCAATGGAGAAGGCCACTTTCATTTATTTTGGCCCCAGCACCCACACAGAGGACACAGGTCGCATAGCAGAGAATCAGAAGTCATGTCACCCACCAATGGAGAAGGCCACTTTTTGATAATTAGGCCCCTGGCACCATGAAGGAGGAGAGAGGTCTCATAGCAGAGATTCAGGTGTCATGTCATCCATCAATGGAGAAGGCCAATTTCATTTATTATGGCCCCAACACCCACACAGAGGACAGAGGCTTCATAGCAGAGAATCAGGCGTCATGTAACCCACCAATGGAGAAGGCCACTTTTCGATAATTAGGCCCCTGGCACCCAGACGGAGGAGAGAGGTCGCATAGCAGAGAATCAGACGTCATATCACCCACCAATGGAGAAGGCCACTTTTCGATAATTTAGGCCCCAGCACCCATACAGACGACAGAGGTCGCATAGCAGAAAATCAGGCGTCATGTTACCCAACAATGTAGAAGGCCACTTTCATTTATTTAGGACCCATCAACCACACCGAGGACAGAGGTCGCATAGCAGAGAATCATGCGTCATGTCACCCACCAATGGAGCAGGCCACGTTCATTTATTTAGGACACAGCAACCACACAGAGGACATAGGTCGCATAGCAGAGAATCAGGCGTCATGTCACCCACCAATGGAGAAGGCCACTTTTCGATAATTGGGCCCCTGGAACTTAGACGGAGGAGAGAGTTCGCATAGCAGAGAATCAGGGGTCATTTCACCCACCAATGGAGAAGTCCACTTTTCGATAATTAGGCCCCTGGCACGCAGACGGTGGAGAGAGGTCTCATAGCAGACAATCAGGTGTCATGAAACCCACCAATGGAGAAGGCCACTTTCATTTATTTTGGCCCCAGCACCCACACAGAGGACAGAAATCGCATAGCAGAGAATCAGGCGTCATGTCACCCACCAATGGAGATGGCCACTTTCATTTAATTTGGCCCCAGCACTCACGCAGAGGACAGAGGTCGCATAGCAGAGAATGAGGCATCATGTCACCCACCAATGGAGAAGGCCACTTTTTGATAATTAGGACCCTGGCACCCATACGGAGGAGAGAGGTCGCATAGCAGAGAATCAGGCGTCATGTCACCCACCAATGGAGAAGGCCGCTTTTCGATAATTTAGGCCCCAGCACCCAGACAGAGGACAGAGGTCACATAGCAGAGAAACAGGCAACATGTCAACCACCAATGGAGCAGTCCACTTTTCGATAATTTAAACCCCAGCACCCAGACAGAGGACGGAGGTTGCATAGCAGAAAATCAGGCGTCATGTCACCCACCAATGGAGAAGGCCACTTTTCGATAATTAGGCCCCTGGCACACAGACAGAGGACAGAGGTCGCATAGCAGAGAATCAGGTGTCATTTCACACACCAATGGAGAAGTCCACTTTTCGATAATTAGGCCCCTGGCACCCAGACGGAGAAGAGAGGACTCATAGCAGAGATTCAGGCGTCATGTTACCCACCAATGGAGAAGGCCACTTTAATTTATTTTGGCCCCTGCACCCAGACGGAGGAGAGAGGTCGCATTGCAGAGAATCAGACGTCATGTCACCCACCAATGGAGAAGGCCACTTTTCTATAATTAGGCCCCTGGCACCCAGAAGGAGGAGAGAGGTCTCATAGCAGAGAATCAGGCGTCATGTCACCCACCAATGGAAAAGGCCACTTTTCGATAATTTGGCCCCTAGCACCCAGAAGGAGGAGAGAGGTCTCATAGCAGAGATTCAGACGTCATGTCACCCACCAATGGAGAAGGCCACTTTTCGATAATAAGGCCCCTGGCACCCAGAAGGAGGAGACAGGTCTCATAGCAGAGATTCAGGCGTCAAGTCACCCACCAATGGAAAAGTCCACTTTTCGATAATTAGGCCACTGGCTCCCAGACGGAGGAGAGAGGTCTCATAGCAGAGAATCAGGCGTCGTGTCACCCACCAATGGGGAAGGCCACTTTCATTTATTTTGGCCCCAGAACCCACACAGAGGACCGAGGTCACATAGCAGAGAATCAGGCGTCATGTCACACACCAATGGAGAAGTTCACTTTTCGATAATTTAGGCCCCAGCACCCAGACAGAGGACAGAGGTCACATAGCAAAGAATCAGGCGTCATGTCACACACCAATGGAGCAGGCCACTTTTCGATAATTAGGCACCTGGCACCCAGACGGTGGACAGAGGTCTCATAGCATAGAATCAGGCGTCATGTCACCCAGCAATGGAGAAGGCCACTTTCTTTTATTTAGGCCCCAGCACCCAGACGGAGGAGAGAGGTCGCATAGCAGAAAATCAGGCGTCATGTCACCCACCAATGGAGAAGGCCACTTTTCGATAATTAGGCCCCTGGCACCCAGACGGAGGAGAGAGAAAGCATAGCAGAGAATCAGGCGTCTTGAAACCCACCAATGGAGAAGGCCACTTTTCGATAATTATGCCCCTGGCACCCAGACGGAGGAGAGAGGTCGCATAGCAGACAATCAGGCGTCATTTCACCCACCAACGGAGAAGTCCAATTTTCTATAATTTGGGCCCCAACACCCAGACAGAGGACAGAGGTCGCATAGCAGAGAATCATGTGTCATGTCACCCACCAATGGAGAAGGCCACTTTTCTTTAATTAGGCCCCTTGCACCCAGATGGAGGATAGAGGTCTCGTAGCAGAGAATAAAGCGTCATATCACCCAACAATGGAGAAGGCCACTTTAATTTATTTAGGCCCCTGGCACCCAGACAGAGGTCTCATAGCAGAGAATCAGGCTTCATGTCACCCACCAATGGAGAAGGCCACTTTTCAAAAATTAGGCCCCTGGCACCCAGACGGAAGAGAGAGTTCGCATAGCAGAGAATCAGGCGTCATGTCATCCACCAATGGAGAAGGCCACATTTCGATAATTTAGGCCCCAGCACCCAGACAGAAGACAGAGGTCGTATAGCAGAGAATCAGTCGTCATGTCACCCACCAATGGAGAAGGCCAATTTTTGATAATTAGTCTCATTGCACCAAGACGGAGGAGAGAGGTCTTATAGCAGAGAATCAGGCGTCATGTAACCCTCCAATTGAGAAGTTCTCTTTTCGATAAATAGTCCCCTTGCACCTAGACGGAGGAGAGAGTTCGCATAGCAGAGAATCAGGCGTCATGTCACCCACCAATGGAGAAGTCCACTTTTCGATAATAAGACCCTTGGCACCAAGATGGAGTAGAGAGGTCTCATAGCAGAGAATCAGGCGTCATGTCACCCACCAATGGAAAAGGCTACTTTCATTAATTTTGGCCCCAGCACCCACACAGAGGACAGAGGTCGCATAGCAGAGAATGAGGCATCATGTCACCCACGAATGGAAAGGGCGACTTATTGAAAATTAGGCCCCTGGCAGCAAGACGCAGGAGAGAGGTCGCATAGCAGTGAATCAGGCGTCATGTCACCCACCAATGGAGAAGTCCACTTTTCGATAATAAGACCCTTGGCACCAAGATGGAGTAGAGAGGTCTCATAGCAGAGAATCAGGCGTCATGTCACCCACCAATGGAGAAGGCCACTTTCATTTATTTTGGCCCCAGGACCCACACATTGGACAGAGGCTTCATAGCAGAGAATCAGGCGTCATGTCACCCACCAATAGAGAAGGCCACTTTTCCATAATTTAGGCCCCAGCACCCAGACAGAGGACAGAGGTCACATAACAGAGAATCAGGCGTCATGTCACCACTTAATGGAGAAGGCCACTTTCATTTAGTTTGGCCACTGGCACCCAAACAGAGGGCAGAGGTCTCAGGGCAGAGAATCAGGCGTCATGTCACCGACCAATGGAGAAGGTCACTTTTCGATAATTAGGCCCCTGGCACCCAGACGGAGGAGAGAGGTCGCATAGCAGAAATTCAGGCGTCATGTTACCCACCAATGGAGAAGGCCACTTTTCGATAATTAGGCCCCTGGCAACCAGACGGAGGAGTGAGGTCGCATAGCAGAGAATCAGGCGTCATTTCACCCACCAATGGAAAAGGCCACTTTTTGATAATTTAGGCCCCAGCACCCAGACAGAGGACAGGGGTCGCATAGCAGAGAATCAGGCGTCATGTAACCCACCAATGGAGAAGGCCACTTTTCGATAATTAGGCCCCTAGCACCCATACGGAGGAGAGAGGTCGCATAGCAGAGAATCAGGCGTCATGTCACCCACCAATGGAGGAGGCCACTTTTCGATAATTTAGGCCCCAGCACCCAGACAGAGGAGAGGTCGCAGGGCAGATAATCAGGCGTCATGTCACCCACCAATGGAGAAGGCCAATTTTTGATAATTAGTCTCATTGCACCAAGACGGAGGAGAGAGGTCTTATAGCAGAGAATCAGGCGTCATGTAACCCTCCAATTGAGAAGTTCTCTTTTCGATAAATAGTCCCTTTGCACCTAGACGGAGGAGAGAGTTCGCATAGCAGAGAATCAGGCGTCATGTCACCCACCAATGGAGAAGTCCACTTTTCGATAATAAGACCCTTGGCACCAAGATGGAGTAGAGAGGTCTCATAGCAGAGAATCAGGCGTCATGTCACCCACCAATGGAAAAGGCTACTTTCATTAATTTTGGCCCCAGCACCCACACAGAGGACAGAGGTCGCATAGCAGAGAATGAGGCATCATGTCACCCACGAATGGAAAGGGCGACTTATTGAAAATTAGGCCCCTGGCAGCCAGACGCAGGAGAGAGGTCGCATAGCAGAGAATCAGGCGTCATGTCACCCACCAATGGAGAAGTCCACTTTTCGATAATAAGAACCTTGGCACCAAGATGGAGTAGAGAGGTCTCATAGCAGAGAATCAGGCGTCATGTCACCCACCAATGGAGAAGGCCACTTTCATTTATTTTGGCCCCAGGACCCACACATTGGACAGAGGCTTCATAGCAGAGAATCAGGCGTCATGTCACCCACCAATAGAGAAGGCCACTTTTCCATAATTTAGGCCCCAGCACCCAGACAGAGGACAAAGGTCACATAACAGAGAATCAGGCGTCATGTCACCACTTAATGGAGAAGGCCACTTTCATTTAGTTTGGCCCCTGGCACCCAAACAGAGGGCAGAGGTCTCAGGGCAGAGAATCAGGCGTCATGTCACCGACCAATGGAGAAGGTCACTTTTCGATAATTAGGCCCCTGGCACCCAGACGGAGGAGAGAGGTCGCATAGCAGAGAATCAGGCGTCATGTAACCCACCAATGGAAAAGGCCACTTTTCGATAATTATTCCCCTAGCACCCATACGGAGGAGAGAGGTCGCATAGCAGAGAATCAGGCGTCATGTCACCCACCAATGGAGGAGGCCACTTTTCGATAATTTAGGCCCCAGCACCCAGACAGAGGACAGAGGTCGCAGGGCAGATAATCAGGCGTCATGTCACCCAACAATGGAGAAGGCCAATTTTTATTTATTTTGGACCCAGGACCCACACAGAGGACAGAGATCGCATAGCAGAAAATCAGGCGTCATGTCACCCACCAATGGAGAAGGTCACTTTCATTTATTTTGGCCCCAGCACCCACACTGAAGACAGAGGTCGCATAGCAGAGAATCAGGCGTCATGTCACCCACCAATGGAGAAGGCCACTTTTCAATAATTAGGCCCCTGGCACCCAGACGGAGGAGAGAGGTCGCAGGGCAGATAATCAGGCGTCATGTCACCCACCAATGGAGATAGGCCACTTTTCGAAAATTTAGGCCCCAGCACCCAGACAGAGGACAGAGGTCGCATAGCAGAGAGTCAGGCGTCATGTCACCCACCAATGGAGAGGGCCACTTTTCGATAATTAGGCCACTGGCACCCAGACAGAGGAGAGAGGTCGCATAGCAGAGAATCAGGCGTCATGTCACCCACCAATGCAGAAGGCTACTTTTCGATAATTAGGCACCTGGCAACCAGATGCAGGAGAGAGGTCGCATAGCAGAGAATCAGGCGTCATGTTACCCACCAATGGAGAGGGCCACTTTTCGATAATTAGGCCACTGGCACCCAGACAGAGGAGATAGGTCGCAGGGCAGATAATCAGGCGTCATGTCACCCACCAATGGAGAAGGCCACTTTTCGATAATTAGGCCACTGGCACCCAGACAGAGGAGAGAGGTCGCATAGCAGAGAATCAGGCGTCATGTCACCCACCAATGCAGAAGGCTACTTTTCGATAATTAGGCACCTGGCAACCAGATGGAGGAGAGAGGTCGCATAGCAGAGAATCAGGCGTCATGTTACCCACCAATGGAGAGGGACACTTTTCGATAATTAGGCCACTGGCACCCAGACAGAGGAGATAGGTCGCAGGGCAGATAATCAGGCGTCATGTCACCCACCAATGGAGAAGGCCACTTTTCGATAATTTAGGCCCCAGCACCCAGACAGAGGACAGTGGTTGCATAGCAGAGAATCAGGCGTCATGTCACCCACCAATGGAGAAGGCCACTTTTCGATAATTTAGGCCCCAGGACCCAGATAGAGGACAGGAGTCAGGCGTCATGTCAACCACCAATGGAGAAGGCCACTTTTCGATAATTAGGCCCCTAGCACCCAAACGGAGGAGAGAGGTCGCATAGAAGAGAATCAGGCGTCAAGTCACCCACAAATGGAGAAGGCCACTTTTCGATAATTAGGCACCTGGCACCCAGATGGAGGAGAGAGGTCGCATAGCAGAGAATCAGGCGTCATATTACCCACCAATGGAGAGGGCCACTTTTCGATAATTAGGCCACTGGCACCCAGACAGAGGAGATAGGTCGCAGGGCAGATAATCAGGCGTCATGTTACCCACCAATGGAGAAGACCACTTTTCGATAATTTAGGTCCCAGCACCCAGACAGAGGACAGTGGTCGCATAGCAGAGAATCAGGCGTCATTTCACCCACCAATGAAGAAGTCTACTTTTCGATAATTTAGGCCCCAGGACCCAGAAAGAGGACAGGAGTCAGGCGTCATGTCAACCACCAATGGAGAAGGTCACTTTCATTTATTTTGGCCCCAGCACCCACACTGAAGACAGAGGTCGCATAGCAGAGAATCAGGCGTCATGTCACCCACCAATGGAGAAGGCCACTTTTCGATAATTAGGCCCCTGGCACCCAGACGGAGGAGAGAGGTCGCCGGGCAGATAATCAGGCGTCATGTCACCCACCAATGGAGAAGGCCACTTTTCGATAATTTAGGCCCCAGCACCCAGACAGAGGACAGAGGTCGCATAGCAGAGAGTCAGGCGTCATGTCAACCACCAATGGAGAAGGTCACTTTTCGATAATTCGGCACCTAGCACCCAGACGGAGGAGAGAGGTCGCATAGCAGAGAATCAGGCGTCATGTCACCCACCAATGGAGAGGGCCACTTTTCGATAATTAGGCCACTGGCACCCAGACAGAGGAGAGAGGTCGCATAGGAGAGAATCAGGCGTCATGTCACCAACCAATGCAGAAGGCTACTTTCCGATAATTAGGCACCTGGCACCCAGATGGAGGAGACAGGTCGCATAGCAGAGAAGCAGGCGTCATGTTACCCACCAATGGAGAGGGCCACTTTTCGATAATTAGGCCACTGGCACCCAGACAGAGGAGAAAGGTCGCAGGGCAGATAATCAGGCGTCATGTCACCCACCAATGGAGAAGGCCACTTTTCGATAATTTAGGCCCCAGCACCCAGACAGAGGACAGAGGTCGCATAGCAGAGAGTCAGGCGTCATGTCAACCACCAATGGAGAAGGCCACTTTTCGATAATTAGGCACCTAGCACCCAGACGGAGGAGAGAGGTCGCATAGCAGAGAATCAGGCGTCATGTCACCCACCAATGGAGGAGGCCACTTTTCGATAATTAGGCCACTGGCACCCAGACAGAGGAGAGAGGTCGCATAGCAGAGAATCAGGCGTCATGTCACCCACCAATGCAGAAGGCTACTTTTCGATAATTAGGCACCTGGCACCCAGATGGAGGAGACAGGTCACATAGCAGAGAAGCAGGCGTCATGTTACCCACCAATGGAGAGGGCCACTTTTCGATAATTAGGCCACTGGCACCCAGACAGAGGAGATAGGTCGCAGGGCAGATAATCAGGCGTCATGTCACCCACCAATTGAGAAGGCCACTTTTCGATAATTTAGGCCCCAGCACCCAGACAGATGACAGAGGTCGCATAGCAGAGAGTCAGGCGTCATGTCAACCACCAATGGAGAAGGCCACTTTTCGATAATTAGGCACCTAGCACCCAGACGGAGGAGAGAGGTCGCATAGCAGAGATTAAGGCGTCATGTCACCCACCAATGGAGAGGGCCACTTTTCGATAATTAGGCCACTGGCACCCAGACAGAGGAGAGAGGTCGCATAGCAGAGAATCAGGCGTCATGTCACCCACCAATGCCGAAGGCTACTTTTCGATAATTAGGCACCTGGCACCCAGATGGAGGAGACAGGTCGCATAGCAGAGAAGCAGGCGTCATGTCACCCACCAATGGAGAAGTCCACTTTTCGATAATTTAGGCCCCAGCACCCAGACAGAGGGCAGTGGTCGCATAGCAGAGAATCAGGCGTCATGTCACCCACCAATGGAGAAGGCCACTTTTCGATAATTTAGGCCCCAGGACCCAGATAGAGGACAGGAGTCAGGCGTCATGTCAACCACCAATAGAGAAGGCCACTTTTCGATAATTAGGCCCCTGGCACCCAGACAGAGGAGAGAGGTCGCATAGCAGAGAATCAGGCGTCATGTTACCCACCAATGGAGAAGGCCACTTTTTGATAATTTAGGCCCCAGCACCCAGACAGAGGACAGCGGTTGCATAGCAGAGAATCAGGCGTCATGTCACCCACCAATGGAGAAGGCCACTTTTCGATAATTTAGGTCCCAGGACCCAGATAGAGGACAGGAGTCAGGCGTCATGTCAACCACCAATGGAAAAGGCCACTTTTCGATAATTAGGCCCCTAGCACCCATACGGAGGAGAGAGGTCGCATAGCAGAGAATCAGGCGTCATGTCACCCACCAATGGAGAAGGCCAATTTTTATTTATTTTGGACCCAGGACCCACACAGAGGACAGAGATCGCATAGCAGAAAATCAGGCGTCATGTCACCCACCAATGGAGAAGGCCACTTTTCGATAATTTAGGTCCCAGGACCCAGATAGAGGACAGGAGTCAGGCGTCATGTCAACCACCAATGGAAAAGGCCACTTTTCAATAATTAGGCCCCTGGCACCCAGACGGAGGAGAGAGGTCGCAGGGCAGATAATCAGGCGTCATGTCACCCACCAATGGAGAAGGCCACTTTTCGAAAATTTAGGCCCCAGCACCCAGACAGAGGACAGAGGTCGCATAGCAGAGAATCAGGCGTCATGTCACCCACCAATGGAGAAGGCCACTTTTCGATAATTAGGCCCCTGGCACCCAGACGGAGGAGAGAGGTCGCAGGGCAGATAATCAGGCGTCATGTCACCCACCAATGGAGAAGGCCACTTTTCGATAATTTAGGCCCCAGCACCCAGACAGAGGACAGAGGTCGCATAGCAGAGAGTCAGGCGTCATGTCAACCACCAATGGAGAAGGCCACTTTTCGATAATTAGGCACCTAGCACCCAGACGGAGGAGAGAGGTCGCATAGCAGAGAATCAGGCGTTATGTCACCCACCAATGGAGAGGGCCACTTTTCGATAATTAGGCCACTGGCACCCAGACAGAGGAGAGAGGTCGCATAGCAGAGAATCAGGCGTCATGTCACCCACCAATGCAGAAGGCTACTTTTCGAGAATTAGGCACCTGGCAACCAGATGGAGGAGAGAGGTCGCATAGCAGAGAATCAGGCGTCATGTTACCCACCAATGGAGAGGGCCACTTTTCGATAATTAGGCCACTGGCACCCAGACAGAGGAGATAGGTCGCAGGGCAGATAATCAGGCGTCATGTCACCCACCAATGGAGAAGACCACTTTTCGATAATTTAGGCCCCAGCACCCAGACGGAGGAGAGAGGTCGCATAGCAGAGAATCAGGCGTCATGTCACCCACCAATGGAGAAGGCCACTTTTCAATAATTTATGCCCCAGCACCCAGACAGAGGACAGATGTCGCATAGCAGAGAATCAGGCGTCATGTCACCCACCAATGGAGAAGGTCACTTTCATTTTTTTTGGCCACAACACCCACACAGAAGACAGAGGTCGCATAGCAGAGAATCAGGCGTCATGTCACCCACCAATGGAGAAGGCCACTTTTCGATAATTTAGGCCCCAGCACCAAGACAGAGGACAGAGGTCGCATAGCAGAGAGTCAGGCGTCATATCAACCATCAATGGAGAAGGCCACTTTTCGATAATTAGGCCCCTTGCACCCAGACAGAGGAGAGAGGTCGCATAGCAGAGAATCAGGCGTCATGTCATCCACTAATGTAGAAGACCCCTTTTCGATAATTTATGCCCCAGCACCCAGACAGAGGACAGAGGTCGCATAGCAGAGAATCAGGCGTCATGTCACCCACCAATGGAGGAGGCCACTTTTCGATAATTTAGGCTCCAGCACCCATACAGAGGAAAGAGGTCGCATAGCAGTGGATCAGGCCTCATGTCACCCACCAATGGAGAGGGTCACTCTTCGATAATTAGGCCCCTGGAAACCAGACAGATTAGAGAGGACTCATAGCAGAGAATCAGGCGTCATGTCACCCACCAATGGAGAAGGCCACTTTTCAATAATTTATGCCCCAGCACCCAGACAGAGGACAGTGGTTGCATAGCAGAGAATCAGGAGTCATGTCACCCACCAACGGAGAAGGCCACTTTTCGATAATTTAGGCCCCAGCACCCAGACAGAGGACAGAGGTCGCATAGCAGAGAATCAGGCGTCATGTCACCCACCAATGGAGAAGGCCACTTTTCGATAATTTATGCCCCAGCACCCAGACAGAGGACAGAGGTCGCATAGCAGAGAATCAGGCGTCATGTCACCCACCAATGGAGAAGGCCACTTTCGATTATTTAGGCCCCAGCACCCAGACAGAGGACAGAGGTCGCATAGCAGAGAATCAGGCGTCATGTCACCCACCAACGGAGAAGGCCACTTTTCGATAATTTAAGCCCCAGCACCAAGACAGAGGACAGAGGTCGCATAGCAGAGAGTCAGGCGTCATGTCAACCACCAATGGAGAAGGCCACTTTTCGATAATTAGGCCCCTAGCACCCAGACAGAGGAGAGAGGTCGCATAGCAGAGAATCAGGCGTCATGTCATCCACTAATGGAGAAGACCACTTTTCGATAATTTATGCCCCAGCACCCAGACAGAGGACAGAGGTCGCATAGCAGAGAATCAGGCGTCATGTCACCCACCAATGGAGAAGTCCATTTTTCGATAATTTAGGCTCCAGCACCCAGACAGAGGAAAGAGGTCGCATAGCAGAGGATCAGGCGTCATGTCACCCACCAATGGAGAAGGTCACTTTTCAATAATTTATGCCCCAGCACCCAGACAGAGGACAGATGTCGCATAGCAGAGAATCAGGCGTCATGTCACCCACCAATGGAGAAGGTCACTTTCATTTATTTTGGCCACAACACCCACACAGAAGACAGAGGTCGCATAGCAG
Organism: Bufotes viridis; assembly: GCA_033119425.1. Taxonomy (NCBI): domain Eukaryota; kingdom Metazoa; phylum Chordata; class Amphibia; order Anura; family Bufonidae; genus Bufotes; species Bufotes viridis. The sequence continues at coordinate 83,585,663 of CM065595.1, forward strand.
AGAATCAGGCGTCATGTCACCCACCAATGGAGAAGGCCACTTTTCGATAATTTAGGCCCCAGCACCAAGACAGAGGACAGAGGTCGCATAGCAGAGAGTCAGGCGTCATATCAACCATCAATAGAGAAGGCCACTTTTCGATAATTAGGCCCCTAGCACCCAGACAGAGGAGAGAGGTCGCATAGCAGAGAATCAGGCGTCATGTCATCCACTAATGGAGAAGACCCCTTTTCGATAATTTATGCCCCAGCACCCAGACAGAGGACAGAAGTCGAATAGCATAGAATCAGGCGTCATGTCACCCACCAATGGAGAAGTCCACTTTTCGATAATTTAGGCTCCAGCACCCAGACAGAGGAAAGAGGTCGCATAGCAGTGGATCAGGCGTCATGTCACCCACCAATGGAGAGGGTCACTCTTCGATAATTAGGCCCCTGGCAACCAGACAGATTAGAGAGGACTCATAGCAGAGAATCAGGCGTCATGTCACCTACCAATGGCGATGGCCAATTTTTATATATTTCGGACCCAGGACCCACACAGAGGAGACAGGTCGCATAGCAGAGAATCAGGCGTCATGTCACCCACCAATGGAGAAGGCCACTTTTCGATAATTAGGCCCCTGGCACCCAGACGGAGGAGAGAGGTCGCAGGGCAGATAATCAGGCGTCATGTTACCCACCATTGGAGAAGGCCACTTTTCGATAATTTAGGCCCCAGCACCCAGACAGAGGACAGAGGTCGCATAGCAGAGAGTCAGGCGTCATGTCAACCACCAATGGAGAAGGCCACTTTTCGATAATTTAGGCCCCTAGCACCCAGACGGAGGAGAGAGGTCGCATAGCAGAGAATCATTCGTCATGTCACCCACCAATGGAGACGGCCACTTTTCGATAATTAGGCCACTGGCACCCAGACAGAGGAGAGAGGTCGCATAGCAGAGAATCAGGCGTCATGTCACCCACCAATGCAGAAGGCTACTTTTCGATAATTAGGCACCTGGCACCCAGATGGAGGAGACAGGTCGCATAGCAGAGAAGCAGGCGTCATGTTACCCACCAATAGAGAGGGCCACTTTTCGATAATTAGGCCACTGGCACCCAGACAGAGGAGATAGGTCGCAGGGCAGATAATCAGGCGTCATGTCACCCACCAATGGAGAAGGCCACTTTTCGATAATTTAGGTCCCAGCACCCAGACAGAGGACAGTGGTCGCATAGCAGAGAATCAGGCGTCATGTCACCCACCAATGGAGAAGGCCACTTTTCGATAATTTAGGCCCCAGGACCCAGATAGAGGACAGGAGTCAGGCGTCATGTCAACCACCAATAGAGAAGGCCACTTTTCGATAATTAGGCCCCTGGCACCCAGACAGAGGAGAGAGGTCGCATAGCAGAGAATCAGGCGTCATGTTACCCACCAATGGAGAAGGCCACTTTTTGATAATTTAGGCCCCAGCACCCAGACAGAGGACAGTGGTTGCATATCAGAGAATCAGGCGTCATGTCAACCACCAATGGAGAAGGCCACTTTTCGATAATTTAGGTCCCAGGACCCAGATAGTGGACAGGAGTCAGGCGTCATGTCAACCACCAATGGAGAAGTCCACTTTTCGATAATTAGGCCCCTAGCACCCATACGGAGGAGAGAGGTCGCATAGCAGAGAATCAGGCGTCATGTCACCCACCAATGGAGGAGGCCACTTTTCGATAATTTATGCCCCAGCACCCAGACAGAGGACAGAGGTCGCATAGCAGAGAATCAGGCGTCATGTCACCCACCAATGGAGAAGGCCAATTTTTATTTATTTTGGACCCAGGACCCACACAGAGGACAGAGATCGCATAGCAGAAAATCAGGCGTCATGTCACCCACCAATGGAGAAGGCCACTTTTCGATAATTAGGCCCCTGGCACCCAGACGGAGTTGAGAGGTCGCAGGGCAGATAATTAGGCGTCATGTCACCCACCAATGGAGAAGGCCACTTTTCGATAATTTAGGCCCCAGCACCCAGACAGAGGACAGAGGTCGCATAGCAGAGATTCAGGCGTCATGTCAACCACCAATGGAGAAGGCCACTTTTCGATAATTAGGCACCTAGCACCCAGACGGAGGAGAGAGGTCGCATAGCAGAGAATCAGGCGTCATGTCACCCTCCAATGGAGAGGGCCACTTTTCGATAATTAGGCCACTGGCACCCAGACAGAGGAGAGAGGTCGCATAGCAGAGAATCAGGCGTCATGTCACCCACCAATGCAGAAGGCTACTTTTCGATAATTAGGCACCTGGCAACCAGACGGAGGAGAGAGGTCGCATAGCAGAGAATCAGGCGTCATGTTACCCACCAATGGAGAGGGCCACTTTTCGATAATTAGGCCACTGGCACCCAGACAGAGGAGATAGGTCGCAGGGCAGATAATCAGGCGTCATGTCACCCACCAATGGAGAAGGCCACTTTTCGATAATTTAGGCCCCAGCACCCAGACAGAGGACAGTGGTTGCATAGCAGAGAATCAGGCGTCATGTCACCCACCAATGGAGAAGGCCACTTTTCGATAATTTAGGCCCCAGGACCCAGATAGAGGACAGGAGTCAGGCGTCATGTCAACCACCAATGGAGAAGGCCACTTTTCGATAATTAGGCCCCTAGCACCCAGACGGAGGAGAGAGGTCGCATAGAAGAGAATCAGGCGTCATGTCACCCACAAATGGAGAAGGCCACTTTTCGATACTTTATGCCCCAGCACCCAGACAGAGTACAGAGGTCGCATAGCAGAGAATCAGGCGTCATGTCACCCACCAATGGAGAAGGCCACTTTTCGATAATTTAGGCTCCAGCACCCAGACAGAGGAAAGAGGTCGCATAGCAGTGGATCAGGCGTCATGTCACCCAACAATGGAGAAGGCCAATTTTTATTTATTTTGGACCCAGGACCCACACAGAGGACAGAGATCGCATAGCAGAAAATCAGGCGTCATGTCACCCACCAATGGAGAAGGTCACTTTCATTTATTTTGGCCCCAGCACCCACACAGAAGACAGAGGTCGCATAGCAGAGAATCAGGCGTCAAGTCACCCACCAATGGAGAAGGCCACTTTTCGATAATTAGGCCCCTGGCACCCAGACTAATGAGAGAGGTCGCAGGGCAGATAATCAGGCGTCATGTCACCCACCAATGGAGAAGGTCACTTTCATTTTTTTTGGCCACAACACCCACACAGAAGACAGAGGTCGCATAGCAGAGAATCAGGCGTCATGTCACCCACCAATGGAGAAGGCCACTTTTCGATAATTTAGGCCCCAGCACCAAGACAGAGGACAGAGGTCGCATAGCAGAGAGTCAGGCGTCATATCAACCATCAATGGAGAAGGCCACTTTTCGATAATTAGGCCCCTAGCACCCAGACAGAGGAGAGAGGTCGCATAGCAGAGAATCAGGCGTCATGTCATCCACTAATGGAGAAGACCCCTTTTCGATAATTTATGCCCCAGCACCCAGACAGAGGACAGAGGTCGCATAGCAGAGAATCAGGCGTCATGTCACCCACCAATGGAGAAGTCCACTTTTCGATAATTTAGGCTCCAGCACCCAGACAGAGGAAAGAGGTCGCATAGCAGTGGATCAGGCGTCATGTCACCCACCAATGGAGAGGGTCACTTTTCAATAATTTATGCCCCAGCACCCAGACAGAGGACAGATGTCGCATAGCAGAGAATCAGGCGTCATGTCACCCACCAATGGAGAAGGTCACTTTCATTTTTTTTGGCCACAACACCCACACAGAAGACAGAGGTCGCATAGCAGAGAATCAGGCGTCATGTCACCCACCAATGGAGAAGGCCACTTTTCGATAATTTAGGCCCCAGCACCAAGACAGAGGACAGAGGTCGCATAGCAGAGAGTCAGGCGTCATATCAACCATCAATAGAGAAGGCCACTTTTCGATAATTAGGCCCCTAGCACCCAGACGGAGGAGAGAGGTCGCATAGCAGAGAATCAGGCGTCATGTCATCCACTAATGGAGAAGACCCCTTTTCGATAATTTATGCCCCAGCACCCAGACAGAGGACAGAGGTCGCATAGCAGAGAATCAGGCGTCATGTCACCCACCAATGGAGGAGTCCACTTTTCGATAATTTGGGCTCCAGCACCCAGACAGAGGAAAGAGGTCGCATAGCAGTGGATCAGGCCTCATGTCACCCACCAATGGAGAGGGTCACTCTTCGATAATTAGGCCCCTGGCAACCAGACAGATTAGAGAGGTCTCATAGCAGAGAATCAGGCGTCATGTCACCTACCAATGGAGATGGCCAATTTTTATTTATTTTGGACCCAGGACCCACACAGAGGAGAGAGGTCGCATAGCAGAGAATCAGGCGTCATGTCATCCACCATTGGAGGAGGCCACTTTTCGATAATTTATGCCCCAGCACCCAGACAGAGGACAGAGATCGCATAGCAGAAAATCAGGCGTCATGTCACCCACCAATGGAGAAGGTTACTTTCATTTATTTTGGCCCCAGCACCCACACAGAGGACAGAGGTCGCATAGCAGAGAATCAGGCGTCATGTCACCCACCAATGGAGAAGGCCACTTTTCGATAATTTAGGCCCCAGGACCCAGATAGAGGACAGGAGTCAGGCGTCATGTCACCCACCAATAGAGAAGGCCACTTTTCGATAATTAGGCCCCTGGCACCCAGACGGAGGAGAGAGGTCGCATAGCAGAGAATCAGGCGTCATGTTACCCACCAATGGAGAAGGCCACTTTTTGATAATTTAGGCCCCAGCACCCAGACAGAGGACAGTGGTTGCATAGCAGAGAATCAGGCGTCATGTCAACCACCAATGGAGAAGGCCACTTTTCGATAATTTAGGTCCCAGGACCCAGATAGTGGACAGGAGTCAGGCGTCATGTCAACCACCAATGGAGAAGGCCACTTTTCGATAATTAGGCCCCTTGCACCCAGACGGAGGAGAGAGGTCGCATAGCAGAGAATCAGGCGTCATGTCACACACCAATGGAGAAGGCCACTTTTCGATAATTTATGCCCCAGCACCCAGACAGACGACAGAGGTCGCATAGCAGAGAATCAGGCGTCATGTCACCCACCAATGGAGAAGGTCACTTTCATTTATTTTGGCCACAACACCCACACAGAGGACAGAGATCGCATAGCAGAAAATCAGGCGTCATGTCACCCACCAATGGAGAAGGTCACTTTCATTTATTTTGGCCCCAGCACCCACACTGAATACAGAGGTCGCATAGCAGAGAATCAGGCGTCATGTCACCCACCAATGGAGAAGGCCACTTTTCGATAATTAGGCCCCTGGCACCCAGACGGAGGAGAGAGGTCGCAGGGCAGATAATCAGGCGTCATGTCACCCACCAATGGAGAAGGCCACTTTTCGATAATTAGGCACCTAGCACCCAGACGGAGGAGAGAGGTCGCATAGCAGAGAATCAGGCGTCATGTCACCCACCAATGGAGAGGGCCACTTTTCGATAATTAGGCCACTGGCACCCAGACAGAGGAGAGAGGTTGCATAGCAGAGAATCAGGCGTCATGTCACCCACCAATGCAGAAGGCTACTTTTCTATAATTAGGCACCTGGCACCCAGATGGAGGAGACAGGTCGCATAGCAGAGAAGCAGGCGTCATGTTACACACCAATGGAGAGGGCCACTTTTCGATAATTAGGCCACTGGCACCCAGACAGAGGAGATAGGTCGCAGGGCAGATAATCAGGCGTCATGTCACCCACCAATGGAGAAGGCCACTTTTCGATAATTTAGGCCCCAGTACCCAGACAGAGAACAGTGGTCGCATAGCAGAGAATCAGGCGTCATGTCACCCACCAATGGAGAAGGCCACTTTTCGATAATTTAGGCCCCAGGACCCAGATAGAGGACAGGAGTCAGGCGTCATGTCAACCACCAATAGAGAAGGCCACTTTTCGATAATTAGGCCCCTGGCACCCAGACGGAGGAGAGAGGTCGCATAGCAGAGAATCAGGCGTCATGTTACCCACCAATGGAGAAGGCCACTTTTTGATAATTTTGGCCCCAGCACCCAGACAGAGGACAGTGGTTGCATAGCAGAGAATCAGGCGTTATGTCACCCACCAATGGAGAAGGCCACTTTTCGAAAATTTAGGTCCCAGGACCCAGATAGAGGACAGGAGTCAGGCATCATGTCAACCACTAATGGAGAAGGCCACTTTTCGATAATTTGGCCCCTAGCACCCATACGGAGGAGAGAGGTCGCATAGCAGAGAATCAGGCGTCATGTCACCCACCAATGGAGGAGGCCACTTTTCGATAATTTATGCCCCAGCACCCAGACAGAGGACAGAGGTCGCATATCAGAGAATCAGGCGTCATGTCACCCACCAATGGAGAAGGCCAATTTTTATTTATTTTGGACCCAGGACCCACACAGAGGACAGAGATCGCATAGCAGAAAATCAGGCGTCATGTCACCCACCAATGGAGAAGGTCACTTTCATTTATTTTGGCCCCAGCACCCACACTGAAGACAGAAGTCGCATAGCAGAGAATCAGGCGTCATGTCACCCACCAATGGAGAAGGCCACTTTTCGATAATTAGGCCCCTGGCACCCATACGGAGTTGAGAGGTCGCAGGGCAGATAATCAGGCGTCATGTCACCCACCAATGGAGAAGGCCACTTTTCGATAATTTAGGCCCCAGCACCCAGACAGAGGACAGAGGTCGCATAGCAGAAAGTCAGGCGTCATGTCAACCACCAATGGAGAAGGCCACTTTTCGATAATTAGGCACCTAGCACACAGACGGAGGAGAGAGGTCGCATAGCAGAGAATCAGGCGTCATGTTACCCACCAATGGAGAAGGCCACTTTTTGATAATTTAGGCCCCAGCACCCAGACAGAGGACAGTGGTTGCATATCAGAGAATCAGGCGTCATGTCAACCACCAATGGAGAAGGCCACTTTTCGATAATTTAGGTCCCAGGACCCAGATAGTGGACAGGAGTCAGGCGTCATGTCACCCACCAATGGAGAAGGCCACTTTTCGATAATTAGGCCCTTAGCACCCATACGGAGGAGAGAGGTCGCATAGCAGAGAATCAGGCGTCATGTCACCCACCAATGGAGGAGGCCACTTTTCTATAATTTATGCCCCAGCACCCAGACAGAGGACAGAGGTCGCATAGCAGAGAATCAGGCGTCATGTCACCCACCAATGGAGAAGGCCAATTTTTATTTATTTTGGACCCAGGACCCACACAGAGGACAGAGATCGCATAGCAGAAAATCAGGCGTCATGTCACCCACCAATGGAGAAGGTCACTTTCATTTATTTTGGCCCCAGCACCCACACTGAAGACAGAGGTCGCATAGCAGAGAATCAGGCATCATGTCACCCACCAATGGAGAAGGCCACTTTTCGATAATTAGGCCCCTGGCACCCAGACGGAGGAGAGAGGTCGCAGGGCAGATAATCAGGCGTCATGTCACCCACCAATGGAGAAGGCCACTTTTCGATAATTTAGGCCCCAGCACCCAGACAGAGGACAGAGGTCGCATAGCAGAGAGTCAGGCGTCATGTCAACCACCAATGGAGAAGGCCACTTTTCGATAATTTAGGTCCCAGGACCCAGATAGTGGACAGGAGTCAGGCGTCATGTCACCCACCAATGGAGAAGGCCACTTTTCGAAAATTAGGCCCTTAGCACCCATACGGAGGAGAGAGGTCGCATAGCAGAGAATCAGGCGTCATGTCACCCACCAATGGAGGAGGCCACTTTTCTATAATTTATGCCCCAGCACCCAGACAGAGGACAGAGGTCGCATAGCAGAGAATCAGGCGTCATGTCACCCACGAATGGAGAAGGCCAATTTTTATTTATTTTGGACCCAGGACCCACACAGAGGACAGAGATCGCAAAGCAGAAAATCAGGCGTCATGTCACCCACCAATGGAGAAGGTCACTTTCATATATTTTGGCCCCAGCACCCACAAAGAAGACAGAGGTCGCATAGCAGAGAATCAGGCGTCATGTCACCCACCAATGGAGAAGGCCACTTTTCGATAATTAGGCCCCTGGCACCCAGACGGAGGAGAGAGGTCGCAGGGCAGATAATCAGGCGTCATGTTACCCACCATTGGAGAAGGCCACTTTTCGATAATTTAGGCCCCTAGCACCCAGACGGAGGAGAGAGGTCGCATAGCAGAGAATCATTCGTCATGTCACCCACCAATGGAGACGGCCACTTTTCGATAATTAGGCCACTGGCACCCAGACAGAGGAGAGAGGTCGCATAGCAGAGAATCAGGCGTCATGTCACCCACCAATGCCGAAGGCTACTTTTCGATAATTAGGCACCTGGCACCCAGATGGAGGAGACAGGTCGCATAGCAGAGAAGCAGGCGTCATGTCACCCACCAATAGAGAGGGCCACTTTTCGATAATTAGGCCACTGGCACCCAGACAGAGGAGATAGGTCGAGGGCAGATAATCAGGCGTCATGTCACCCACCAATGGAGAAGGCCACTTTTCGATAATTTAGGTCCCAGCACCCAGACAGAGGACAGTGGTCGATAGCAGAGAATCAGGCGTCATGTCACCCACCAATGGAGAAGGCCACTTTTCGATAATTTAGGCCCCAGGACCCAGATAGAGGACAGGAGTCAGGCGTCATGTCAACCACCAATAGAGAAGGCCACTTTTCGATAATTAGGCCCCTGGCACCCAGACAGAGGAGAGAGGTCGCATAGCAGAGAATCAGGCGTCATGTTACCCACCAATGGAGAAGGCCACTTTTGATAATTTAGGCCCCAGCACCCAGACAGAGGACAGTGGTTGCATATCAGAGAATCAGGCGTCATGTCAACCACCAATGGAGAAGGCCACTTTTCGATAATTTAGGTCCCAGGACCCAGATAGTGGACAGGAGTCAGGCGTCATGTCAACCACCAATGGAGAAGTCCACTTTTCGATAATTAGGCCCCTAGCACCCATACGGAGGAGAGAGGTCGCATAGCAGAGAATCAGGCGTCATGTCACCCACCAATGGAGGAGGCCACTTTTCGATAATTTATGCCCCAGCACCCAGACAGAGGACAGAGGTCGCATAGCAGAGAATCAGGCGTCATGTCACCCACCAATGGAGAAGGCCAATTTTTATTTATTTTGGACCCAGGACCCACACAGAGGACAGAGATCGCATAGCAGAAAATCAGGCGTCATGTCACCCACCAATGGAGAAGGCCACTTTTCGATAATTAGGCCCCTGGCACCCAGACGGAGTTGAGAGGTCGCAGGGCAGATAATTAGGCGTCATGTCACCCACCAATGGAGAAGGCCACTTTTCGATAATTTAGGCCCCAGCACCCAGACAGAGGACAGAGGTCGCATAGCAGAGATTCAGGCGTCATGTCAACCACCAATGGAGAAGGCCACTTTTCGATAATTAGGCACCTAGCACCCAGACGGAGGAGAGAGGTCGCATAGCAGAGAATCAGGCGTCATGTCACCCTCCAATGGAGAGGGCCACTTTTCGATAATTAGGCCACTGGCACCCAGACAGAGGAGAGAGGTCGCATAGCAGAGAATCAGGCGTCATGTCACCCACCAATGCAGAAGGCTACTTTTCGATAATTAGGCACCTGGCAACCAGACGGAGGAGAGAGGTCGCATAGCAGAGAATCAGGCGTCATGTTACCCACCAATGGAGAGGGCCACTTTTCGATAATTAGGCCACTGGCACCCAGACAGAGGAGATAGGTCGCAGGGCAGATAATCAGGCGTCATGTCACCCACCAATGGAGAAGGCCACTTTTCGATAATTTAGGCCCCAGCACCCAGACAGAGGACAGTGGTTGCATAGCAGAGAATCAGGCGTCATGTCACCCACCAATGGAGAAGGCCACTTTTCGATAATTTAGGCCCCAGGACCCAGATAGAGGACAGGAGTCAGGCGTCATGTCAACCACCAATGGAGAAGGCCACTTTTCGATAATTAGGCCCCTAGCACCCAGACGGAGGAGAGAGGTCGCATAGAAGAGAATCAGGCGTCATGTCACCCACAAATGGAGAAGGCCACTTTTCGATACTTTATGCCCCAGCACCCAGACAGAGTACAGAGGTCGCATAGCAGAGAATCAGGCGTCATGTCACCCACCAATGGAGAAGGCCACTTTTCGATAATTTAGGCTCCAGCACCCAGACAGAGGAAAGAGGTCGCATAGCAGTGGATCAGGCGTCATGTCACCCAACAATGGAGAAGGCCAATTTTTATTTATTTTGGACCCAGGACCCACACAGAGGACAGAGATCGCATAGCAGAAAATCAGGCGTCATGTCACCCACCAATGGAGAAGGTCACTTTCATTTATTTTGGCCCCAGCACCCACACAGAAGACAGAGGTCGCATAGCAGAGAATCAGGCGTCATGTCACCCACCAATGGAGAAGGCCACTTTTCGATAATTAGGCCCCTGGCACCCAGACTAATGAGAGAGGTCGCAGGGCAGATAATCAGGCGTCATGTCACCCACCAATGGAGAAGGCCACTTTTCGATAATTTAGGCCCCAGCACCCAGACAGAGGAAAGAGGTCGCATAGCAGAGAATCAGGCGTCATGTCACCCACCAATGGAGAAGGCCACTTTTCGATAATTTAGGCCCCAGCACCCAGACAGAGGACAGTGGTCGCATAGCAGAGAATCAGGCGTCATATCACCCACCAATGTAGAAGGCCACTTTTCGATAATTTAGGCCCCAGGACAAAGATAGAGGACAGGAGTCAGGCGTCATGTCAACCACCAATGGAGAAGGCCTCTTTTCGATAATTAGGCCCCTAGCACCCAGACGGAGGAGAGAGGTCGCATAGCAGAGAATCAGGCGTCATGTCACCCACCAATGAAGAAGGTCACTTTTCGATAATTTAGGCCCCAGCACCCAGACAGAGGACAGTGGTCGCATAGCAGAGAATCAGGCGTCATATCACCCACCAATGTAGAAGGCCACTTTTCGATAATTTAGGCCCCAGGACCCAGATAGAGGACAGGAGTCAGGCGTCATGTCAACCACCAATGGAGAAGGCCACTTTTCGATAATTAGGCCCCTAGCACCCAGACGGAGGAGAGAGGTCGCATAGCAGAGAATCAGGCGTCATGTCACCCACCAATGGAGAAGGCCACTTTTCGATAATTTATGCCCCAGCACCCAGACAGACGACAGAGGTCGCATAGCAGAGAATCAGGCGTCATGTCACCCACCAATGGAGAAGGTCACTTTCATTTATTTTGGCCACAACACCCAGACAGAGGACAGTGGTTGCATAGCAGAGAATCAGGCGTCATGTCACCCACCAACGGAGAAGGCCACTTTTCGATAATTTAGGCCCCAGCACCAAGACAGAGGACAGAGGTCGCATAGCAGAGAGTCAGGCGTCATGTCAACCACCAATGGAGAAGGCCACTTTACGATAATTAGGCCCCTAGCACCCAGACGGAGGAGAGAGGTCGCATAGCAGAGAATCAGGCGTAATGTCACCTACTAATGGAGAAGACCCCTTTTCGATAATTTATGCCCCAGCACCCAGACAGAGGACAGAGGTCGCATAGCAGAGAATCAGGCTTCATGTCACCCACCAATGGAGAAGGCCACATTTCGATAATTTAGGCTCCAGCACCCAGACAGAGGAAAGAGGTCGCATAGCAGTGGATCAGGCGTCATGTCACCCACCAATGGAGAAGGCCAATTTTTATTTATTTTGGACCCAGGACCCACACAGAGGACAGAGATCGCATAGCAGAAAATCAGGCGTCATGTCACCCACCAATGAAGAAGGTCACTTTCATTTATTTTGGCCCCAGCACCCACACAGAAGACAGAGGTCGCATAGCAGAGAATCAGGCGTCATGTCACCCACCAATGGAGAAGGCCACTTTTCGATAATTAGGCCCCTGGCACCCAGACTGAGGAGAGAGGTCGCAGGGCAGATAATCAGGCGTCATGTCACCCACCAATGGAGAAGGCCACTTTTCGATAATTTAGGCCCCAGCACCCAGACAGAGGACAGTGGTCGCATAGCAGAGAATCAGGCGTCATGTCACCCACCAATGGAGAAGGCCACTTTTCGATAATTTAGGCCCCAGCACCCAGACAGAGGACAGTGGTCGCATAGCAGAGAATCAGGCGTCATGTCACCCACCAATGGAGAAGGCTACTTTTCGATAATTTAGGCCCCAGGACACAGATAGAGGACAGGAGTCAGGCGTCATGTCAACCACCAATGGAGAAGGCCTCTTTTCGATAATTAGGCCCCTAGCACCCAGACGGAGGAGAGAGGTCGCATTGCAGAGAATCAGGCGTCATGTCACCCACCAATGGAGAAGGCCACTTTTCGATAATTTATGCCCCAGCACCCAGACAGAGGACAGAGGTCGCATAGCAGAGAATCAGGCGTCATGTCACCCACCAATGGAGAAGGTCACTTTCATTTATTTTGGCCACAACACCCACACAGAAGACAGAGTTTGCATAGCAGAGAATCAGGCGTCATGTCACCCACCAATGGAGAAGGCCACTTTTCGATAATTTAGGCCCCAGCACCAAGACAGAGGACAGAGGTCGCATAGCAGAGAGTCAGGCGTCATGTCAACCACCAATGGAGAAGGCCACTTTTCGATAATTAGGCCCCTAGCACCCAGACGGAGGAGAGAGGTCGCATAGCAGAGAATCAGGCGTAATGTCACCCACTAATGGAGAAGACCCCTTTTCGATAATTTATGCCCCAGCACCCAGACAGAGGACAGAGGTCGCATAGCAGTGGATCAGGCGTCATGTCACCCATGAATGGAGAAGGCCAATTTTTATTAATTTTGGACCCAGGACCCACACAGAGGACAGAGATCGCATAGCAGAAAATCAAGCGTCATGTCATCCACCAATGGAGAAGGTCACTTTCATTTATTTTGGCCCCAACACCCACACAGAAGACAGAGGTCGCATAGCAGAGAATCAGGCGTCATGTCACCCACCAATGGAGAAGGCCACTTTTCGATAATTTATGCCCCAGCACCCTGACAGAGGACAGAGGTCGCATAGCAGAGAATCAGGCGTCATGTCACCCACCAATGGAGGAGGTCACTTTCATTTATTTTGGACACAACACCCACACAGAAGACAGAGGTCGCATACCAGAGAATCAGGCGTCATGTCACCCACCAATGGAGAAGGCCACTTTTCGATAATTTAGGCCCCAGCACCAAGACAGAGGACAGAGGTCGCATAGCAGAGAGTCAGGCGTCATGTCAACCACCAATGGAGAAGGCCACTTTTCGATAATTTATGCCCCAGCACCCAGACAGAGGACAGAGGTCGCATAGCAGAGAATCAGGCGTCATGTCACCCACCAATGGAGGAGGCCACTTTTCGATAATTTAGGCTCCAGCTCCCATACAGAGGAAAGAGGTCGCATAGCAGTGGATCAGGCGTCATGTCACCCACGAATGGAGAAGGCCAATTTTTATTTATTTTGGACCCATGACCCACACAGAGGACAGAGATCGCAAAGCAGAAAATCAGGCGTCATGTCACCCACCAATGGAGAAGGTCACTTTCATATATTTTGGCCCCAGCACCCACAAAGAAGACAGAGGTCGCATAGCAGAGAATCAGGCGTCATGTCACCCACCAATGGAGAAGGACACTTTTCGATAATTAGGCCCCTGGCACCCAGACGGAGGAGAGAGGTCGCAGGGCAGATAATCAGGCGTCATGTTACCCACCATTGGAGAAGGCCACTTTTCGATAATTTAGGCCCCAGCACCCAGACAGAGGACAGAGGTCGCATAGCAGAGAGTCAGGCGTCATGTCAACCACCAATGGAGAAGGCCACTTTTCGATAATTAGGCCCCTAGCACCCAGACGGAGGAGAGAGGTCGCATAGCAGAGAATCATTCGTCATGTCACCCACCAATGGAGACGGCCAATTTTCGATAATTAGGCCACTGGCACCCCGACAGAGGAGAGAGGTCGCATAGCAGAGAATCAGGCGTCATGTCACCCACCAATGGAGAAGGCCACTTTTCGATAATTTAGGCCCCAGCACCCAGACAGAGGACAGTGGTCGCATAGCAGAGAATCAGGCGTCATGTCACCCACCAATGTAGAAGGCCACTTTTCAATAATTTAGGCCCCAGGACCCAGATAGAGGACAGGAGTCAGGCGTCATGTCAACCACCAATGGAGAAGGCCTCTTTTCGATAATTTGGCCCCTAGCACCCAGACGGAGGAGAGAGGTCGCATAGCAGAGAATCAGGCGTCATGTCACCCACCAATGGAGAAGGCCACTTTTCGATAATTTATGCCCCAGCACCCAGACAGACGACAGAGGTCGCATAGCAGAGAATCAGGCGTCATGTCACCCACCAATGGAGAAGGTCACTTTCATTTATTTTGGCCACAACACCCACACAGAAGACAGAGGTCGCATAGCAGAGAATCAGGCGTCATGTCACCCACCAACGGAGAAGGCCACTTTTCGATAATTTAGGCCCCAGCACCAAGACAGAGGACAGAGGTCGCATAGCAGAGAGTCAGGCGTCATGTCAACCACCAATGGAGAAGGCCACTTTTCGATAATTAGGCCCCTAGCACCCAGACGGAGGAGAGAGGTCGCATAGCAGAGAATCAGGCGTAATGTCACCTACTAATGGAGAAGACCCCTTTTCGATAATTTATGCCCCAGCACCCAGACAGAGGACAGAGGTCGCATAGCAGAGAATCAGGCTTCATGTCACCCACCAATGGAGAAGGCCACATTTCGATAATTTAGGCTCCAGCACCCAGACAGAGGAAAGAGGTCGCATAGCAGTGGATCAGGCGTCATGTCACCCACCAATGGAGAAGGCCAATTTTTATTTATTTTGGACCCAGGACCCACAAAGAGGACAGAGATCGCATAGCAGAAAATCAGGCGTCATGTCACCCACCAATGAAGAAGGTCACTTTCATTTATTTTGGCCCCAGCACCCACACAGAAGACAGAGGTCGCATAGCAGAGAATCATTCGTCATGTCACCCACCAATGGAGACGGCCACTTTTCGATAATTAGGCCCCTGGCACCCAGACTGAGTAGAGAGGTCGCAGGGCAGATAATCAGGCGTCATGTCACCCACCAATGGAGAAGGCCACTTTTCGATAATTTAGGCCCCAGCACCCAGACAGAGGACAGTGGTCGCATAGCAGAGAATCAGGCGTCATGTCACCCACCAATGGAGAAGGCCACTTTTCGATAATTTAGGCCCCAGCAACCAGACAGAGGACAGTGGTCGCATAGCAGAGAATCAGGCGTCATGTCACCCACCAATGGAGAAGGCTACTTTTCGATAATTTAGGCCCCAGGACACATATAGAGGACAGGAGTCAGGCGTCATGTCAACCACCAATGGAGAAGGCCTTTTTTCGATAATTAGGCCCCTAGCACCCAGACGGAGGAGAGAGGTCGCATTGCAGAGAATCAGGCGTCATGTCACCCACCAATGGAGAAGGCCACTTTTCGATAATTTATGCCCCAGCACCCAGACAGAGGACAGAGGTCGCATAGCAGAGAATCAGGCGTCATGTCACCCACCAATGGAGAAGGTCACTTTCATTTATTTTGGCCACAACACCCACACAGAAGACAGAGTTTGCATAGCAGAGAATCAGGCGTCATGTCACCCACCAATGGAGAAGGTCACTTTTCGATAATTTAGGCCCCAGCACCAAGACAGAGGACAGAGGTCGCATAGCAGAGAGTCAGGCGTCATGTCAACCACCAATGGAGAAGGCCACTTTTCGATAATTAGGCCCCTAGCACCCAGACGGAGGAGAGAGGTCGCATAGCAGAGAATCAGGCGTAATGTCACCCACTAATGGAGAAGACCCCTTTTCGATAATTTATGCCCCAGCACCCAGACAGAGGACAGAGGTCGCATAGCAGTGGATCAGGCGTCATGTCACACACCAATGGAGAAGGCCAATTTTTATTTATTTTGGACCCAGGACCCACACAGAGGACAGAGATTGCATAGCAGAAAATCAGGCGTCATGTCATCCACCAATGGAGAAGGTCACTTTCATTTATTTTGGCCCCAGCACCCACACAGAAGACAGAGGTCGCATAGCAGAGAGTCAGGCGTCATGTCAACCACCAATGGAGAAGGCCACTTTTCGATAATTTATGCCCCAGCACCCAGACAGAGGACAGAGGTCGCATAGCAGAGAATCAGGCGTCATGTCACCCACCAATGGAGGAGGTCACTTTCATTTATTTTGGCCACAACACCCACACAGAAGACAGAGGTCGCATACCAGAGAATCAGGCGTCATGTCACCCACCAATGGAGAAGGCCACTTTTCGATAATTTAGGCCCCAGCACCAAGACAGAGGACAGAGGTCGCATAGCAGAGAGTCAGGCGTCATGTCAACCACCAATGGAGAAGGCCACTTTTCGATAATTTATGCCCCAGCACCCAGACAGAGGACAGAGGTCGCATAGCAGAGAATCAGGCGTCATGTCACCCACCAATGGAGGAGGCCACTTTTCGATAATTTAGGCTCCAGCACCCATACAGAGGAAAGAGGTCGCATAGCAGTGGATCAGGCGTCATGTCACCCACCAATGGAGAAGGCCAATTTTTATTTATTTTGGACCCATGACCCACACAGAGGACAGAGATCGCAAAGCAGAAAATCAGGCGTCATGTCACCCACCAATGGAGAAGGTCACTTTCATATATTTTGGCCCCAGCACCCACAAAGAAGACAGAGGTCGCATAGCAGAGAATCAGGCGTCATGTCACCCACCAATGGAGAAGGCCACTTTTCGATAATTAGGCCCTGGCACCCAGACGGAGGAGAGAGGTCGCAGGGCAGATAATCAGGCGTCATGTTACCCACCATTGGAGAAGGCCACTTTTCGATAATTTAGGCCCCAGCACCCAGACAGAGGACAGAGGTCGCATAGCAGAGAGTCAGGCGTCATGTCAACCACCAATGGAGAAGGCCACTTTTCGATAATTAGGCCCCTAGCACCCAGACGGAGGAGAGAGGTCGCATAGCAGAGAATCATTCGTCATGTCACCCACCAATGGAGACGGCCAATTTTCGATAATTAGGCCACTGGCACCCCGACAGAGGAGAGAGGTCGCATAGCAGCAATCAGGCGTCATGTCACCCACCAATGCAGAAGGCTACTTTTCGATAATTAGGCACCTGGCACCCAGATGGAGGAGACAGGTCGCATAGCAGAGAAGCAGGCGTCATGTTACCCACCAATAGAGAGGGCCACTTTTCGATAATTAGGCCACTGGCACCCAGACAGAGGAGATAGGTCGCAGGGCAGATAATCAGGCGTCATGTCACCCACCAATGGAGAAGGCCACTTTTCGATAATTTAGGCCCCAGCACCCAGACAGAGGACAGTGGTCGCATAGCAGAGAATCAGGCGTCATGTCACCCACCAATGGAGAAGGCCACTTTTCGATAATTTAGGCCCCAGGATCCAGATAGAGGACAGGAGTCAGGCGTCATGTCAACCACCAATAGAGAAGGCCACTTTTCGATAATTAGGCCCCTGGCACCCAGACAGAGGAGAGAGGTCGCATAGCAGAGAATCAGGCGTCATGTTACCCACCAATGGAGAAGGCCACTTTTTGATAATTTAGGCCCCAGCACCCAGACAGAGGACAGTGGTTGCATATCAGAGAATCAGGCGTCATGTCAACCACCAATGGAGAAGGCCACTTTTCGATAATTTAGGTCCCAGGACCCAGATAGTGGACAGGAGTCAGGCGTCATGTCAACCACCAATGGAGCAGTCCACTTTTCGATAATTAGGCCCCTAGCACCCATACGGAGGAGAGAGGTCGCATAGCAGAGAATCAGGCGTCATGTCACCCACCAATGGAGGAGGCCACTTTTCTATAATTTATGCCCCAGCACCCAGACAGAGGACAGAGGTCGCATAGCAGAGAATCAGGCGTCATGTCACCCACCAATGGAGAGGGCCAATTTTTATTTATTTTGGACCCAGGACCCACACAGAGGACAGAGATCGCATAGCAGAAAATCAGGCGTCATGTCACCCACCAATGGAGAAGGTCACTTTCATTTATTTTGGCCCCAGCACCCACACTGAAGACAAAGGTCTCATAGCAGAGAATCAGGCGTCATGTCACCCACCAATGGAGAAGGCCACTTTTCGATAATTTGGCCCCTGGCACCCAGACGGAGTTGAGAGGTCGCAGGGCAGATAATCAGGCGTCATGTCACCCACCAATGGAGAAGGCCACTTTTCGATAATTTAGGCCCCAGCACCCAGACAGAGGACAGAGGTCGCATAGCAGAGAGTCAGGCGTCATGTCAACCACCAATGGAGAAGGCCACTTTTCGATAATTAGGCACCTAGCACCCAGACGGAGGAGAGAGGTCGCATAGCAGTGAATCAGGCGTCAAGTCACCCACCAATGGAGAGGGCCACTTTTCGATAATTAGGCCACTGGCACCCAGACAGAGGAGAGAGGTCGCATAGCAGAGAATCAGGCGTCATGTCACCCACCAATGCAGAAGGCTACTTTTCGATAATTAGGCACCTGGCAACCAGACGGAGGAGAGAGGTCGCATAGCAGAGAATCAGGCGTCATGTTAGCCACCAATGGAGAGGGCCACTTTTCGAAAATTAGGCCACTGGCACCCAGACAGAGGAGATAGGTCGCAGGGCAGATAATCAGGCGTCATGTCACCCACCAATGGAGAAGGCCACTTTTCGATAATTTAGGCCCCAGCACCCAGACAGAGGACAGTGGTTGCATAGCAGAGAATCAGGCGTCATGTCACCCACCAATGGAGAAGGCCACTTTTCGATAATTTAGGCCCCAGGACCCAGATAGAGGACAGGAGTCAGGCGTCATGTCAACCACCAATGGAGAAGGCCACTTTTCGATAATTAGGCCCCTAGCACCCAGACGGAGGAGAGAGGTCGCATAGAAGAGAATCAGGCATCATGTCACCCACAAATGGAGAAGGCCACTTTTCGATACTTTATGCCCCAGCACCCAGACAGAGTACAGAGGTCGCATAGCAGAGAATCAGGCGTCATGTCACCCACCATTGGAGAAGGCCACTTTTCGATAATTTAGGCTCCAGCACCCAGACAGAGGAAAGAGGTCGCATAGCAGTGGATCAGGCGTCATGTCACCCAACAATGGAGAAGGCCAATTTTTATTTATTTTGGACCCAGGACCCACACAGAGGACAGAGATCGCATAGCAGAAAATCAGTCATCATGTCACCCACCAATGGAGAAGGTCACTTTCATTTATTTTGGCCCCAGCACCCACACAGAAGACTGAGGTCGCATAGCAGAGAATCAGGCGTCATGTCACCCACCAATGGAGAAGGCCACTTTTCGATAATTAGGCCCCTGGCACCCAGACTAATGAGAGAGGTCGCAGGGCAGATAATCAGGCGTCATGTCACCCACCAATGGAGAAGGCCACTTTTCGATAATTTAGGCCCCAGCACCCAGACAGAGGAAAGAGGTCGCATAGCAGAGAATCAGGCGTCATGTCACCCACCAATGGAGAAGGCCACTTTTCGATAATTTAGGCCCCAGCACCCAGACAGAGGACAGTGGTCGCATAGCAGAGAATCAGGCGTCATGTCACCCACCAATGTAGAAGGCCACTTTTCAATAATTTAGGCCCCAGGACCCAGATAGAGGACAGGAGTCAGGCGTCATGTCAACCACCAATGGAGAAGGCCTCTTTTCGATAATTTAGGCCCCAGCACCAAGACAGAGGACAGAGGTCGCATAGCAGAGAATCAGGCGTCATGTCACCCACCAATGGAGAAGGCCACTTTTCGATAATTTATGCCCCAGCACCCAGACAGACGACAGAGGTCGCATAGCAGAGAATCAGGCGTCATGTCACCCACCAATGGAGAAGGTCACTTTCATTTATTTTGGCCACAACACCCACACAGAAGACAGAGGTCGCATAGCAGAGAATCAGGCGTCATGTCACCCACCAATGGAGAAGGCCTCTTTTCGATAATTTAGGCCCCAGCACTCAGACAGAGGACAGAGGTCGCATAGCAGAGAGTCAGGCGTCATGTCAACCACCAATGGAGAAGGCCCCTTTTCGATAATTTATGCCCCAGCACCCAGACAGAGGACAGAGGTCGCATAGCAGAGAATCAGGCTTCATGTCACCCACCAATGGAGAAGGCCACATTTCGATAATTTAGGCTCCAGCACCCAGACAGAGGAAAGAGGTCGCATAGCAGTGGATCAGGCGTCATGTCACCCACCAATGGAGAAGGCCAATTTTTATTTATTTTGGACCCAGGACCCACACAGAGGACAGAGATCGCATAGCAGAAAATCAGGCGTCATGTCACCAACCAATGAAGAAGGTACCTTTCATTTTTTGTGGCCCCAGCACCCACACAGAAGACAGAGGTCGCATAGCAGAGAATCAGGCGTCATGTCACCCACCAATGGAGAAGGCCACTTTTCGATAATTAGGCCCCTGGCACCCAGACTGAGGAGAGAGGTCGCAGGGCAGATAATCAGGCGTCATGTCACCCACCAATGGAGAAGGCCACTTTTCGATAATTTAGGCCCCAGGACCCAGATAGAGGACAGTGGTCGCATAGCAGAGAATCAGGCGTCATGTCACCCACCAATGGAGAAGGCCACTTTTCGATAATTTAGGCCCCAGCAACCAGACAGAGGACAGTGGTCGCATAGCAGAGAATCAGGCGTCATGTCACCCACCAATGGAGAAGGCTACTTTTCGATAATTTAGGCCCCAGGACCCAGATAGAGGACAGGAGTCAGGCGTCATGTCAACCACCAATGGAGAAGGCCTTTTTCGATAATTAGTCCCCTAGCACCCAGACGGAGGAGAGAGGTCGCATTGCAGAGAATCAGGCGTCATGTCACCCACCAATGGAGAAGGCCACTTTTCGATAATTTATGCCCCAGCACCCAGACAGAGGACAGAGGTCGCATAGCAGAGAGTCAGGCGTCATGTCACCCACCAATGGAGAAGGTCACTTTCATTTATTTTGGCCACAACACCCACACAGAAGACAGAGTTTGCATAGCAGAGAATCAGGCGTCATGTCACCCACCAATGGAGAAGGCCACTTTTCGATAATTTAGGCCCCAGCACCAAGACAGAGGACAGAGGTCGCATAGCAGAGAGTCAGGCGTCATGTCAACCACCAATGGAGAAGGCCACTTTTCGATAATTAGGCCCCTAGCACCCAGACGGAGGAGAGAGGTCGCATAGCAGAGAATCAGGCGTAATGTCACCCACTAATGGAGAAGACCACTTTTCGATAATTTATGCCCCAGCACCCAGACAGAGGACAGAGGTCGCATAGCAGTGGATCAGGCGTCATGTCACCCACCAATGGAGAAGGCCAATTTTTATTTATTTTGGACCCAGGACCCACACAGAGGACAGAGATCGCATAGCAGAAAATCAGGCGTCATGTCATCCACCAATGGAGAAGGTCACTTTCATTTATTTTGGCCCCAGCACCCACACAGAAGACAGAGGTCGCATAGCAGAGAATCAGGCGTCATGTCACCCACCAATGGAGAAGGCCACTTTTCGATAATTTATGCCCCAGCACCCTGACAGAGGACAGAGGTCGCATAGCAGAGAATCAGGCGTTATGTCACCCACCAATGGAGGAGGTCACTTTCATTTATTTTGGCCACAACACCCACACAGAAGACAGAGGTCGCATACCAGAGAATCAGGCGTCATGTCACCCACCAATGGAGAAGGCCACTTTTCGATAATTTAGGCCCCAGCACCAAGACAGAGGACAGAGGTCGCATAGCAGAGAGTCAGGCGTCATGTCAACCACCAATGGAGAAGGCCACTTTTCGATAATTTATGCCCCAGCACCCAGACAGAGGACAGAGGTCGCATAGCAGAGAATCAGGCGTCATGTCACCCACGAATGGAGAAGGCCAATTTTTATTTATTTTGGACCCAGGACCCACACAGAGGACAGAGATCGCAAAGCAGAAAATCAGGCGTCATGTCACCCACCAATGGAGAAGGTCACTTTCATATATTTTGGCCCCAGCACCCACAAAGAAGACAGAGGTCGCATAGCAGAGAATCAGGCGTCATGTCACCCACCAATGGAGAAGGCAACTTTTCGATAATTAGGCCCCTGGCACCCAGACGGAGGAGAGAGGTCGCAGGGCAGATAATCAGGCGTCATGTCACCCACCAATGGAGAAGGCCACTTTTCGATAATTTAGGCCCCAGCACCCAGACAGAGGACAGAGGTCGCATAGCAGAGAGTAAGGCGTCATGTCAACCACCAATGGAGAAGGCCACTTTTCGATAATTTAGGCTCCAGCACCCATACAGAGGAAAGAGGTCGCATAGCAGTGGATCAGGCGTCATGTCACCCACGAATGGAGAAGGCCAATTTTTATTTATTTTAGACCCAGGACCCACACAGAGGACAGAGATCGCATAGCAGAAAATCAGGCGTCATGTCACCCACCAATGGAGAAGGTCACTTTCATATATTTTGGCCCCAGCACCCACAAAGAAGACAGAGGTCGCATAGCAGAGAATCAGGCGTCATGTCACCCACCAATGGAGAAGGCCACTTTTCGATAATTAGGCCCCTGGCACCCAGACGGAGGAGAGAGGTCGCAGGGCAGATAATCAGGCGTCATGTCACCCACCATTGGAGAAGGCCACTTTTCGATAATTTAGGCCCCAGCACCCAGACAGAGGACAGAGGTCGCATAGCAGAGAGTCAGGCGTCATGTCAACCACCAATGGAGAAGGCCACTTTTCGATAATTAGGCCCCTAGCACCCAGACGGAGGAGAGAAGTCGCATAGCAGAGAATCATGCGTTATGTCAACCACCAATGGAGAAGGCCACTTTTCGATAATTAGGCCACTGGCACCCAGACAGAGGACAGAGGTCGCATAGCAGAGAATCAGGCGTCATGTCACCCACCAATGCAGAAGGCTACTTTTCGATAATTAGGCACCTGGCACCCAGATGGAGGAGACAGGTCGCATAGCAGAGAAGCAGGCGTCATGTTACCCACCAATAGAGAGGGCCACTTTTCGATAATTAGGCCACTGGCACCCAGACAGAGGAGATAGGTCGCAGGGCAGATAATCAGGCGTCATGTCACCCACCAATGGAGAAGGCCACTTTTCGATAATTTAGGCCCCAGCACCCAGACAGAGGACAGTGGTCGCATAGCAGAGAATCAGGCGTCATGTCACCCACCAATGGAGAAGGCCACTTTTCGATAATTTAGGCCCCAGGACCCAGATAGAGGACAGGAGTCAGGCGTCATGTCAACCACCAATAGAGAAGGCCACTTTTCGATAATTAGGCCCTGGCACCCAGACAGAGGAGAGAGGTCGCATAGCAGAGAATCAGGCGTCATGTTACCCACCAATGGAGAAGGCCACTTTTTGATAATTTAGGCCCCAGCACCCAGACAGAGGACAGTGGTTGCATATCAGAGAATCAGGCGTCATGTCAACCACCAATGGAGAAGGCCACTTTTCGATAATTTAGGTCCCAGGACCCAGATAGTGGACAGGAGTCAGGCGTCATGTCAACCACCAATGGAGAAGTCCACTTTTCGATAATTAGGCCCCTAGCACCCATACGGAGGAGAGAGGTCGCATAGCAGAGAATCAGGCGTCATGTCACCCACCAATGGAGGAGGCCACTTTTCTATAATTTATGCCCCAGCACCCAGACAGAGGACAGAGGTCGCATAGCAGAGAATCAGGCGTCATGTCACCCACCAATGGAGAAGGCCAATTTTTATTTATTTTGGACCCAGGACCCACACAGAGGACAGAGATCGCATAGCAGAAAATCAGGCGTCATGTCACCCACCAATGGAGAAGGTCACTTTCATTTATTTTGGCCCCAGCACCCACACTGAAGACAAAGGTCTCATAGCAGAGAATCAGGCGTCATGTCACCCACCAATGGAGAAGGCCACTTTTCGATAATTAGGCCACTGGCACCCAGACGGAGTTGAGAGGTCGCAGGGCAGATAATCAGGCGTCATGTCACCCACCAATGGAGAAGGCCACTTTTCAATAATTTAGGCCCCAGCACCCAGACAGAGGACAGAGGTCGTATAGCAGAGAGTCAGGCGTCATGTCAACCACCAATGGAGAAGGCCACTTTTCGATAATTAGGCACCTAGCACCCAGACGGAGGAGAGAGGTCGCATAGCAGAGAATCAGGCGTCATGTCACCCACCAATGGAGAAGGCCACTTTTCGATAATTAGGCCACTGGCACCCAGACAGAGGAGAGAGGTCGCATAGCAGAGAATCAGGCGTCATGTCACCCACCAATGCAGAAGGCTACTTTTCGATAATTAGGCACCTGGCACCCAGACGGAGGAGAGAGGTCGCATAGCAGAGAATCAGGCGTCATGTTACCCACCAATGGAGAGGGCCACTTTTCGATAATTAGGCCACTGGCACCCAGACAGAGGAGATAGGTCGCAGGGCAGATAATCAGGCGTCATGTCACCCACCAATGGAGAAGGCCACTTTTCGATAATTTAGGCCCCAGCACCCAGACAGAGGACAGTGGTTGCATAGCAGAGAATCAGGCGTCATGTCACCCACCAATGGAGAAGGCCACTTTTCGATAATTTAGGCCCCAGGACCCAGATAGAGGACAGGAGTCAGGCGTCATGTCAACCACCAATGGAGAAGGCCACTTTTCGATAATTAGGCCCCTAGCACCCAGACGGAGGAGAGAGGTCGCATAGCAGAGAATCAGGCGTCATGTCACCCACCAATGGAGAAGGCCACTTTTCGATACTTTATGCCCCAGCACCCAGACAGAGGACAGAGGTCGCATAGCAGAGAATCAGGCGTCATGTCACCCACCAATGGAGAAGGCCACTTTTCGATAATTTAGGCTCCTAGCACCCAGACAGAGGAGAGAGGTCGCATAGCAGAGAATCAGGCGTCATGTCACCCACCAATGGAGAAGGCCAATTTTCGATAATTTAGGCCCCAGCACCCAGACAGAGGACAGAGGTCGCATAGCAGAGAATCAGGCATCATGTCACCCTCCAATGGAGAAGGCCACTTTTCGATAATTAGGCCCCTGGCACCCAGACGGAGGAGAAAGGTCTCATAGCAGAGAATCAGGCGTCAAGTCACCCACCAATGGAGAAGGCCACTTTTCGATAATTTATGCCCCAGCACCCAGACAAAGGACATAGTTCGCATAGCAGAGAATCAGGAGTCATGTCACCCATCAATGGAGAAGGCCACTTTTCGATAATTTAGGCTCCAGCACCAAGACATATGACATTGGTCGCATAGCAGTGGATCAGACTTCATGTAACCCACCAATGGAGAAGGCCAATTTTTTTTTATTTTGGACCCAGGACCCACACAGAGGACAGAGGTAGCATAGAAGAGAATCAGGCATCATGTCACCCACCAATGGAGAAGGTCACTTTCATTTATTTTGGCCCGAGCACCCACACAGAAGACAGAGGTCGCATAGCAGAGAATCAGGCGTCATGTCACCCGCCAATGGAGAAGGCCACTTTTCGATAATTAAGACCCTGGCACCCAGACGGAGGAGAGAGGTTGCATAGCAGAGAATCAGGCGTCATTTCACCCACCAACGGAGAAGGCCACTTTTCGATAATTTGGGCCCCAGCACCCAGACAGAGGACAGGGGTCGCATAGCAGAGAATCATGCATCATCTCACCCACCAATTGAGATGGCCACTTTTCGATAATTTATGCCCCAGCACCCAGACAGAGGACAGAGGTCGCATAGCAGAGAATGAGGTGTCATGTCACCCTCCAATGGAGAAGGCCAATTTTCGATAATTTAGGCCCCAGCACCCAGACTGAGGATAGAGGTCGCATAGCAGAGAATCAGGCGTCATGTCACCCACCAATGGAGATGGCCAATTTTCGATAATTAGTCTCATTGCACCAAGACGGAGGAGAGAGGTCTCATAGCAGAGAATCAGGCATCATGTCACCCTCCAATTTAGAAGGTCTATTTAATTTATTTAGGCCCCAGCACCCAGACAGAGGACAGAGGTGGCATAGCAGAGAATCAGGCGTCATGTCACCCACCAATGGAGAAGTCCACTTTTCGATAATAAGGCCCCTGGCACCCAGACGGAGGAGAGTGGTCTCATAGCAGACAATCAGGCGTCATGTCACCCACCAATGGAGAAGTCCACTTTCATTTATTTTGGCCCCAGCACCCACACAGAGGACAGAGGTCGCATAGCAGAGAATCAGGTGTCATGTCACCCACCAATGGAGAAAGCCACTTTCAACTATTTTGGCCCCAGCACTTACACAGAGGACAGAGGTCGCATAGCAGAGAATCAGGCGTCATGTCACCCACCAATGGAGAAGGCCACTTTTTGATAATTAAGCCCCTGGCACCCAGACAGAGTAGAAAGGTTGCATAGCAGAGAATCAGGCGTCAGATCACCCACCAATGGAGAATGCAAATTTTCGATAATTTAGGCTCCAGCACCCAGAGGGAGGACAGAGGTCGCATAGCAGAGTATCAGGCATCATGTCACCCTCCAATGGAGAAGGCCACTTTTCGATAATTAGGCCCCAGCACCCAGACAGAGGAGAGAGGTCTCATAGCAGAGAATCAGGCGTCATGTCACCCACCAATGGGGAAGGCCACTTTCATTTATTTTGGCCTCAGAACCCTCACAGAGGACAGAGGTCGCATAGCAGAGAATGAGGCATCATATCACCCACCAATGGAGAAGGCCACTTTTTGATAATTAGGACCCTGGCACCCATACGGAGGAGAGAGGTCGCATAGCAGAGATTCAGGCGTCATGTCACCCACCAATGGAGAATGCCCCTTTTCGATAATTTAGGCCCCAGCACCCAGACAGAGGACCGAGGTCACATAGCAGAGAAACAGGCAACATGTCAACCACGAATGGAGAAGTCCACTTTTCGATAATTTAAACTCCAGCACCCAGACAGAGGACGGAGGTCGCATAGCAGAGAATCAGGCGTCATGTCATCCACCAATGGAGAAGGCCACTTTTCGATAATTAGGCCCCTGGCACACAGACAGAGGACAGAGGTCTCATAGCAGAGAATCAGGTGTCATTTCACCCACCAATGGAGAAGTCCACTTTTCGATAATTAGGCCCTGGCACCCAGACAGAGGAGAGAGGTCTCATAGCAGAGAATCAGGCGTCATGTCACCCACCAATGGAGAAGGCCACTTTTTGATAATTTAGTCCCCAGCACCCAGACAGAGGACAGGGGTAGCATAGCAGAGAATCAGGCGTCATGTCACCCACCAATGGAGAAGGCCACTTTTCGATAATTAGGCCCCTGGCACCCAGAAGGAGAAGAGGGGTCGCATAGCAGAGAATCAGGCGTCATGTCACCCACCAATGGAGAAGGCCACTTTTCGATAATTAGGCCCATGGCACCCAGACGGAGGAGAGAGGTCTCATAGCAGAGAATCAGGCGTAATGTCACTAACCAAATGAGAAGGCCACTTTTATTTATTTAGGACCCAGCACCCACACAGAGGACAGAGGTCGCATAGAAGAGAATCAGGCGTCATGTCACCCAACAATGGAGAAGTCCACTTTTCGATAATAAGGCCCCTGGGACCCAGACAGAGGAGAGAGGTCTCATAGCAGACAATCAGGCGTCATGTCACCCACCAATGGAGAAGGCCACTTTCATTTATTTTGGCCCCAGCACTCACACAGAGGACAGAGGTCGCATAGCACAGAATGAGGCATCATGTCACCCACCAATGGAGAAGGCCACTTTTTGATAATTAGGCCCCTGGCACCCAGACAGAGGAGAGAGGTCGCATAGCAGAGAATCAGGCGTCATGTCACCCACCAATGGAGAAGGCCACTTTTCGATAATTTAGGCCCCAGCACCCAGACAGAGGACAGAGGTCGCATAGCAGAGAATCAGGTGTCATGTCACCCTCCAATGGAGAAGGCCAATTTTCGATAATTAGTCTCATTGCACCAAGACGGAGGAGAAAAGTCTCATAGCAGAGAATCAGGCATCATGTCACCCAACAATGGATAAGGCCACTTTTAGATAATTTTGGCCCCAGCACCCAGACAGAGGACAGAGGTCGCATAGCAGACAATCAGGCATCATGTCACCCACCAATGGAGAAGGCCAATTTTCGATAATTAGTCTCATTGCACCAAGACGGAGGAGAAAAGTCTCATAGCAGAGAATCAGGCATCATGTCACCCAACAATGGATAAGGCCACTTTTAGATAATTTTGGCCCCAGCACCCAGACAGAGGACAGAGGTCGCATAGCAGACAATCAGGCATCATGTCACCCACCAATGGAGAAGGTCACTTTCATTTATTTTGGCACCAGCACCCACACAAAAGACAGAGGTCGCATAGCAGAGAATCATGCATCATCTCACCCACCAATTGAGATGGCCACTTTTCGATAATTTATGCCCCAGCACCCAGACAGACGAGAGAGGTCGCATAGCAGAGAATCAGGTGTCATGTCACCCACCAATGGAGAAGGCCACTTTTCGATAATTTAGGCCCCAGCACCCAGACAGAGGATAGAGGTCGCATAGCAGAGAATCAGGCGTCATGTCACCCACCAATGGAGAAGGCAAATTTTCGATAATTAGTCTCAATGCACCAAGACGGAGGAGAGAGGTCTCATAGCAGAGAATCAGGCATCATGTCACCCTCCAATTGAGAAGGTCTCTTTAATTTATTTAGGCCCCAGCACCCAGACAGAGGATAGAAGTGGCATAGCAGAGAATCAGGCGTCATGTCACCCACCAATGGAGAAAGTCCACTTTTCGATAATAAGGCCCCTGGCACCCAGACGGAGGAGAGTGGTCTCATAGCAGACAATCAGGCGTCATGTCACCCACCAATGGAGAAGTCCACTTTCATTTATTTTGGCCCCAGCACCCAGACAGAGGACAGAGGTCGCATAGCAGAGAATCAGGTGTCATGTCACCCACCAATGGAGAAAGCCACTTTCAACTATTTTGGCCCCAGCACTTACACAGAGGACAGAGGTCGCATAGCAGAGAATGAGGCATCATGTCACCCACCAATGGAGAAGGCCACTTTTTGATAATTAAGCCCCTTGCACCCAGACAGAGTAGAGAGGTCGCATAGCAGAGAATCAGGCGTCATATCACCCACCAATGGAGAATGCAAATTTTCGATAATTTAGGCTCCAGCACCCAGAGGGAGGACAGAGGTCGCATAGCAGAGTATCAGGCATCATGTCACCCTCCAATGGAGAAGGCCACTTTTCGATAATTAGGCCCCAGCACCCAGACAGAGGAGAGAGATCTCATAGCAGAGAATCAGGCGTCATGTCACCCACCAATGGGGAAGGCCACTTTCATTTATTTTGGCCTCAGAACCCTCACAGAGGACAGAGGTCGCATAGCAGGGAATGAGGCATCATGTCACCCACCAATGGAGAAGGCCACTTTTCGATAATTTAGGACCCTAGCACCCAGACAGAGGAGAGAGGTCGCATAGCAGAGATTCAGGCGTCATGTCACCCACCAATGGAGAAGGCCCCTTTTCGATAATTTAGGCCCCAGCACCCAGACAGAGGACCGAGGTCACATAGCAGAGAAAAAGGCAACATGTCAACCACGAATGGAGAAGTCCACTTTTCGATAATTTAAACTCCAGCACCCAGACAGAGGACAGAGGTCGCATAGCAGAGAATGAGGCGTCATGTCTCCCACCAATGGAGAAGGCCACTTTTTGATAATTTAGGCCCAAGCACCCAGACAGAGGACAGAGGTCGCATAGCAGAGAATCAGGTGTCATTTCACCCACCAATGGAGAAGTCCACTTTTCGATAATTAGGCCCCTGGCACCCAGACGGAGGAGAGAGGTCTCATAGCAGAGAATCAGGCGTCATGTCACCCACCAATGGGGAAGGCCACTTTCATTTATTTTGGCCCCAGAACCCACACAGGGGACAGAGGTCACATAGCAGAGAATCAGGCGTCATGTCACCCACCAATGGAGAAGGCCACTTTTCGATAATTAGGCACCTAGCACCCAGACGGAGGAGAAAGGTTGCATAGCAGAGAATCAGGCGTCATGTCACCCTCCAATGGAGGAGGCCACTTTTCGATAATTAGGCCCCTTGCACCCAGACGGAGGAGAGAGGTCGAATAGCAGAGAATCAGGCGTCATGTCACCCACCAATGGTGAGGACCACTTTTCGATAATTAGGCCCCTGGCACCCAGACAGAAGAGAGAGGTCTCATAGCAGAGAATCAGGCTTCATGTCACCCACCAATGTAGAGTGCCACTTTTCGATAATTTAGGCCCCAGCACCCAGAGAGAGGACATAGTTCGCATAGCAGAGAATCAGGCGTCATGTCACCCACCAATGGAGAAGGCCACTTTTCGATAATTAGGCCCTAGCACCCAGACAGGAGGAGAGGTCTCATAGCAGAGAATCAGGCGTCATGTCACCCACCAATGGGGAAGGCCACTTTCATTTCTTTCGGCCCCAGAACCCACACAGAGGACAGAGGTCGCATAGCAGAGAATCAGGCGTCATGTCACCCTCCAATGGAGAAGGCAACTTTTTGATAATTTAGGCCCCAGCAACAAGACAGAGGACAGAGGTCGCATAGCAGAGAATCAGGCGTCATGTCACCCACCAGTGGAGAAGGCCACTTTTCGATAATTTAGGCCCCAGCACCCAGACAGAGGACAGGGTTCGCATAGCAGAGATTCAGGCATCATGTCACCCACCAATTGAGAAGGCCACTTTTCGATAATTTATGCCCCAGCACCCAGACAGAGGATAGAGGTCGCATAGCAGAGAATCAGGCGTCATGTCACCCACCAATGGAGAGGGCCACTTTTCTTTAATTAGGTCCCTTGCACCCAGATGGAGGAGAGAGGTCTCGTAGCACAGAATCAGGCTTCATATCACCCCTTAATGGAGAAGGCCACTTTCATTTATTTAGGCCACTGGCACCCAGATAAAGGACAGAGGTCTCATGGCAGAGAATCAGGCCTCATGTCACCCACCAATGGAGAAGGTCACTTTTCGATAATTAGGCCCCTGGCACCCAGACGGAGGAGAGAGGTCGCATAGCAGAGAATCAGGCGTCATGTCACCCACCAATGGAGAAGGCCACTTTTCGATAATTTAGGCCCCAGCACCCAGACAGAGGACAGAGGTCGCATAGCAGAAAATCAGGCGTCAAGTCACCCACCAATGGAGAATGCCAATTTTCGATACTTAGACTCATTGCACCAAGACGGAGGAGAGAGGTCTCATAGCAGAGAATCAGACATCATGTCACCCTCCAATTGAGAAGGTCTCTTTAATTT
Source organism: Bufotes viridis (assembly GCA_033119425.1). NCBI lineage: Eukaryota > Metazoa > Chordata > Amphibia > Anura > Bufonidae > Bufotes > Bufotes viridis. The sequence continues at coordinate 83,617,149 of CM065595.1, forward strand.
ATTTAGGCCCCAGTACCCAGACAGAGGACAGAGGTCGAATAGCAGAGAATCAGGCATCATGTCAACCACCAATGTAGCTGGCCACTTTTTCGATAATTTGGCCCATGGCACCAAGACGGAGGAGAGAGGTCTCATACCAGAGAATCAGGCATCATGTAACCAACCAATGGAGAAGGCGACTTTTATTTATTTAGGACCCAGCACCAAGACAGAGGACAGAGGTGGCATAGCAGAGAATCAGGCGTCATGTCACCCACCAATGGAAAAGGCCACTTTCGATTATTTTGGACCCAGCACCCAGACAGAGGAGAGAGGTCGCATGGCAGAGAATCAGGCGTCATGTCACCCACCAATGGAGAAGGCCACTTTTCGATAATTTAGGCCCCAGCACCCAGACAGAGGACAGTGGTCGCATAGCAGAGAATCAGGCGTCATGTCACCCACCAATGGAGAAGGCAACTTTTCGATAATTTAGGCCCCAGCACCCAGACAGAGGACAGGGGTCACATAGCAGAGAATCAGGCATCATGTCACCCACCAATGGAGAAGGCCACTTTTCGATAATTTATGCTCCAGCACCCAGACAGAGGACAGAGGTCGCATAGCAGAGAATCAGGCGTCATGTCACCCACCAATGGAGAGGGCCACTTTTCTTTAATTAGGCCCCTTGCACCCATATGGAGGAGAGAGGTCTCGTATCAGAGAATCAGGCGTCATATCACCCCTTAATGGAGAAGGCCACTTTCATTTACTTAGGCCACTGGCACACAGACAAAGGACAGAGGTCTCATAGCAGAGAATCAGGCGTCATGTCACCCACCAATGGAGAAGGTCACTTTTCGATAATTAGGCCCCTGGCACCCAGATGGACGAGAGAGGTCGCATAGCAGAGAATTAGGTGTCATGTCACCCACCAATGGAGAAGGCCACTTTTCGATAATTTAGGCCCCAGCACCCAGACAGAGGAGAGAGGTCGCATAGCAGAGAATCATGCTTCATGTCACCCACCAATGCAAAAGGCCACTTTTCTTTAATTAGGCCCCTTGCACCAAGATGGAGGAGAGAGGTCTCATAGCAGAGAATCAGGCATCATGTCACCCTCCAATTGAGAAGGTCTCTTTAATTTATTTAGGCCCCAGCACCCAGACAGAGGACAGAGGTGGCATAGCAGAGAATCAGGCGTCATGTCACCCACCAATGTAGAAGGCCACTTTTTCGATAATTAGGCCCATGGCACCCAGACGGAGGAGAGAGGTCTCATAGCAGAGAATCAGGCGCCATGTCACCAACCAATGGAGAAGGCCACTTTGATTTATTTCGGACCCAGCACCCAGACAGAGGACAGAGGTGGCATAGCAGAGAATCAGGCGTCAAGTCACCCACCAATGGAGAAGTCCACTTTTCGATAATAAGGCCCCTGCGACCCAGACGGAGGAGAGAGGTCTCATATCAGACAATCAGGCGTCATGTCACCCAACAATGGAGAAGGCCACTTTCATTTATTTTGGCCCCAGCACCCAGACAGAGGACAGAGGTCGCATAGCAGAGAATCAGGTGTCATGTCACCAACAATGGAGAAGGCCACTTTCATTTATTTTGGCCCCAGCACTCAAACAGAGGACAGAGGTCGCATAGCAGAGAATGAGGCATCATGTCACCCACTAATGGAGAATGCCACTTTTTGATAATTAGGCCTCTGGCACCCACACAGAGGAGAGAGGTCGCATAGCAGAGTATCAGGCATCATGTCACCCTCCAATGGAGAAGGGCATTTTTCGATAATTAGGCCCCTGGCACCCAGATGGAGGAGAGCGGTCTCATAGCAGAGAATCAGGAGTCATGTCACCCACCAATGGAGAAGGCCAATTTTTATTTATTTTGGACCCAGGACCCACACAGAGGACAGAGATCGCATAGTAGAAAATCAGGCGTCATGTCACCCACCAATGGAGAAGGTCACTTTCATTTATTTTGGCCCCAGCACCCACACTGAAGACAGAGGTCGCATAGCAGAGAATCAGGCGTCATGTCACCCACCAATGGAGAAGGCCACTTTTCGATAATTAGGCCCCTGGCACCCAGACGGAGGAGAGTGGTCGCAGGGCAGATAATCAGGCGTCATGTCACCCACCAATGGAGAAGGCCACTTTTCGATAATTTAGGCCCCAGCACCCAGACAGAGGACAGAGGTCGCATAGCAGAGAGTCAGGCGTCATGTCAACCACCAATGGAGAAGGCCACTTTTCGATAATTAGGCACCTAGCACCCAGACGGAGGAGAGAGGTCGCATAGCAGAGAATCAGGCGTCATGTCACCCACCAATGCAGAAGGCTACTTTTCGATAATTAGGCCACTTGCACCCAGACCGAGGAGAGAGGTCGCATAGCAGAGAATCAGGCATCATGTCACCCATCAATGGAGAGGGCCACTTTTTGATAATTATGCCCCTGACACCCAGACAGAGGAGAGAGGTCTCATAGCAGAGAATCAGGCGTCATGTCACCCACCAATGGAGAGTGCTACTTTTCGATAATTTAGGCCCCAGCACCCAGACAGAGGACAGAGGTCGCATAGCAGAGAATCAGGCGTCATGTCACCCATCCAATGGAGAAGGCCACTTTTCGATAATTAGGCCCCTGGCACCCAGACGGAGGAAAGAGGTCTCATAGCAGAGAATCAGGCGTCATGTCACCCACCAATGGAGAAGGCCACTTTCATTTATTTAGGCCCCAGAACCCACACAGAGGACAGAGGTCTCATAGCAGAGAATCAGGCGTCATGTCAACCACCAATGGAGAAGGCCACTTTTTGATAATTTAGGCCCCAGCACCCATACAGAGGACAGAGGTCGCATAGCAGAGAATCAGGCGTCATGTCACCCACCAATGGAGAAGGCCACTTTTCGATAATTATGTCCCTAGCACCTAGACGGAGGAGAGAGGTCGCATAGCAGAGAATCAGGCGTCATGTCACCCACCAACTGAGAAGGCCACTTTTCGATAATTTGGGCCCCTGACACCCAGACAGATGACAGAGGTCGCATAGCAGAGAATCAGGCGTCATGTCACCCACCAATGGAGAGGGCCACTTTTCTTTAATTTGGGCCCTTGCACCCAGATTGAGGAGAGAGGTCTCGTAGCAGAGAATCAGGCGTCATATCACCCCTTAATGGAGAAGGCCACTTTCATTTATTTAGGCCCCTGGCACCCAGACAGAGGATAGTAGGTCTCATAGCAGAGAATCAGGCGTCATGTCACCCACCAATGGAGAAGGCCACTTTTCGATAATTTAGGCCCTAGCACCCAGACAGAGGACAGAGGTCGCATAGCAGAGAATCAGGCGTCATGTCACCCACCAATGGAGAAGGCCACTTTTCGATAATTAGGCCCCTGGCACCCACAAGGAGGAGAGAGGTCGCATAGCAGAGAATCAGGCGTCATGTAACCCACCAATGGAGAAGGTCTCTTTAATTTATTTAGGCCCCAGCACCCAGACAGAGGACAGAAGTGGCATAGCAGAGAATCAGGCGTCATGTCACCCACCAATGGAGAAGTCCACTTTTCGATAATTAGGCCCCTGGCACCAAGACGGAGGAGAGAGGTCTCATAGCAGAGAATCAGGCATCATGTCACCCTCCAATTGAGAAGGTCTCTTTAATTTATTTAGGCCCCAGCACACAGACAGAGGATAGAAGTGGCATAGCAGAGAATCAGGCGTCATGTCACCCACCAGTGGAGAAGGCCACTTTTCGATAATTTAGGCCCCAGCACCCAGACAGAGGACAGGGGTCGCATAGCAGAGAATCAGGCATCATCTCACCCACCAATTGAGAAGGCCACTTTTCGATAATTTATGCCCCAGCACCCAGACAGAGGACAGAGGTCGCATAGCAGAGAATCAGGCGTCATGTCACCCACCAATGGAGAGGGCCACTTTTCTTTAATTAGGCCCCTTGCACCCAGATGGAGGAGAGAGGTCTCGTAGCAGAGAATCAGGCGTCATATCACCCCTTAATGGAGAAGGCCACTTTTATTTATTTAGGCCACTGGCACCCAGACAAAGGACAGAGGTCTCATGGCAGAGAATCAGGCCTCATGTCACACCCCAATGGTGCAGGTCACTTTTCGATAATTAGGCCCCTGGCACCCAGACGGAGGAGAGAGGTCGCATAGCAGAGAATAAGGCATCATTTCACCCTCCAATTGAGGAGGCCACTTTTCGATAATTTAGGCCCCAGTACCCAGACAGAGGACAATGGTCGCATAGCAGAGAATCAGGCGTCATGTCACCCACCAATGGAGAAGGCCAATTTTCGATAATTAGACTCATTGCACCAAGACGGAGGAGAGAGGTCTCATAGCAGAGAATCAGGCAACATGTCACCCTCCAATTGAGAAGGTCTCTTTAATTTATTTAGGCCCCAGCACCCAGACAGAGGACAGAGGTCGCATAGCAGAGAATCAGGCGTCATGTCAACCACCAATGTAGAAGGCCACTTTTTCGATGATTAGGCCCATGGCACCCAGACGGAGGAGAGAGGTCTCATAGCAGAGAATCAGTCGTCATGTCACCAACCAATGGAGAAGGCGACTTTTATTTATTTAGGACCCAGCACCCAGACAGAGGACAGAGGTGGCATAGCAGAGAATCAGGCGTCATGTCACCCACCAATGGAAAAGGCCACTTTCATTTATTTTGGACCCAGTACCCAGACAGAGGAGATAGGTCGCAGGGCAGATAATCAGGCGTCATGTCACCCACCAATGGAGAAGGCCACTTTTCGATAATTTAGGCCCCAGCACCCAGACAGAGGACAGAGGTCGCATAGCAGAGAATCAGGCGTCATGTCACCCACCAATGGAGAAGGCAACTTTTCGATAATTTAGGCCCCAGCACCCAGACAGAGGACAGGGGTCACATAGCAGAGAATCATGCATCATCTCACCCACCAATTGAGATGGCCACTTTTCGATAATTTATGCCCCAGCACCCAGACAGAGGACAGAGGTCGCATAGCAGAGAATCAGGCAACATGTCACCCACCAATGGAGAGGGCCACTTTTCTTTAATTAGGCCCCTTGCACCCATATGGAGGAGAGAGGTCTCGTAGCAAAGAATCAGGCGTCATATCACCCCTTAATGGAGAAGGCCACTTTTATTTATTTAGGCCACTGGCACCCAGACAAAGGACAGAGGTCTCATAGCAGAGAATCAGGCGTCATGTCACCCACCAATGGAGAAGGTCACTTTTCGATAATTAGACCCCTGGCACCCAGACGGAGTAGAGAGGTCGCATAGCAGAGAATCAGGAGTCATGTCACCCACCAATGGAGAAGGCCACTTTTCGACAATTTAGGCCCCAGCACCCAGACAGAGGACAGAGTTCGCATAGCAAAGAATCAGGCGTCATGTCACCCACCAATGGAGAGGGCCACTTTTCTTTAATTAGGCCCCTTGCACCCAGATGGAGGAGAGAGGTCTCATAGCAGAGAATCAGGCATCATGTCACCCTCCAATTGAGAAGGTCTCTTTAATTTATTTAGGCCCCAGCACCCATACAGAGGACAGAGGTCGCATAGCAGAGAATCAGGCGTCATGTCACCCACCAATGTAGAAGGCCACTTTTTCGATAATTAGGCCCATGGCACCCAGACGGAGGAGAGAGGTCTCATAGCAGAGAATCAGGCGCCATGTCACCAACCAATGGAGAAGGCCACTTTGATTTATTTAGGACCCAGCACCCAGACAGAGGACAGAGGTGGCATAGCAGAGAATCAGGCGTCATGTCACCCACCAATGGAGAAGGCCACTTTTCGATAATTAAGGCCCCTGCGACCCAGACGGAGGAGAGAGGTCTCATAGCAGACAATCAGGCGTCATGTCACCCAACAATGGAGAAGGCCACTTTCGATTTATTTAGGCCCCAGCACCCAGACAGAGGACAGAGGTCGCATAGCAGAGAATCAGGTGTCATGTCACCCACCAATGGAGAAGGCCACTTTCATTTATTTTGGCCCCAGCACTCAAACAGAGGACAGAGGTCGCATAGCAGAGAATGAGGCATCATGTCACCCACCAATGGAGAATGCCACTTTTTGATAATTAGGCCTCTGGCACCCACACAGAGGAGAGAGGTCGCATAGCAGAGAATCAGGCATCATGTCACCCTCCAATGGAGAAGGCCATTTTTCGATAATTAGGCCCCTGGCACCCAGATGGAGGAGAGCGGTCTCATAGCAGAGAATCAGGCGTCATGTCACCCACCAATGGAGAAGGCCAATTTTTATTTATTTTGGACCCAGGACCCACACAGAGGACAGAGATCGCATAGCAGAAAATCAGGCGTCATGTCACCCACCAATGGAGAAGGTCACTTTCATTTATTTTGGCCCCAGCACCCACACAGAAGACAGAGGTCGCATAGCAGAGAATCAGGCGTCATGTCACCCACCAATGGAGAAGGCCACTTTTCGATAATTAGGCCCTGGCACCCAGACGGAGGAGAGAGGTCGCAGGGCAGATAATCAGGCGTCATGTCACCCACCAATGGAGAAGGCCACTTTTCGATAATTTAGGCCCCAGCACCCAGACAGAGGACAGAGGTCGCATAGCAGAGAATCAGGCGTCATGTCAACCACCAATGGAGAAGGCCACTTTTCGATAATTAGGCACCTAGCACCCAGACGGAGGAGAGAGGTCGCATAGCAGAGAATCAGGCGTCATGTCACCCACCAATGCAGAAGGCTACTTTTCGATAATTAGGCCACTTGCACCCAGACCGAGGAGAGAGGTCGCATAGCAGAGAATCAGGCATCATGTCACCAATCAATGGAGAGGGCAACTTTTCGATAATTATGCCCCTGACACCCAGACAGAGGAGAGAGGTCTCATAGCAGAGAATCAGACGTCATGTCACCCACCAATGGAGAGTGCCACTTTTCGATAATTTAGTCCCCAGCACCCAGAGAGAGGACATAGTTCGCATAGCAGAGTATCAGGCGTCACGTCACCATCCAATGGAGAAGGCCACTTTTCAAAAATTAGGCCCCTGGCACCCAGACGGAGGAAATAGGTCTCATAGCAGATAATCGGGCGTCATGTCACCCACCAATGGGGAAGGCCACTTTCATTTATTTTGGCCCCAGAACCCACACAGAGGACAGAGGTCGCATAGCAGAGAATCAGGCGTCATGTCAACCACCAATGGAGAAGGCCACTTTTTGATAATTTAGGCCCCAGCACCCATACAGAGGACAGAGGTCGCATAGCAGAGAATCAGGAGTCATGTCACCCACTAATGAAGAAGGCCACTTTTCGATAATTATGTCCCTATCACCTATATGGAGGAGAGAGGTCGCATAGCAGAGAATCAGGCGTCATTTCACCCACCAACTGAGAAGGCCACTTTTCGATAATTTGGGCCCCTGACACCCAGACAGATGACAGAGGTCGCATAGCAGAGAATCAGGCGTCATGTCACCCACCAATGGAGAGGGCCACTTTTCTTTAATTTGGGCCCTTGCACCCAGATTGAGGAGAGAGGTCTCGTAGCAGAGAATCAGGCGTCATATCACCCCTTAATGGAGAAGGCCACTTTCATTTATTTAGGCCCCTGGCACCCAGACAGAGGATAGTAGTCTCATAGCAGAGAATCAGGTGTCATGTCACCCACCAATGGAGAAGGCCACTTTTTGATAATTTAGGCCCTAGCACCCAGACAGAGGACAGGGGTAGCATAGCAGAGAATCAGGCGTCATGTCACCCACCAATGGAGAAGGCCACTTTTCGATAATTAGGCCCCTGGCACCCACAAGGAGAAGAGGGGTCGCATAGCAGAGAATCAGGCGTCATGTAACCCACCAATGGAGAAGGTCTCTTTAATTTATTTAGGCCCCAGCACCCAGACAGAGGACAGAAGTCGCATAGCAGAGAATCAGGCGTCATGTCACCCACCAATGGAGAAGTCCACTTTTCGATAATAAGGCCCCTAGCTCCCAGACGGAGGAGAGAGGTCTCATAGCAGACAATCAGGAGAATTGTCACCCACCAATGGAGAAGGCCACTTTAATTTATTTTGGCCGCAGCACCCACACAGAGGACAGAGGTCGCATAGCAGAGAATCAGGTGTCATGTTACCCACCAATGGAGAAGGCCACTTTCATTTATTTTGGCCCCAGCACTCACACAGAGGACAGAGGTCGCATAGCAGAGAATGAGGCATCATGTCACCCACCAATGGAGAAGGCAACTTTTTGATAATTAGTCCCCTGGTACACAGACAGAGGAGAGAGGTCGCATAGCAGAGAATTAGGCGTCATATCACCCACCAATGGAGAATGCCACTTTTCGATAATTTAGGCCCCAGCACCCAGACAGAGGTTGCATAGCAGAGTATCAGGCATCATGTCACCCTCCAATGGAGAAGGCCATTTTTCAATAATTAGGCCCTAGCACCCAGATGGAGGAGAGAGGTCTCATAGCAGAGAATCATGCGTCATGTCACCCACCAATGTGGAAGGCTACTTTTATTTATTTTGGCCACAGAACCCACACAGAGGACAGAGGTCACATAGCAGAGAATCAGGCGTCATGTCACCCACCAATGGAGAAGGCCTCTTTTCGATAATTTAGGCCCCAGCACCCAGACAGAGGACAGAGGTCGCATCGCAGTGGATCAGGCGTCATGTCACCCACCAAAGGAGAAGGTCACTCTTCGATAATTAGACTCCTAGCAACCAGACGGAGGAGAGAGGTCTCATAGCAGAGAATCAGGCGTCATGTCACCAACCGATGGAGAAGGCCAATTTTTATTTATTTTTGACCCAGGACCCACACAGAGGACAGAGGGAGCATAGCAGAGAATCAGGCGTCATGTCACCCACCAATGGAGAAGGCCACTTTCATTTATTTTGGCCCCAGCGCCCACACAGAAGACTGAGGTCGCATAGCAGAGAATCAGGCGTCATGTCACCCACCAAAGGAGAAGGCCACTTTTCGATAATTGGGCCCCTAGCACCCAGACGGATGATAGAGGTCGCATAGCAGAGAATCAGGCGTCATGTCACCCACCAATGGAAATGGCCACTTTTCGATAATTTAGGCCCCTGTCACCCAGACAGAGGACAGAGATCGCATAGCAGAGAGTCAGTCGTCATGTCAACCACCAATGGAGAAGGCCACTTTTCGATAATTAGGCACCTAGCACCCAGACGGAGGAGAAAGGTCGCATAGCAGAGAATCAGGCGTCATGTAACCCACCAATGGAGAAGGCCACTTTTCGATAATTAGGCCCCTGGCACCCAGACGGAGGAGAGAGGTCGCATAGCAGAGAATCAGGCGTCATTTCACCCACCAACGGAGAAGGCCACTTTTCGATAATTTGGGCCCCAGCACCCAGACAGAGGACAGAGGTCGCATAGCAGAGAATCAGGCGTCCTGTCACCCACCAATTGAGAAGGTCTCTTTAATTTATTTAGGCCCCAGCACCCAGACAGAGGACAGAGGTCGCATAGCAGAGAATCAGGCGTCATGTCACACACCAATGGAGATGGCCACTTTTCTTTAATTAGGCCCCTTGCACCCATATGGAGGAGAGAGGTCTCGTATCAGAGAATCAGGCGTCATATCTCACCTTAATGGAGAAGGCCACTTTCATTTATTTAGGCCCCTGGCACCCAGACAAAGGACAGAGGTCTCATAGCAGAGAATCAGGCGTCATGTCACCCACCAATGGAGAAGGTCACTTTTCGATAATTAGGCTCCTGGCACCCAGACGGAGGAGAGAGGTCGCATAGCAGAGAATCAGGCGTCATGTCACCCACCAATGGAGAAGGCCACTTTTCGATAATTTATGCCCCAGCACCCAGACAGAGGATAGAGGTCGCATAGCAGAGAATCAGGCGTCATGTCACCCACCAATGGAGAGGGCCACTTTTCTTTAATTTAGGCCCCTTGCACCCAGATGGAGGAGAGAGGTCTCGTAGCAGAGAATCAGTCGTCATATCACCCCTTAATGGAGAAGGCCACTTTCATTTATTTAGGCCCCTGGCACCCAGACAGAGGACAGCGGTCTCATAGCAGAGAATGAGGCGTCATGTCACCCACCAATGGAGAAGGTCACTTTTCGATAATTAGGCCCCTGGCACCCAGATGGAGGAGAGAGGTCTCGTAGCAGACAATCAGGCGTCATGTCAACTACCAATGGAGAAGGCCAATTTTCGATAATTAGTCTCATTGCACCAAGACGGATGAGAGAGGTCTCATAGCAGAGAATCATGCGTCATGTCACCCTCCAATTGAGAAGGTCTCTTTAATTTATTTCGGCCCCAGCACCCAGACAGAGGACAGAAGTCGAATAGGAGAGAATCAGGCATCTATGTCACCCACCAATGGAGATGGCCACTTTTCGATAATTTGGGCCCCAGCACCCAGACAGAGGACAGAGGTCGCAAAGCAGAGAATCAGGCGTCATGTCACCCACCAATGGAGAGGGCCACTTTTCTTTAATTAGGCCCCTTGCACCCAGATGGAGGAGAGAGGTCTCGTAGCAGAGAATCAGGCGTCATATCACCCCTTAATGGAGAAGGCCACTTTCATTTATTTAGGCCACTGGCACCCAGACAAAGGACAGAGGTCTCATAGCAGAGAATCAGACGTCATGTCACCCACCAATGGAGAAGGTCACTTTTCGATAATTAGGCCCCTGGCACCCAGACGGAGGAGAGAGGTCGCATAGCAGAGAATCAGGCGTCATGTCACACACCAATAGAGAAGGCCACTTTTCGATAATTTAGGACCCAGCACCCAGACATAGGACAGAGGTCGCATAGCTGAGAATAAGGCGTCATGTCACCCACAAATGGAGAGGGCCACTTTTCTTTAATTAGGCCCCTTGCACCCAGATGGAGGAGAGAGGTCTCATAGCAGAGAATCAGGCATCATGTCACCCTCCAATTGAGAAGGTCTCTTTAATTTATTTAGGCCCCAGCACCCATACAGAAGACAGAGGTCGCATAGCAGAGAATCAGGCGTCATGTCACCCACCAATGTAGAAGGCCACTTTTTCGATAATTAGGCCCATGGCACCCAGACGGAGGAGAGAGGTCTCATAGCAGAGAATCAGGCGCCATGTCACCAACCAATGGAGAAGGCCACTTTGATTTATTTAGGACCCAGCACCCAGACAGAGGACAGAGGTGGCATAGCAGAGAATCAGGCGTCAAGTCACCCACCAATGGAGAAGTCCACTTTTCAATATTAAGGCCCCTGGGACCCAGACGGAGGAGAGAGGTCTCATATCAGACAATCAGGCGTCATGTCACCCACCAATGGAGAAGGCCACTTTCATTTATTTTGGCCCCAGCACCCACACAGAGGACAGAGGTCGCATAGCAGAGAATCAGGTGTCATGTCACCCACCAATGGAGAAGGCCACTTTCATTTATTTTGGTCCCAGCACTCAAACAGACGACAGAGGTCGCATAGCAGAGAATGAGGCATCATGTCACCAACCAATGGAGAATGCCACTTTTTGATAATTAGGCCTCTGGCACCCACACAGAGGAGAGAGGTCGCATAGCAGAGTATCAAGCATCATGTCACCCTCCAATGGAGAAGGCAATTTTTCGATAATTATGCCCCTGGCACCCAGATGGAGGAGAGCGATCTCATAGCAGAGAATCAGGAGTCATGTCAACCACCAATGGGGAAGGCTACTTTTATTTATTTTGGCCCCAGAACACACACAGAGGACAGAGGTCACATAGCAGAGAATCAGGCGTCATTTCACCCACCAATGGAGAAGGCCACTTTTCGATAATTTAGGCCCCAGCACCCAGACAGAGGACAGAGGTCGCAAAGCAGAGAGTCAGGCGTCATGTCAACCACCAATGGAGAAGGCCACTTTTCGATAATTAGGCACCTAGCACCCAGACGGATTAGAAAGTTTGCATAGCAGAGAATCAGGCGTCATGTCACCCTCCAATGGAGAAGTCCACTTTTCGATAATTAGGCCCCTTGCACCCATACGGAGGAGAGAGGTCGCATAGCAGAGAATCAGGCATCATGTCACCAATCAATGGAGAGGGCAACTTTTCGATAATTATGCCCCTGGCACCCAGACAGAGGAGAGAGGTCTCATAGCAGAGAATCAGGCGTCATGTCACCCACCAATGGAGAGTGCCACTTTTCGATAATTTAGTCCCCAGCACCCAGAGAGAGGACATAGTTCGCATAGCAGAGTATCAGGCGTCACGTCACCATCCAATGGAGAAGGCCACTTTTCAAAAATTAGGCCCCTGGCACCCAGAAGGAGGGGAGAGGTCTCATATCAGAGAATCGGGCGTCATGTCACCCACCAATGGGGAAGGCCACTTTCATTTATTTTGGCCCCAGAACCCACACAGAGGACAGAGGTCGCATAGCAGAGAATCAGGCGTCATGTCAACCACCAATGGAGAAGGCAACTTTTTAATATTTTAGGCCCCAGCACCAAGACAGAGGACAGAGGTCACATAGCAGAGAATCAGACGTCATGTCACCCACCAATGGAAAAGGCCACTTTTCTATAATTAGGCCCCTAGCACCCAGACGGAGCAGAGAGGTCGCATAGCAGAGAATCAGGCGTCATGTCACCCACCAATGGTGAAGGCCACTTTTCGATAATTTAGGCCCCAGCACCCAGACAGAGGACAGGGGTCGCATAGCAGAGAATCAGGCGTCATGTCAACCACCAATGTAGAAGGCCACTTTTCGATAATTTATGCCCATGGCACCCAGACGGAGGAGAGAGGTCTCATAGCAGAGAATAAGGCGTCATGTCACCAACCAATGGAGAAGGCCACTTTTATTTATTTAGGACCCAGACAGAGGACAGAGGTGGCATAGCAGAGAATCAGGCGTCATGTCACCCACCAATGGAGAAGTCCACTTTTCGATAATAAGGACTCTGGCACCCAGACGGAGGAGAGAGGTCTCATAGCAGACAATCAGGTGTCATTTCACCCACCAATGGAGAAGGCCACTTTCATTTATTTTGGCCCCAGCACCCACACAGAGGACAGAGGTCGCATAGCAGAGAATCAGGTGTCATGTCACCCTCCAATGGAGAAGGCCACTTTCATTTATTTTGGCGCCAGCACTCACACAGAGGACAGAGGTCGCATAGCAGAGAATGAGGAATCATGTCACCCACCAATGGAGAAGGCCACTTTTTGATAATTGGGCCCCTGGCACCCAGACCGAGGAGAGAGGTTGCATAGCAGAGAATTAGGCGTCATGTCATCCACCAATGGAGAATGCCACTTTTCGATAATTTAGGCCCCAGCACCCAGAGAGAGGACAGAGGTCGCATAGCAGAGTATCAGGCATCATGTCACCCTCCAATGGAGAAGGCCATTTTTCGATAATTAGGCCCCTGGCACCCAGATGGAGGAGAGAGGTCTCATAGCAGAGAATCATGCGTCATGTAACCAACCAATGGGGAAGGCTACATTTATTTATTTTGGCCCCGGAACCCACACAGAGGACAGAGGTCACATATCAGAGAATCAGGCGTCATGTCACCCACCAATGGAGAAGGCCACTTTTCGATAATTTAGGCCCCAGCACCCAGACAGAGGACAGAGATCGCATAGCAGAGAGTCAGGCGTCATGTCAACCACCAATGGAGACGGCCACTTTTTGAAAATTTAGGCTCCAGCACCCAGACAGAGGACAGAGGTCGCATCGCAGTGGATCAGGCGTCATGTCACCCACCAAAGGAGAAGGTCACTCTTCGATAATTAGGCTCCTGGCAACCAGACGGAGGAGAGAGGTCTCATAGCAGAGAATTAGGCGTCATGTCACCAACCGATGGAGAAGGCCAATTTTTATTTATTTTTGACCCAGGACCCACACAGATGACAGAGGGAGCATAGCAGAGAATCAGGCGTCATGTCACCCACCAATGGAGAAGGTAATTTTCATTTATTTTGGCCCCAGCACCCACACAGAAGACAGAGGTCGCATAGCAGAGAATCAGGCGTCATGTCACCCACCAAAGGAGAAGGCCACTTTTCGATAATTGGGCCCCTAGCACCCAGACGGAGGAGAGAGGTCGCATAGCAGAGAATCAGGCGTCATGTCACCCACCAATGGAAATGGCCACTTTTCGATAATTTAGGCCCCTGGCACCCAGACAGAGGACAGAGGTCGCATAGCAGAGAATCAGGCGTCATGTCACCCACCAATGGAGAAGGCCACTTTTCGATAATTAGGCCCCAGCACCCAGACAGAGGACAAAAGTCGCATAGGAGAGAATCAGGAATCATGTTACCCACCAATGGAGAAGGTCACTTTTCGATAACTTAGGCCCCAGCACCCAGACAGAGGACAGAGGTCGCATAGCAGGGAATCAGGCGTCATGTCAACCACCAATGTAGAACGCCAATTTTCGATAATTAGTCTCATTGCACCAAGACGGAGAAGAGAGGTCTCATAGCAGAGAATGAGGCGTAATTTCACCCACCAATGGAGAAGGCCACTTTTCGATAATTTATGCCCCAGCACCCAGACAGAGGACAGAGGTCGCATAGCAGAGAATCAGGCGTCATGTCACCCACCAATGGAGAAGGCCAATTTTCGATAATTAGTCTCATTGCACCAAGACGGAGGAGAGAGGTCTCATAGCAGAGAATCAGGCATCATGTCACCCTCCAATTGAGAAGGCCTCTTTAATTTATTTAGGCCCCAGAACCCAGACTGAGGACAGAGGTCGCATAGCAGAGAATCAGGCGTCATGTCAACCACCAATGTAGAACGCCACTTTTCGATAATTAGGCCCATGGCACCGAGACGGAGGAGAGAGGACTCATAGCAGAGATTCAGGCGTCATGTCACCCACCAATGGAGAAGGCCACTTTTATTTTTTTAGGACCCAGCACCCACACAGAGGACAGAGGTCGCATAGCAGACAATCAGGCGTCATGTCACCCACCAATGGAGTAGGCCACTTTTCGATAATTAGGCCACTGGCACCCAGACAGAGGACAGGGGTCGCATAGCAGAGAATCAGGCGTCATGTCACCCACCAATGGAGAAGGCCACTTTCATTTATTTTGGCCCCAGCACCCACGCAGATGACAGAGGTCGCATAGCAGAGAATCAGGTGTCATGTCACCCACCAATGGAGAAGGCCACTTTCATTTATTTTGGCCCAAGCACTCACACAGAGGACAGAGGTTGCATAGCAGAGAATGAGGCATCATGTCACCCACCAATGGAGAAGGCTACTTTTTGAAAATTAGGCCCCTGGCACCCAGACGGAGGAGAGAGGTCGCATAGCAGAGAATTAGGCGTCATGTCATCCACCAATGGAGAATGCCACTTTTCGATAATTTAGGCCCCAGCACCCAGACAGAGGACAGAGGTCGCATAGCAGAGTATCAGGCATCATGTCACCCACCAATGGAGAAGGCCACTTTTCGATAATTAGGCCCCTAGCACCCAGATGGAGGAGAGAGGTCTCATAGCAGAGAATCATGCGTCATGTCACCCACCAATGGGGAAGGCTACTTTATTTATTTTAGGCCCCGGAACCCACACAGAGGACAGAGGTCACATAGCAGAGAATCAGGCGTCATGTCACCCACCAATGGAGAAGGCCACTTTTCGATAATTTAGGCCCCAGCACCCAGACAGAGGACAGAGGTCGCATAGCAGAGAGTCAGGCGTCATGTCACCCACCAATGGAGAAGGCCACTTTTTCGATAATTTAGGCCCCAGCACCCAGACAGAGGACAGAGGTCGCATAGCAGTAGAATCAGGCGTCATGTCACCCACCAATGGAGAAGGTCACTCTTCGATAATGTAGGCTCCTGGCAACCAGACGGAGGAGAGAGGTCTCATAGCAGAGAATCAGGCGTCATGTCACCCACCAATGGAGAAGGCCACTTTTGATTTATTTATGACCCAGGCACCCAGACAGAGGACAGAGGTCGCATAGCAGAGAATCAGGCGTCATGTCACCCACCAATGGAGAAGGTCACTTTCGATTTATTTTGGCCCCAGCACCCAGACAGAAGACAGAGGTCGCATAGCAGAGAATCAGGCGTCATGTCACCCACCAATGGAGAAGGCCACTTTTCGATAATTAGGCCCCAGCACCCAGACGGAGGACAGAGGTCGCATAGCAGAGAATCAGGCGTCATGTCACCCACCAATGGAGAAGGCCACTTTTCTGATAATTTAGGCCCTAGCACCCAGACGGAGGAGAGAGGTCGCATAGCAGAGAATCAGGCGTCATGTCACCCACCAATGGAGAAGGCCACTTTATTGATAATTTAGGCCCCTGGCACCCAGACAGAGGAGAGAGGTCGCATAGCAGAGAATCAGGCGTCATGTCACCCACCAATGGAGAAGGCCACTTTTCGATAATTTAGGCCCCTAGCACCCAGACGGAGGAGAGAGGTCGCATAGCAGAGAATCAGGCGTCATGTCACCCACCAATGGAGAAGGCCACTTTTCGATAATTAGGCCCATTGCACCCAGACGGAGGAGAGAGGTCTCATAGCAGAGAATCAGGCGTCATGTCACCCACCAATGGAGAAGGCCACTTTCATTTATTTAGGCCCAGCACCCAGACAGAGGACAGAGGTCGCATAGCAGAGAATCAGGCGTCATGTCACCCACCAATGGAGAAGGCCACTTTCGATAATTAGGCCCTGGCACCCAGACGGAGGAGAGGGGTCGCATAGCAGAGAATCAGGCGTCATGTCACCCACCAATGGAGAAGGCCACTTTTCTTTAATTAGGCCCTGGCACCCAGACAGAGGACAGAGGTCGCATAGCAGAGAATCAGGCGTCATGTCACCCACCAATGGAGAAGGCCACTTTCATATATTTGCCCAGCACCCAGACAGAGGACAGAGGTCGATAGCAGAGAATCAGGCGTCATGTCACCCACCAATGGAAGGCCACTTTTCGATTAGCCCCAGCACCAGACGGAGGAGAGGTCTGCATAGCAGAGAATCAGGCGTCATGTCACCCACCAATGGAGAAGGCCACTTTTCGATAATTTAGGCCCCTGGCACCCAGACAGAGATCGCATATCAGAGAGTCAGGCGTCATGTCACCCGCCAATGGAGAAGGCCACTTTTCGATAATTTGGCCCCTGGCACCCAGACGGAGGAGAAAGGTCGCATAGCAGAGAATCAGGCGTCATTTCACCCACCAATGGAGAAGGCCACTTTTCGATAAATTAGGCCCAAGCACCCAGACAGAGGATAGAGGTCGCATAGCAGAGAATCAGGCGTCATGTCACCCACCAATGGAGAAGGCCACTTTTCGATAATTAGGCCCATTGCACCCAGACAGAGGAGAGAGGTCTCATAGCAGAGAATCAGGCGTCATGTCACCCTCCTATGGAGAAGGCCACTTTTATTTATTTAGGACCCAGCAACCACACAGAGGACAGAGGTCGCATAGCAGACAATCAGGCGTCATGTCACCCACCAATGGAGAAGGCCACTTTTAGATAATTAGGCCCCTGGCAACCAGACGGAGGAGAGGTGTCGCATAGCAGAGAATAAGGTGTCATGTCACCAACCAACTGAGAAGGCCACTTTTCGATAATTTAGGCCCCAGCACCCAGACAGAGGAAAGGGGTCGCATAGCAGAGAATCAGGCGATATGTCACACACCAATGGAGAAGGCCACTTTTCAATAATTTATGACCCAGCACCCAGAGAGAGTACAGAGGTCGCATAGCAGTGGATCAGGCGTCATGTCACCCACCAATGGAGAAGGTCACTCTTCGATAATTAGGCACCTGGCAACCAGACGGAGGAGAGAGGTCTCATAGCAGAGAATCAGGCGTCATGTCACCCACCAATGGGGAAGGCCACTTTCATTTATTTTGGCCCCAGAACCCACTCCGAAGACTTAGGTCGCATAGCAGAGAATCAGGCGTCATGTCACCCACCAATGGAGAAGGCCACTTTTCGATAATTTAGGCCCCAGCACCCATACAGAGGACAGAGGTCGCATAGCAGAGAATCAGGAGTCATGTCACCCACCAATGAAGAAGGCTACTTTTCGATAATTAGGCCCCTGGCACCCATACGGAGGAGAGAGGTCGCATAGCAGAGAATCAGGCGTCATTTCACCCACCAACGGAGAAGGCCACTTTTCGATAATTTGAGCCCCAGCACCCAGACAGATGACAGAGGTCGCATAGCAGAGAATCAGGCGTCATGTCAACCACCAATGTAGATGGCCACTTTTCGATAATTAGGCCCATGGCACCCAGACGGAGGAGAGAGGTCTCATAGCAGAGAATCAGGCGTCATGTCACTAACCAATGGAGAAGGCGACTTTTATTTATTTAGGACCCAGCACCCAGAAAGAAGACAGAGGTCGCATAGAAGAGAATCAGGCGTCATGTCACCCACCAATGGAGAAGTCCACTTTTCGATAATAAGGCGACTGGGACCCAGACGGAGGAGAGAGGTCTCATAGCAGACAATCAGGCGTCATGTCACCCACCAATGGAGAAGGCCACTTTTATTTATTTAGGACCCAGCACCCACACAGAGGACAGAGGTCGCATAGCAAATAATCAGGCGTCATGTCACCCACCAATGGAGAAGGCCACTTTTCGATAATTTATTCCCCAGCACCAAGACAGAGGACAGAGGTCGCATAACAGAAAATCAGGTGTCATGTCACCCACCAATGGAGAAGGCCACTTTCATATATTTTGACCCCAGCACTCACACAGAGCACAGAGGTCGCATAGCAGAGAATGAGGCATCATGTCACCCATCAATGAAGAAGTCCACTTTTTGATAATTAGGCCCCTGGCACCCAGACAGAGGAGAAAGGTCGCATAGCAGAGAATCAGGCGTCATGTCACCCACCAATGGAGAATGCCACTTTTCGATAATTTAGGCCCCAGAACCCAGAGAGTGGACAGAGGTCGCATAGCAGAGTATCAGGCATCATGTCACCCTCCAATGGAGAAGGCCACTTTTCGATAATTAGGCCCCTGGCACCCAGACAAAGGAGAAAGGTCTCATAGCAGAGAATCAGGCGTCATGTCACCCACCAATGGGGAAGGCCACTTTTATTTATTTTGGCCCCAGAACCCACACAGAGGACAGAGGTCACATAGCAGAGAATCAGGCGTCATGTCACCCACCAATGGAGAAGGCCACTTTTCGATAATTTATTCCCCAGCACTCAGAAAGAAAACAAAGGTCGCATAGCAGAGAGTCAGGCGTCATGTCAACCACCAATGGAGAAGGCCACTTTTCGATAATTAGGCCCCTAGCACCCAGACAGAGGAGAGAGGTGGCATAGCAGAGAATCAGGCGTCATGTCACCCACCAATGGAGAAGGCCACTTTTCGATAATTTATGCCCCAGCACCCAGACAGAGGACAGAGGTCGCATAGCAGAGAATCAGGCGTCATGTCACCCACCTATGGAGACGGCCACTTTTCGATAATTTAGGCTCCAGCACCAAGACAGAGGACAGAGGTCGCATAGCAGTGGATCAGCCGTCATGTCAACCACCAATTGAGAAGGTCACTCTTCGATAATTAGGCTCCTGGCAACCAGACGGAGGAGAGAGGTCTCATAGCAGAGAATCAGTCTACATGTCACCCACCGATGGAGAAGGCCAATTTTTATTTATTTTGGACCCAGGACCCACACAGAGGACAGAGGTAGAATAGCAGAGATTCAGGCGTCATGTCACCCACCAATGGAGAAGGTCACTTTCATTTATTTTGGCCCCAACACCCACACAGAAGACAGAGGTCGCATAGCAGAGAATCAGGCATCATGTCACCCACCAATGGAGAAGGCCACTTTTCGATAATTTAGGCCCCAGCACTCAGACAGAGGACAGAGGTCGCATAGCAGAGAATCAGGTTTCATGTCACCCACCAATGGAGAAGGCCAAATTTCGATAATTAGTCTCATTGCACCAAGACGGAGGAGAGAGGTCTTATAGCAGAGAATAAGGAATCATGTCACCCTCCAATTGAGAGGGTCTCTTCAATTTATTTAGGCCCCAGCACCCAGACAGAGGACAGAGGTCGCATAGCAGAGAATCAGGCGTCATGTCAACCACCAACGGAGAAGGCCACTTTTCGATAATTAAGCCCCTGGCACCCAGACGGAAGAGAGAGGTCGCATAGCAGAGAAACAGGCGTCATTTCACCCACCAACGGAGAAGGCCACTTTTCGATAATTTGGGACCCAGCACCCAGACAGAGGACAGAGGTCGCATAGCAGAGAATCAGGCGTCATGTCACCCACCAATGGAGAGGACCACTTTTCTTTAATTAGGCCCCTTGCACCCAGATGGAGGAGAGAGGTCTCGTAGCAGAGAATCAGGCGTCATATCACCCCTTAATGGAGAAGGCCACTTTCATTTATTTAGGCCACTGGCACCCAGACAAAAGATAGAGGTCTCATAGCAGAGAATCAGGCGTCATGTCACCCACCAATGGAGAAGGCCACTTTCATTTATTTTCGCCCCAGCACCCACACAGAGGACATAGGTCGCATAGCAGAAAATCAGGTGTCATGTCACCCACCAATGGAGAAGGCCACTTTCATATATTTTGACCCCAGCACTCACACAGAGCACAGAGGTCGCATAGCAGAGAATGAGGCATCATGTCACCCATCAATGGAGAAGGCCACTTTTTGATAATTAGGCCCCTGGCACCCAGACAGAGTAGAAAGGTCGCATAGCAGAGAATCAGGCGTCATGTCACCCACCAATGGAGAATGCCACATTTCGATAATTTAGGCCCCAGAACCCAGAGAGAGGACAGAGGTCGCATAGCAGAGTATCAGGCATCATGTCACCCTCCGATGTAGAAGGCCACTTTTCGATAATCAGGCCCCTGGCACCCAGACGGAGGAGAAAGGTCTCATAGCAGAGAATCAGGCGTCATGTCACCCACCAATGGGGAAGGCTACTTTCATTTATTTTGGCCCCAGAACCCACACAGAGGACAGAGGTCACATATCAGAGAATCAGGCCTCATGTCACCCACCAATGGAGAAGGCCACTTTTCGATAATTTATTCCCCAGCACTCAGAGGACAAAGGTCGCATAGCAGAGAGTCAGGCGTCATGTCAACCACCAATGGAGAAGGCCACTTTTCGATAATTAGGCCCCTAGCACCCAGACGGAGGAGAGAGGTGGCATAGCAGAGAATCAGGCGTCATGTCACCCACCAATGAAGAGGGCCACTTTTCTTTAATTAGGCCCCTTGCACCCAGATGGAGGACAGAGGTCTCATAGCAGAGAATCAGGCGTCATGTCACCCACCAATGGAGAAGGCCAGTTTTCGATAATTTATTCCCCAGCACTCAGACAGAGGACAGAGGTCGCATAGCAGAGAGTCAGGCGTCATGTCAACCACCAATGGAGAAGGCCACTTTTCGATAATTAGGCCCCTAGCACCCAGACGGAGGAGAGAGGTCGCATAGCAGAGAATCAGGCGTCATGTCACCCACCAATGGAGATGGCCACTTTTCGATAATTTATGCCCCAGCACCCAGACAGAGACCAGAGGTCGCATAGCAGTGAATCAGGCGTCATGTCACCCGCCAATGGAGAAGGTCACTCTTCGATAATTAGGCTCCTGGCAACCACACAGAAGACAGAGGTCGCATAGCAGAGAATCAGGCGTCATGTCACCCACAAAGGAGAAGGCTACTTTTCGATAATTAGGCCCTTGGCACCCAGACGGAGGAGAGAGCTCGCATAGAAGAAAATCAGGCGTCAAGTCACCCACGAATGGAGATGGCCACTTTTCGATAATTTAGGCCCATGGCACCCAGACAGAGGACAGAGATCGCATAGCAGAGAGTCAGGCCTCATGTCAACCACCAATGGAGAAGGCCACTTTTAGATAATTAGGCCCCTAGTACCCAGACGGAGGAGAGAGGTCGCATAGCAGAGAATGAGGCGTCATGTCACCCACCAATGGAGAGGGCCACTTTTCGATAATTAGGCCACTGGCACCCAGACAGAGGAGAGAGGTCGCATAGCAGAGAATCAGGCTTCATGTCACCCACCAATGCAGAAGGCCACTTTTCGATAATATAGGCCCCAGCACCCAGACAGAGGACAGAGGTCATATAGCAGAGAAACAGGCGTCATGTCACCCACCAATGGAGAAGGTCCCTTTTCGATAATTAGGCCCATGGCACCCCTACGGAGGAAAGAGGTCTCATAGCAGAGAATCAGGCGTCATGTCACCAACCAATGGGGAAGGCCACTTTTTGATAATTTAGGCCCCAGAACCCACACAGAGGACAGAGGTCACATAGCAGAGAATCAGGCGTCATGTCACCCACCAATGGAGAAGGCCACTTTTCGATAATTTAGCCCCTGGCACCCAGACAGAGGAGAGAGGTCGCATAGCAGAGAATCAGGCGTCATGTCACCCACCAATGGAGAAGGCCACTTTTCGATAGCTTAGGGCCCCAGCACCCAGACAGAGGACAGAGGTCGCATAGCAGAGAATCAGGCGTCATGTCACCCACCAATGGAGAAGGCCACTTTTCGATATTTAGGCCCCTAGCACCCAGACGGAGGAGAGAGGTCGCATAGCAGAGAATCAGGCGTCATGTCACCCACCAATGGAGAAGGCCACTTTTCGATAATTAGGCACCCTGAGCACCCAGACGGAGGAGAGAGGTCGCATAGCAGAGAATCAGGCGTCATGTCACCCACCAATGGAGAAGGCCACTTTTCGATAATTTAGGCCCCAGCACCCAGACAGAGGACAGAGGTCGCATAGCAGAGAATCAGGCGTCATGTCACCCACCAATAGAGAAGGCCACTTTTCGATAATTTAGGCCCTGGCACCCAGACGGGAGGAGAGAGGTCGCGTCAGCAGAGAATCAGGCGTCATGTCACCCACCAATGGAGAAGGCCACTTTTTGATATTTAGGCCCCTGGCACCCAGACAGAGGACAGAGGTCGCATAGCAGAGAATCAGGCGTCATGTCACCCACCAATGGAGAAGGCCACTTTCATATATTTAGGCCCCAGCACCCAGACAGAGGACAGAGGTCGCATAGCAGAGAATCAGGCGTCATGTCACCCACCAATGGAGAAGGCCACTTTTCGATAATTTAGGCCCCTAGCACCCAGACAGAGGACAGAGGTCGCATAGCAGAGAATCAGGCGTCATGTCACCCACCAATGGAGAAGGCCACTTTTCGATAATTTAGGCCCCAGCACCCAGACGAGAGGACAGAGGTCTCATAGCAGAGAATCAGGCGTCATGTCACCCACCAATGGAGAAGGCCACTTTTCGATAATTAGGCCCCAGCACCCAGACAGAGGACAGAGGTCGCATAGCAGAGAATCAGGCGTCATGTCACCCACCAATGGAGAAGGCCACTTTTCGATAATTAGGCCCCTAGCACCCAGACGGAGGAGAGAGGTCGCATAGCAGAGAATCAGGCGTCATGTCACCCACCAATGGAGAAGGCCACTTTTCGATAATTTAGGCCCCTAGCACCCAGACAGAGGACAGAGGTCGCATAGCAGAGAATCAGGCGTCATGTCACCCACCAATGGAGAAGGCCACTTTCTCGATAATTAGGCCCCTGGCACCCAGACAGAGGACAGAGGTCTCATAGCAGAGAATCAGGCGTCATGTCACCCACCAATGGAGAAGGCCACTTTCGATTAATTTAGGCCCTGGCACCCAGACAGAGGACAGAGGTCGCATAGCAGAGAATCAGGCGTCATGTCACCCACCAATGGAGAAGGCCACTCTTCGATAATTTAGGCCCCAGCACCCAGACAGAGGACAGAGGTCGCATAGCAGAGAATCAGGCGTCATGTCACCCACCAATGGAGAAGGCCACTTTTCGATTATTTAGGCCCCAGCACCCAGACAGAGGACAGAGGTCGCATAGCAGAGAATCAGGCGTCATGTCACCCACCAATGGAGAAGGCCACTTTTCATATATTTAGGCCCCAGCACCCAGACAGAGGACAGAGGTCGCATAGCAGAGAATCAGGCGTCATGTCACCCACCAATGGAGAAGGCCACTTTTCGATAATTTAGCCCCTGGCACCCAGACAGAGGAGAGAGGTCGCATAGCAGAGAATCAGGCGTCATGTCACCCACCAATGGAGAAGGCCACTTTTCGATAATTTAGGCCCCAGCACCCAGACGAGAGGACAGAGGTCGCATAGCAGAGAATCAGGCGTCATGTCACCCACCAATGGAGAAGGCCACTTTTCGATAATTTAGGCCCCTAGCACCCAGACGGAGGAGAGAGGTCTCATAGCAGAGAATCAGGCGTCATGTCACCCACCAATGGAGAAGGCCACTTTTCATTTATTTAGGCCCCAGCACCCAGACAGAGGACAGAGGTCACATAGCAGAGAATCAGGCGTCATGTCACCCACCAATGGAGAAGGCCACTTTTCGATAATTTAGGCCCCAGCACCCAGACGGAGGACAGAGGTCGCATAGCAGAGAATCAGGCGTCATGTCAACCACCAATGGAGAAGGCCACTTTTCGATAATTAGGCCCCTAGCACCCAGACGGAGGAGAGAGGTGGCATAGCAGAGAATCAGGCGTCATGTCACCCACCAATGGAGAAGGCCACTTTTCTATAATTAGGGCCCCTGGCACCCAGATGGAGGACAGAGGTCTCATAGCAGAGAATCAGGCGTCATGTCACCCACCAATGGAGAAGGCCACTTTTCGATAATTTATGCCCCAGCACCCAGACAGAGGACAGAGGTCGCATAGCAGAGAATCAGGCGTCATGTCACCCACCAATGGAGAAGGCCACTTTTCGATAATTAGGCCCTAGCACCCAGACGGAGGAGAGAGGTCGCATAGCAGAGAATCAGGCGTCATGTCACCCACCAATGGAGATGGCCACTTTTCGATAATTTAGGCCCCAGCACCCAGACAGAGGACCAGAGGTCGCATAGCAGTGAATCAGGCGTCATGTCACCCACCAATGGAGAAGGTCACTTTTCGATAATTAGGCCCCTGGCAACCACACAGAGGACAGAGGTCGCATAGCAGAGAATCAGGCGTCATGTCACCCACCAATGGAGAAGGCTACTTTTCGATAATTAGGCCCTGGCACCCAGACGGAGGAGAGAGGTCGCATAGCAGAGAATCAGGCGTCATGTCACCCACCAATGGAGATGGCCACTTTTCGATAATTTAGGCCCATGGCACCCAGACAGAGGACAGAGGTCGCATAGCAGAGAATCAGGCGTCATGTCACCCACCAATGGAGAAGGCCACTTTTAGATAATTAGGCCCCTAGCACCCAGACGGAGGAGAGAGGTCGCATAGCAGAGAATCAGGCGTCATGTCACCCACCAATGGAGAAGGCCACTTTTCGATAATTAGGCCCCTGGCACCCAGACAGAGGAGAGAGGTCGCATAGCAGAGAATCAGGCGTCATGTCACCCACCAATGCAGAAGGCCACTTTTCGATAATTTAGGCCCCAGCACCCAGACAGAGGACAGAGGTCATATAGCAGAGAAACAGGCGTCATGTCACCCACCAATGGAGAAGGTCCCTTTTCGATAATTAGGCCCCTGGCACCCAGATGGAGGAGAGAGGTCGCATAGCAGAGAATCAGGCGTCATGTCACCAACCAATGGGGAAGGCCACTTTCATTTATTTTGGCCCCAGAACCCACACAGAGGACAGAGGTCACATAGCAGAGAATCAGGCGTCATGTCACCCACCAATGGAGAAGGCCACTTTTCGATAATTTAGGCCCCAGCACCAAGACAGAGGACAGAGGTCGCATAGCAGAGAGTCAGGAGTCATGTCAACCACTAATGGAGACGGACACTTTTCGATAATTTGGGCTCCAGCACCCAGACAGAGGACAGAGGTCGCATAGCAAAGAATCAGGCGTCATGTCACCCTCCAATGGAGAATGCCACTTTTCGATAATTAGGCCCCTTGCACGCAGATGGAGGAGAGAGGTCGCATAGCAGAGAATCAGGCGTTATGTCACCCACCAATAGAAAGGGCCACTTTTCGATAATTAGGCACCTGGCACCCAGACAGAGGAGAAAACTCTCATAGCAGAGAATCAGGTGTCATGTCATCCACCAATGGAGAGTGCCACTTTTCGATAATTTAGGCCCCAGCACCCAGAGAGAGGACATAGTTCGCATAGCAGAGTATCAGGCGTCACGTCACCCTCCAATAGAGATGGCCACTTTTCGATAATTAGACCCCTGGCACCCAGACGGAGGAGAGAGGTCTCATAGCAGAGAATCGGGCGTCATGTTACCCACCAATGGGGAAGGCCACTTTCATTTATTTTGGTCCCAGAACCAACTCAGAGGACAAAGGTCGCATAGCAGAGAATCAGGCGTCATGTCACCCACCAATGGAGAAGGCCACTTTTTGATAATTTAGGCCCCAGCACCAAGACAGAGTACAGAGGTCGCATAGCAGAGAATCAGGCGTCATGTCACCCACCAATGGAGAAGGCCACTTTTCGATAATTTATGCCCCAGCACCCAGACAGAGGACAGAGGTCGCATAGCAGAGAATCAGGCGTCATGTCACCCACCAATGAAGAGGGCCACTTTTCTTTAATTAGGCCCCTTGCACCCAGATGGAGGAGAGAGGTCTCGTAGCAGATAATCAGGCGTCTTATCACCCCTTAATGGAGAATGCCACTTTCATTTATTTAGGCCACTGGCACCCAGACAAAGGACAGAGGTCTCATAGCAGAGAATCAGGCGTCATGTCACCCACCAATGGAGAAGGCCAATTTTCAATAATTAGACCCCTGGCACCCAGACGGAGGAGAGAGGTCTCATAGCAGAGAATCGGGTGTCATGTCGCCCACCAATGGGGAAGGCAACTTTCATTTATTTAGGCCCCAGAACCAACACAGAGGACAAAGGTCGCATAGCAGAGAATCAGGCGTCAGGTCACACACCAATGGAGAAGGCCACTTTTTGATAATTTAAGCCCCAGCACCAAGACAGAGGACAGAAGTCGCATAGCAGAGAATCAGGCGTCATGTCACCCACCAATGGAGAAGGCCACTTTTCGATAATTTATGCCCCAGCACCCAGACAAAGGACAGAAGTCGCATAGCAGAGAATCAGGCGTCATGTCACCCACCAATGGAGAAGGCCACTTTTCGATAATTTATGCCCCAGCACCCAGACAAAGGACAGAGGTCGCATAGCAGAGAATCAGGCGTCATGTCACCCACCAATGAAGAGGGCCACTTTTCTTTAATTAGGCCCCTTGTACCCAGATGGAGGAAAGAGGTCTTGTAGCAGAGAATCAGGCGTCATATCACCCCTTAATGGAGAAGGCCACTTTCAATTATTTAGGCCACTGGCACCCAAGCAAAGGACAGAGGTCTCATAGCAGAGAATCAGGCGTCATGTCACCCACCAATGGAGAAGGCCACTTTTTGATAATTTAGACACCAGCACCCAGACAGAGGACAGAGGTCGCATAGCAGAGAATCAGGCCTCATGTCACACCCCAATGGTGCAGGTCACTTTTCGATAATTAGGCCCCTGGCACCCAGACGGAGGAGAGAGGTCTCATAGCAGAGAATCAGGCATCATGTCACCCTCCAATTGAGAAGGTCTCTTTAATTTATTTAGGCCCCAGCACCCAGACAGAGGACAGAGGTGGCATAGCAGAGAATCAGGCGTCATGTCACCCACCAATGGAGAAGGCCACTTTTATTTCTTTAGGACCCAGCACCCAGACAGAGGACAGAGGTGGCATAGCAGAGAATCAGGCGTCATGTCACCCACCAATGGAAAAGGCCACTTTCATTTATTTTGGCCCCAGCACCCACACAGAGGACAGAGGTCGCATAGCAGAGAATCAGGCGTCATGTCACACACCAATGGAGAAGGCCACTTTTCGATAATTTAGGCCCCAGCATCCAGACAGAGGACAGAGGTCACATAGCAGAGAATCAGGCGTCATGTCAACCACCAATGGAGACGGCCACTTTTCGATAATTTAGGCTCCAGCACCCAGACAGAGGACAGAGGTCGCCTCGCAGTGGATCAGGCGTCATGTCACCCACCAATGGAGAAGGTCACTCTTCGATAATTAGGCTCCTTGCAACCAGACGGAGGAGAGAGGTCTGATAGCAGAGAATTAGGCGTCATGTCACCAACCAATGGAGAAGGTCACTTTCATTTATTTTGGCTCCAGCACCCAGACAGAGGACAGAGGTCGCATAGCAGAGAATCAGGCGTCATGTCACCCACCAAAGAAGAAGGCCACTTTTCGATAATTAGGCCCCTGGCATCCATACGGAGGAGAGAGGTCGCATAGCAGAGAATCAGGCGTCATGTCACCCACCAATGGAGATGGCCACTTTTCGATAATTTAGAACCCTGGCACCCAGACAGAGGACAAAGATCACATAGCAGAGAGTCAGGCGTCATGTCACCCACCAAAGAAGAAGGCCACTTTTCGATAATTAGGCACCTAGCACCCAGACGGAGGAGAAAGTTCGCATAGCAGAGAATCAGGCGTCAGGTCACCCTCCAATGGAGAAGGCCACTTTTCGATAATTTGGCCCCCTGCACCCAGATGGAGGAGAGAAGTCGCATAGCAGAGAATCAGGCGTCATGTCACCCACCAATGGAGAGGGCCATTTTTCGATAATTAGGCCCCTGGCACCCAGACAGAGGAGAGAGGTCTCATAGCAGAGAATCAGGCGTCATGTCACCCACCAATGGAGAGTGCCACTTTTCGATAATTTATGCCCCAGCACCCAGACAGAGGACAGAGTCGCATAGCAGAGAATCAGGCGTCATGTCACCCACCAATGGAGAAGGCCACTTTTCGATAATTTAGGCCCCAGCACACAGACAGAGGACAGAGGTCGCTTAACAGTGGATCAGGCGTCATGTCACCCACCAATGGAGAAGGTCACTCTTCGATAATTAGGCCCCTGGCAACCAAACAGATTAAAGAGGTCTCATAGCAGAGAATCAGGCGTCATGTCACCCACCAATGGAGAAGGCCACTGTCATTTATTTTGGCCCCAGGACCCACACAGAGGACAGAGGCTTCATAGCAGAGAATCAGCTGTCATGTCACCCACCAATAAAGAAGGACACTTTTCGATAATTTAGGCCCCAGCACCCAGACAGAGATCAGGGGTCGCATAGCAGAGCATCAGGCATCATGTCACCCATCAATGGAGAAGGCCACTTTTCGATAATTTAGGCTCCAGCACCCAGATAGAGGACAAAGGTCGCATAGCAGTGGATCAGGCGTCATGTCACCCACCAATGGAAAAGGTCACTCTTCGATAATTAGGCCCCTGGCAACCACAAGGAGGAGAGAGGTCTCATAGCAGAGAATCAGGTGTCATGTCATCCACCAATGTAGAAGGTCACTTTTCGATAATTAGGCCCATGGCACCGAGACGAAGGAGAGAGGTCTCAAAGCAGAGATTCAGGCGTCATGTCACCCACCAATGGAGATGGCCACTTTTATTTATTTAGGACCCAGCACCCACACAGAGGACAGAGGTCGCATAGCAGAGAATCAGGCGTCATATAACCCACCAATGAAGAAGTCTACTTTTCGACAATAAGGCCACTGGCACCCTGATGGAGGAGAGAGGTCTCATAGCAGAGAATGAGACGTCATGTCACCCACCAATGGAAAAGGCCACTTTCATTTATTTTGGCCCCAGCAACCACACAGAGGACAGAGGTCGCATAGCAGAGAATCAGGTGTCATGTCACCCACCAATGGAGAAGTCCACTTTCATTTATTTTGGCCCCAGCACTCACACATAGGACAGAGGTCGCATAGCAGAGAATGAGGCTTCATGTCACCCACCAATGGAGAAGGCCACTTTTCGATAATTCAGGCCCCAGCACCCAGGCAGAGGACAGAGGTCACATAGCAGAGAATCAGGCGTCATGTCACCCACCAATGGAGAAGGCAACTTTCATTTATTTTGGCACCAAAACTCACACAGAGGACAGAGGTTGCATAGCAGAGAATCTGGCGTCATGTCACCCACCAATGGAGAAGGCCACTTTTTGATAATTCAGTCCCCAGCAACCAGGCAGAGGACAGAGGTCACATAGCAGAGAATCAGGCGTCATGTCACCCACCAATGGAGAAGGCAACTTTTCTATAATTAGGCTCCTAGAACCCAGACAGAGTAGAGAGGTCGCATAGCAGAGATTCAGGCGTCATGTCACCCACCAACGGAGAAGGCCACTTTTCTATACTTTAGGCCCCAGCACCCAGACAGAGGACAGGGGTCGCATAGCAGAGAATCAGGCATCAAGTCACCCACCAATGGAGTAGGCCACTTTTCGATAATTTATGCCACAGCACCCAGACAGACAACAGAGGTCGCATAGCAGTGGATCAAGCGTCATGTCACCCACCAATGGAGAATGTCACTCTTCGATAATTAGGCCCCTGGCAACCAGACGGATTAGAGAGGTCTCATAGCAGAGAATCAGGCGTCATGTCACCCACCAATGGAGAAGGCCACTGTCATTTATTTTGGCCCCAGGACCCACACAGAGGACAGTGGCTTCATAGCAGAGAATCAGGCGTCATGTCACCCACCAATAGAGAAGGCCACTTTTCGATAATTTAGGCCCCAGCACCCAGACAGAGGACAGGGGTCGCATAGCAGAGAATCAGGCGTCATGTCACCCACCAATGGAGAAGGCCACTTTTCAATAATTTATGCCCCAGCACCCAGATAGAGGACAGAGGTCGCATAGCAGTGGATCAGGCGTCATGTCACCCACCAATGGAGAAGGTCACTCTTCGATAATTAGGCCCCTGGCAACCAGACGGAGGAGAGAGGTCTCATAGCAGAGAATCAGGCGTCATGTCACCCACCAATGGAGAAGGCCAATTTCATTTATTTTGGCCACTGGACCCACACAGAGTACAGAGGCTTCATAGCAGAGTATCAGGTGTCATGTCACCCACCAATAGAGAAGACCACTTTTCGATAATTTAGGCCCCAGCATTAAGACAGAGGACAGAGGTCGCATAGCAGACAAATAGGAGTCAGTCACCCACCAATCGAGAAGGCCACTTTTCAATAATTAGTCCCATGGCACCCAGACAGAGGAGAGAGGTCGCATAGCAGAGAATCAGGCATCATGTCACCCACCAATGGAGAAGGCTACTTTCATTTATATAGGCCCCAGTACCCAGACAGAGGACAGAGGTCGCATAGCAGAGAATCAGGCGTCATGTCACCCACCAATGGAGAAGGCTACTTTCATTTATATAGGCCCCAGCACCCAGACAGAGGACAGAGGTCGCATAGCAGAGAATCAGGTGTTATGTCACCCACCAATGGAGAAGTCCACTTTTCGATAATAAGGTCCATGGCAACCAGACAGAGGAGAGAGGTCTCATAGCAGAGAATCAGGTGTTATGTCACCCACCAATGGAGGAGGCCACTTACATTTATTTTGGCTGGGGTGAAATTCAATTGCCAAAATAGGAATACCGTAAATCTGTGTTTTCAGCTGTGGCTGGCCAAGTTTAATAGTGTTCGGCAAACGATAGATATTTTTCTTGGGTAAAATTCAATTGCCAAAATAGCAATCCCCTAAATCTGTTGTCCCAGCAGTGGCTGGCCAAGTTTAATAGTGTGCGGCAATCGATAGATATATTTCGAGGGTGAAATTCAATTACTAAAATAGCAATACCATGAATCAGTGGTTTCAGCTGTGGCTGGCCAAGTTTCATAGTGTCCAGCAAAGGATATTTTTATTTCTTGGGTAAAATTCAATTGCCAAAATAGCAATCCCCTAAATCTGGTGTCCCAGCAGTGGCTGGCCAAGTTTAATAGTGTCCGGCAATCGATAGATATATTTCGAGGGTGAAATTCAATTACTAAAATAGCAATACCATGAATCAGTGGTTTCAGCTGTGGCTGGCCAAGTTTCATAGTGTCCAGCAAAGGATATTTTTATTTCTTGGGTAAAATTCAATTGCCAAAATAGCAATCCCCTAAATCTGGTGTCCCAGCAGTGGCTGGCCAAGTTTAATAGTGTCCGGCAAACAATAGATATTTTTCTGGAGTAAAATTGAAATGCCAAAATATCAATGCCATAAATCAGTGGTTTCAGCTGTGGCTGGCCAAGTTTAATAGTGTCCGGCAAAGGATAGATATTTTTCTTGGTTGAAATTCAATTGCCAAAATAGGAATACCGAATTGCAGTGGTTTCAGCTGTGGCTGGCCAAGTTTAAATGTATCCGCCAAAGGATATATTTTTTTCTGGGGTAAAATTCAATTGCCAAAATAGCGATGCCATAAATCAGTGGTTTCAGCTGTGGCTGGAAAAGTTTAATAGTGTCAGGCAACAGATATATTTTTTTCTGGGGTGAAATTCAATTGCCAAAATAGCAATACCGTAAATCAGTGGTTTCAGCTGTGGCTGGCCAAGTGTAATAGTGTCCGGCAACGTATATATTTTTTTCTGGGGTAAAATTCAATTGCCAAAATAGCAATACCATAAAAAAGTGGTTTTAGCTGTGGCTGGCGAAGTGTAATAGTGTCCGGCAACGGATTTTTTTTTTTCTTGTGTGAAATTCAATTGCCAAAATAGCAATACCGTAAATCAGTTGTTTCAGCTGTGGCTGGTCAAGTTTAATAGTGTCCGGCAAAGGATATATTTTATTCTGGGGTAAAATTCAATTGCCAAAATAGCAATACCGTAAATCAGTAGTTTCAGTTGTGGCTTGCCAAGTTTAATAGTGTCCGGCAAAGGATAGATTTTATTCTGGGGTGAAATTCTATTGCCAAAATAGCAATCCTCTAAATCTGGTGTCCCACCAGTGGCTGGCCAAGTTTAATAGTGTCTGGAAAAGATTAGATATTTTTCTAGAGTGAAATTCAATTGACAAAATAGCAATGTCATATATCAGTGGTTTCAGCTGTGGCTGGCCAAGTTTAAAAGTGTCCGGCAAAGGATATATTATTTTATGGGGTAAAATTCAATAGCCAAAATAGCAATACCGTAAATCAGTGGTTTCAGCTGTGGCTGGCCAATTGTAATAGTGTCCGGCAAAGGATAGATATTTTTCAGGGGTGAAATTCAATTACCAAAATAGCAATACAGTAAATCAGTGGTTTTAGATGTGGCTGGCCAAGTTTAATAGTGTCCGGCATTGGATAAAAAAAATATTTCTGGGGTGAAATTCAATTGCCAAAATAACAATACCGTAAATCAGTGGTTTCAGCTGTGGCTGGCCAAGTTTAATAGTGTCCAGCAAAGGATATATTTTGTTTTGGGGTGAAATTAAATTGCCAAAATAGCAATCTCCTTAATCAGGTGTCGCAGCAGTGGCTGGCCAAGTTTAATAGTGTCCAGCAAAGGATAGATATTTTTCTGGAGTGAAATTGAATTGCCCAAATAGCAATACAGTAAATCAGTGGTTTTAGATGTGGCTGGCCAAGTTTAATAGTGTCCGGCATTGGATAAAAAAAATATTTCTGGGGTGAAATTCAATTGCCAAAATAACAATACCGTAAATCAGTGGTTTCAGCTGTTGCTGGCCAAGTGTAATAGTGTCCGGCAAAGGATATATTTTGTTTTGGGGTGAAATTAAATTGCCAAAATAGCAATCTCCTTAATCAGGTGTCGCAGCAGTGGCTGGCCAAGTTTAATAGTGTCCAGCAAAGGATAGATATTTTTCTGGAGTGAAATTGAATTGCCAAAATAGCGATGCCATAAATCAGTGGTTTCAGCTGTGGCTGGCCAAGTTTAAAAGTGTCCGGCAAAGGATATATTTTTTTCTGGGGTAAAATTCAATTGCCAAAATAGCAATACCGTAAATCAGTGGTTTCAGCTGTGGCTGGAAAAGTTTAATAGTGTCAGGCAACGGATATATTTTTTTCTGGGGTGAAATTCAATTGCCAAAATAGCAATACCGTAAATCAGTGGTTTCAGCTGTGGCTGGCCAAGTGTCATAGTGTCCGGCAACGTATATATTTTTTTCTGGGGTAAAATTCAATTGCCAAAATAGCAATACCGTAAAAAAGTGGTTTTAGCTGTGGCTGGCGAAGTGTAATAGTGTCCGGCAACGGACTTTTTTTTTTCTTGTGTGAAATTCAATTGACAAAATAGCAATGTCATATATCAGTGGTTTCAGCTGTGGCTGGCCAAGTTTAAAAGTGTCCGGCAAAGGATATATTATTTTATGGGGTAAAATTCAATAGCCAAAATAGCAATACCGTAAATCAGTGGTTTCAGCTGTGGCTGGCCAATTGTAATAGTGTCCGGCAAAGGATAGATATTTTTCAGGGGTGAAATTCAATTACCAAAATAGCAATACAGTAAATCAGTGGTTTTAGATGTGGCTGGCCAAGTTTAATAGTGTCCGGCATTGGATAAAAAAAATATTTCTTGGGTGAAATTCAATTGCCAAAATAACAATACCGTAAATCAGTGGTTTCAGCTGTGGCTGGCCAAGTTTAATAGTCTCCGGCAAAGGATATATTTTGTTTTGTGGTGAAATTAAATTGCCAAAATAGCAATCTCATTAATCAGGTGTCGCAGCAGTGGCTGGCCAAGTTTAATAGTGTCCAGCAAAGGATAGATATTTTTCTGGAGTGAAATTGAATTGCCAAAATAGCGATGCCATAAATCAGTGGTTTCAGCTGTGGCTGGCCAAGTTTTAAAGTGTCCAGCAAAGGATATATTTTTTTCTGGGGTAAAATTCAATTGCCAAAAAAGCAATACCGTAAATCAGTGGTTTCAGCTGTGGCTGGAAAAGTTTAATAGTGTCAGGCAACAGATATATTTTTTTCTGGGGTGAAATTCAATTGCCAAAATAGCAATACCGTAAATCAGTGGTTTCAGCTGTGGCTGGCCAAGTGTAATAGTGTCCGGCAACGTATATATTTTTTTCTGGGGTAAAATTCAATTGCCAAAATAGC
Organism: Bufotes viridis; assembly: GCA_033119425.1. Lineage (NCBI taxonomy): Eukaryota > Metazoa > Chordata > Amphibia > Anura > Bufonidae > Bufotes > Bufotes viridis. Next base: position 83,652,127 of record CM065595.1, read on the forward strand.
AATACCGTAAATCAGTGGTTTCAGCTGTGGCTGGCCAAGTGTAATAGTGTCCGGCAACGGATATATTTTTTCTTGTGTGAAATTCAATTGCCAAAATAGCAATACCGTAAATCAGTTGTTTCAGCTGTGGCTGGTCAAGTTTAATAGTGTCCGGCAAAGGATATATTTTATTCTGGGGTAAAATTCAATTGCCAAAATAGCAATACCGTAAATCAGTAGTTTCAGCTGTGGCTTGCCAAGTTTAATAGTGTCCGGCAAAGGATAGATTTTATTCTGGGGTGAAATTCAATTGCCAAAATAGCAATCCCCTAAATCTGGTGTCCCAGCAGTGGCTGGCCAAGTTTAATAGTGTCAGGCAAAGGATTAGATATTTTTCTGGAGTGAAATTGAATTGCCAAAATAGCAATGCCGTAATATCAGTGGTTTCAGCTGTGGCTGGCCAAGTTTAAAAGTGTCCAGCAAAGGATATATTATTTTCTGGGGTAAAATTCAATAGCCAAAATAGCAATACCGTAAATCAGTGGTTTCAGCTGTGGCTGGCCAAATGTAATAGTGTCCGGCAAAGGATAGATATTTTTCAGGGGTGAAATTCAATTACCAAAATAGCAATACAGTAAATCAGTGGTTTCAGATGTGGCTGGCCAAGTATAATAGTGTCTGGCATTGGATAAAAAAAATATTTCTGGGGTGAAATTCAATTGCCAAATTTGCAATACCGTAAATCAGTGGTTTTAGCTGTGGCTGGCCTAGTTTAATAGTGTCCAGCAAAGGATAGATTGTGTTCTGGGGTGAAATTAAATTGCCAAAGTATCAATCCCCTTATTCTGGTGTCCCAGCAGTGGCTGGCCAAGTTTAATAGTGTCCGGCAAAGGATAGATATTTTTCCGGAGTGAAATTGAATTGCCAATACAGCGATGCCATAAATCAGTGGTTTCAGCTGTGGCTGGACAAGTTTAAAAGTGTCCGGCAAAGGATGTATTTTTTTCTGGGGTAAAATTCAATTGTCAAAATAGCAATACCGTAAGTCAGTGGTTTCAGCTGTGGCTGGCCAAGTTTAATAGTGTCAGGCAAAGGATAGATATTTTTCTGGGGTGAAATTCAATTGCGAAAATAGCAATACCGTAATTCAGTGGTTTCAGCTGTGGCTGGCCAAGTTTAATAGTGTCCGGAAACAGATATATTTTTGTCTTTGGTTAAATTCAATTGCCAAAATAGGAATATTGTAAATCAGTGGTTTCAGCTGTTGCTCTCCAAGTTTAATAGTGTATGGCAAAGGATAGATTTTATTCTGGGGTGAAATTCTACTGCCAAAATAGCAATCCCCTAAATCTGGTGTCCCAGCAGTGGCTGGCCAAGTATAATAGTGTCCGGCAAAGGATAGATATTTTTCTGGAGTGAAATTCAATTGTCAAAATAGCAATAACGTAAATCAGTGGTTCCAGCTGTGGCTGGCCAAGTTTAATAGTGTCCGGCAAAAGATACATTTTTTTCTGGGGTGAAATTCAATTGCCAAAATAGCAATACCTTAAATCAGTGGTTTCAGCTGTGGCTGGCCAAGTTTAATAGTGTAGAGCAAAAGATAGATTTTGTTCTGGGGTTAAATTAACTTGCCAAAATAGCAATCCCCTAAATCTGGTGTCCCATCAGTGGCTGGCCAAGTTTAATACTGTCCGGCAAAGGATAGATATTTTTCTGGAGTGAAATTGAATTGCCAAAATAGCAATACCGTAATTCAGTGGTTTCAGCTGTGGCTGGCCAAGTTTAATAGTGTCTGGCAAAGGATAGATATTTTTCTGGGGTGAAATTCAATTGCCAAAATAGCAATACCGTAAATCAGTGGTTTCAGCTGTGGCTGGCCAAGTTTAATAGTGTCCGGCAAAGGATAGATATTTTTCTGGGGTGAAATTCAATTGCCAAAATAGCAATACCGTAAATCAGTGGTTTCAGCTGTGGCTGGCCAAGTTTAATAGTGTCCGGCAAAGGATAGATTTTGTTCTGGGGTGAAATTCAATTGCCAAAATAGCAATACCGTAAATCAGTGGTTTCAGCTGTGGCTGGCCAAGTTTAATAGTGTCCGGCAAAGGATATATTTTGTTCTGGGGTGAAATTCAATTGCCAAAATAGCAATACCGTAAATCAGTGGTTTCAGCTGTGGCTGGCCAAGTTTAATAGTGTCCGGCAAAGGATAGATTTTGTTCTGGGGTGAAATTCAATTGCCAAAATAGCAATACCCTAAATCTGGTGTCCCAGCAGTGGCTGGCCAAGTTTAATAGTGTCCGGCAAAGGATATATTTTGTTCTGGGGTGAAATTCAATTGCCAAAATAGCAATACCGTAAATCAGTGGTTTCAGCTGTGGCTGGCCAAGTTTAATAGTGTCCGGCAAAGGATATATTTTTTCTGGGGTGAAATTCAATTGCCAAAATAGCAATACCGTAAATCAGTGGTTTCAGCTGTGGCTGGCCAAGTTTAATAGTGTCCGGCAAAGGATAGATTTTGTTCTGGGGTGAAATTCAATTGCCAAAATAGCAATACCCTAAATCAGTGGTGTCCCAGCAGTGGCTGGCCAAGTTTAATAGTGTCCGGCAAAGGATATATTTTTTCTGGGGTGAAATTCAATTGCCAAAATAGCAATACCGTAAATCAGTGGTTTCAGCTGTGGCTGGCCAAGTTTAATAGTGTCCGGCAAAGGATATATTTTGTTCTGGGGTGAAATTCAATTGCCAAAATAGCAATACCGTAAATCAGTGGTTTCAGCTGTGGCTGGCCAAGTTTAATAGTGTCCGGCAAAGGATATATTTTGTTCTGGGGTGAAATTCAATTGCCAAAATAGCAATCCCTAAATCTAGTGTCCCAGCAGTGGCTGGCCAAGTTTAATAGTGTCCGGCAAAGGATATATTTTGTTCTGGGGTGAAATTCAATTGCCAAAATAGCAATACCCTAAATCAGTGGTTTCAGCTGTGGCTGGCCAAGTTTAATAGTGTCCGGCAAAGGATATATTTTTTCTGGGGTGAAATTCAATTGCCAAAATAGCAATACCGTAAATCAGTGGTTTCAGCTGTGGCTGGCCAAGTTTAATAGTGTCCGGCAAAGGATATATTTTGTTCTGGGGTGAAATTCAATTGCCAAAATAGCAATACCGTAAATCTAGTGGTTTCAGCTGTGGCTGGCCAAGTTTAATAGTGTCCGGCAAAGGATATATTTTTTCTGGGGTGAAATTCAATTGCCAAAATAGCAATACCATAAATCAGTGGTTTCAGCTGTGGCTGGCCAAGTTTAATAGTGTCCGGCAAAGGATATATTTTTTCTGGGGTGAAATTCAATTGCCAAAATAGCAATACCGTAAATCAGTGGTTTCAGCTGTGGCTGGCCAAGTTTAATAGTGTCCGGCAGAGGATAGATTTTATTCTGGGGTGAAATTCTATTGCCAAAATAGCAATCCCCTAAATCTGGTGTCCAAGCAGTGGCTTGCCAAGTTTAATAGTGTCCGGCAAAGGATATATATTTTTCTGGGGTGAAATTCAATTGCCAAAATAGCAATCCCGTAAATCTAGTGGTTTCAGCTGTGGCTGGCCAAGTTTAATAGTGTCCGGCAAAGGATATATTTTTTTCTGGGGTAAAATTAAATTGCCAAAATAGCAATACCGTAAATCAGTGGTTTCAGCTGTGGCTGGCCAATTTTAATAGTGTACGGCAAAGGATAGATTTTATTCTAGGGTGAAATTCTACTTCAAAAATAGCAATCCCCTAAATCTGGTGTCCCAGCAGTGGATGGCCAAGTTTAATATTGTCCAGCAAAGGATAGATATTTTCCGGGGTGAAATTCAATTGCCAAAATAGCAATACCGTAAATCAGTGGTTTCAGCTGTGGCTGGCAAAGTTTAATAGTGTCCGGCAAAGGAAAGATTTTGTTCTGGGGTAAAATTCAATTGCCAAAATAGCAATACTGTTAATCAGTGGTTTCAGTTGTGGCTGGCCAAGTTTAATAGTGTCTGGCAAAGGATAGATTTTGTTCTGGGGTGAAATTAAATTGCCAAAATAGCAATCCCCTAAATCTCGTGTCCCAGCAGTGGCTGGCCAAGTTTAATTGTGTCCGGCAAAGGATAGATTTTGTTCTGGGGTGAAATTCAATTGCCAAAATAGCAATCCCCTAAATATGATGTCCCAGCAGTAGCTGGCCAAGTTTAATAATGTCCGGCAAAGGATATACTTTTTTTCTGGGGTAAAATTCAATTGCCAAAATAGCAATACCGTAAATCAGTGGTTTCAGCTGTGGCTGGGCAAGTGTAATAGTGTCCGGCAACGGATATATTTTTTTCTGGGGATAAGTTCAATTGCCAAAGTAGGAATACCGTAAATCAGTGGTTTCAGCTGTGACTGGACAAGTTTAATAGTTTCCGGCAAATGATAGATATATTTCTGGGGTGAAATTCAATTGCCAAAATAGCAATACCGTAGATCAGTGGTTTCAGCTGTGGCTGACCAAGTTTAAAAGTTTCCGACAAAGGATATATTTTTTTCAGGGGTGAAATTCAATTGCCAAAATATCAATACCGTAAATCAGTGGTTTCAGCTGTGGCTGGCCAAGTTTAATAGTGTCCGGCAACGGATATATTTTTGTCTGGGGTGAAATTCAATTGACAAAATAGGAATATCGTAAATCATCGTTTCAGCTATGGCTGGCCAAGTTTAATAGTGTCCGTTAACAGATATATTTTTTTCTGGGGTGAAATTCAATTGCAAAAATAGCAATCCCCTAAATCTGGTGTCCCAGCAGTGTCTGGCCAAGTTTAATTGTGTCCGGCAAAGGATATACTTTTTTTCTGGGGTAAAATTCAATTGCCAAAATAGCAATACCGTAAATCATTGGTTTCAGCTGTGGCTGGCCAAGTGTAATAGTGTCCGGCAACAGATATATTTTTTTCTAGGGTGAAATTCAATTGCAAAAATAGCAATACCGTAAATCAGTGGTTTTAGCTTTGGCTGGCCAAGTTTAATAGTGTCCGGCAAAGGATATACTTTTTTTCTGGAGTGAAATTGAATAGCCAAAATAGCAATGCCATAAATCAGTGGTTTCAGCTGTGGCTGGCCAAGTTTAAAAGTCTCCGGCAAAGGATATATTTTTTTCTGGGGTAAAATTCAATTGCCAAAATAGCAATACCGTAAATCTGGTGTCCCAGCAGTGGCTGACCAAGTTTAATAGTGTCCGGCCAACGATAGATATTTTTCTGGAGTGAAATTGAATAGCCAAAATATCAATGCCATAAATCAGTGGTTTCAGCTGTGACTGGCCAAGTTTAAAAGTCACCGGCAAAGGACATATTTTTTTCAGGGGTAAGATTCAATTGCCAAAATAGCAATACCGTAAATCAGTGGTGTTATCTGTGGCTGGCCAAGTGTAATAGTGTCCGGCAACGGATATATTTTTTGCTGGGGTTAAATTCAATTGCCAAAGTAGGAATACCGTAAATCAGTGGTTTCAGCTGTGGCTGACCAAGTTTAATAGTTTCCGGCAAAGGATATATTTTTTTCAGGGGTGAAATTCAATTGCCAAAATAGCAATACCGTAAATCAGTGGTTTCAGCTGTGGCTGGCCAAGTTTAATAGTGTAAGGCAAAGTATAGATTTTATTCTGGGGTGAAATTCTACTGACAAAATAGCAATCCCCTTAATCTGGTGTCCCAGCAGTGGCTGGCCAAGTTTAATAGTGTCCGGCAATGGATAGATATTTTTCTGGAGTAAAATTCAATTGTCAAAATAGCAATACCGTAAATCAGTGGTTTCAGCTGTGGCTGGCCAAATGTAATAGTGTCCGGCAAAGGATAGATATTTTTAAGGGGTGAAATTCAATTACCAAAATAGCAATACCGTAAATCAGTGGTTTCAGCTGTGGCTGGCCAAATGTAATAGTGTCCGGCAAAGGATAGATATTTTTAAGGGGTGAAATTCAATTACCAAAATAGCAATACCGTAAATCAGTGGTTTAAGCTGTGGCTGGCCAAGTGAAATAGTGTCCGGCAACGGAGATATTTTTTTCTGGGGTAAAATTCAATTGCCAAAATAGCAATACCGTAAATCAGTAGTTTCAGCTGTGGCTGGTCAAGTTTAATAGTGTCCGGCAAAGGATATATTTTTTTTTTTTGGAAAAATTCAATGGCCAATATAGCAATACCGTAAATCAGTAGTTTCAGCAGTGGCTTGCCAAGTTTAATAGTGTCCGGCAAAGGATAGATTTTATTCTGGGGTGAAATTCTATTGCCAAAATAGCAATCCCCTAAATCTGGTGTCACAGCAGTGGCTGGCCAAGTTTAATTGTGTCCGCCAAAGGATATATTTTTTTCTGGGGTAAAATTCAATTGCCAAAATAGCAATACCGTAAATCAGTGGTTTCAGCTGTGGCTGGCCAAGTTTAATAGTGTACTGCAAAGGATAGATTTTATTCTGGGGTGAATTTCTACTGCCAAAATAGCAATCCCCTAAATCTGGTGTCCCAGCAGTGTCCGGCAAAGGATAGATATTTTTCTGGGGTTAAATTCAATTGCCAAAATATCAATACCGTAAATCAGTGGTTTCAGCTGTGGCTGGCCAAGTGTAATAGTGTCCGGCAAGGGATATATTTTTTTTCTGGGGTGAAATTCAATTGCCAAAATAGCAATACCGTAAATCATTGGTTTCAGCTGTGGCTGGCCAAGTTTAATAGTGTCCGGCAAAGGACAGATTTTGTTTTGGGGTGAAATTAAATTGCCAAAATAGCAATCCCCTAAATGAGGTGTCCCAGAAGTGGCTGGCCAAGTTTAATAGTGTCCGGCAAAGGATAGATATTTTTCTGTAGTGAAATTAAATTGCCAAAATAGCGATGCCATAAATCAGTGGTTTCAGCTGTGGCTGGCCAAGTTTTAAAGTGTCCGGCAAAGGATATATTTTTTTCTGGGATAAAATTCAATTGCCAAAATAGCAATACCTTAAATCAGTGGTTTCAGCTGTGGCTGGCCAAGTGTAATAGTGTCCGGCAACGGATATATTTTTTTCTGGGGTTAAATTCAATTGCCAAAATAGCAATACCGTAAATCAGTGGTTTCAGCTGTGACTGGACAAGTTTAATAGTGTCCGACAAATGATAGATATATTTTGCTGGGATGAAATTGAATTGCCAAAATAGCAATACCGTAAATCAATGGTTTCAGCTGTGGCTGAACAAGTTTAATAGTTTCTGGCAAAGGATATATTTTTTTCAGGGGTGAAATTCAATTGACAAAATAGCAATACCGTAAATCAGTGGTTTCAGCTGTGGCTGGCCAAGTTTAATAGTGTCCGGCAACGGATATATTTTTGTCTGGGGTGAAATTCAATTGCCAAAATAGGAGTATCAGAAATCAGTGGTTTCAGCTGTGGCTGGCCAAGTTTAATCGTGTCCGGCAAAGGATATTTTTTTTTCTGGGGTAAAATTAAATTGCCAAAATAGCAATACCGTAAATCAGTAGTTTCAGCTGTGTCTTGCCAAGTTTAATAGTGTCCGGCAGTGGATAGATTTTATTCTGCGGTGAAATTCTATTTCCAAAATAGCAATCCCCTAAATCTGGTGTCCAAACAGTGGCTTGCCAAGTTTAATAGTGTCCGGCAAAGGATAGATATTTTTCTGGAGTGAAATTCAATTTTCAAAATAGCAATTCCGTAAATCAGTGGTTTTAGATGTGGCTGGCCAAGTTTAATAGTGTCCGGCAAAGGATATATTTTTTTCTGGGGTAAAATTAAATTGCCAAAATAGCAATACCGTAAATCAGTGGTTTCAGCTGTGGCTGGCCAATTTTAATAGTGTACGGCAAAGGATAGATTTTATTCTAGGGTGAAATTCTACTTCAAAAATAGCAATCCCCTAAATCTGGTGTCCCAGCAGTGGATGGCCAAGTTTAATATTGTCCAGCAAAGGATAGATATTTTCCGGGGTGAAATTCAATTACCAAAATAGCAATATCGTAAATCAGTGGTTTAAGCTGTGGCTGGCAAAGTTTAATAGTGTCCGGCAAAGGAAAGATTTTGTTCTGGGGTGAAATTCAATTGCCAAAATAGGTATACCGTAAATCAGTGGTTTCAGCTGTGGCTGGCCAAGTTTAATAGTGTCCGGCAAAGGAATGATTTTGTTCTGGGGTGAAATTCAATTGCCAAAATAGCAATACCGTAAATCAGTGTTTTCAGCTGTGGCTGGCCAAGTGTAATAGTGTCCGGCAACGGATCTGTTTTTTTCTGGTGTGAAATTCAATTGCCAAAATAGCAATACCGTAAATCAGTGGTTTCAGCTGTGGCTGGCCAAGTTTAATAGTGTCCGGCAAAGGATAGATTTTGTTCTGGGGTGAAATTAAATTGCCAAAATAGCAATCCCCTAAATCTGGTGTCCCAGCAGTGGCTGGCCAAGTTTAATAGTGTCTGGCAAAGGATATACTTTTTTTCTGGGGTAAAATTCAATTGCCAAAATAGCAATACCGTAAATCAGTGGTTTCAGCTGTGGCTGGCCAAGTGTAATAGTGTCCGGCAACGGATATATTTTTTTCTAGGGTTAAATTCAACTGCCAAAGTAGGAATTCTGTAAATCAGTGGTTTCAGCTGTGACTGGACAAGTTTAATAGTGTCCGGCAAATGATAGATATATTTCTGGGGTGAAATTCGATTGCCAAAATAGCAATACCGTAGATCAGTGGTTTCAGCTTTGCCTGACCAAGTTTAAAAGTTTCTGGCAAAGGATATATTTTTTTCAGGGGTGAAATTCAATTGCCAAAATATCAATATCGTAAATCAGTGGTTTCAGCTGTGGTAGGCCAAGTTTAATAGTGTCCGGCAACAGATATATTTTTTTCTGGGGTGAAATTCAATTGCAAAAATAGCAATCCCCAAAATCTGGTGTCCCAGCAGTGTCTGGCCAAGTTTAATAGTGTCCGGCAAAGGATATACTTTTTTTCTGGGGTAAAATTCAATTGCCAAAATAGCAATACCGTAAATCAGTGGTTTCAGCTGTGGCTGGCCAAGTGTAATAGTGTCCGGCAACGGATATATTTTTTTTCTAGGGTTAAATTCAACTGCCAAAGTAGGAATACTGTAAATCAGTGGTTTCAGCTGTGACTGGACAAGTTTAATAGTGTCTGGCAAATGATAGATATATTTCTGGGGTGAAATTCGATTGCCAAAATAGCAATACCGTAGATAAGTGGTTTCAGCTTTGCCTGACCAAGTTTAATAGTGTCCGGCAAAGGATATATTTTTGTCTGGGGTGAAATTCAATTGACAAAATAGGAATATCGTAAATCAGTGGTTTCAGCTGTGGTAGGCCAAGTTTAATAGTGTCCGGCAACAGATATATTTTTTTCTGGGGTGAAATTCAATTGCAAAAATAGCAATCCCCAAAATCTGGTGTCCCAGCAGTGTCAGGCCAAGTTTAATAGTGTCCGGCAAAGGATATACTTTTTTTCAGGGGTAAAATTCAATTGCCAAAATAGCAATACCGTAAATCATTGGTTTCAGCTGTGGCTGGCCAAGTGTAATAGTGTCCGGCAACAGATATATTTTTTTCTGGGGTGAAATTCAATTGCAAAAATAGCAATACCGTAAATCAGTGGTTTTAGCTTTGGCTGGCCAAGTTTAATAGTGTCCGGCAAAGGATATACTTTTTTTCTGGAGTGAAATTGAATAGCCAAAATAGCAATGCCATAAATCAGTGGTTTCAGCTGTGGCTGGCCAAGTTTTAAAGTGTCCGGCAAAGGATATATTTTTTTCTGGGGTAAAATTCAATTGCCAAAATAGCAATACCGTAAATCAGTGGTTTCAGCTGTGGCTGGCCAAGTTTAATAGTGTCAGGCAAAGGATATATTTTTTCTGGGGTGAAATTCAATTGCCAAAATAGCAATACCGTAAATCAGTGGTTTCAGCTGTGGCTGGCCAAGTGTCATAGTGTCCGGCAACGGATATATTTTTTTCTGGGGTGAAATTCAATTGCCAAAATATGAATACAGTAAATCAGTGGTTTCAGCTGTGACTGGCCAAGTTTAATAGTGTCCGGCAAATGATAGATATATTTCTGGGGTGAAATTCAATTGCCAAAATAGCAATACCGTAAATCAGTGGTTTCAGCTGTGGCTGGCCAAGTTTTATAGTGTCCGGCAAAGGATAGATTTTGTTCAGGGCTGAAATTCAATTTCCAGAATTGAAATCCCCTAAATCCTGTGTCCCAGCAGTGGCTGGCCAAGTTTAATAATGTCCTGCAAAGGATAGATTTTGTTCTGGTGTGAAATTCAATTACCAAAATAGCAATCACATAAATCTGGTGCACCAGCAGGGGCTGGCCAAGTTTATTAGTGTCCGGCAGATGATAGATATTTTTCTGGGGTGAAATTCAATTTCCAAAATAGCAATATCGTAAATCAGTGGTTTCAGATGTGGCTGGCCAAGTTTAATAGTGTCCGGCAACGGATATATGTTTTTTTCTGGGGTGAAATTCAATTGCCAAAACAGCAATACCGTAAATCAGTGGTTTCAGCTGTGGCTGGTCAAGTTTAATAGTGTCCGGCAAAGGATATATTTTTTTTCTGGGGTAAAATTCAATTGCCAAAATAGCAATACCGTGAATCAGTAGTTTCAGCTGTGGCTTGCCAAGTTTAATAGTGTCCGGCAAAGGATATATTTTTTTTTCTGGGGTGAAATTCAATTGCCAAAATAGCGATACCGTAAATCAGTGGTTTCAGCTGTGGCTGGCCAAGTTTAATAGTGTCCGGCAAAGGATATATTTTGTTCTGGGGTGAAATTCAATTGCCAAAATAGCAATCCCCTAAATCTGGTGTCCCAGCAGTGGCTGGCCAAGTTTAATAGTGTCCGGCAAAGGATAGATTTTGTTCTGGGGTGAAATTCAATTGCCAAAATAGCAATACCGTAAATCAGTGGTTTCAGCTGTGGCTGGCCAAGTTTAATAGTGTCCGGCAAAGGATATATTTTTTCTGGGGTGAAATTCAATTGCCAAAATAGCAATACCGTAAATCAGTGGTTTCAGCTGTGGCTGGCCAAGTTTAATAGTGTCCGGCAAAGGATATATTTTTTTCTGGGGTGAAATTCAATTGCCAAAATAGCGATACCGTAAATCAGTGGTTTCAGCTGTGGCTGGCCAAGTTTAATAGTGTCCGGCAAAGGATAGATTTAGTTTTGGGGTGAAATTAAATTGCCAAAATATCAATCCCCTAAATCAGGTGTCCCAGCAGTGGCTGGCCAAGTTTAATAGTGTCCGGCAAAGGATAGATATTTTTCTGGAGTGAAATTGAATTGCCAAAATAGCGATCCGTAAATCTGTGGTTTCAGCTGTGGCTGGCCAAGTTTTAATAGTGTCCGGCAAAGGATATATTTTTTTCTGGGGTAAAATTCAATTGCCAAAATAGCAATTCCGTAAATCAGTGGTTTCAGCTGTGGCTGGCCAAGTGTAATAGTGTCTGGCAAAGGATAGATTTTTTTTCTGGTGTGAAATTCAATTGCCAAAATAGCAATACTGTAAATCAGTGGTTTCAGCTGTGGCTGGCCAAGTGTCATAGTGTCCGGCAATGGATATATTTTTTTCTGGGGTGAAATTCAATTGCCAAAATAGGAATACCGTAAATCTGTGGTTTTAGCTTTGACTGGCCAAGTTTAATAGTGTCCGACAAATGATAGATATATTTCTGGGGTGAAATTCAATTGCCAAAATAGCAATACCGTAAATCAGTGGTTTCAGCTGTGGCTGGCCAAGTTTAATAGTGTCCGGCAAAGGATAGATTTTGTTATGGGCTGAAATTCAATTTCCAAAATTGAAATCCACTAAATCCTGTGTCCCAGCAGTGGCTGGCCAAGTTTAATAATGTCCGGCAAAGGATAGATTTTGTTTTGGTGTGAAATTCAATTGCCAAAATAGCAATTCCATAAATCTGGTGCCCCAGCAGGGGCTGGCCAAGTTTATTAGTGTCCGACAAACGATAGATATTTTTTGTGGGGTGAAATTCAATTACCAAAAGAGCAATATCGTAAATCAGTGGTTTCAGATGTGGCTGGCCAAGTTTAATAGTGTCTGGCAATGGATATATTTTTTCTGGGGTAAAATTCAATTGACAAAATAGGAATACCGTAAATCAGTGGTTTCAGCTGTGACTGGACAAGTTTAATAGTGTCCGGCAAATGATAGATATATTTCTGGGGTGAAATTCAATTGCCACAATAGCAATACCGTAAATCAGTGGTTTCAGCTGTGGCTGGCCAAGTTTAATAGTGTACGGCAAAGGATAGATTTTATTCTGGGGTGAATTTCTACTTCCAAAATAGCAATCCCCTAAATTTGGTGTCCCAGCAGTGTCCTGCCAAAGATAGATATTTTTCTTGGGTGAAATTCAATTGCCAAAATAGCAATACCGTAAATCGGTGGTTTTAGCTGTGGCTGGCCAAGTGTAATAGTGTCCGGCAACGGATATATTTTTTTCTGGGGTGAAATTCAATTGCCAAAATAGCAATACCTTAAATCAGTGGTTTCAGCTGTGGCTGGCCAAGTGTCAGTGTCCGGCAACGGATATATTTTTTTCTGGGGTGAAATTCAATTGCCAAAATAGGAATACCGTAAATCAGTGGTTTCAGCTGTGACTGGCCAAGTTTAATAGTGTCCGTCAAATGATAGATATATTTCTGGGGTGAAATTCAATTGCCAAAATAGCAATACCGTAAATCAGTGGTTTCAGCTGTGGCTGGCCAATTGTAATAGTGTCAGACAAAGGATAGATATTTTTCAGCAGTGAAATTCAATTACCATAATAGCAATAATGTAAATCAGTGGTTTCAGATGTGGCTGTCCAAGTTTAATAGTGTCCGGCAATGGATAAAAAAAAAAATCTGGGGTGAAATTCAATAGCCAAGATAGCAATACCATAAATCAGTGGTTTCAGCTGTGGCTTGCCAATTGTAATAGTGTCCGGCAAAGGATAGATATTTTTCAGTGGTGAAATTCAATTAAAAAAAATAGCAATACCGTAAATCAATGGTTTCAGCGGTGGCTGGCCAAGTTTAATAGTGTCCGGCAAAGGATAGATTTTGTTCTGGGGTGAAATTAAATTGCCAAAATAACAATCCCCTAAATCTGGTGTCCTATCAGTGGCTGGCCAAATTTAATACTGTCCGGCAAAGGATAGATATTTTTCTGGAGTGAAATTAAATTGCCAAAATAGCGATGCCATAAATCAGTGGTTTCAGCTGTGGCTGGCCAAGTTTAAAAGTGTCCGGCAAAGGCTGTATGTTTTTTTCCTGGGGTAAAATTCAATTGTCAAAATAGCAATACAATAAATCAGTGGTTTCAGCTGTGGCTGGCCAAGTTTAATACTGTCCGGCAAAGGATAGATATTTTTCTGGGGTGAAATTTAATTGCCAAAATAGCAATACCGTAATTCAGTGGTTTCAGCTGTGGCTGGCCAAGTTTAATAGTGTCTGGCAAAGGATATTTTTTTTTCAGGGGAGAAATTCAATTGCCAATATAGCAATACTGTAAATCAGTGGTTTCAGCTGTGGCTGGCCAAGTTTAATAGTGTCCGGCAAAGGATATATTTTTTTCTGGGGTAAAATTCATTTGCCAAACTAGGAACACCGTAAATCAGTAGTTTCAGCTGTGACTGGCCAAGTTTAATAGTGACCGGCAAATGATAGATATATTTATGGGGTGAAATTCAATTCCCAAAATAGCAATACCGTAAATCAGTGGTTCCAGCTGTGGCTGTCCAAGTGTAATACTGTCCGGCAACGGATATATTTTTTTCTGGGGTAAAATTAAATTGCCAAAATAGCAATACCGTAAATCAGTAATTTCAGCTGTGGCTTGCCAATTTTAATAGTGTCCGGCAGAGGATAGATTTTATTCTGGGGTGAAATTCTACTGCCAAAATAGCAATCCCCTAAATCTGGTGTCCCAGCAGTGGCTGGCCAAGTTTATTAGTGTCCAGCAAAGGATAGATATTTTTCTGGGGTTAAATTCAATTACAAAAAAAAATCAATATAGTAAATCAGTGGTTTCAGATGTGGCTGGCCAAGTTTAATATTGTCCGGAAAGGAAATATTTTTTTCTAGTGTGAAATTCAATTGCCAAAATAGCGATACCGTAAATCAGTGGTTTCAGCTGTGGCTGGCCAAGTATAATAGTGTCCGGCAAATTAAAGATTTTGTTCTGGGGTGAAATTCAATTGCCAAAATAGCAATACCGTAAATCAGTGTTTACAGCTGTGGCTGGCCAAGTGTAATAGTGTCCGGCAACGGATATGTTTTTTTCTGGTGTGAAATTCAATTGCCAAAATAGCAATACCGTAAATCAGTGGTTTCAGCTGTGGCTGGCCAAGTTTAATAGTGTCCGGCAAAGGATAGATTTTGTTCTGGGGTGAAATTAAAATGCCAAAATAGCAATCCCCTAAATCAGGTGTCCCAGCAGTGGCTGGCCAAGTTTAATTGTGTCTGGCAAAGGATAAATTTTGTTCTGGGGTGAAATTCAATTGCCAAAATAGCAATCCCCTAAATCTGGTGTCACAGCAGTGGCTGGCCAAGTTTAATAGTGTCCGGCAAAGGATATATTTTTTTCTAGGGTAAAATTCAATTGCCAAAATAGAAATACCGTAAATCAGTGGTTTCAGCTGTGGCTGGCCAAGTTTAATAGTGTATGGCAAAGGATAGATTTTATTCTGGGGTGAATTTCTACTGCCAAAATAGCAATCCCCTAAATCTGGTGTCCCAGCAGTGTCTGGCAAAGGATAGATATTTTTCTGGGGTGAAATTCAATTGAGAAAATAGCAATACCGTAAATCAGTGGTTTCACCTGTGGCTGGCCAATTGTAATAGTGTCCGGCAAGGGATATATTTTTTTTCTGGGGTGAAATTCAATTGCCAAAATAGCAATACCGTAAATCAGTGGTTTCAGCTGTGGCTGGCCAAGTTTAATAGTGTCCGGCAAAGGATAGATTTAGTTTTGGGGTGAAATTAAATTGCCAAAATATCAATCCCCTAAATCAGGTGTCCCAGCAGTGGCTGGCCAAGTTTAATAGTGTCCGGCAAAGGATAGATATTTTTCTGGAGTGAAATTGAATTGCCAAAATAGCGATGCAAATCTGTGGTTTCAGCTGTGGCTGGCCAAGTTTTAAAGTGTCCGGCAAAGGATATATTTTTTTCTGGGGTAAAATTCAATTGCCAAAATAGAAATTCCGTAAATCAGTGGTTTCAGCTGTGGCTGGCCAAGTGTAATAGTGTCTGGCAAAGGATAGATTTTTTTCTGGTGTGAAATTCAATTGCCAAAATAGCAATACTGTAAATCAGTGGTTTCAGCTGTGGCTGGCCAAGTGTCATAGTGTCCGGCAATGGATATATTTTTTTCTGGGGTGAAATTCAATTGCCAAAATAGGAATACCGTAAATCTGTGGTTTTAGCTTTGACTGGCCAAGTTTAATAGTGTCCGGCAAATGATAGATATATTTCTGGGGTGAAATTCAATTGCCAAAATAGCAATACCGTAAATCAGTGGTTTCAGCTGTGGCTGGCCAAGTTTAATAGTGTCCGGCAAAGGATAGATATTTCTCTGGAGTGAAATTGAATTGCCAAAATAGCGATGCCATAAATCAGTGGTTTCAGCTGTAGCTGGCTAAGTTTAAAAGTGTCCGGGAAAGGATAGATTTTGTTCTGGGGTGAAATTCTGTTGCCAAAATAGCAATCCCCTAAATCTAGTGTCCCAGCAGTGGCTGGCCAAGTTTAATAGTGTCCAGCAAACGATAGATATTTTTCTGGGGAGAAATTAAATTGCCAAAATAGCAATACCGTAAATCAGTGGTTTCAGCTGTGGCTGGCCAAGTTTAATAGTGTCCGGCAAAGGATATATTTTTTTCTGGGGTGAAATTCAATTGCCAAAATAGCAATACCGTAAATTAGTGGTTTCAGCTGTGGCTGGCCAAGTTTAATAGTGTACGGCAAAGGATAGATTTTATTCTGGGGTGAGATTCTACTGCCAAAATAGCAATCCCCTAAATCTGTTGTCCCAGCAGTGGCTGGCCAAGTTTAATAGTGTCCGGCCAAGGATAGATATTTTTCTGGAGTGAAATTGATTTGCCAAAATAGCAATGCAATAAGTTAGTGGTTTCAGCCGTGGCTGGCCATGTTTAAAAGTGTCCGGCAAAGGATATAATTTTTTTCTGGGGTAAAATTCAATTCCCAAAATAGCAATACCGTAAATCAGTGGTTTCAGCTGTGGCTGGCCAAGTTTAATATTGTCCGGCAAAGGATAGATTTTGTTCTGGGGTGAAATAAATTGACAAAATAGCAATCCCCTAAATCTGGTGTCCCAGCATTGGCTGGCCAAGTTTAATAGTGTCCGGCAAACGATAGATTTTTTTTTGGCGTGAAATTCAATTGCCAAAATAGCAATACTGTAAATCAGTGGTTTCAGCTGTTGCTGGCCAAGTTTAATAGTGTCCGGCAAAGGATATATTTTTTTCAGGGGTGAAATTCAATTGCCAAAATAGCAAAACCGTAAATCAGTGGTTTCAGCTGTGGCTGGACAAGTTTAATAGTGTCCGGCAACGGATATATTTTTTGTCTGGGGTTAAAATTACATTGCCAAAATAGGAATATCGTAAATCAGTGGTTTTAGCTGTGGATGGCCAAGGTTAATAGTGTCCGGCAAAGGATATATTTTTTTTCTGGGGTAAGATTCAATTGCCAAAATAGCAATACCGTAAATCAGTGGTTTCAGCTGTGGCTGGCCAAGTTTAATAGTGTCCTGCAAAGGACAGATTTTCTTCTGGGGTGAAATTCAGTTGCCAAAATAGCAATACCCTAAATCTGGTGTCCCAGCAGTGGCTGGCCAAGTTTAATAGTGTCCGGCAAAGCGATATATATTTTTCTGGGGTGAAATTCAATTGCCAAAATAGCAATACCGTAAATCAGTGGTTTCAGCTGTGGCTGGCCAAGTTTAATAGTGTCTGGCAAAGGATATATTTTTCTAGGGGTGAAATTCAATTGCCAAAATAGCAATACCGTAAATCAGTGGTTTCAGCTGTGGCTGGCCAAGTTTAATAGTGTACGGCAAAGGATAGATTTTATTCTGGGGTGAAATTCTACTGCCAAAATAGCAATCCCCTAAATCTGGTGTCCCAGCAGTGGCTGGCTAACTTTAATAGAGTCCGGCAAAAGATAGATATATTTCTGGAGTGAAATTGAATTGCCAAAATAGCGATGCCATAAGTTAGTTGTTTCAGCCGTGGCTGGCCAAGTTTAAAAGTGTCCGGCAAAGGATATATTTTTTTCAGGGGTGAAATTCAATTGCCAAAATAGCAAAACCGTAAATCAGTGGTTTCAGCTGTGGCTGGCCAAGTTTAATAGTGTCCGGCAATGGATAGATTTTTTTCTAGGGTGAAATTCAATTGCCAAAATAGCAATACCTTAAATCAGTTGTTTCAGCTGTGGCTGGCCAAGTTTAATAGTGTCCGGCAAAGGATATATTTTTTCTGGGGTGAAATTCAATTGCCAAAATAGCAATACCGTAAATCAGTGGTTTCAGCTGTGGCTGGCCAAGTTTAATAGTGTCCGGCAAAGGATATATTTTTTCTGGGGTGAAATTCAATTGCCAAAATAGCAATACCGTAAATCTAGTGGTTTCAGCTGTGGCTGGCCAAGTTTAATAGTGTCCGGCAAAGGATATATTTTTTCTGGGGTGAAATTCAATTGCCAAAATAGCAATTCCGTAAATCAGTGGTTTCAGCTGTGGCTGGCCAAGTGTAATAGTGTCTGGCAAAGGATAGATTTTTTTCTGGTGTGAAATTCAATTGCCAAAATAGCAATACTGTAAATCAGTGGTTTCAGCTGTGGCTGGCCAAGTGTCATAGTGTCCGGCAATGGATATATTTTGTTCTGGGGTGAAATTCAATTGCCAAAATAGCAATACCGTAAATCTGTGGTTTCAGCTTTGACTGGCCAAGTTTAATAGTGTCCGGCAAATGATAGATATATTTTCTGGGGTGAAATTCAATTGCCAAAATAGCAATACCGTAAATCAGTGGTTTCAGCTGTGGCTGGCCAAGTTTAATAGTGTCCGGCAAAGGATAGATATTTCTCTGGAGTGAAATTGAATTGCCAAAATAGCGATGCCATAAATCAGTGGTTTCAGCTGTAGCTGGCTAAGTTTAAAAGTGTCCGGGAAAGGATAGATTTTGTTCTGGGGTGAAATTCTGTTGCCAAAATAGCAATCCCCTAAATCTAGTGTCCCAGCAGTGGCTGGCCAAGTTTAATAGTGTCCAGCAAAGCGATAGATATTTTCTGGGGAGAAATTAAATTGCCAAAATAGCAATACCGTAAATCAGTGGTTTCAGCTGTGGCTGGCCAAGTTTAATAGTGTCCGGCAAAGGATATATTTTTTTCTGGGGTGAAATTCAATTGCCAAAATAGCAATACCGTAAATTAGTGGTTTCAGCTGTGGCTGGCCAAGTTTAATAGTGTACGGCAAAGGATAGATTTTATTCTGGGGTGAGATTCTACTGCCAAAATAGCAATCCCCTAAATCTGTTGTCCCAGCAGTGGCTGGCCAAGTTTAATAGTGTCCGGCCAAGGATAGATATTTTTCTGGAGTGAAATTGATTTGCCAAAATAGCAATGCAATAAGTTAGTGGTTTCAGCCGTGGCTGGCCATGTTTAAAAGTGTCCGGCAAAGGATATAATTTTTTTCTGGGGTAAAATTCAATTCCCAAAATAGCAATACCGTAAATCAGTGGTTTCAGCTGTGGCTGGCCAAGTTTAATATTGTCCGGCAAAGGATAGATTTTGTTCTGGGGTGAAATAAATTGACAAAATAGCAATCCCCTAAATCTGGTGTCCCAGCATTGGCTGGCCAAGTTTAATAGTGTCCGGCAAATGATAGATTTTTTTTTTGGGGTGAAATTCAATTGCCAAAATAGCAATACTGTAAATCATTGGTTTCAGCTGTTGCTGGCCAAGTTTAATAGTGTCCGGCAAAGGATATATTTTTTTCAGGGGTGAAATTCAATTGCCAAAATAGCAAAACCGTAAATCAGTGGTTTCAGCTGTGGCTGGACAAGTTTAATAGTGTCCGGCAAAGGATATATTTTTTTTCTGGGGTTAAAATTACATTGCCAAAATAGCAAAACCGTAAATCAGTGGTTTCAGCTGTGGCTGGCCAAGTTTAATAGTGTCCGGCAAAGGATATATTTTTTTTCTGGGGTAAGATTCAATTGCCAAAATAGCAATACCGTAAATCAGTGGTTTCAGCTGTGGCTGGCCAAGTTTAATAGTTTCCTGTAAAGGACAGATTTTCTTCTGGGGTGAAATTCTGTTGCCAAAATAGCAATCCCCTAAATCTGGTGTCCCAGCAGTGGCTGGCCAAGTTTAATAGTGTCCGGCAAGCGATATATATTTTTCTAGGGTGAAATTCAATTGCCAAAATAGCAATACCGTAAATCAGTGGTTTCAGCTGTGGCTGGCCAAGTTTAATAGTGTCTGGCAAAGGATATTTTTTTTTAGGGGTGAAATTCAATTGCCAAAATAGCAGTACCGTAAATCAGTGGTTTCAGCTGTGGCTGGCCAAGTTTAATAGTGTACGGCAAAGGATAGATTATATTCTTGGGTGAAATTCTACTGCCAAAATAGCAATACCCTAAATCTGGTGTCCCAGCAGTGGCTGGCTAACTTTAATAGAGTCCGGCAAAAGATAGATATATTTCTGGAGTGAAATTGAATTGCCAAAATAGCGATGCCATAAGTTAGTTGTTTCAGCCGTGGCTGGCCAAGTTTAAAAGTGTCCGGCAAAGGATATATTTTTTTCAGGGGTGAAATTCAATTGCCAAAATAGCAAAACCGTAAATCAGTGGTTTCAGCTGTGGCTGGCCAAGTTTAATAGTGTCCGGCAATGGATAGATTTTTTTCTAGGGTGAAATTCAATTGCCAAAATAGCAATACCTTAAATCAGTTGTTTCAGCTGTGGCTGGCCAAGTTTAATAGTGTCTGGCAAAGGATATTTTTTTTAGGGGTGAAATTCAATTGCCAAAATAGCAGTAATGTAAATCAGTGGTTTCAGCTTTGGCTGGCCAAGTTTAATAGTGTCTGGCAACGGATATATTTTTTTCTGGGGTGAAATTCAATTGCCAAAACAGCAATACCGTAAATCAGTGGTTTCAGCTGTGGCTGGCCAAGTTTAATAGTGTCTGGCAAAGGATATTTTTTTTTCTGGGGTGAAATTCAATTGCCAAAACAGCAATACCGTAAATCAGTGGTTTCAGCTGTGGCTGGCCAAGTTCAGTAGTGTCCGGCAAAGGATATATTTTTGTCTGGGGTGAAATTCAATTGCCAAAATAGGAATATCGTGAATCAGTGGTTTCAGCTGTGGCTGGCCAAGTTTAATAGTATCCGGCAAAGGATATATTTTTTTGGGGGGTAAGATTCAATTGCCAAAATAGCAATACCGTAAATCGTGTGTCCCAGCAGGTCCTGGCCAAGTTTAATAGTGTCCGGCAAAGGATAGATTTTGTTCTGGTGTGAAATTCAATTGCCAAAATAGCAATCCCCTAAATCTGGTTTCCCAGCAGTGGCTGGCCAAGTTTAAAAGTGTCCGGCAAAGGATATATTTTTTTCATGGGGTAAAATTCAATTGCCATAATAGCAATACCGTAAATCATTGGTTTCAGCTGTGGCTGGCCAAGTTTAATAGTGTATGGCAAAGGATAGATTTTATTCTGGGGTGAAATTCTACTGCCAAAATAGCAATCCCCTAAATCTGGATAGATATATTTCTGGAGTGAAATTGAATTGCCAAAATAGCGATGCCATAAGTTAGCGGTTTCAGCCGTGGCTGACCAAGTTTAAAAGTGTCCGGCAAAGGATATATATTTTTTCTGGGGTGAAATTCTATTGCCAAAATAGCAATACCGTAAATCAGTGGTTTCAGCTGTGTCTGGCCACGTTTAATAGTGTCCGGCAAAGGATAGATTTTGTTCTGGGGTGAAATTAAATTGCCAAAATAGCAATCCCCTAAATCTGGTGTCCCAGCATTGGCTGGCCAAGTTTAATAGAATCCGGCAAACGATAGATTTTTTTTTTTGGGGTGAAATTCAATTGCCCAAATAGCAATACCGTAAATCAGTGGTTTCAGATATGGCTGGCCAAGTTTAATAGTGTCCGGCAACGGATATATTTTTTTCTGGGGTAAAATTCAATTGCCAAAATAGGAATACCGTAAATCAATGGTTTCAGCTGTGGCTGGCCAAGTTTAATAGTGTCCGGCAAAGGATAGATTTTGTTATGGGGTGAAATTAAATTGCCAAAATAGCAATCCCCTAAATCTGGTGTCCAAGCATTGGCTGGCCAAGTTTAATAGTGTCCGGCAAAGGATAGATATTTCTCTGGAGTGAAATTGAATTGCCAAAATAGCAATACCGTAAATCAGTGGTTTCAGCTGTAGCTGGCCAAGTTTAATAGTGTCCGGCAAAGGATATATTTTGTTCTGGGGTGAAATTCAATTGCCAAAATAGCAATACCCTAAATCTAGTGGTCCCAGCAGTGGCTGGCCAAGTTTAATAGTGTCCGGCAAAGGATAGATATTTGTTCTGGGGTGAAATTCAATTGCCAAAATAGCAATACCGTAAATCTGGTGGTCTCAGCAGTGGCTGGCCAAGTTTAATAGTGTCCGGCAAAGGATATATTTTGTTCTGGGGTGAAATTCAATTGCCAAAATAGCAATACCGTAAATCTAGTGGTTTCAGCTGTGGCTGGCCAAGTTTAATAGTGTCCGGCAAAGGATAGATTTTGTTCTGGGGTGAAATTCAATTGCCAAAATAGCAATACCCTAAATCTAGTGGTCCCAGCAGTGGCTGGCCAAGTTTAATAGTGTCCGGCAAAGGATAGATATTTGTTCTGGGGTGAAATTCAATTGCCAAAATAGCAATGCCATAAATCTAGTGGTCCCAGCAGTGGCTGGCCAAGTTTAATAGTGTCCGGCAAAGGATATATATTTTTCTGGGGTGAAATTCAATTGCCAAAATAGCAATACCGTAAATCAGTGGTTTCAGCTGTGGCTGGCCAAGTTTAATAGTGTCCGGCAAAGGATAGATTTTGTTCTGGGGTGAAATTCAATTGCCAAAATAGCAATCCCGTAAATCTGGTGTCCCAGCATTGGCTGGCCAAGTTTAATAGTGTCCGGCAAAGGATAGATTTTGTTCTGGGGTGAAATTCAATTGCCAAAATAGCAATACCGTAAATCAGTGGTTTCAGCTGTTGCTGGCCAAGTTTAATAGTGTCCGGCAAAGGATATATTTTTTCTGGGGTGAAATTCAATTGCCAAAATAGCAATACCGTAAATCAGTGGTTTCAGCTGTGGCTGGCCAAGTTTAATAGTGTCCGGCAAAGGATATATTTTTTTCTGGGGTGAAATTCAATTGCCAAAATAGCAATACCGTAAATCAGTGGTTTCAGCTGTGGCTGGCCAAGTTTAATAGTGTCCGGCAAAGGATATATTTTGTTCTGGGGTGAAATTCTGTTGCCAAAATAGCAATCCCCTAAATCTGGTGTCCCAGCAGTGGCTGTCCAAGTTTAATAGTGTCCGGCAAACGATATATATTTTTCTGGGGTGAAATTCAATTGCCAAAATAGCAATACCGTAAATCAGTGGTTTCAGCTGTGGCTGGCCAAGTTTAATAGTGTACGGCAAAGGATAGATTATATTCTTGGGTGAAATTCTACTGCCAAAATAGCAATACCCTAAATCTGATGTCCCAGTTGGGGCTGGCAAAGTT
Organism: Bufotes viridis; assembly: GCA_033119425.1. Taxonomy (NCBI): domain Eukaryota; kingdom Metazoa; phylum Chordata; class Amphibia; order Anura; family Bufonidae; genus Bufotes; species Bufotes viridis. The sequence goes on from CM065595.1 coordinate 83,674,921, forward strand.
TAATATTGTACGGCAAAGGATAGATATTTTTCTGTAGTGAAATTGAATTGCCAAAATAGCAATGCCATAAATAAGTGGTCTCAGCAGTGGCTGGCCAAGTTTAAAAGTGTCCGGCAAAGGATATATTTTTTTCTGGGGTAAAATTCAATTGACAAAATAGCAATACCGTAAATCAGTGGTTTCAGCTGTGGCTGGTCAAGTGTAATAGTGTCCGGCAAAGGATAGATATTTTTCTGGGGTGAAATTCAATTACCAAAATAGCAATACCGTAAATCAGTGGTTTCAGATGTGGTTGGCCAAGTTTAATAGTGTCTGTCAACGGATATATTTTTTCTGGGGTGAAATTCAATTGCCAAAATAGTAATACCGTAAATCAGTGGTTTCAGCTGTGGCTGGACAAGTTTAATAGTATCCGGTAAAAGATAGATTTTGTTCTGGGGTGAAATTAAATTGCCAAAATAGCAATCCTCTAAATCTGGTGTCCCAGCAGTGGCTGTCCAAGTTTAATAGTGTCCAGAAAAAGGATAGATATTTTTCTGGAGTGAAATTGAATTGCCAAAATAGCAATGCCGTAAATCAGTGGTTTCAGCTGTGGCTAGTTAAGTTTAATAGTGTCCAGCAAAGGATATATTTTTTTCTGGGGTGAAATTCAGTTGCTAAAATAGGAATTTCGTAAATAACTGGTTTCAGTTGTGGCTGGCCAAGTTTAATAGTGTCCGGCAAAGGATATATTTTTTTCTGGGATAAAATTCAATTACTGAATTGCAATACCGTAAATCAGTGGTTTCAGCTGTGGCTGGCCAAGTTTAATAGTGTTCGGCAAAGAATAGATTTTGTTCTGGGGTAAAATTCTCTTGCCAAAATAGCAATCCCCTAAATCTGGTGTCCCAGCAGTGGCTGGCCAAGTTTAATAGTGTCCGGCAAAGGATAGATATTTTCTTCTGGGGTGAAATTCAATTGCCAAAATAGCAATACCGTAAATCAGTAGTTTCAGCTGTGACTGGCCAAGTTTAATAGTGTCCGGCAAATGATATATATATTTCTGGGGTAAAATTCAATTGCCAAAATAGCAATACCGTAAATCAGTGGTTTCAGCTGTGGCTGGTCAAGTTTAATAGTGTCCAGCAAAGGAAAGATTTTTTTCTTGGGTGAAATTCAGTTGCCAAAATAGTGTTGGGCGCGAATATTCGCGATGCGAATATTTCGCGCGAATATCGCATATTCGCGATTTCGCAATTTTTTCGAATATCATGCCATAAATTCGATGTTGCGAATATTCGCGTTGGTTAAATTAGATGATACACAATAAGTTCAAGAACTTCAGTTCACTTGTGTTGATAAATGAGTTTGAGTGACTCTGAGTTTCATTCATTTAAGGTGTTGTTTGGCATCAAGGCTCTTTTTCAAAGCCATAGCCAAAATCCTGCCTTTTTTGCGATTTTCCGTAATGCGATTTTTTGACAGCGATGCGAATATCTAACACTTGCTGACATGCCTGCGCATTGACTTGCAAATTGAAATATTGCCTTTATGCGATTTTTCCGTAATGCGATTTTTATTAAGCGATGCGATTTCTTTCACACGTGCTATTCTTCCTGCGCATTGATTGACTTGACCATCCCGGCCATGAAAGTTAAAGTGTTTTTGCGATTTTTCGTAATGCGCATGCGAATATTAGCGATTATTTAATACATGGTAAATAAAGTTTAAAAAGCAGATAACATGTAGATGGTATATTTTATTGCACTAGGTAAATATGATGTAATCGATTTTGTACGAATACTGCCTTTGCCTGCCAGTAACAATGATCTCGCGCAATATGCGCATGATCATACGCATTATGCGATTATCCGCGATTTTATAAAAAATAGATGGCGATTAAATGATGACGAATACGAATATTCGAATTTGCGAATATATCGCGAATATTTTACGAAATATTCGTGAAATATCGCGAATTCGAATATGGGCATATTCGATCATCACTATGCCAAAATAGGAATGCTGTAAATCTGTGGTTTCAGCTGTGGCTGGCCAAGTTTAATAGTGTCCGGCAAAGGATATATTTTTTTCTGGGGTGAAATTCAATTGCCAAAATAGCAATACCGTAAATCAGTGGTTTCAGCTGTAGCTGGCCAAGTTTAATACTGTCCGGCAAAGGATATATTTTTTTCAGTTTGCTTTCTGTATTGTACAGAAGACAGAAAATACAATTTTTTGGCAGACTAGCCCAGATATAATTTAAATTGTACAGTACACACTGTATTTGCTTTCTGTAATGTTCAGGAGATAGAGAAATACAATTTTTCTGCACCACACTAGCCCAGAGATAATGTCATTTTTACAGTACACACTGAATTTTCTTTCTGTAATGTACAAGAGACAGAGAAATATAATTTTTGGCACCACACTAGCCCAGAGATAAAGTAATTTTTGCAGTACACACTGTATTTGCTTTCTATAAGGTATAGGAGACAGAGAAATCCAATTTTTCGGCACTACACTAGCCCAGAGATAATGTAATTTTTATAGTACACACTGTATTTGTTTTCTGTAATGTACAGAAGACAGAGAAATACAATTTTTCAGCACCACACTAGCCCAGAGATAATGTAATTGTTATAGTACACACTGTATTTGCTTTCTATAATGTACAGGAGACAGAGAAATACAATTTATCTGCACCGCACTAGCCCAGAGATAATGTCATTTTTACTGTACACACTGTATTTGCTCTCTGTAATGTACAGGAGACAGATAAATTCTATTTTTCAGCTCCACATTTGTCTAGATATAATTAATTTTTTATAGTACACTCTGTATTTGCCTTCTTTAATGTATAGGAGACAGAAATACAATTTTTCGGCACAACACTAGCCCAGAGATAATTAAATTTTTACAGTACACACTGTATTTGCTTTTTGTAATGTAATGGAGACAGAAATACAATTTTTCGGCACCACACAAGCCCAGAGATAAAATAATATTACAATACACACTGCATTTGCTTTCTGTAATGTACAGAAGACAGAAAATACAATCAATTTTTTGGCACACTAGCCCAGAGATAATTTAATTTGTACAGTACATGCTATATTTGCTTTCTTTAATGTACAGGAGACAGAGAAATACAATTTTTCGGCACCACAATAGCCCAGAGATAATGTCATTTTTAGTACCCACTGTATTTGCTTTCTATAATGTAAAGGAGATAGAGAAATACAATTTTTCGGCACCACACTAGCCCACAGATAATGTTTTTTTCACAGTACACACTGTATTGGCTTGCTGTAATGTACTGAACACAGAAAAATAAAGAATTTAGGAGTTCACTATGCCAAAGATAATCATTTCTTTACTGTACACAGTGTATTTGCTTTCTATAATGTATAGGAGACAAACAAATACAATTTTTCGGCACAACACAAGCCCAGAGATAATGAAATTTTTATAGAAACCACAGTATTTGCTTTCTGTAATGTACAGGAGACAGAGAAATGCAATTTTTAGGCTCCACACTTGCCCAGAGAAAATGTAATTTTTATAGTACAGTCTGCATTTGCTTTGTTTAATGTATAGGAGACAGAAATACAATTTTTCGGCACAACACTAGCCCAGAGATAATTTTATTTTTACAGTACACACTGTATTTGTTTTCTCTAATGTAAAGGAGACAGAAAAGCAATTTTTCGGCACCACACTCGCCCAGAGATAATATAATTTTACAATACACCCTGTATTTGCTTTCTGTAATGTACAGAAGACAGAAAATACAATTTTTTGGCACACTAGCCCATGGATAATTTAATTTGTACAGTACACACTGTATTTGCTTTCTGTAATGTACAGGAGACAGAGAAATACAATTTTTTGGCACCACACTAGCCCAGAGATAATGTCATTTTTACAGTACACACTGTCTTTGCTTTCTATAATGTATGGGAGACAGAAAAATACAATTTATCTGCACCGCACTAGCCCAGAGAATACAATTATTTGGCACCACACTAGCCCAGAGATAATGTAATGTTTACAGTACACACAGTATTTGCTTTCTACAATGAACAGGAGACAGAGAAATACAATTTTTCTGCACCACACTAGCCCAGAGATAATGTAATTTTTACAGTACACACTGTATTTGCTTTCTTTAATGAACAGTAGACAAATAAATACAATTTTTCGACAACACACTAAGCCAGAGATAATGAAATTTTTACTGTACACACTGTATTTGCTTTCTGTAATGTACAGAAGAAAGAGAAATACAATTTTTCAGTACCACACTAGCCCAGAGATAATGTAATTTTTATAGTACACAATGAATTTGCTTTCTATAATGTACAGGAGACAGAAGACAGAAAAACAATTTTTAGGCACCACACTCGCCCAGAGATAATATAATTTTACAATGCACACTGTATTTGTTTTCTGTAATGTACAAAAGACAGAAAATACAATTTTTTGGCACACTAGCTCAGAGATAATTTAATTTGTACAGTACAGACTGTATTTGCTTTCAGTAATGTACAGGAGAAAGAGAAATACAAATTTTGTGCACCACACTCCCCGATAGATAATGTAATCTTTATAGTATACTCTGTATTTGCTTTCTTTAATGTATAGGAGACAGAAATACAATTTTTAGGCACAACACTATCTCAGAGATAATATAATTTTTACAGTACACACTGGATTTGCTTTCTGTAACGTAATAGAGACAAATACAATTTTTCGGCACCACACTCGCCCAGAGATAATATAATTTTACAATACACACTGTATTTGCTTTCTGTAATGTACAGAAGACAGAATATACAATTTTCTGGCACACTAGCCCAGAGATAATTTAATTTGTACAGTAAACACACTGCATTTGCGTTCTGCAATGTACAGGAGACAGAGAAAAACAATTTTTTGGCACCACACTAGCCCAGAGATAATGTAACTTTTACTGTACACACTGTATTGGCTTTCTATAATGAACAGGAGACATAGAAATACAATTTTTCGGCACTACACTAGCCCAGATATAAAGTTGTTTTCACAGTACACACTGTATTGGCTTGTTTTAATGTACTGAACACAGAAAAATAAAGATTTTTAGGAGTACACTACTCCACAGATAATGATTTTTTTACTGTACACACTGTATTGGCTTTCTATAATGTATAGGAGACAGAGAAATACAATTTTTCAGCACCACACTAGCCCAGAGATTATGTAATTTTTATAGTACACACTGTATTTGCTTTCTCTAATGTACAAGAGACAGAAATAAAAATTTTGGGCACCACACTCGCCCAGAGATAATGTAATTTTTACAGTACACACTGTATTTGCTTTCTATACTAAATTGTGGACAGAGAAATACAATTTTTTGGCATTACACTAGCCCAAGGATAATGTAAAATTTATAGTATACACTGTGTTTGCTTTCTATAATGTACAGGAGACAGAAATAAAAATTTTCAGCTCCACACCCGCCCAGAGATAATGTAATTTTTACCGTACACACTGTATTTGCTTTCTATAATGGAGAAAGAAATAAAAATTTTCGGCACCACACTAGCCCAGAGATAATGTAATTTTTACAGTACACACTGTCTTTGCTTTCTATAATGTACAGGAGACAGAGAAATACAATTTTTCGGCACCACACTAGCCCAGAGATAATGTATAGAGATGAGCGAACACTGGGTTCTGGAGGTTCGGTAGAACTTCCCGAAAATGTTCGGGTTCGGGATCCGAACTCGACCCGAACTTTATCCCGAACCCCATTAAAGTCAATGGGGACCCGAACTTTCAGGCACTAAAAAGGCTGTAAAATAGTCCAGGAACAGGCTAGAGGGCTGCCAAAGGCAGCGAAATGTAGGTAAATCCCCTGCAAACAAATGTGGATAGGGAAATGAATTAAAATAAAATAAATAAAATTTAACCAATATCAATTGGAGAGAGGTGCCACTGCAAGGAATCATGCGTCATATCACCCAACACTGGAGAAGGCCACTTTCAGTTATTTTGGCCCAGCACCCAGACAGAGGAGAGAGGTCCCACAGCAAGGAATCATGCATCATATCAACCACCACCGGAGAAGGCCACTCTCAGTTATTTCGGCCCAGCACCCAGACAGAGGAGAGAGGTCCCACAGCAAGGAATCATGCGTCATATCACCCACCACCGGAGAAGGCCACTTTCAGTTATTTCGGCCCAGCACCCAGACAGAGGAGAGGTCCCACAGCAAGGAATCATGCATCATATCAACCACCACCGGAGAAGGCCACTCTCAGTTATTTCGGCCCAGCACCCAGACAGAGGAGAAGGTCCACAGCAAGGAATCATGCGTCATATCAACCACCACCGGAGAAGGCCACTCTCAGTTATTTCGGCCCAGCACCCAGACAGAGGAGAGAGGTCCCACAGCAAGGAATCATGCGTCATATCAACCACCACCGGAGAAGGCCACTCTCAGTTATTTCGGCTTAGCACCCAGACAGATGAGAAGGTCCCACAGCAAGGAATCATGAGTCATATCACCCACCACCGGAGAAGGCCACTCTCAGTTATTTCGGCCCAGCACCCAGACAGAGGAGAGAGGTCCCACAGCAAGGAATCATGCGTCATATCAACCACCACCGGAGAAGGCCACTCTCAGTTATTTCGGCCCAGCACCCAGACAGAGGAGAGGTCCTACAGCAAGGAATCATGCGTCATATCAACCACCACCGGAGAAGGCCACTCTCAGTTATTTCAGCCCAGCACCCAGACAGAGGAGAGAGGTCCCACAGCAAGGAATCATGCGTCATATCACCCACCACCGGAGAAGGCCACTTTCAGTTATTTTGGCCCAGCACCCAGACAGAGGATACAGGTCCCACAGCAAGGAATCATGCGTCATATCACCCACCACCGGAGAAGGCCACTTTCAGTTATTTCGGCCTAGCACCCAGACAGAGGAGAGGTCCCACAGCAAGGAATCATGCATCATATCAACCACCACCGGAGAAGGCCACTCTCAGTTATTTCGGCCCAGCACCCAGACAGAGGAGAGAGGTCCCACAGCAAGGAATCATGCGTCATATCAACCACCACCGTAGAAGGCCACTCTCAGTTATTTCGGACCAGCACTCAGACAGAGGAGAGAGGTCCCACAGCAAGGAATCATGCGTCATATCAACCACCACCGGAGAAGGCCACTCTCAGTTATTTCGGCCCCACCACCCCGACAGAGGAGAGGTTCATTCAACTTTGGGTTGCACCGCAAGATCATGGTAAAGTTAAAAAAATGAGGATTCAATAAAGAAGTACCCCGGAGTACAAGAATACATGGTTGAGGGGGAGGCAGTTATAAATGTCTATTCTGCACAAGGGAGGCACAGGTCCTGTGGGATCCATGCCTGGTTCATTTTTATGAACGTCAGCTTGTCCACGTTGGCTGTGGACAGGCGGCTGCGTTTGTCAGTAATGACGCCCCCTGCCGTGCTGAATACACGTTCAGACAAAACGCTGGCCGCCGGGCAGGCCAGCATCTCCAAGGCATAAAATGCTAACTCTGGCCACGTGGACAATTTGGAGACCCAGAAGTTGAATGGGGCCGAACCATCAGTCAGTACGTGGAGTGGTGTGCAGTCGTACTGTTCAACCATGTTAGTGAAATGCTGCCTCCTACTAACATGTTCCGTATCAGGTGGTGGTGCAGTTAGCTGTGGCGTGGAGACAAAACTTTTCCACATTTCTGCCATGCTATCCCTGCCCTCAGAGGAGCTGTCCGTGACACAGCTGCGTTGGCGACCTCTTGCTACTCCTCTGCCTTCGCCTTGGGCTTCCATCTGTTCCCCTGTGACATTTGGGAATGTTCTCAGGAGCGCCTCTACCAGCGTGCACTTGTACTCGCGCATCTTCCTATCACGCTCCAGTGCAGGAAGTAAGGTGGGCACATTGTCTTTGTACCGGGGATCCAGCAGGGTGGCAACCCAGTAGTCCGCACACGTTAACCACTTCAGCCCCCCTAGCTTAAACACCCTTAATGACCAGGCCACTTTTTGCAATTCTGCACTACACTACTTTCACCGTTTATTGCTCTGTCATGCAACTTACCACCCAAATGAATTTTACCTCCTTTTCTTCTCACTAATAGAGCTTTCATTTGGTGGTATTTCATTGTTGCTGACATTTTTACTTTTTTTGCTATTAATAAAAATGTAACGACATTTTTGAAAAAAAATGACATTTTTCACTTTCTATTGTAAAATTTTTCAAAAAAAACTACATTTCTATATAAATTTTTCTCTAAATTTATTGTTCTACATGTCTTTGATAAAAAAAAAATCCAATAAGTGTATATTTATTGGTTTGGGTAAACGTTATAGCGTTTACAAACTATGGTGCAAAAAAGTGAATTTCGGCATTTTGAAGCAGCTCTGACTTTCTGAGCACCTGTCATGTTTCTTCAGGTGCTAGAATTTCAGGATAGTATAAATACCCCCCAAATCACACCATTTTAGAAAGAAGACACCCCAAAGTATTCACGGAGGGGCATGGTGAGTTCATGTATCATTTCATTTTCTTTTCACAAGTTAGCGGAAAATGACACTTTCTGAGGAAAAAAAAAATAATAATAAAGTTTCCATTTCTGCTAACTTCTGGCAAAAAAAAAAAAAAATCTCCCACGGACTCACTATGCCCCTCAGTGAATACCTTGGGGTGTCTACTTTCCGAAATGGGGTCATTTGTGGGGTGTGTTTACTGTTCTGACATTTTGGGCGGGGCTAAATTGTGAGCAGCCATGTAAAAGCTAAAGGTACTCATTGGAATTTGGGCCTCTTTGCGCACCCAGGCTGCAAAAAAGTGTCACTTATGTGGTATCGCTGTACTCAGGAGAAGTAGGGCAATGTGTTTTGGGGTGTATTTTTACATATACCCATGTTGGGTGAGAGAAATATCTCTGTAAACTGACAACTTTGTATAAAAAAATTTAAAAATTGTCATTTACAGAGATATTTCTCACACAAAGTATGGGTATATATAAAAATACACCCCAAAACACATTGCCCTACTTCTCCTGAGTACTGCGATACCACATGAGTGACACTTTTTTGCAGCTAAGATGCGCAAAGGGGCCCAAATACCAATGAGTACCTTTAGGATTTCACAGGGCATTTTTACGCATTTGGATTCCAGACTTCTTCTCACGCTTTAGGGGCCCCTAAAATGCCAGGACAGTATAAATACCCCACATGTGACACCATTTTAGAAAGAAGACACCCCAAGGTATTCTGTGAGGGGTATGGTGAGTTCATGTAAAATTTTATTTTTTGTCACAAGTTAGTGGAATATTATATGAGACTTTGTAAAAAACAAAATAAAAAAAATAAAAATATATCAATTTTTCGCTAACTTGTGCCAAAAAAGAAAATTCTGTGAACTCGCCATGCCCCTCACGGAATACCTTGGGGTGTCTTCTTTCCAAAATGGGGTCACTTGTGGGGTATTTATACTGCCCTGGCATTTTAGGGAACCTAAAGTGTGAGAATCCAAATGCGTAAAAATGCCCTGGGAAATCCTAAAGGTACTCATTGGTTTTAGGGCCCCTTTGCGCATCTTGGCTGCAAAAAAGTGTCACACATGTGGTATCGCCGTACTCAGGAGAAGTAGGGCAATGTTTTTTGGGGTGTATTTTTATATATACCCATACTGTGTGTGAGAAATATCGCTGTAAACGACAAATTTTAAATTTTTTTATACAAAGTTGTCAGTTTACAGAGATATTTCTCTCACCCAACATGGGTATATGTAAAAATACACCCCAAAACACATTGCCCTACTTCTCCTGAGTACGGCGATACCACATGTGTGACACTTTTTTGCAGCCAAGATGCGCAAAGGGGCCCAAATTCCCATGAGTACCTTTTAGGAGGGCATTTTTACGCATTTTTCTTCTCACGCTTTAGGGCCCCTAAAATGCCAGGGCAGTAAAAATACCCCACATGTGACCCCATTTTGGAAAGAAAATACCCCAAGGTATTCCATGAGGGGCATGGCGAGTTCATAGAAAAAAAAATGTTTGGTCCAAGTTAGTGGAAATTGATTTTTTATTGTTTTTTCTCACAAAGTCTCCCTTTCCGCTAACTTTTGAGAAAAAGTTTAATTTTTCATGGACTTACTATGCCCCTCAGCGAATACCTTGGGGTGTCTTCTTTCCAAAATGGGGTCACATGTGGGGTATTTATACTGCCCAGGCATTTTAGGAGCCCCTAAAGAGTGAGAAGAAAAATGCGTAAAAATGCCCTTCTAAAAGTTACTCATGGGAATTTGGGCCCCTTTGCGCATCTTGGCTGCAAAAAAGTGTCACTTATGTGGTATCGCCGTACTCAGGAGAAGTAGGACAATGTGTTTTGGGGTGTATTTTTAAATATACCCATGCTGGGTGAGAGAAATATCTCTGTAAATTGACAACTTTGAATAAAAAAATTTAAAAAGTTGTCATTTACAGAGATATTTCTCACACACAGTATGGGTATATATGAAAAGACACTTTTTTGCAGCCAAGATGCGCAAAGGGGCCCAAATTCCCATGAGTACCATTAGGATTTCACAGGGCATTTTTACGCATTTGGATTCTCACGCTTTAGCACCCCTAAAATGCCAGGGCAGTATAAATACCCCACAAGTGACCCCATTGTGGAAAGAAGACACCCCAAGGTATTTCGTGAGGGGCATGGCAAGTTCACATAAATTTTTTTTTTTTGGCACAAGTTAGCGGAAATTGATTTTTATTTTTATTTTTTACAAAGTCTCTTATTTCACTAACTTATGACAAAAAATAAAATTTTACATGAACTCACCATACCCCTCACGGAATACCTTGGGGTGTCTTCTTTTTAAAATGGGGTCACATGTGGGGTTTTTGTACTGCCCTGGCATTTTAGGGGTCTCCGCAATCATTACACGTATGGCCAGCATTAGGAGTTTCTGCAATTCTCCTTATATTGAGCATACGGGTAATGAGATTTTTTTTTCCGTTCAGCCTCTGGGCTGAAAAAAAAAAAAAATGAACGGCACAGATTTTTTCATTCGCATGAATCAATGCGGATGAAAAAATCTCTGCCAAAATCAGTGACTGCGGTGCGGTGGGCTGGGCGCTAGCTACCTAACAAGTAGCTAACTAACTGGCGGGGATAAGGGACCCTTATGCCCCATTCACACGACCGCAATTCTGTTTGCGGAACGGAATTGCGGACCTATTAATTTCTTTGGGGACAGACTTTGTCCCGCTCGGATCCGGAATTACGGATCCGCGCTTCCGGGTCTGCACTTCCGTTCCGCAAAAATATAGAACATGTCCTATTCTTGTCCGCAATTGCGGACAAGAAAAAGCATTTTCTATATAGTCCTGGCAATGTGCGGATCTGCAAAATGCGGAAAGCACATTGCCGGTGTCCGTGTTTTGAGGATCTGCGGATCTGCGGATCTGCGGATCCGTGGATCAGTTCCGCAGATCCGTGAATCCACGGATCCGCAAAACACATATGGACGTCTGAATGGAGCCTTACAAGGGGTGTGATCAATGACAGGGGGGTGATCAGGGGGTCTAGATGGGGTGATCAAGGGGTTAATAGGTGAGGGGGGTGGGTGGGGGGGGGGTGTAGTGTTTGGTGCAACTTTACATAGTTACCTGGTCCTCTGGTGGTCGATCCCAGCAAATGGGACCACCAGAGGACCAGGTAGCAGGTATACCAGACGCTGTTCACAAAACAGCGTCTGGTATACATGTTTAAGGCGATTTATATCGCATCTACAGCCTGCCAGCGATTGAGCATCGCTGGCAGGCTGTAGTTCAACTCTTGAGACGCGCGCCACTGTGAACGCGCGCGCGCGTGTGCGCTCGTTCACAGGAACTCGCGCGTCTCGCGAGATGACGCGCCGATGCGTCCACACAGAGCTACAGTACCGCCCGCAGGACGCATCCCTGCGTTAGGCGGTCCTGTAGTAGTTAAAATGTGGGCAACTCTGCTGTCGTTGCGCAGGCACTGCAGCATGTAGTCGCTCATGTGAGCCAGGCTCCCCAGAGGCGTATCGTCATCGTCCTCCGTATCCCCCCAGCCACGCACCAGTGATGGGCCTGAGCTGTGTCGGGTGCCACCCCGCTGTGAACCTGCTTCATCCTCATCCTCCTCCACCTCCTCCTCATCCTCCTCGTCCTTCAGTAGTGGGCCCTAGTTGGCCACATTTGTACCTGGCCTCTGCTGTTGCAAAAAACCTCCCTCTGAGCCACTTCTAACAGACTGGCCTGAAAGTGCTAAAAATGACCCCTCATCCTCCTCCTGGGCCACCTTCTCTTCCATCATCGCCCTAAGCGTTTTCTCAAGGAGACATAGAAGTGGTATTGTAACACTGATAAAGGTGTCATCGCCACTGGCCATGTTGGTGGAGTACTCGAAACAGCGCGACAGGGCACACAGGTCTCACATGGAGGCCCAATCATTGGTGGTGAAGTGGTGCTGTTCCGCAGTGCGACTGACGCTTGCGTGCTGCAGCTGAAACTCCACTATGGCCTGCTGCTGCTCGCACAGTCTCTCCAGCATGTGCAAGGTGGAGTTCCACCTGGTGGGCACGTCGCATATGAGGCGGTGAGCGGGAAGGCCGAAGTTACGCTGTAGCGCAGACAGGCGAGCAGCGGCAGGATGTGAACGCCGGAAGCGCGCACAGATGGCCCGCACTTTATGCAGCAGCTCTGACATGTCGGGGTAGTTGTGAATGAACTTCTGCACCACCAAATTCAGCACATGCGCCAGGCAAGGGATGTGCGTCAAACCGGCTAGTCCCAGAGCTGCGACGAGATTTCGCCCATTATCGCACACCAGCAGGCCGGGCTTGAGGCCCAAAGGCAGAAACCACTCGTCGGTCTGTTGTTCAATACCCCGCCACAACTCCTGCGCGGTGTGGGGCCTGTCCCCCAAACATATGAGTTTCAGAATGGACTGCTGACATTTACCCCGGGCTGTGCTGAAGTTGGTAGTGAAGGTGTGTGGCTGACTGGATGAGCTGGTGAAAGCAGAGGAGGAGGAAGCCGAGTAGAAGGAGAAGGCTACAGGAGGCAAAGAATGATGCCCTGCGATCCTTGGCGGCGGAAGGACGTGCGCCAAGGAACTCTCCGCCTGCGGCCCAGCCGCCACTACGTTTACCCAGTGTGCAGTTAGGGAGATATAGCGTCCCTGACCATGCTTACTGGTCCACGTATCTGTGGTTAGGTGGACCTTGCCACAGATGGTGTTGCGCAGTGCACACTTGATTTTATCGGATACTTAGTTGTGCAGGGAAGGCACGGCTGTCTTGGAGAAGTAGTGGCAGCTGGGAACAACATACTGTGGGACAGCCATGGACATCAGCTGTTTGAAACTGTCTGTGTCCACCAGCCTGAATGACAGCATTTCAAAGGCCAGTAGTTTAGAAATGCTGGCATTCAGGCCCAGGGCTCGAGGGTGGCTAGGTGGGAATTTACGCTTTCTCTCCAAGGTTTGTGAGATGGAGAGCTGAACGCTGCCGTGTGACATGGTGGAGATGCTTGGTGACGCAGGTGGTGTTGTCGGTGGCACATCCTCTGTTTGGTGGGCGGCAGGTGCCAACATTCCTCCCGAGGCGGAGGAAGAGGCCGAGGCAGCAGCAGAAGAGGGAGCAGGGGAGCCAGAGTGAGTTCCTTGCTTTTAAGGTGTTTACTCCACTGCAGTTCATGCTTTGCATGTAGATGCCTGGTCATGCAGGTTGTGCTAAGGTTCAGAACGTTAATGCCTCGCTTCAGGCTCTGATGGCACAGCGTGCAAACCACTCGGGTCTTGTCGTCAGCACATTGTTTAAAGAAGTGCCATGCCAGGGAACTCCTTGAAGCTGCCTTTGGGGTGCTCGGTACCTGGTGGCGGTGGCCAGTAGCAGGCGAACTCTCTTGGAGGCGGCTGTTCTGCTTTTGCCCCCTGCTCTCTCTTTTGCTACGCTGTTGGCTCAGTCTCACCACTGCCTCTTCCTCTGAACTATGAAATGGGGTAAAACCAAAAACAAGAGAGGCGCTCATAGGGTAAAAAGCATCAAACAGAATAAAAACGTGGCTCTTATAGCTGGTGGACATGCTCTCACCTGTTAGAAGAGTTCTTTAGTTTGTCCGTGAGTCGTGAGTAGTTTGCCCATGTATACAGGTATTTTTTTGATGATGGTGAGTGAGTGCTGCCGGACGCGTCCTAATACCCCGTCGGTGACTGGCTAGGCTGCCGTTCAGGGTCGCTTGTAGAATAATGGAGGTTTGCTCTTCACTAATATTAGTGAAAAGACCTGGTGGACGGCTGGCGCAAAATCACTCTCCAATATATGAATTCAAATTGCTTTATTACGAAGTGACAACGCGTTTAGGGGTCAACTGGCCCCTTTATCAAGTCTAAAGGAAAAACATTCACAATATAAAATAAGTGTTTACAATGGGTACATTTGTCAATTAATATGATTAAAATTTAAGCTTGTGTGTTTTTATCTTTATCACGTTTTTTCCGCAGTTAAGGATATATATATATATACCTGTGTACACATACAATAAGTTGACAATTAGGGTAAAAAAAACACCTAGCATAAAATATAAGTGATATAAAACGAATAACCCTTTTTATAATTTACAATTTAATATAGACAGTATAAAATGAGAGATCAAACCTGTTAATTCTCTAGCGCATGGAACCAAGATGGTATTTGTAACGGTCTGAAAACCTTGCCTCGATAGTGAATTAGATGGGTCAATTCAATCACTGAGAAGGGGAGAGAAATATAATTTGATATATCTGTATCTGTTTATATTTTCCGCTGTGTTTTTAATAGTGATGTTATTTCTTTTGCCATTTTTTATTTTCTATTATAAGTTCTAGATTAGTTTTGTTTAGTTTCCTTTCATTTTCTATTACTGTGTTTTCTGTGCGTCTGGCTTTTAGCTTGTCTGACTTTTAGCTTGTTTTTTCTTTTATTTTCATCTTTTATGTGTGTTTTGTAAACAATGGTGTCAATCTATTTCTGTCTTACATGTGTGTTTTATAAAAGTTAGAGTCAGTCTATATGTGTTTTTCTTATATATTTTATAATTTTATAATTACTTGGTCATTGGTGTCAGTGGGTTAAAGTGGTTTAATTTTCATTGGTGTCAGTGGTTTGCACCTCTGCCCGTTGCTGAACAACAGGGGCTGTGTGCTTCTCTTACCTGGTGCGAGGAGCTGGCGTGCACGGCCGAACGTCCCGCTCCACGAGGCTGGCAGACACGCAGAGAGAAAGCGCGCGCTTCTCCTCCCGGCTATTTTGAAAGAACGGGGGGTGGGGTTTTGTCGGTGAATGAGCAATGGCTCGGAGCGTTCTCTCGATGTGTGCAAATGTTGTATGTAGTGGGTTGAAATTTAGTTGTAAGGCAACCTGGACCATGATGTTATATTATTCCGTAGGAATATATTAACTGCTGTGAATTTTGGACCACTAATAGATATTATCAATAAATAAATGGATGAATAGAATGGGTTTAAAAAATGGGGGTGGGATTGTGTGTAAAAGGAATATATATATAAAAAATTGTAATAATAATAATAATAATAATAATAAAAAGTATATATATAAGATGAAAAATGTAAAAAAGAGAGTGAGAGTGGAGCATATAATATTCTGTTACTAAAATAGTTTTCAGATATTAAAAAATGTTGGTGTGAAATGAGTTGGTGTGAAACATTGAAATACACTGAATGTTTGTATGTTGAATGGAATGTGTAGGCTAAATGTGTGTGGGAAGAGGGAAAAAAAAAACATTTTTGCTTATTATCTTCTTGGTGCTTAGAAGCATTTGTTCTCTAATGATTCATTTAGACCTTCAGGTTCCAGTGTACGCAACTTAAAGATCCAAAACAATTCGCTCCGCGGTGTTTTTTGTGGCTGGTCTCCCTGAGATCAGCTATTGTTGTGTAGTCTCCGAGGCATTGCTCCCGGTTAGCCAGAATCCTACTCCACACTGATGAGGGGCAACACCCCAAAACAGCTGTCTGTGGATGGATACCTGGCTTAAGTTTTCCCCGTCAAATCCTTAAAGCTTGTAAAAAAGCGGGATCTTGACATAGGGGGCCACTTAATATGGTGGATTTGGTGATCTCTGTAATGGAGACACCCCTTTGCTCGGTTTTCCTTCCTTTGAGGGATATCTGGCTTTCATTGTGTTGTAGACCCATAACTGGGGCTCCACATTTATTTTGCATACTCATCATCAGGAAACATCAGTGGTTGTGCATCAGTGCATTCTATGTCTTCCACCACTGGGGAAGGGCTAGGTGGATTCCCTTGGGAAACCCTGCCAGCAGAGTCTTCAAACAGCATAAGAGACTGCTGCATAACTTGAGGCTCAGACAGTTTCGCTGATATGCATGGGGGGGATGTGACAGACTGATGGGCTTGGTTTTCAGGTGTCACCTGTGCGCTTTCTGCAGAAGACTGGGTGGGAGATAATGTTGTGAACATGCTGGATCCACTGTCGGCCACCAAATTGACTAGCGTCTGTACCTGCTCAGGCCTTACCATCCTTAGAACGGCATTGGGCCCCACCAAATATCGCTGTAAATTTTGGCGGGTACTGGAACCTGAGGTAGTTGGTTCACTAGGACGTGTGGCTGTGGCAGAATGGCCACGTCCTCTCCCAGCACAAGAGGGTACACTAACACCCCCACGACCGCGTCCGCGTCCCTTACTAGATGTTTTCCTCATTGTTACCGTTCACCAAGCACCACAATAAGAAAAAAAATATTTGGCCCAATGTATTGATTTCAAATTCAGGCCTATTTTTACAGGCACCTAACACTATCTGCCTATTTATTTATGTAGCGTATTACACTAATCCAGGCACAGCATTAACCACTGATTTAAGGGAATATCTCTTTTAGGGCTAGTATTTAGGCCCTGGATGAAAGGTATCCTTTTATGGACAGATTTACAATTGGCCTGCAACAGCTCGAACACCAGATTCAGGGTATTGCTATTTTGGCAATTGAATTTAACCCCAGAACAAAATATATGTTTTGGCGGACACTATAACACTTGGCCTGCAACAGCTGGGACACCAGATTCAGGGTATTGCTATTTTGGCAATTGAATTTAACCCCAGAACAAAATATATGTTTTGGCGGACACTATGAATCTTTGCCTGCAACAGCTGGGACACCAGATTTAGGGTATTGCTATTTTGGCAATTGAATTTCACCCCACAACAAAATATATGTTTTTGCGGACACTATGAAACTTGGCCTGCAACAGCTGGGACACCAGATTCAGGGTATTGCTATTTTGGCAATTGAATTTCACCCCAGAACAAAATATATGTTTTGGCGGACACTATTATACTTTGCCAGCCACAGCTGAAACCACTGATGTATGGTATTGCTATTTTGGCAATTGAATTTCACCCCAGAACAAAATATATGTTTTGGCGGACACTATTATACTTTGCCAGCCACAGCTGAAACCACTGATTTATGGTATTGCTATTTTGGCAATTGAATTTCACCCCAGAACAAAATATATGTTTTGGCGGACACTATGGATCTTGGCCTGCAACAGCTGGGACACCAGATTCAGGGTATTGCTATTTTGGCAATTGAATTTCACCCCAGAACAAAATATATGTTTTGACGGACATTATTATAGTTGGCCAGCCACAGCTGAAACCACTGATTTATGGTATTGCTATTTTGGCAATTGAATTTCACCCCAGAACAAAATATATGTTTTGGCGGACACTATGAATCTTGGCCTGCAACAGCTGGGACACCAGATTCAGGGTATTGCTATTTTGGCAATTGAATTTCACCCCAGAACAAAATATATGTTTTGGCGGACACTATGAATCTTGGCCTGCAACAGCTGGGACACCAGATTCAGGGTATTGCTATTTTGGCAAATTAATTTCACCCCAGAACCAAATATATGTTTTGGCGGACACTATGAATCTTGGCCTGCAACAGCTGGGACACCAGATTCAGGGTATTGCTATTTTGGCAATTTAATTTCACCCCAGAACAAAATATATGTTTTGGCGGACACTATTATAGTTTGCCAGCCACAGCTGAAACCACTGATTTATGGTATTGCTATTTTGGCAATCGAATTTCACCCCAGAACAAAATATATGTTTTCGCGGACACTATGAATCTTGGCCTGCAACAGCTGGGACACCAGATTAAGGGTATTGCTATTTTGGCAATTGAATTTCACCCCAGAACAAAATATATGTTTTGGCGGACACTATGAATCTTGGCCTGCAACAGCTGGGACACCAGATTCAGGGTATTGCTATTTTGGCAAATTAATTTCACCCCAGAACAAAATATATGTTTTGGCGGAAAATATGAATCTTGGCCTGCAACAGCTTGGCCACCAGATTAAGGGTATTGCTATTTTGGCAATTGAATTTCACCCCAGAACAAAATATATGTTTTGGCAGACACTATTATACTTTGCCAGCCACAGCTGAAACCACTGATTTATGGTATTGCTATTTTGGTAATTGAATTTCACCCCAGAACAAAATATATGTTTTGGCGGACACTATGAATCTTGGCCTGCAACAGCTGGGACACCAGATTCAGGGTATTGCTATTTTGGCAATTGAATTTCACCCCAGAACAAAATATATGTTTTGGCGGACACTATTATACTTTGCCAGCCACAGCTGAAACCACTGATTTATGGTATTGCTATTTTGGCAATTGAATTTAACCCCAGAACAAAATATATGTTTTGGCGGACACTATGAATCTTTTCCTGCAACAGCTGGGACACCAGATTCAGGGTATTGCTATTTTGGCAATTGAATTTCACCCCAGAACAAAATATATGTTTTTGCGGACACTATGGATTTTGGCCTGCAACAGCTGGGACACCAGATTCAGGGTATTGCTATTTTGGCAATTGAATTTCACCCCAGAACAAAATATATGTTTTGGCGACACTATTATACTTTGCCAGCCACAGCTGAAACCACTGATTTATGGTATTGCTATTTTGGCAATTGAATTTCACCCCAGAACAAAATATATGTTTTGGCGGACACTATGGATCTTGGCCTGCAACAGCTGGGACACCAGATTCAGGGTATTGCTATTTTGGCAATTGAATTTCACCCCAGAACAAAATATATGTTTTGGCGGACATTATTATAGTTGGCCAGCCACAGCTGAAACCACTGATTTATGGTATTGCTATTTTGGCAATTGAATTTCACCCCAGAACAAAATATATGTTTTGGCGGACACTATGAATCTTGGCCTGCAACAGCTGGGACACCAGATTCAGGGTATTGCTATTTTGGCAATTGAATTTCACCCCAGAACAAAATATATGTTTTGGCGGACACTATGAATCTTGGCCTGCAACAGCTGGGACACCAGATTCAGGGTATTGCTATTTTGGCAAATTAATTTCACCCCAGAACCAAATATATGTTTTGGCGGACACTATGAATCTTGGCCTGCAACAGCTGGGACACCAGATTCAGGGTATTGCTATTTTGGCAATTTAATTTCACCCCAGAACAAAATATATGTTTTGGCGGACACTATTATAGTTTGCCAGCCACAGCTGAAACCACTGATTTATGGTATTGCTATTTTGGCAATCGAATTTCACCCCAGAACAAAATATATGTTTTCGCGGACACTATGAATCTTGGCCTGCAACAGCTGGGACACCAGATTAAGGGTATTGCTATTTTGGCAATTGAATTTCACCCCAGAACAAAATATATGTTTTGGCGGACACTATGAATCTTGGCCTGCAACAGCTGGGACACCAGATTCAGGGTATTGCTATTTTGGCAAATTAATTTCACCCCAGAACAAAATATATGTTTTGGCGGAAAATATGAATCTTGGCCTGCAACAGCTTGGCCACCAGATTAAGGGTATTGCTATTTTGGCAATTGAATTTCACCCCAGAACAAAATATATGTTTTGGCGGACACTATTATACTTTGCCAGCCACAGCTGAAACCACTGATTTATGGTATTGCTATTTTGGTAATTGAATTTCACCCCAGAACAAAATATATGTTTTGGCGGACACTATGAATCTTGGCCTGCAACAGCTGGGACACCAGATTCAGGGTATTGCTATTTTGGCAATTGAATTTCACCCCAGAACAAAATATATGTTTTGGCGGACACTATTATACTTTGCCAGCCACAGCTGAAACCACTGATTTATGGTATTGCTATTTTGGCAATTGAATTTAACCCCAGAACAAAATATATGTTTTGGCGGACACTATGAATCTTTTCCTGCAACAGCTGGGACACCAGATTCAGGGTATTGCTATTTTGGCAATTGAATTTCACCCCAGAACAAAATATATGTTTTTGCGGACACTATGGATTTTGGCCTGCAACAGCTGGGACACCAGATTCAGGGTATTGCTATTTTGGCAATTGAATTTCACCCCAGAACAAAATATATGTTTTGGCGACACTATTATACTTTGCCAGCCACAGCTGAAACCACTGATTTATGGTATTGCTATTTTGGCAATTGAATTTCACCCCAGAACAAAATATATGTTTTGGCGGACACTATGGATCTTGGCCTGCAACAGCTGGGACACCAGATTCAGGGTATTGCTATTTTGGCAATTGAATTTCACCCCAGAACAAAATATATGTTTTGGCGGACATTATTATAGTTGGCCAGCCACAGCTGAAACCACTGATTTATGGTATTGCTATTTTGGCAATTGAATTTCACCCCAGAACAAAATATATGTTTTGGCGGACACTATGAATCTTGGCCTGCAACAGCTGGGACACCAGATTCAGGGTATTGCTATTTTGGCAATTGAATTTCACCCCAGAACAAAATATATGTTTTGGCGGACATTATTATAGTTGGCCAGCCACAGCTGAAACCACTGATTTATGGTATTGCTATTTTGGCAATTGAATTTCACCCCAGAACAAAATATATGTTTTGGCGGACACTATGAATCTTGGCCTGCAACAGCTGGGACACCAGATTCAGGGTATTGCTATTTTGGCAATTGAATTTCACCACAGAACAAAATATATGTTTTTGCGGACACTATGAATCTTGGCCTGCAACAGCTGGGACACCAGATTCAGGGTATTGCTATTTTGGCAATTGAATTTCACCCCAGAACAAAATATATGTTTTGGCGGACTCTATTATACTTTGCCAGCCACAGCTGAAACCAATGATTTATGGTATTGCTATTTTGGCAATTGAATTTCACCACATAAAATAGTCCATCCTTTGCCAGACAGCAGACAGTATTATACTTGGCTAGCCAAAGCTGGAACACCAGATTTAGGGGATTGGTATTTGGGCAATTGTATTTAACCCCTTAATAAAATATAGAAATTGCTATCCTGAGTTTCTAGGGGTGACAATTAGCACAGCCAAGCCCCTGATTTAGGATATAGCAAAAAAAAACTAGTATTGATGGATTGATGGACTTGGTGGCAGCTTGTTCTGGTGCACCACAAGTCACAAAATGGCCGCTGATCACCCCAGAAAATAAGTGACAGAAAAACGCTCTGTGCAGCCTAAAAACCAGTGAGCAAGTAACTAGCAGAAGTTCAATCATTCACAGCTGTAGATCGATCCGTTCATTAGGTGCTGTTGCTGACTTTTCCCTGCCTAATCTCGCCCTGACAGAAGCTGCGTCCTCTCCCTACACTAATCAGAGCAGTGTGACGTGCGGCGCTCGTGACTCCAGCTTAAATAAAGGCTGGGTCACATGCTGCACTTGGCCAATCACAGCCATGCCATTAGTAGGCTTGGCTGTGATGGGCTCTTAGGGCAAGAAGTAAAACGCTAGCTGATTGGCTGCTGTGCAGCCCTTCAGAAAGCGGGAAGTAATCGCCGAACAACGAACCCGAACTTTTTTGAAAATGTCCGGGTTCGGGTCCGTGTCCCGGACACCCCAAAATTTGTTACGAAACCGAACTATGCTCGAACTGTTCGCTCAACACTAATAATGTAATTTTTACAGTACACACTGTATTTGCTTTCTATAATGTACAGGAAACAGAGATATACATTTTTGGGGCACCACACTAGCCCAGAGATAATGTCATTTTTACTGTACACACTGTATTCGCTTTCTGTAATGTACAGGAGACAGAGAAATACAATTTTTCGGCACTACATTAGCCCAGAGATAATGTTTTTTTCACAGTACACACTGTATTGCTTGCTGTAATGTACTGAACACAAAAAATAAAGATTTTTAGGAGTTCACTAAGCCATAGAGAAGGATTTTTTTGCTGTACACACTGTATTTGTTTTCTTTAATGTGAAGGAGACAGAGAAATACAATTTTTCGCCACCACACTAGCCCAGAGATAATATAATTTTTACTGTACTCACTGTTTTGGCTTTCTATAGTAAACAGGAGACAGAGAAATACAATTTTTAGTCAATACACTAGCCCAGAGATGTTTTTATCACAGTACACACTGTATTTGATTGCTATAATGTATTAAACACAGAAAAATAAAGATTTTTAGGAGTACACCAAGCCACAGATAATTTTTTTTTTTTAATGTACACACTGTATTTGCTTTCTATAATGTATAGGAGACAGAGAAATACAATTTTTCGGCAACACACTAGTCCAGAGATTATGTAATATTTAAAACACACACTGTATTTGCTTTCTATATTGAACATTAGACAGAGAAATACAATTTTTCAGCACCACACTAGCCCAAAGATAATGTAATTTTTACTGTACACACTGTATTTGCTTTCTTTAATGAACAGGAGACAAAGAAATACCATTTTCCGGCATTACATTAGCCCATGGATAATGTAATTTTTACCATACACACTGTATTTGCTTTCTGTAATGTACAGGAGACAGAAATACAATTTTTCGGCACCATACTAGCCCAGAGATAATGTAATTTTTACAGTACACACTGTATTTGCTTTCTGTAATGTACAGGAGACAGAGAAATACAATTTTTTGGCAACACACTAGTCCAGAGATTATGTAATTTTTAAAACACACACTGTATTTGCTTTCTATATTGAACATTAGACAGAGAAATACAATTTTTCAGCACCACACTAGCCCAGAGATAATGTAATTTTTACTGTACACACTGTATTTGCTTTCTTTAATGAACAGGAGACAAAGAAATACCATTTTTCGGCATCACACTAGCCCAGAGATAATGTAATTTTTACCATACACACTGTATTTCCTTTCTGTAATGTACAGGAGACAGAAATACAATTTTTCAGCACCATACTAGCCCAGAGATAATGTAATTTTTATAGTACACACTGTATTTGCTTTCTGTAATGTAAAGGAGACAGAGAAATACAATTTTTCGGCACCACACTAGCCCAGAGATAATGTAATTTTTACAGTACACACTGTATTTGCTTTCTTTAATGTATAGGAGACAGAGAAATACAATTTTTCGGCACCACACTAGCCCAGAGATAATGTGATTTTTATAGTACACAGTGTATTTGCTTTCTTTAATGTATAGGAGACAGAGAAATACAATTTTACCTGCAACACACTAGGCCAGAGATAATGTAATTTTTATAGTACACACTGTATTTGCTTTCTATAATGTATAGGAGACAGAGAAATAAAATTTTTCGCCACCACACTAGCCCAGAGATAATGTGATTTTTATAGTACACACTGTATTTGCTTTCTGTAATGTACAGAAGACAGAAATAAAAATTTTCAGCACCACACTTACCCAGAGATAATGTAATATTTATAGTACACACTGTATTTGCTTTCTGTAATGTACAGGAGACAGAGAAATACAATTTTTCGGCACCACACTATCCAGAGATAATGTAATTTTTACAGTATTCACTGTATTTGCTTTCCTTTAATGAACAGGAGACAGAGAACTATTTTGTGGAATCAGGTAGATCGCAGGCCTGAATAACTATTTTGTGGAATCAGGTATATTACACTCCTCAATAAATATTTTGTATAATCAGGTAAATTGCAGGCCTGAATAACTATTTCATGGAATCAGGTATATCAAAGGCCTGAATAATTATTTTGTGGAATCAGGCATATAACAAACCTCATTAAATATTTAGTGTAATCAGGTATATCGCAGGCCTAAATAACTATTTCGGGCAATCAGGTATATCGCAGGCTTAGCTAACTATTTCTTGGAATCAGGTATATCATAGGACTGAATACTTATTTTGTGGAATCAGTTATATCACACCCCTCAATAAATATTTTGTGTAATCAGGTATATTGCAGGCCTGAATAAATATTTCTATTTAGTGGAATCAGGTATATCACACCTCTCAATAAATATTTAGTGGAATCACTTATATCGCAGTCCTAAAAAACTATTTTGTGGAATCAGGTATATTGCAGATCTAAATAACTATTTTGTGGAATCAGGTATATCACAGGCCCAAATAACTATTTCGTGAAAAACAGGTATATCGCAGGCCTGAATAAATATTTTGTGAAATCAGGTATTTCACACCCCTTAATAAATATTTTGTGTAATCAGGTATATCACACTCCTCTATAAATATTTAGTGTAATCAGGTATATTGCAGGCCTAAATAAATATTTAGTGGAATCACGTATATCGCAGGTCTACATAACTATTTTATGGAATCAGTTATATCGTAGGCTTTATTAAATATTTTGTGTAATCAGGTATATCCCACACCTCAAGAAATATTTAGTGTAATCAGGTATATATCGCAGGCCTAAATAACCTGTCGAATCCACCATGAAACCGAGGAACTCCATTTTGCGTGATGGAATCAGGTGATTTTCCTAGTTTATGACATAAAGTCATGATTTTATTAAAGACACAGAGGCGAATATTGCTTAACTCCTTCTTTACTGTGATCAATAGCAGCAAAGATAGAATGAAAAAATTTGTAAACATGAGAACAGCCCCTCCCCATACTCCTAGTATAATAAGCAGCTCCTCCTTCCTATCTTTCTCTTTCTTTGTGAGATCAACGCGACTTTCCAAACCGGACAAACGAGTCCAACATCACAGAAACAGCAACCTGTTATTTTTCAAGGAACCAACTTCCCAGCTGGAACCGAACTGCCGGGCACCGGAACAGTAGATGCAGACGGAGTGACACTCCTCGTCAGGCCGAAATCAACCTGAAACATAGAAGAAAAACAATACGTGCGTGATATATCTGTCTCAAGACCAATGTGGTTGATTATGACCGCAAAATAAAACTCACAGAGTCAAACGTAATAAACGGACAATCAGTAAATAATCATCCTAGTAAATCAAGGGAGGGTGAAAAAAGGGAGGAGCAATACTCGCCTCCGTGTCTTTAATAAAATCATGACTTTACGTCATAAACTAGGAAAATCAACAGATTTTATTACAAGACCCGGAGGCTCCTATTGTTAGTTCAAAGCTAAGGCATATTATCAATAACAGCAGCGAAAACATGCGGAGAAGGGCGAAAATAGAATTCCCTAAACGTGGAGACACGGGACCAGTCGGCCAGCTTCAAGATGTCTTCCAGCCGTGCTCCGGAGACCGCTAAAGAGGTAGCAGCCACCCCCCTAGTGGAATGTGCAGTGAAAACAGACGTGTCCACGCCCGCCAACGCCATGACCCACTTCATCCAACGTGCCAGTGTGGGATTGGTTACCGGAGCAAAAGGACGGCAAAGAGAAATGAAGAGCTGAGGAAACTCCTGGGAGTGAAAAGGTGAAGTCCGAGACTCGTACTCCTTCAGACATGCCACCGGACAGAGCATCGGTGAAGATTGAAATGTAGGGTATGAAACCGAACGAATGTCGGTCTTCATATGCCTGGAAATGTCAAATGTGACCCGCTCGGGAGTAAACGAACGGGCGTCAAGATCTAAGGCCCGCACATCTGATACTCGCTTGCAGGAAATAAGACAGAAAAGGGTAACTAGTTTTGCAGATAACTGTCGAAGAGAAAGATCCGAATTCTGAGGCCAATTGGAAAATAAAGAAAGGACACAAGATACATCCCAGGAGGCCAAAAAACGAGGCCTGGGAGGCCTAGAAAGACGAGATCCCCGCAACAAGAAGCAGACCAAAGGGTGTTGGCCTGCAGGGGTACCCTCAAACCCTTGATGGGATGGTTGACCTAAAGAGATTGATAGTACGATACGCCTTGCCCTGGTCAAACAAAGAAGACAGGAATTGCAAGATGTCCGTCACAGGTTCTGAAATGGGATCCAAGTCCCGAGCCAAGCACCAGTCTGCCCAAGATCTCCAGGCTGCCCGATAAGATCTCCTGGTTCCGGGAGCCCATGCGTTCTCCAAAAGGATCCTAGCCGTACCTGAAACTCCTTTTACCTCCCAGGGTCCCCTGAAATCTGACACACCAGAAGTCGCAGGGATCCGTCCAGAAGAAGAGGGTGATGCTGGCGGAGCGGTCCCTGGAGAAGATCCGGAAAGACAGGAAGCAGAAGTGGAATCTCGATCATCAACTCCAGAAGATGAGGGAACCACGACTGGGAGCCCCAGAAGGGGACCAACAGCGCCAGCTCCACTTTCTGGTGCCGAACTTGCAGGAGTTATTATATCACCATTCCCTCCAGTGAGCAGAGGCTTTGAATATATTTATTTTTTTTGGCCACCTGTTGCCTACTCTTGGCTCCTGGACTAGATCTAAAACTTAACTTTTAATACTTATAACTAAACTCTATATAAAATTAAAATCTAACTGTTCGCTTCCCTGGCTACCTAACACTGTCACTATGTTTTACAGAGTATCACTCCACTGTTACTACGGAGGATAGTCGCGCGCACTATCTCCCCTCTGATGATAAGTGTGTATACAGGTTTAGCGATCAGGTACTAAAATCGCTGCACACTATCCCCCGACATGTTTCGCCTAAACAGGCGTCCTCAGGGGTATCGGATAGCGTCTGTGTGCTGCAGGGCGGTAAGGCTATTTAAAGCCTTTGCTCTCCTCCCCCTATTACGTGGTATCTGTATCCACCTATCTGATTCTTTAAAGGATAAAGATACAATGTTATCCAGTTGCTGATTGGGCATAGAAGTGTGAGGTATCCGGTCCACTTGACTGCCGCGCATGTCATAGCTCTTAGTCTTTCTCCGCTTAATCCGCGTAAGTACGCATGTCCCGATACTTAATGTTCGGGACATATTAAAGGTATACTGCGCATGTCTAGGCACAACTTTAATAAAATAGAACGACAGGGGTATGGCAGGCTTTCTCTCGAATCAAATATCCACAAATACATTCCTGGCAGAAGCCCAGTGTGTGTTTTCAACCGAACAGCTTCCTATTAACATATTGGATGTTAATACTGCATTTAGAGAAATAAATAAAATCTACAAAGGGTACATACGCACAATTTGGGAAATCTCAAGTTTAGAAACCTATGTTCAACAAAAAATTGTATATAGGGGAATGAGGATAAATGTAACACCTAACTCACATCAGGAAGACCCTGAGTTCATAAAAGGCTGGGAAACCCTCTTGATTGATAATTCAATACGTATGCAGACATATATACTAGAGTATGAAAAGAGATCACTTTAGAGAATTAGTCAACAACTTGAGAAAAATATTAGTGACATAAAAGTATTTCAATCCCATGCTGAATTCAGTACACTAGAAAATAAACTGCAAAAGAGCATTGAAACACTTCAAAGTGAAATAAAAGAGAGAAAACACAGGAAATATAACAGGGACAAGAGAGATTTTGAAACAGGTAACATTTTTCTCAAGAGAAGGAATAAACCAAATTTCCAATATAAACAACAGCAATATACTGATATCTCTGATACAGAATATTCAGAGTCAGAAACAGATAGTCATAAATCAGGGACCAAGCGTAAATTTAAACCCAAAACGGGACCATATCGTAAAAGAAATTTCCCAAATAAAACCTTGGTCAACATCAATAGTGAGCAAACTAATAAGACCAATATAGTCTCAGAAACAAATCAAAAAAGATGGGGAACTCAGAATATGGAAAATCCATCATCCATGCCTTCATCATTGCCTTCTGGATCACAAGCGCTGGGGACATTAATCCCCGGATCCAGAGGAAATATACCAGCTCCTTTTTTAGGAATAGCAATGCAGACCAAGGATCAGGACAAATGGACATTTCAAATACCCAAAACATAATGTACAGCCCTAATGGGCATTTAATAAATGATACAGTAAGCCGACAAGTACAAACACAAACCATTGATAATTCTGAATATAGAAAAGAAAAAATGCAGATTGTTAATCTGTCAACAATTAATCTGAGTGCAGAACAAGAACAAATCCTAAAGAAGGGGCTCTCATTTGTACCATCACCAGACTTTGATTGTTTCTCATGGGTGAAAGACATTAATCTATTTGCCAGAAAACTGGCCTTACACAAAGAATTTAAATATAAAGATAATGATCCATATGTGATCCAACAGAGAGAACAGGAGGCAATACAAACTCTGGAGACACTTCTAGAAGAGAATGAAGGATTTCATCCTCAAGCCCCTTTTTCTAAACTATCTCCAAGAACCACATTTACCCCCTTTTCGAAATATAGTAACATACAAACCTTTGTAGATCTGGTGACTGAGGATCTTCAGAAGGTGAGACAATCCAGGGGGCAGTATGTCAACCTGACAAGGGAAGAAGATGAAGCACTGGACCAACTGAAAAAGAATAATGATATAGAAATTAAATCATCCGACAAGGGTGGGAATGTGGTCATAATGGATAAATCTGACTATAATCTAATGGTATTAACCCTCTTGCAAGATACTAAAAC
This sequence comes from Bufotes viridis, assembly GCA_033119425.1. Lineage (NCBI taxonomy): Eukaryota > Metazoa > Chordata > Amphibia > Anura > Bufonidae > Bufotes > Bufotes viridis. Next base: position 83,703,754 of record CM065595.1, read on the forward strand.
ATATAAAAAATTAGTGAGTAATCCTACAGATAAATATGTGAATGAACTCAAAAGTATTCTACAATCTGCAATTGAAAAACAACTACTAACAAAAGAAGAATATAAAGCAATTTTCAATCCTAAGCCAACTACAGCGACATTTTATGCAACCCCGAAAATTCATAAGGAAAGGAGACCTATACCAGGTAGACCTATAGTATCAGGGAATGACAGCCTATGTGAAGGGATCAGCCAATATATAGATACTATTATATCCCCATTTGTACCAGAATTATCATCGTATCTTAAGGATACAAAGGATGTTTTGAAAAAACTACAGGGTTTGCAGGTTAAAGAAGGTGTCTACATTGCAAGCCTAGATGTGGAGGCACTGTACACAAGTATTGATCATGAACTGGGACTAAAAGCTATTGAGTATTTTTTGAGCACTAAGGGTACACAATATCGGGGGCACAATGAGTTTATCCTTACTCTTTTAAAATTCCTATTGACACACAATTATTTTATGTATGATGGAAAATATTATTTACAGATCACCGGTACCGCTATGGGGACGATTTGTGCACCAAATTTTGATAATTTATTTCTAGGATGGTGGGAGGAACAGATAGTATTCACAGACATTAATACTTCACTCACTCAGCACATATTAATTTGGTCACGATTTATAGATGATATTTTGATTTTATGGGAAGGTACAGAAACACAATTTCACGAGTTTGTATCTTATTTGAAAGATAACACAATAGGTCTCAGATTTACATCAGAGATCAGTAAAACGAGTATAAATTTTTTGGACCTCACTATAAAAATTCAATCAGATGGCCAGATAAATACCATGGTACATAGGAAGGCAACCTCCACAAATAGCTTCTTAACGTGGCAAAGCTATCACCCACTCCCATTAAGAAGAGGGATACCATCTGGCCAATACATCAGGGCCAGAAGATATTCCTCTACAGAAGAGGCCTTCGAAGTAGAAAGTAAAGTGCTATATAATTGTTTCTTGGACAAAGGCTATCCTAAAAAGATCCTTCATAAGGCCTATCGTAAAGCCAAAGCGATTGACAGAGCAGACCTTTTGAAGGATAAAATTAATCAACAAGATTCCACAATTAGATGTATTGGTACTTATGATAAAGAGCACAATAAAATACAATACATCCTAGCTAAACACTGGAATATACTTAGAGCAGATGATGATCTAAAACTAGTGTTACCCATGCATCCAGCAATTACCTACAGGAAAGGACCAAATTTGAAGCAAAATCTAGTCCATAGCCATTTTCAATGGCAGAATGATAGTGATAAAAGTACCTGGCTAACAGCAAGGGGCTCGTATCCATGTGGTGACTGTGTGTTCTGCGCCCAGATGGAGAAAAAGGCATGCTTTGTTAACCCAATAGATCAGCGAACCTATGAAATAAGAGAATATATAAATTGTAAGGCCACAGGAGTGGTATATATGATAAGCTGTACGTGCCCTAAAATCTATGTAGGTAAAACAATCCAGGAACTGAGGAGACGTATATCTAAACATCTGAGTGACATTAGGAACAAAAGGGACACAACATTGGTGAAACACATACAAACAGTACACAAAGGAAATACCCAGTCCATTAAATTTTGGGGGATACAAAAAGTTAAGGGAGGACCCAGAGGAGGTAATATTGACAGAAAATTACAACAACAAGAAACAAAGTGGATATATAGATTGAAAAGCCTAGCCCCTAAAGGATTAAATGAGGGATTCACTTATGCATCATTTCTTAATAAGCGTTGAAAGCCTAAGATCTTATAACAGGAGTACTGTTCTCCATATATATACAGACGAGAAAGCAACTCATCTCTAAGTATCAGCAGGGATTAATTAGAAGTTAAACTGAGGAATAAGTTTATAGACAAGATAAACTGATAATGTATGTAATAGCTCCCCACCTCCTGTACATAATAAGTAGCTATTCATAGTAGGAAGATGGGAAGTGGTAATTTGGAGTTTTGTTGAGAGTAAGAAAATATAGGCAATCATGTGAGAGGAGTATCCAAAAAATCCAGAGAATAAGCGCTATAATTAGGCACTATAAACATCATATAGTCATCATGTATATCAAAATATGGTATAAATGCTAATAAAAGTAATAAATATAAATAAAAAAAGAATATAATATGTAAAACTACCCATATAAAGATCTTAAGGATGTATTCACTATAACACAATAAGAATATGAGTCAGTAATCTAAAAATATTAATAAAATATCATTGTTAATAAGATAAACTATGCATAAAATTCATAAAGGTTCTGGTAAATGTTATAAGCAAAATCTAAGTAAAATGAAGTACAGACATGATCGTAAATGATTCAATAATATTAAAAATAGTAATTAATAATACATAATTAATATAAATATATGAGTATGACAGTGCTATAACCAATATAAATGTCTGAATGTTTAATTACGAATTAGCAAAAGCGATCTGTATCTAACAACTTAGAAGATGTAGGAGAAGAAACAAACATGATACAAAATAACTAAAGAAAGGTAGGGCCATATGCACTTTAGATAGAAGGCTCCAGTAGTGGCAAAGAATAGTAGGAAGCATAGGAGTAAATCATATCTAAAAACTAAGTCCCTAGACATGCGCAGTACATCTCAAGGATATCCCGACAACTAAGTGCCTAGACATGCGCAGTATACCTTTAATATGTCCCGAACATTAAGTATCGGGACATGCGTACTTACGCGGATTAAGCGGAGAAAGACTAAGAGCTATGACATGCGCGGCAGTCAAGTGGACCGGATACCTCACACTTCTATGCCCAATCAGCAACTGGATAACATTGTATCTTTATCCTTTAAAGAATCAGATAGGTGGATACAGATACCACGTAATAGGGGGAGGAGAGCAAAGGCTTTAAATAGCCTTACCGCCCTGCAGCACACAGACGCTATCCGATACCCCTGAGGACGCCTGTTTAGGCGAAACATGTCGGGGGATAGTGTGCAGCGATTTTAGTACCTGATCGCTAAACCTGTATACACACTTATCATCAGAGGGGAGATAGTGCGCGCGACTATCCTCCGTAGTAACAGTGGAGTGATACTCCGTAAAACATAGTGACAGTGTTAGGTAGCCAGGGAAGCGAACAGTTAGATTTTAATTTTATATAGAGTTTAGTTATAAGTATTAAAAGTTAAGTTTTAGATCTAGTCCAGGAGCCAAGAGTAGGCAACAGGTGGCCAAATAAAATAAATATATTCATAGCCTCTGCTCACTGGAGGGAATGGTGATATAATATGTATTTATAGAGAGGCAAACTCTCACGGATATCCCAAAGGGTAACGCTAACAACTTTAATAAAATAGAAGGACAGGGGTATGGCAGGCTTTCTCTCGAATCAAATATCCACAAATACATTCCTGGCAGAAGCCCAGTGTGTGTTTTCAACCGAACAGCTTCCTATTAACATATTGGATGTTAATACTGCGTTTAGAGAAATAAATAAAATCTACAAAAGGTACATACGCACAATTTGGGAAATCTCAAGTTTAGAAACCTATGTTCAACAAAAAATTGTATATAGGGGAATGAGGATGAGTAACACCTAACTCACATCAGGAAGACCCTGAGTTCATAAAAGGCTGGGAAACCCTCTTGATTGATAATTCAATACGTATGCAGACATATATACTAGAGTATGAAAAGAGATCACTTCAGAGAATTAGTCAACAACTTGAGAAAAATATTAGTGACATAAAAGTATTTCAATCCCATGCTGAATTCAGTACACTAGAAAATAAGCTGCAAAAGAGCATTGAAACACTTCAAAGTGAAATAAAAGAGAGAAAACACAGGAAATATAACAGGGACAAGAGAGATTTTGAAACAGGTAACATTTTTCTCAAGAGAAGGAATAAACCAAATTTCCAATATAAACAACAGCAATATATTGATATCTCTGATACAGAATATTCAGAGTCAGAAACAGATAGTCATAAATCAGTGACCAAGCGTAAATTTAAACCCAAAACGGGACCATATCGTAAAAGAAATTTCCCAAATAAAACCTTGGTCAACATCAATAGTGAGCAAACTAATAAGACCAATATAGTCTCAGAAACAAATCAAAAAAGATGGGGAACTCAGAATATGGAAAATCCATCATCCATGCCTTCATCATTGCCTTCTGGATCACAAGCGCTGGGGACATTAATCCCCGGATCCAGAGGAAATATACCAGCTCCTTTTTTAGGAATAGCAATGCAGACCAAGGATCAGGACAAATGGACATTTCAAATACCCAAAACATAATGTACAGCCCTAATGGGCATTTAATAAATGATACAGTAAGCCGACAAGTACAAACACAAACCATTGATAATTCTGAATATAGAAAAGAAAAAATGCAGATTGTTAATCTATCAACAATTAATCTGAGTGCAGAACAAGAACAAATCCTAAAGAAGGGGCTCTCATTTGTACCATCACCAGACTTTGATTGTTTCTCATGGGTGAAAGACATTAATCTATTTGCCAGAAAACTGGCCTTACACAAAGAATTTAAATATAAAGATAATGATCCATATGTGATCCAACAGAGAGAACAGGAGGCAATACAAACTCTGGAGACACTTCTAGAAGAGAATGAAGGATTTCATCCTCAAGCCCCTTTTTCTAAACTATCTCCAAGAACCACATTTACCCCCCCCCCCCCCTTTTCGAAATATAGTAACATACAAACCTTTGTAGATCTGGTGACTGAGGATCTTCAGAAGGTGAGACAATCCAGGGGGCAGTATGTCAACCTGACAAGGGAAGAAGATGAAGCACTGGACCAACTGAAAAAGAATAATGATATAGAAATTAAATCATCCGACAAGGGTGGGAATGTGGTCATAATGGATAAATCTGACTATAATCTAATGGTATTAACCCTCTTGCAAGATACTAAAACATATAAAAAATTAGTGAGTAATCCTACAGATAAATATGTGAATGAACTCAAAAGTATTCTACAATCTGCAATTGAAGACAACTACTAACAAAAGAAGAGTATAAAGCAATTTTCAATCCTAAGCCAACTACAGCGACATTTTATGCAACCCCGAAAATTCATAAGGAAAGGAGACCTATACCAGGTAGACCTATAGTATCAGGGAATGACATCCTATGTGAAGGGATCAGCCAATATATAGATACTATTATATCCCCATTTGTACCAGAATTATCATCGTATCTTAAGGATACAAAGGATGTTTTGAAAAAACTACAGGGTTTGCAGGTTAAAGAAGGTGTCTACATTGCAAGCCTAGATGTGGAGGCACTGTACACAAGTATTGATCATGAACTGGGACTAAAAGCTATTGAGTATTTTTTGAGCACTAAGGGTACACAATATCGGGAGCACAATGAGTTTATCCTTACTCTTTTAAAATTCCTATTGACACACAATTATTTTATGTATGATGGAAAATATTACAGATCACCGGTACCGCTATGGGGACGATTTGTGCACCAAATTTTGCTAATTTATTTCTAGGATGGTGGGAGGAACAGATAGTATTCACAGACATTAATACTTCACTCACTCAGCACATATTAATTTGGTCACGATTTATAGATGATATTTTGATTTTATGGGAAGGTACAGAAACACAATTTCACGAGTTTGTATCTTATTTGAAAGATAACACAATAGGTCTCAGATTTACATCAGAGATCAGTAAAACGAGTATAAATTTTTTGGACCTCACTATAAAAATTCAATCAGATGGCCAGATAAATACCATGGTACATAGGAAGGCAACCTCCACAAATAGCTTCTTAACGTGGCAAAGCTATCACCCACTCCCATTAAGAAGAGGGATACCATCTGGCCAATACATCAGGGCCAGAAGATATTCCTCTACAGAAGAGGCCTTCGAAGTAGAAAGTAAAGTGCTATATAATCGTTTCTTGGACAAAGGCTATCCTAAAAAGATCCTTCATAAGGCCTATCGTAAAGCCAAAGCGATTGACAGAGCAGACCTTTTGAAGGATAAAATTAATCAACAAGATTCCACAATTAGATGTATTGGTACTTATGATAAAGAGCACAATAAAATACAATACATCCTAGCTAAACACTGGAATATACTTAGAGCAGATGATGATCTAAAACTAGTGTTACCCATGCATCCAGCAATTACCTACAGGAAAGGACCAAATTTGAAGCAAAATCTAGTCCATAGCCATTTTCAATGGCAGAATGATAGTGATAAAAGTACCTGGCTAACAGCAAGGGGCTCGTATCCATGTGGTGACTGTGTGTTCTGCGCCCAGATGCTTTGTTAACCCAATAGATCAGCGAACCTATGAAATAAGAGAATATATAAATTGTAAGGCCACAGGAGTGGTATATATGATAAGCTGTACGTGCCCTAAAATCTATGTAGGTAAAACAATCCAGGAACTGAGGAGACGTATATCTAAACATCTGAGTGACATTAGGAACAAAAGGGACACAACATTGGTGAAACACATACAAACAGTACACAAAGGAAATACCCAGTCCATTAAATTTTGGGGGATACAAAAAGTTAAGGCAGGACCCAGAGGAGGTAATATTGACAGAAAATTACAACAACAAGAAACAAAGTGGATATATAGATTGAAAAGCCTAGCCCCTAAAGGATTAAATGAGGGATTCACTTATGCATCATTTCATAATAAGCGTTGAAAGCCCAAGATCTTATAACAGGAGTACTGTTCTCCATATATATACAGACGAGAAAGCAACTCCTCTCTAAGTATCAGCAGGGATTAATTAGAAGTTAAACTGAGGAATAAGTTTATAGACAAGATAAACTGATAATGTATGTAATAGCTCCCCACCTCCTGTACATAATAAGTAGCTATTCATAGTAGGAAGATGGGAAGTGGTAATTTGGAGTTTTGTTGAGAGTATAGAGTAAGAAAATATAGGCAATCATGTGAGAGGAGTATCCAAAAAATCCAGAGAATAAGCGCTATAATTAGGCACTATAAACATCATATAGTCATCATGTATATCAAAATATGGTTTAAATGCTAATAAAAGTAATAAATATAAATAAAAATAGAATATAATAAGTAAAACTACCCATATAAAGATCTTAAGGATGTATTCACTATAACACAACAAGAATATGAGTCAGTAATCTAAAAATATTAATAAAATATCATTGTTAATAAGATAAACTATGCATAAAATTCATAAAGGTTCTGGTAAATGTTATAAGCAAAATCTAAGTAAAATGAAGTACAGACATGATCGTAAATGATTCAATAATATTAAAAATAGTAATTAATAATACATAATTAATATAAATATATGAGTATGACAGTGCTATAACCAATATAAATGTCTGAATGTTTAATTACGAATTAGCAAAAGCGATCTGTATCTAACAACTTAGAAGATGTAGGAGAAGAAACAAACATGATACAGAATAACTAAAGAAAGGTAGGGCCATATGCACTTTAGATAGAAGGCTCCAGTAGTGGCAAAGAATAGTAGGAAGCATAGGAGTAAATCATATCTAAAAACTAAGTCCCTAGACATGCGCAGTACATCTCAAGGATATCCCGACAACTAAGTGCCTAGACATGCGCAGTATACCTTTAATATGTCCCGAACATTAAGTATCGGGACATGCGTACTTACGCGGATTAAGCGGAGAAAGACTAAGAGCTATGACATGCGCGGCAGTCAAGTGGACCGGATACCTCACACTTCTATGCCCAATCAGCAACTGGATAACATTGTATCTTTATCCTTTAAAGAATCAGATAGGTGGATACAGATACCACGTAATAGGGGGAGGAGAGCAAAGGCTTTAAATAGCCTTACCGCCCTGCAGCACACAGACGCTATCCGATACCCCTGAGGACGCCTGTTTAGGCGAAACATGTCGGGGTATAGTGTGCAGTGATTTTAGTACCTGATCGCTAAACCTGTATACACACTTATCATCAGAGGGGAGATAGTGCGCGCGACTATCCTCCGTAGTAACAGTGGAGTGATACTCCGTAAAACATAGTGACAGTGTTAGGTAGCCAGGGAAGCGAACAGTTAGATTTTAATTTTATATAGAGTTTAGTTATAAGTATTAAAAGTTAAGTTTTAGATCTAGTCCAGGAGCCAAGAGTAGGCAACAGGTGGCCAAATAAAATAAATATGAACTTGCAGGAGGACCCGAGGGATCATCTGGAAAGGGGGAAAGGCATACGAAAAGGCCCTCGGACCAATCTTGCAGGATGGCATCCATCGCTTCCGCATCTGGGTCCGGATGCCAACTATAAAACCGAGGCAGTTGGGCGTTGAGGCAGGAGGCAAAATAGTCAATACAGAATGGACCCCAATGCGATGTTAAAGTAGTAAACACCCCGGCGTCCAACTTTCAGTTGCTGGAATGCGAGATAGGGTGAGCTTCAATCCGCGTGGGTGTTGTGGATGCCCGGAAGATACTCCGCAAAGACGATTATGTCCCTCGAAAGGCAATATGACCAGAAGTCTTTCACCAGACGTGCCAGGATGGTGGAACGGGTGCCTCCCATACGGTTGACATAACGCACCGCCAACACGTTGTCCATGCGTAACTGGATGGCCATCCCCTTCGTGAAGCTCCGGATCGCGAAAGAACCCGCTAGAAATTCCAGAGCATTGATATGTAATCGGTCGTAATTCGGCCTCTGACCAACCCTCACCTGCTGTAACTCCTTCGCAGTGGGCTCCCCATCCTAGCAGACTCGCGTCCGACTCCACCGTGAAATCCGGTCGAGGTCCGAAGATCGCCTTGCCATTCCAGGCGGACAGATTGTGAATCCACCAAGATAGTTTGTCTCTGGTCTCCTCGTCTAGAGAGACCAAGTCCGCATACGAGGCCCCATCTGCAGATGAGCGATCTTCAGACGTCGGAGGGCCCAGTAATGAAGCTGGGCGGGGAAAACCGCCTGGATTGAAGAGGCAAGTAGACCGATAATCCGAGCCAACTGTCGGAGGGGGATCTGGGTCAGTGACAGGGCGCAATTCCTTGCGGATGGAACGTATCTTCCCCGATGGGAGACTGAGGGTCCCCGCAGTCGAATCCACCATGAAACTGAAGAACTCTATTTTGCGTGATGGGATCAGGCAGGATTTCTCCCGGTTGAGCAGGAAGCCTAGGCGGGAGAGGAGATCCGTGGTCCATCCCAGATGTTCCAGCAATACTGACCGATCCTGGGCCATGAGGAGGATGTCATCCAAATAAATTATCAGACGCACCCCGCGACTGCGGAGCCAGGCCATGGCCGACCGCATCAGTTTGGTGAAACACCACGGGGCCGACGAGAGGCCGAACGGGAGGAACGTGAAGCGCCCAATACTCCCCTTCCAGACAAAATGGAGGAGATCCCTGGAAGACTCTGCCACTGGAACCGTCAGGTAGGCGTTCTTGAGGTCCAGCTTCACCATCCAATCCCCCAGGAGCAACAAATCTCGGAGCAGATGGATGCCCTCCATCTTGAAATGGCGGTATAGGACAAAAGCGTTAAGGGCTCGCAAATTGATGACTGGCCGCAATTATGTCCCCCTTTTTTCGACACCAGGAATATGTTGCTGATGACCCCTGAGGGAGGACCTGGGGCGGGTTTGACTGCTCCTTTCGTGAGCAGGTCTGACAGCTCTCTGTCCACAAGGGATTGGTTCACCTTCGAGAGCACCATTGGGTGCGGGGGTGGAATGAGTAGCGGAGAGTCAACTCGATGTGAAAACCTCTGACTGTGGAGAGAACCCATTGGTCCGAGGTGATGTCTGACCATGCTCGGGGAAAAAGACGGAGTCTGTCCCCGACATAAACATCCAAAGAACTTAGATGAGGTGTCAAACTTAACGTATGGACATCTGGACCCAGGGGTTCCTCTGTATCTTCTGAAGCGCCAGGATCCACCATGGGACCGGAAGAAGGAGGGTTGTTGTCTAGCCTCCTGGTACGCTGGCCGCTGGGAAAAGGAGCCTCGACCCTCTCCCCGGATCTGGAACTGGTCTCGGCCGGACAGGCGGCCCCTAAAACTGCCGGCCCTGGTAGAAACCCTACCGTGGAATACCCACTTCATGGAAGTCTGGGCCTTGTTAAGGGCGGTGAACGCTCCCACATAGCGACCTAGATCCTTTATGAAGGATTCTCCAAATAAAGGGCCTTGGGCCTCTTTCCCAGCTTCCGTAAGGGCTAAATTGGCTAGCTTAGGCTCTATCTTAAATAGAATGGCCTTCTGTCTTTCAATAGACAACGAGGTATTTACGTTACCTGCTATGCAGATAGCTCTCTGCACCCAGCCACGGAGCTCCTCAGGGTCCACCTGCCGTTCTCCGCTCTGGCAGACTCCGCCAGATCAAATAACTTTGCGAGCGGGCCAAATATATCCAAGAGTTTATCCTGACATGCCCTCAATGCAGACTCCAGGCGCTGGCGGGGGTTCCAGCCCGACTTTGTGAGAAACTGGGTCATTTTTGGGTCCACAGTTGGTGTCTCACACACTCAGTTGGGAATAAGGGGCCTAGGGCATTCTGCCTTCAGATTATTTCTTGCCTCCTTACTAAGGGGGCATCTGACCCTGGCTTCCAGATACTGGGATATCGGGTGGTGGAGTGAATCTGGGTCAAAAACCAGTTCCCCAGACGGATCTGTTAAGGGCACAGAAGCCGCGCCAGTGGGGTCATTGAGGGAACTACCACCGGGTAAGGAAAGGCTCTCTTGCGCAAACTTAGCGCGCCTACTTTGGTGGGAACAGACACACTGCTCATGTGTTTTCTGGAGGCTGAGTGATCGGCTCTGGCTTGTTTTGAAGCCATTGAGGGCTGTGAAGCCTGATGGGCGGGCATATTCGATGCAGATGTATGGGCCGCTAGGGCCTGTGATATAGTCTGTGATATCACAGAGGACATGGAGCCCATGGCAGATAAAATGGCACTGGACATAGATTTTTGTAAGGCCAGTGCCTGGGCATCCTGGTCTATGAGGACCTGATCCTCTCCATCAGATGGATAGGTGGAAGCATGGGGTATGCTGCCCTCATCTGAACCATCAGGGTGTGAGGGGTTAATAGGCGCTGGGTCATTAGACATGGTGGGATGAGAAGAACCCTAAGGAGAGAAAAACTAATGTCAGTGGGACAGAAAAACAGGTCGGCTGGCAGGAGGGTACACCCCAGACCAGCAATGGGAGAAGAACCTTAAAGGACAGATGGAGACCAGAGGGAGCGAGTCCGGCGCACCAGCGAGGCTGCAGGCAGGAGAATGATGCAGTCGCGGAGGAACGGCCGAAATCTCGCCAGATCCCGCGAGAACTCAGGTGAATAGATGGTAAATCCCAAATATGGCGCCCGATATCTCGCGAGACCTCGGTTGCGCGAAAAAATGGCGGAAGGCAACGGAGAAGCTCAGATGGACCACAGAAGAAAGGTCAATATAAGGTAGAGGTAATAAAAAGTGGGGGGGGGAGCGAGCGCCAACGGTGACAAAACTAAGCTGAGGGAAAATTACCCAGCGCTTCCCCAACTCCCAGAGAGAGAGAGAACCAGAACAAGGTGAAGCGCAGGGAGGTAGAGAGCGGCGCAAGGCATATATATATATATCTATACCAATCTGTAGTATCAGAGAACATTCAACAGGAAAAACTTATATATACATAAGTAATGAGGAACACTTATCTTTGGTGTCAGCAGCAAAGAAAGAGGAAGATAGGAAGGAGGAGCTGCTTATTATACTAGGACTATGGGGAGGGGCTGTTCTCATGTTTACAATTTTTTTCATTCTATCTTTGCTGCTATTGGTCACAATAAAGAAGGAGTTAAGCAATAGGAGTCTCCGGGTCTTGTAATAAAATCAGGTATAACGCAGGCCTGAATGAATATTTAGTGTAATCAGGTATATCGCAGGCCGAAATAACTATTTCGTGGAATCAGGTATATAGCAGGCCTAAATAACTATCTAGTGGAATCAGGTATATCACACCCCTCAATAAATATTTAGTGTATTCAGGTATATCGCAGGCCTACATAACTATTTCGTGGAATCAGGTATATCGCAGTCCTAAATAACTAATTTGTGGAATCAGGTATATTGCAGGTCTAAATAACTATTTTGTGGAATCAGATATAACACACCCCTCAATAAATATTTAGTGTAATCAGGTATATCACAAACCTGAATAAATATTTCTATTTCGTGGAATCAGGTATATCACACCTCTCAATAAATATTTCGTGGAATCAGGTATATCGTAGGACGAAAAAACTATTTTGTGGAATCAGGTATATTGCAGGCCGAGATTACTATTTCGTGTAATCAGGTATATCCCACGCCTCAATAAATATTTAGTGTAATCAGGTATATCGCAGGCCGAAATAACTATTTCGTGGAATCAGGTATATAGCAGGCCTAAATAACTATCTAGTGGAATCAGGTATATCACACCCCTCAATAAATATTTAGTGTATTCAGGTATATCGCAGGCCTACATAACTATTTCGTGGAATCAGGTATATCGCAGTCCTAAATAACTAATTTGTGGAATCAGGTATATTGCAGGTCTAAATAACTATTTTGTGGAATCAGATATAACACACCCCTCAATAAATATTTAGTGTAATCAGGTATATCGCAAACCTGAATAAATATTTCTATTTGTGGAATCAGGTATATCACACTCCTCAATAAATATTTCGTGGAATCAGGTATATCGTAGGACCTAAATAACTATTTTGTGGAATCAGGTATATTGCAGGCCTGAGATTACTATTTCGTGTAATCAGGTATATCCCACGCCTCAATAAATATTTAGTGTAATCAGGTATATCGCAGGCCGAAATAACTATTTCGTGGAATCAGGTATATAGCAGGCCTAAATAACTATCTAGTGGAATCAGGTATATCACACCCCTTAATAAATATTTAGTGTATTCAGGTATATCGCAGGCCTACATAACTATTTCGTGGAATCAGGTATATCGCAGTCCTAAATAACTAATTTGTGGAATCAGGTATATCGCAGGTCTAAATAACTATTTTGTGGAATCAGATATAACATACCCCTCAATAAATATTTAGTGTAATCAGGTATATCGCAAACCTGAATAAATATTTCTATTTCGTGGAATCAGGTATATCACACCTCTCAATAAATATTTCGTGGAATCAGGTATATCGTAGGCCGAAAAAACTATTTTTTGGAATCAGGTATATCGCGGGCCTGAATGAATATTTTGTGTATTCAGTTATATCACACCCCTCAATAAATATTTAGTGTATTCAGGTATATCGCAGGCCTGAATAAATATTTCAATTTCGTGGAATCAGGTATATCACACCTCTCAATAAATAGTTTGTGGAATCAGGTATATCGCAAGCCTAAATAACAATTTTGTGGAATCAGGTATATTGCAGGACGAAATAACTATTTTGTGGACTCAAGTATATCACAGGCCCAAATAACAATTTCGTGGAATCAGGTATATCGCAGGCCTGAATAAATATTTTGTGTAATCAGGTATATCGCAGGTCTACATAAATATATGGTGGAATCAGGTATATCGCAGGCCTAAATAAATATTTAGTGGAATCGAAGGTCTAAATAACTGTTTCGTGGAATTAGGTATATCGCAGGCCTGAATAAATATTTGTGTAATCAGGTATATTGCAGGCCTAAATAACTATTTCGTGGAATTAGGTATATCGCAGGCCTGAATAAATATTTGTGTAATCAGGTATATCGCAGCCTTAAAAAACTATTTCGTGGAATCAGGTATATCGCAGCCCTACATAACTATTTCGTTGAATCAGGTGTATCGCAGGCTTAACTAACAATTTTTTTAAGGAATCAGGTATATCACAGGCCTAAATAAATATTTTTTGGAATCAGGTATATCACAACCCTCAATAATATTTCGTGTAATCAGGTATATCGCAGGCCTGAATAACTATTTCGTGGAATCAGGTATATAGCAGGCCTGAATAATTATTTAGTGTAATCAGCTATATCACAGGCCAAATAACTATTTCGTGGAATCAGGTAAATCGCAGGCCTGAATAAATATTTTGTGAAATCAGGTATTTCACACCCCTTAACAAATATTTAGTGTAATCAGGTATATCGTAGGCCTAATTAAATATTTAATGGAATCAGTTATATCGCAGGTCTACATAACTATTTCTTCGAATCAGTTATATCGCAGGCCTGAATAAATATTTTGTGTAATCAGGTATTTCACACTCCTAAATAAATATTTAGTGTAATCAGATAAATCGCAGGCCTAAATAAATATTTAGAGGAATCAGGTATATCGCAGGTCTATTTAACTATTTCATGGAATCAGTTATATCGCAGGCGTTAATAAATATTTTGTGTAATCAGGTATATTGCAGGCATGAATAAATAGTTAGTGGAATCAGGTATATTCAGGCCTAAATAAATATTTTGTGGAATCAGGCATATCACAACCCTTAATAAATATTTTGTGTAATCAGGTATATCGCAGGCATAAATAACTATTTCGTGGAATCAGGTATATCATACCCCTCAATAAATATTTAGTGTAATCAGGTATATCGCAGTCCTGAATAAGTAGTTCTATTTCGTGGAATTAGGTATATCACAACTTTCAATAAATATTTCGTGTAATCAGGTATATCGTAGGAGTAAAAAACTATTTTGTGGAATCAGGTATATTGGAGGTCAAAATAACTATTTCACGGAATCAGGTATATCACAGGCCCACATAACTATTTTGTGGAATCAGGTATATCGCAGGCCTGAATAAATATATTGTGTAATCAGGTATATTGCAGGCCTGAATAAATATTTCGTGTAATCAGGTATATCGCAGGCCTACATAACTATTTAGTAGAATCAGGTATAACAGTAACGAGGCACTGAATAACAAAATATGACATTGTGTGATGGGTATATTGCAGGCCTGAATAGATATTTACGTAAGCAATCATGAAGTATTTCTTCGCAGGCCTACATAACCCCTATCTCGAGGAGAGATGGTATGTCGCTTGGGTCTGGAATAAATATTTTGTGGAATCAGGTATATCGCACCCCTCAATAAATATTTAGCGGAATCAGGTTTATGGGAACCCTAAGTCAATATTTCGTGGAATCTGTTATACAGCAGGCCTCAACAATGTTTAGTGAAAAGAGAGATCCTTCTTACTTTGCCCCTCATAAAAATAATTTTTCCAATACCAACTTGTCATGCATCTATCTCACGATATTACACAGAACACACCTGCTGGGTAACACAAATACACAAGTATTCTTTAGCTGATGCAGCCGCATGAAACCGCACGTGAGTGCTGAACAACACACAGATGGGAATCAGTTGTCTTTCAGGGCTGAATAACTGTCTAGTGGAATCTAGAAATTAATATCGCAGTCCTGAATAACTTCTTTTAGTGGAATCAGAAGGTATAATCAGGCCTGGAATACAAACTATTTTGTGCTTGTATCATGGACGACCATTGCTGTCTTGAATCTTTATTTTGCTGTCTCGTATATACATGTCAACCTCATATTTACATTTTGCGAATACAGGTTTATCGCAGGTCTGTGAACTAAACTATTTTACGTAACAAGAATATCGATTGTATCACATACATTACAGGCCTAATAAATATTTTGTGGAATCAGGTATATCGCAGGCCTAAATAACTATTTCGTGGAATCAGGTATATCGCAGGCCTGAATAACTATTTTGTGGGAATCAGGTATATCGCAGGCCTGAATAAATATTTGTGTAATCAGGTATATCGCAGGCCTAACATAAATATTTTGTGGAATCAGGTATATCGCAGGCCTAAATAACTATTTCGTGGAATCAGGTATATCGCAGGCCTAAATAAATATTTCGTGGAATCAGATATATCACAGCCCTAAATAAATATTTAGTGGAATCAGGTATATCGCAGGCCTGAATAAATATTTTGTGGAATCAGGTATATCACAGCCTCAATAAATATTTTGTGGAATCAGGTATATCGCAGGCCTAAATAACTATTTCGTGGAATCAGGTATATCGCAGTCCTCAGATAACTATTTAGTGGAATCAGGTATATCGCAGGCCTGAATAAATATTTCTGTGGAATCAGGTATATCGCAGGCCTAAATAAATATTTTGTGTAATCAGGTATATCGCAGGCCTAAATAACTATTTTGTGGAATCAGGTATATCACAGCCCTAAATAAATATTTCGTGAATCAGGTATATCGCAGGCCTAAATAACTATTTCGTGGAATCAGGTATATCGCAGGCCTAAATAAATATTTTGTGGAATCAGGTATATCGCAGACCTAAATAACTATTTTGTGGAATCAGGTATATCGCAGGCCTAAATAACTATTTTGTGGAATCAGGTATATCGCAGGCCTGAATAAATATTTTGTGGAATCAGGTATATCACAGGCCTAAATAAATATTTAGTGGAATCAGGTATATCACAGGCCTAAATAACTATTTTGTGGAATCAGGTATATCGCAGGCCTGAATAACTATTTTGTGGAATCAGGTATATAGCAGGCCTGAATAATTATTTAGTGTAATCAGGTATATCGCAGGCCAAATAACTATTTCGTGGAATCAGGTATATCGCAGGCCTGAATAAATATTTAGTGTAATCAGGTATATCGCAGGCCTAAATAAATATTTAGTGTAATCAGGTATATCGCAGGCCTAAATAACTATTTAGTGGAATCAGGTATATCGCAGGCCTAAATAACTATTTCGTGGAATCAGTTATATCGCAGGTCTGAATAAATATTTTGTGAAATCAGGTATTTCACACTCCTCTATAAATATTTAGTGTAATCAGATAAATCGCAGGCCTAAATAAATATTTTTTGGAATCAGGTATATCACAACCCTCAATAATATTTAGTGTAATCAGGTATATATCGCAGGCCTGAATAACTGTTTCGTGGAATCAGGTATATAGCAGGCCTGAATAATTATTTAGTGTAATCAGCTATATCGCAGGCCAAATAACTATTTCGTGGAATCAGGTAAATCTCAGGCCTGAATAAATATTTTGTGAAATCAGGTATTTCACACCCCTTAGTAAATATTTAGTGTAATCAGCTATATTGCAGGCCTACATAAATATTTTGTGGAATCAGGTATATCGCAGGTCTAAATAACTATTTCGTGGAAACAGGTATATCGCAGACCTGAATAACTGTTTCGTGTAATCAGGTATATCACAGGCCTGAATAAATAGTTTGTGTAATCAGGTATATCGCAGGCTTAAATAACTATTTCGTGGAAACAGGGATATCGCAGACCTGAATAACTGTTTCGTGGTATTAGGTATATCGCAGTCCTAAATAAATATTTGTGTAATCAGGTATATTGCAGGCCTAAATAACTATTTCGTGGAATTAGGTATATCGCAGGCCTGAATAACTATTTCGTGGTATTAGGTATATCGCAGTCCTGAATAAATATTTGTGTAATCAGGTATTTCACACTCCTGTATAAATATTTAGTGTAATCAGATAAATCGCAGGCCTAAATAAATATTTTTTGGAATCAGGTATATCACAACCCTCAATAATATTTCGTGCAATTAGGTATATCGCAGGCCTGAATAACTGTTTCGTGGAATCAGGTATATAGCAGGCCTGAATAATTATTTCGTGGAATCAGGTAGATCGCAGGCCTGAATAACTATTTTGTGGAATCAGGTATTTCACACCCCTTAACAAATATTAAGTGGAGTCAGGTATATCGTAGGTCTACATAACTATTTCTTCGAATCAGTTATATCGCAGGCCTGAATAAATATTTTGTGTAATCAGGTATTTCACACTCCTAAATAAATATTTAGTGTAATCAGATAAATTGCAGCCCTAAATAAATATTTAGAGGAATCAGATATATTGCAGGCCTTAATAAATATTTTGTGTAATCAGGTATATCCCACACCTCAATAAATATTTAGTATAATCAGGTATATCTCAGGCCTAAATAACTATTTTGTGGAATCAGGTATTTCACACCCCTTAATAAATATTTAGTGTAATCAGGTATATTGCAGGCCTACATAAATATTTTGTGGAATCAGGTATATCGCAGGTCTAAATAACTATTTCGTGGAAACAGGTATATCGCAGACCTGAATAACTGTTTCGTGGAATCAGGTATATCACAGGCCTGAATAAATATTTAGTGTAATCAGGTATATCGCAGGCCTACATAAATATTTTGTGGAATCAGGTATATCGCAGGTCTAAATAACTATTTCGTGGAATCAGGTATTTCATAGGCCCAAATAACTATTTTGTGGAATCAGGTATATTGCAGGCCTGAATAAATATTTTGTGAAATCAGGTATATCGCAGGCCTTAATAACTATTTTGTGGAATCAGGTATATCGCAGGCCTAAATAAATATTTTGTGGAATCAGGTATATCGCAGGCCTGAATAAATATTTTGTGTAATCAGGTATATCGCAGGCCTGAATAAATATTTTGTGTAATCAGGTATATCGCAGGCCTAAATAACTATTTCGTGGAATCAGGTATATCGCAGGCCTGAATAAATATTTTGTGGAATCAGGTATATCGCAGCCCTCAATAAATATTTTGTGGAATCAGGTATATCGCAGCCCTAAATAACTATTTTGTGGAATCAGGTATATCAGCAGGCCTCAATAAATATTTGGTGAAATCAGGTATATAGCACCCTCAATAAATAGTTTTTCCAATACCGCTTGTCCATGTATCTAGCTGCGATATTGCAGCAGAACCGCACATAACTGCTGAACAATACAAATGCACTATAGTATACTTTCTATGTTAGAAATAAATATCGCAGTCCTGAATAACTTTTTAGTGGAATCAGGTGTATCTCAGGCCTGAATAACTATTTAGTGGAATCAGGTATATTGCAGACATGAATAAATATTTTGTTTAATCAGGTATATCACAACCCTCAATAAACATTTTGTGTAATCAGGTATATCGCAGGCTTAACTAACTATTTTGTAGAATACGGTTTATCATAGGTCTGAATAAATATTTTGCGTAATCAGTTATATCACAACCCTCAATAAATATTTTGTGGAATCAGGTATATCGCAGACCTAAATAACTATTTAGTGGAATCAGGTATATTGCAGGCCTGAATAACTATTTTGTGGAATCAGGTATATCACAGACCTCAATAAATATTTGTGTAATCAGGTATATCGCAGGCCTAAATAACTATTTCGTGGAATCAGGTATATCGCAGGCCTAAATAAATATTTCGTGGAATCAGGTATATCGCAGGCCTGAATAAATATTTTGTGGAATCAGGTATATCACAGCCCTCAATAACTATTTCGTGGAATCAGGTATATCGCAGAGCCTAAATAACTATTTTGTGGAATCAGGTATATCGCAGGCCTAAATAACTATTTCGTGGAATCAGGTATATCACAGGCCTCAATAACTATTTTGTGGAATCAGGTATATTCGCAGGCCTAAATAAATATTTAGTGTAATCAGGTATATTCAGGCCTATCAATAACTATTTCGTGGAATCAGTTATATCGCAGGCCTAAATAACTATTTTGTGGAATCAGGTATATCAGGCTATAACTATTTAGTACTAGGTATATCGCCTAAATAAATATTTAGTGGAATCAGGTATATCGCAGACCTAAATAACTATTTAGTGGAATCAGGTATATTGCAGGCCTGAATAAATATTTTGTGTAATCAGGAATATCCCACACCTCAATAAATATATCGTGCAATCAGGTATATCGCAGGCCTAAATAACTATTTCATGGAATCAGGTATATCGCAGGCCTGAATAAATATTTTGTTTAATCAGGTATATCACAACCCTCAATAAATATTTCCTGTAATCAGGTATATCGTAGGCTTAACTAACTATTTAAGTAGAATAAGTTATATCTCAGGCCTGAATAAATATTTTGTGGAATCAGTTATATCACACCCCTCAATAAATATTTTGTGTAATCAGGTATATCACAGACCTAAATAACTATGTTGAGGAATCAGGTATATCGCAGGCCTGAATAAATATTTTGTGTAATCAGTTATTTCCCACACCTCAATAAATATTTCGTGTAATCAGGTATATTGCAGGCCTAAATAACTATTTTGTTGAATCAGGTATATCACAGGCCTGAATAAATATTTTCTTTAATCAGGTATATACCAACCCTCAAAAAATATATAATGTAATCAGGTATATCGCAGGCCTAAATATCTATTTCGTGGAATTAGGTATATGATAGGACTAAATAATTATTTTGTGGAATCAGGTATAACACACCCCTCAGTAAATATTTAGTGTAATCAGGTATATTGCAGGCCTGAATAAATATTTCTATTGAGTGGAATCAGGATATCACACCTCTCAATAAATATTTCATGGAATCAGGTATATCGTAGGCCTGAAAAACTATTTTGTGGAATCGGGTATATTGCAGGCCGAAATAACTATTTCGTGGAATCAAGTATATCACTGGCCCAAATAACTATTTCGTGGAATCAGGTATATCGCAGGCCTGAATAAATATTTTGTGAAATCAGGTATTTCACACCCCTTAATAAATATTTAGTGTAATCAGGTTTATTGTAGGCCTAAATAAATATTTACTGATATCAGGTATATCGCTTGTCTACATAACTATTACTTGGAATCAGTTATATCGCAGGCCTCAATAAAAATTTTGTCTAATCAGGTATATCACACACCTATATAAATATTTAGTGGAATCAGGTATATCGCAGGTCTACATAACTATTTTGTGGAAACAGGTATTTCGTAGGCCTGAATGAATATTTCTATTTCGTTGAATCAGGTATATCCCACCCCTCAATAAATATTTTGTGTATTCAGGTATATCGCAGGCCTGAATAAATATTTCTATTTCGTTGAATCAGGTATTTCACACCTCTCAATAAATATTTTGTGGAATCAGGTATATCGCAAGCCTAAATAACAACTTTGTGGAATCAGGTATATTGCAGGATGAAATAGCTATTTCATGGGATCAGGTATATCACAGGTCCAAATAACTATTTTGTGGAATCATGAATATTGCAGGCCTGAATAAATATTTTGTGAAATCAGGTATTTCACACCCCTTAATAAATATTTAGTGTAATCAGGTATATCCCAGGCCTGAATAACTATTTCGTGTAATCAGGTATATCGCAGGCCTGAATAAATATTTCTATTGAGTGGAATCAGGTATATCACACCTCTCAATAAATATTTTGTGGAATCAGGTATATGACAGGCCCAAATAACTATTTTGTGGAATCAGGTATATCGCTGGCCTAAATAAATATTTTGTGAAATCAGGTATTTCACACCACTTAATAAATATTTAACATAATAAGGTATATCGCAGGCCTAAATAAATATTTAGTGGAATCAGGTATATCGCAGGCCTTAATAAATATATTGTGTAATCAAGTATATCCCACACCTCAATAAATATTTAGTGTAATCGGGTATATTTAAGGCCTAAATAACTATTTTGTGGAATCAGTTATATCGCAGGCCTGAATGAATATTTTGTGTAATCAGGTGAATCCCACCCCTCAATAATTATTTAGTGTAATCAGGTATATCGCAGGCCCAAATAACTATTTTGTGGAATCAGGTATATCGCAGGCATGAATAAATATTTTGTGAAATCAGGTGTTTCACACCCCTTAATAAATATTTAGTGTAATCAGGTACATCACAGACCTAAATAAATATTTAGTGGATTGAGGTACATCGCAGTCTACATAACTATTTCATGGAATCAGTTATAAATCACAGGCCTTAATTAATATTATGTGTAATCAGGTATATCACACTCCTCAATAAATATTGAGTGTAATCAGGTATATCGCAGGCCTAAATAAATTTTTAATGGAATCAGGTATATCGCAGACCGACATAACTATATCGTTGAATCAGTTATATCGCAGGCCTGAATAAATATTTTCTGTAATCAGGTATATCGCAGGCCTTAATAAATATTTAGTGGAATCAGATATATTGCAGGCCTCAATAAAAATGTTGTTTAATCAGTTATATCACAACCCTCATTAAATATTTAGTGTAATCAGGTATATCGCAGGCTTAACTAACTATTTTGTGGAATAAGGTATATCCCACCCCTCAATAAATATTTTGTGGAATCAGGTATATCGCAGGCCTAAATAACTATTTCGTGGAATCAGGTATATCGCAGGCCTGAATAACTATTTCGTGGAATCAGGTATATCGCAGGCCTAAATAAATATTTAGTGGAATCATGTATATCGCAGGTCTATATAACTATTTCTTTGAATCAGTTATATTGCAGGCCTGAATAAATATTTTGTGTAATCAGGTATTTCACACTCTATAAATATTTAGTGTAATCAGATAAATCGCAGGCCTAAATAAATATTTAGTGGAATCAGGTATATCGCAGGCCTACATAACTATTTCATGGAATCAGTTATATCGCAGGCCTTAATAAAAATTTTGTGTAATCAGGTATATCCCACACCTCAATAAATATTTAGTGTAATCAGGTATATCGCAGGCCTAAGTAACTATTTTGTGAAATCAGGTATATCGCAGGCCTGAATAACTATTTTGTGGAATCAGGTATTTCACACCCCTTAATAAATATTTAGTGTAATCAGGTATATTGCAGGCCTACATAAATATTTAATGGAATCAGGTATATCGCAGGTCTAAATAACTATTTCGTGGAAACAGGTATATCGCAGACCTGAATAACTGTTTTGTGGAATCAGTTATATCACAACCCTCAATAAATATTTCGTGTAATCAGGTACATTGCAGGCTTAACTAAATATTTTATGGAATTAGGTATATCGCAGTCCTGAATAAATATTTGTGTAATCAGGTATATCGCAGGCCTAAATAAATATTTCGTGTAATCAGATATATTGCAGGCTTAACTAACTATTTAAGTAGAATAAGCTATATCTCAGGCCTGAATAAATATTTTGTGGAATCAGTTATATCACACCCCTCAATAAAAATTTTATGTAATCACGTATATCCCACACCTCAATAAATATTTAGTGTAATCAGGTAAGTCGCAGGCCTAAATAACTATTTTGTGGAATCAGGTATATCGGAGGCCTGAATGAATATTTTGTGTAATCAGGTATATCCCACACCTCAATAAATATTTAGTGCAATCAGGTATATCGCAGGCCTAAATAACTATTTTGTGGAATTAGGTAGATCGCAGGCCTGAATAACTATTTTGTGGAATTAGGTATTTCACACCCCTTAATAAATATTTAGTGTAATCAGGTATATTGCAGTCTTAAATAAATATTTTGTGGAATCAGGTATATCGCAGGCCTAAATAACTATTTAGTGGAATCAGGTATATCGCAGACCTGAATAACTGTTTCGTGTAATCAGGTATATCACTCTCCTCAATAAATATTTTTAATCATCAGGTATATCGCAGTCCTAAATAAATATTTAGTGGAATCAGGTATATCGCAGGCCTGAATAAATATTTTGTGTAATCGGGTATATCCCACCCTTCAATAAATATTTAGTGTAATCAGGTACATCGCAGGCCCAAATAACTATTTTGAGGAATCAGGTATATCACAAGTCTAAATAAATATTTTGTGAAATCAGGTATTTCACACCCCTTAATAAATATTTAGTGTAATCAGGTACATCGCAGGCCTAAATAAATATTTAGTGGAATCAGGTATATCGCAGGTCTACATAACTATTTTTTATGGAATCAGTTATATCGCAGGCCTTAATAAATATTATCTGTAATCAGGTATATCACACTCCTCAATAAATATTTTGTGTAATCAGGTATATCGCATGCCTAAATAAATATTTAATGGAATCAGGTATATCGCAGACCTACATAACTATTTTGTGGAATCAGTTTTATCGCAGGCCTTAATAAATATTTAGTGGAATCAGGTATATTGCAGTCCTAAATAAATATTTTGTGTAGTCAGGTATATCACAACCCTCAATAAATATTTCGTGTAATCAGGTATATCGCAGGCTTAACTAACTATTTCGTAGAATAAGGTATATCACAGACCTGAATAAATTTTTTGTGGAATCAGTTATATCACACCCCTCTATAAATATTTCGTGTAATCAGATATATCGCAGACCTAAATAAGAATTTTGTGGAATCAGGTATATCGCAGGCCTGAATAAATAGTTTCTGTAATAAGGTATATCACACCATTCAATAAATATTTTGTGTAATCAGGTATATTGTAGGCCTAAATAGCTATTTCGTGGAATTAGGTATATCGCAGGCCTAAATAACTATTTCATGGAATCGGGTATATTGCAGGCCTGAATAAATAGTTTGTGTGATAAGGTATATCACACCCCACAATAAATATTTTGTGTAATCAGGTATATCACAACCCTCAAAAATATTTCGTATAATCAGTTATATCGCAGGCTTAACTAACTATTTCGTGGAATCAGGTATATTGCAGGTCTAAATAACTATTTCGTGGAATCAGGTATATCGCAGACCTAAATAACAATTTCGTGGAATCAGGTATATCGCAGGCCTGAATAAATATTTCTATTGAGTGGAATCAGGTATATCACAACTTTCAATAAATATTTCGTGTAATCAGGTATATCGTAGGAGTAAAAAACTATTTTGTGGAATCAGGTATATGACAGGCCCAAATAACTATTTCGCGGAATCAGGGATATTGCAGGCCTGAATAACTATTTTGTGTAATCAGGTATATCGCAGGCCTAAATAAATATTTTGTGGAATCAGGTATATCGCAGGCCTAAATAAATATTTTGTGTAATCAGGTATATCGCAGGCCTCAATAAATATTTCAGTGTAATCAGGTATATCGCAGGCCTAAATAACTATTTCATTGAATCAGGTATATCGCAAGCCTAAATAACTATTTTATGGAATCAGGTATATTGCAGGCCTGAATAATTATTTAGTGGAATAAGGTATATAACACCACTCAATAAATATTTTGTATAATCAGATATATCGCAGGCCTAAATAACAATTTCGTGGAATCAGGTATATTGCAGGACTATATAACTATTTTGTGGGATCAGGTATATCGCAGGCCTGAACAAATATTTTGTGGAATCAGGTATATCCCAACCCTCAATAAATATTTTGTGTAATTAGGGATATCGCAGGACTTCACAACCATTTCATGGAATCAGATATATCGCAGTCCTAAATAACTATTTCGTGGAATCAGGTATATCACAGGCCTGAATAAATATTTTGTGGAATTAGATATATCACACCCCTCAATAAATATTTTGTGTAATCAGGTATATCGCAGGCCTAAATAACTATTTTATTTAATCAGGTATATTGCAGGCCAAAATAACTATTTCGTGGAATCAGGTATATCACAGACCCAAATAACTATTTCGTGGAATCAGGTATATCGCAGGCCTAAATAACTATTTCATGGAATAATTAAATAAATATTTTGCCTAATCAGGGATATTGCAGGTCTACTATTTAGGTCTAACTATTTTGTGGAATCAGGTATATCACAGGCCTGAATAAATAGTTTGTGTAATCACGTAAATCACACCCCTCAATAACTATTTCATGTAATCAGGTATATCGCAGGACTAAATAACTATTTCGTTGAATCAGTTATATCGCAGGCTTAACTAACTATTTTGTGGAATCAGGTATATCACAGGTCTGAATAAATAGTTTGTGTAATCACGTAAATCACACCCCTCAATAAATATTTCATGTATTAGGTATATTGCAGGTCAGAATAAATAGTTAGTGGAATCAGATATATCCCAACCCTCAATAATATTTTGTGGAATCAGGTATATTGCAGGCCTGAATAAATATTTAGTGGAATCAGGTATATATCACCCCTCAATAAATATTTTGTGTAATCAGGTATATCGCAGGCCTGAATAAATAGTTTGTGTAATCACGTAAATCACACCCCTCAATAACTATTTTGTGGGATTAGGTATATTGCAGGTCAGAATAAATAGTTTGTGGAATCAGATATATCCCAACCCTCAATAACTATTTTGTGGAATCAGTTATATTGCAGGTTTGAATAAATATTCTGCGGAATTAGGCATATTGCAACCCTCAATAAATATTTCATGTAATCAGGTATATTGAAGGCCTTAATAACTATTTCGTTGAATCAGGTATATCGCAGGCTTAACTAATATTTTGTATAATCAAGTATATCACAGGCCTGAATAACGATTTTGTGGAATCAGGTATATCACAACCCTCAATAATATTTCGTGGAATCAGGTATATTGCGCGCCTCAATAAATATTTTGTGTAACATAGTATATAAGACCGAAAAAAGACATTTGTCCATTCATTTCGGCCTGTTTTCTACAAGTTGATCCAGAGGAAGGCAAAAACACCCTGTGAGGCAGAAGCCAATTTTCCCCATTTAAGGGGAAAAAAATTCCTTCCCGACTCCAATCAGGCAATCAGAATAACTCCCTGGATCAACGACCCCTCTCTAGTAGCTGTAGCTTGTAATATTATTACACTCCAGAAATAAATCCAGTCCCCTCTTGAATTCCCTTATTGTAATCATGTACAGGTATATCCCATCCCTCAATAAATATTTCGTGTAATCAGGTATATCGCAGGCCTAAATAACTATTTTGTGGAATCAGGTATATCGCAGGCCTAAATAACTATTTTGTGGAATAAGGTATATCACAGGCCTGAATAAATAGTTTGTGTAATCACGTAAATCACACCCCTCAATAATATTTCGTGGAATCAGGTATATTGCGCGCCTCAATAAATATTTTGTGTAACATAGTATATAAGAAAGAAAAAAGACATTTGTCCATTCAGTTCGGCCTGTTTCCTACAAGTTGATCCAGAGGAAGGCAAAAAACCCCTGTGAGGCAGAAGCCAATTTTTCCCACTTAATGGGAAAAAAATTCCTTCCCGACTCCAATCAGGCAATCAGAATAACTCCCTGGATCAACGACCCCTCTCTAGTAGCTGTAGCTTGTAATATTATTACACTCCAGAAATAAATCCAGTCCCCTCTTGAATTCCTTTATTGCAATCAGGTATATCCCATCCCTCAATAAATATTTCGTGTAATCAGGTATATCGCAGGCCTAAATAACTATTTCGTTGAATCAGGTATATCGCATGCTTAACTAACTATTTTGTGTAATCAGGTATATCACAGGCCTGAATAACTATTTTGTGGAATCAGGTATATCACAACCCTCAATAATATTTCGTGGAATCAGGTATATTGCGCGCCTCAATAAATATTTTGTGTAACATAGTATATAAGAAAGAAAAAAGACATTTGTCCATCCAGTTCGGCCTGTTTTCTACAAGTTGATCCAGAGGAAGGGAAAACACCCTGTGAGGCAGAAGCCAATTTTCCCCACTTAAGGGGAAAAAAATTCCTTCCCGACTCCAATCAGGCAATCAGAATAACTCCCTGGATCAACGACCCCTCTCTAGTAGCTGTAGCTTGTAATATTATTACACTCCAGAAATAAATCCAGTCCCCTCTTGAATTCCTTTATTGTAATCCGGTATATCCCACCCCTCAATAAATATTTCGTGTAATCAGGTATATCGCAGGCCTAAATAACTATTTTGTGGAATCAGGTATATTGCAGGTTGAAATAACTATTTAGTAGAATCAGGTATATCACAGGCCTAAATAACTATTTCGTTGAATCAGGTATATCGCAGGCTTAACTAACTATTTTGTGGAATCAGGTATATCACAACCCTCAATAATATTTCGTGTAATCAGGTATATCGCAGGCCTAAATAACTATTTTGTGGAATCAGGTATATCCCACCCCTCAATTAATATTTCGTGTAATCAGGTATATCGCAGGCCTAAATAACTGTTTTGTGGAATCAGGTATATTGCAGGCCAAAATAACTATTTCGTTTAATCAGGGATATCACAGGCCGAAATAACTTTTTCGTGGAATCATGTATATCGCAGGCTTAACTAACTATTTTGTGGAATCAGGTATATCACCGGCCTAAATAAATATTTTGTGGAATCAGGTATATCACAACCCTCAATAATATCTTGTGTAATCAGGTATATCGCAGGCCTGAAAAAGTATTTTGTGGAATCAGGTATTTCCCATTTCGTCCTCCGGCAGCACACATGGGGTTAAGCTTGGCTTCACTCTCCCAGGACCGCCCACCTAGATAAAACAAATAGAATAATCAATTAGCTATCATATATATCTGAGCTCCTACAAGCCCTCTTCGTGTTTTTTATTTGTCCTTCATTCTAAGATGAAGCCCACCTAGTATGTGGTCGCCCTACCTGATGGTCAGGTTTTACCTGGGTCTATACAGCCATGTTGATCCTGGCTGGGCCCCCGCACGCTCCCCGCTTCTTGATGTGCCGGCATAGGAGTGCGCATATTGCATGCGATCATTGCGGAGCGACCGGAAGTGGAGGATCCGAACTTCCGGTCCGGGCAGCGTATGGAACGCACATTGAGACGCAGACGCAGGATGCGCTGGCGTCACTTCCGCTCCGCCTCCTCCTCACTGCCGGCGTCCGGAAGTTAAGTATTTTAGCGGGCAGCATGCAGGGCTCGGTGCCTGTTGTGCCTGGCAGCCGAGCCCTGGTATTGTAAAGGTATTTCCTGTCTTTTAGTCAGGTCCTGTCTGGCAGCTGGACCCTCTTCTAATTGGGTTGTTCTGTTACTCTTTTCAGATGTCTTCTTCCTCCTCTAAGAGCTGCAAAAGATTAAGAAAGAGCAAGCATGGAATATGCCACTTATGTGAACAGCCCTTACCAGATGATTATCTGGAGGACCTCTGTGTGATCTGCAAAGTTGATTCCCATATGCCTGCCTCAGCTAAAAAACAAAAGACCAGGCAATCTATGTGTATTTCCTGTCTGCAGCCGCTGCCTGACAATGCCTCATCAAATCTGTGTGACAACTGCTCTCACTCTGATGGAGTATCAGAATTGGATACTAGAAAGCTTATGTCATTATTTAAATCATTCTTGTCTCAAGTGAAGGGGAAGAAGACTTCTAAGAGAAAGCGGAGACTATCCCCTACGGAATCCGAGCAATCCTCACGTACTGAAGGCGAAGTTACTTCAGACTCAGATTCAGCCTTGCCGGTCTTGGAAGAGAACTTCCTTTTCAATAAAGAAG
The DNA here is from genome assembly GCA_033119425.1 of Bufotes viridis. Taxonomy (NCBI): domain Eukaryota; kingdom Metazoa; phylum Chordata; class Amphibia; order Anura; family Bufonidae; genus Bufotes; species Bufotes viridis. The sequence continues at coordinate 83,733,002 of CM065595.1, forward strand.
ATGCTAATCGCCTCATGAAAGAGGTGAAAAATATCATGGAATCTAAAAAGGAAAAACCTTCTGTGCAAGAAGAAGAGAACCTCTTTTATTTCCCCAAAAAGAGAGCCTCGGTTTTTCCTAGCCACCCGGTCCTCTCTTCCATAATGACAAAAGAGTGGGAACAACCTGTCGGGAAATTAACCCTGGGTTCCCGTTTCAGAAACGTGTATAAGACCGATCCGGCAGAATCTTCAAGCTGGGAAGCACCAGCGAGAGTTGATCCAGCAGTGACAAGACTGGCAAGAAGCTTACTGTGTCCAAGTGATGATTCCTCTCTACTTAAAGATGCCATGGAGAGAAAAGCGGATGGTCTACTTAAAAGGCTGCATTCTTACTCAGCCTCACTAGCTAAAGCAGCAATGGCAACCGTTCCTGTGGCCCGCGCCCTGAGAGTGTGGCTCAGCCACTTAACCAGAGACATAGAAGATTGGGGGCGAGAATAAAGCTGAAATCAACAACAATTCGCAGCCTGAAATGGTGGCTGAAGACTTCAAATCTCTCAAAAGGGAAAACGTTCAGATATCTTCCACCAGTATCGATTACCACGGACACATCCAGTCAAGGATGGGGAGCCCATCTTCAGGAGAAATGGATCCATGGGCAATGGTCTACGTGGGAGAAAAAGCAGTCCTCCAATTTCAGGGAAATGAAGGCGGTGTATCTGGCGCTGATCCAGTTTGCCCAAGAAGTCAGAGGAGCTCCAGTCCTAATCCGTTCGACAATCTTCCGACGGTATATTATCTAAACAAACAAGGAGGAACAAGGAGCAGAAGTCTTCTAAATTTGTGCTTGAAAATATTTGCATGGGCGGAACTTCATTTATTAGATCTCAGAGCGATGCATATCAGAGGATCCTGCAATACTCAAGCGGACTGTCTGAGCAGGAAGAAGATCAAACAGTCAGAATGGGAACTGAATCCCAAGATCTTCCAGCAAATAGTTGCCAGATGGGGACTTCCAGATTGGGACTTGATGGCTTCAAGCAAAAACAGGAAGCTTCACAAGTTTTGCTCCCTAAACAAGTTCGACAGTCCGACGATAGTGGACGCCTTTTCAATCAGCTGGAAGAAACTGTTCGATTACATATTCCCTCCGGTTCCGCTTATTCTCAAAACTCTGCAGAAGATTACAGTGGAGAAGCCACGAGCAATAATAATAGTCCCGTTTTGGCCCAGGAGGGCCTGGTTCCCTCTCTTGCTCCATCTGTCTCAAGGGGAATATTGGAAGCTTCCGCTAGTCCCAGATCTACTTCTCCAGGAAGGCTTCTATCATCAGAACCTAACCAAATTACACCTTACAGCGTGGAGGTTGAAAGGAATAGACTGAAGGAGGAAGGTTTATCAGAATCTGTCGTGACCACCCTAATCTGCTCACGTAAAGACTCTACCATGAAAAAATATGCTAAAGTATGGAATAAATTCGCTGCCTGGACCAAGAAGACGGATCAAACAAGCGTAGATATATCAGAAATTCTCCAGTTTCTGCAAGAAGGTCTCCAGATGGGTCTCAAACTCAATACTCTGAAGTCTCAAATGACTGCGTTGAATGCCATGACAGGAAATAGATTCATGAATCATCCGCTTATCCTAAGATTCTTTAAAGGAGTAATGAGGTTAAGGCCTGTAGTTAAAGACCCGACACCGGTGTGGGATCTTTCTCTCGTGCTCAGAAGACTAACATCGGCACCCTTTGAACCTCTGGAACATGCAGACTTCAAGTGGCTTGTGTACAAAGTTCTGTTCTTAGTCGCAATAACATCGGCCAGAAGACTAGGGGAGCTGCAAGCTTTATCGTCAAAATACCGATATTTGAGATTCCTGCCAGATGGTGTCCTCCTTTGCAGTATTCCCACTTTTATCTCATCATCTACCAATGTGAATAAAGAAGCCTTTCTCCCAGTTTTTTATCCTGAACAGAAAAATGATCAAGAAAACCTCCTCCATACGTTGGATCTGAAGCGTGCCTTAGAGATTTATCTCAGAAGGACAGAAGAGTTTAGAAAAGCTGAAAATCTATTTGTCCTCTTTACCGGTCCAAGGAAAGGTCTTCAACCGTCTAAGGATACGTTGGCAAGGTGGTTGAAGAATACTATACTGGAAGCATACAATTTAGAGGGAGCGCCTACACCATTTCCTCTGAGAGCGCACTCGACCAGAGCGACAGCAGCATCTTGGGCGGAAAGGGCGCAAGTCTCCATCCAGGAGATATGTAATGCAGCTTCATGGTCATCATCTTCAACCTTCATGAAACACTATCGTCTAGACATCAATACCAAGGGCTCAGCCTTCGGCACTGGGGTATTATCGGCAGTATTAGATTAATAGACCCACCCTCTTGTGATCTATGAAAATCCCCATGTGTGCTGCCGGAGGACGAAATGGGAAAGGGAAAAATCCGTACCTGGGATTTTACTTTCCTTGAGTCCGGAGGCAGCACAAGTATACCCTCCCTAATAAACTATTATTTCTTTCTGCATAAACTTGTCTTATTCTATTTTTTAACACGAAGAGGGCTTGTAGGAGCTCAGATATATATGATAGCTAATTGATTATTCTAATTGTTTTATCTAGGTGGGCGGTCCTGGGAGAGTGAAGCCAAGCTTAACCCCATGTGTGCTGCCTCCGGACTCAAGGAAAGTAAAATCCCAGGTATGGATTTTTCCCTATCGCAGGCCTGAATAAATATTTAGTGTAATCAGGTATATTGCAGGCCTAAATAAATATGTAGTGGAATCAGCTATATCGCAGGCCAAATAACTATTTAGTGGAATCAGGTATATTGAAGGCCTGAATAACTATTTAGCGGAATCCAGTATATCACACCCGTCAATAAATATTTTGCCTGATCAGGGATATTGCAGGCCTAGATAACTATTTTGTGGAATCAGTTATATTGCAGGGTTGAATAAATATTTTGTGGAATTAGGCATATTACAACCCTCAATAAATATTTCATGTAATCAGGTATATCGCAGGCCTAAATAACTATTTTGTGGAATCAGGTATATTGCAGGTTGAAATAACTATTTAGTAGAATCAGGTATATCACAGTCCTAAATAACTATTTTGTTGAATCCGGTATATCGTAGGCTTAACTAACTATTTTGTGGAATCAGGTATATCACAGGTCGAAATAAATATTTTGTGGAATCAGATACATTGCGGGCCTTATTAAATATTTCGTGTAATCAGGTATATCTCAGGCCTAAATAACTGTTTTGTGGAATCAGGTATATTGCAGGCTGAAATAATTATTTAGTAGAATTAGGTATATCGCAGGCCTAAATAACTATTTTGTTGAATCAGGTACATCGTAGGCTTAACTAACTATTTTGTGGAATCAGGTATATCACAGGCCTAAATAAATATTTTGTGGAATCAGGTATATCACAACCCTCAATAATATTTCGTGTAATCAGGTATATCGCAGACCTAAATAACTATTTTGCGGAATCAGGTATATTGCAGGTTGAAATAATTATTTAGTAGAATCAGGTATATCGCAGGCTTAAATAACTATTTCGTTGAATCAGGTATATCACAGGCCTAAATAAATATTTTGTGGAATCAGGTATATCACAACCCTCAATAATATTTCGTGTAATCAGGTATATCGCAGGCCTGAATAAATATTTAGTGTAATCAGGTATATTGCAGGCCTAAATAAATATGTAGTGAATCAGCTATATCGCAGGCCAAATAACTATTTCGTGGAATCAGGTATATTGAAGGCCTGAATAACTATTTAGTGGAATCCAGTATATCACACCCGTCAATAAATATTTTGCCTGATCAGGGATATTGCAGGCCTAGATAACTATTTTGTGGAATCAGGTATATTGCAGGCAGAAATAACTATTAGTGGAATCAGGTACATCACACCCCTCAATAAATATTTCATGTAATTAGGTATATCGCAGGCCTAACTAACTATTTCGTGGAATCAGGTATATTACAAGCCTAAATTACTATTTTGTGGAATCAGGTATATTGCAGGCCTGAATAAATATTTTGTGAAATCAGGTATATTGCAGGCTTGAATAAATTTTCTAGGGGAATAAGGTATATAACACCCCTCAATAAATACCTTGTGTAATCAGATATATCGCAGGCCTAAATAACTTTTTGTGGGCTCAGGTATATTGCAGGCCTAAATAACTATTTTGTGGGATCAGGTATATCGCAAGCCTAAATAAATATTTTGTGGAATCAGGTATATCCCAACCCTCAATAAATATTTTGTGGAATCAGGAATATTGCAGGCCTAAATAACTCTTTCGTGGAATCAGGTATATCACAGGCCTGAATGAATATTTTGTGGAGTCAGTCATATCACAACCCTCAATAAATATTTTGTGTAATCAGGTATATATCAGCCCTAATAACTATTTCGTTGAATCAGGTATATCGCAGGCTTGACTAACTATTTTGTGGAATTAGCCTGAATAAATAGTTTGTGGAATCAGGTATATCACACCTCTCAATAAATATTTTGTGTAATCAGGTATATCGCAGGCCTAAATAACTATTTCATGTGTAATCAGGTATATCGCAGGCCTGAATAACTATTTTAGTGGAATCAGGTATATCGCAGGCCTAAATAACTATTTCGTGGAATCAGGTATATCGCAGGCCTCAAATAACTATTTCGTGGAATCAGGTATATCGCAGGCCTGAATAAATATTTTGTGAAATCAGGTATATTCACACCCTAAATAAATATTTAGTGTAATCAGGTATATCACAGGCCTAAATAAATATTTAGTGGAATCAGGTATATCGCAGGTCTAAATAACTATTTCGTGGAATCAGGTATATCGCAGGCCTGAATAAATATTTATGTGTAATCAGGTATATCGCATGGCCCTAAATAAATATTTAGTGTAATCAGGTATATCACAGGCCTAAATAAATATTTAGTGTAATCAGGTATATCGCAGGCCTAAGTAACTATTTTGTGGAATCAGGTATATCGCAGGCCTAAATAAATATTTTGTGGAATCAGGTATATCCTACACCTCAATAAATATTTAGTGTAATCAGGTATATCGCAGGCCTAAATAACTATTTTGTGGAATCAGGTATATCGCAGGCCAAATAACTATTTAGTGTAATCAGGTATATTGCAGGCCTAAATAAATATTTTGTGGAATCAGGTATATCGCAGGTCTAAATAACTATTTCGTGGAAACAGGTATATCGCAGACCTGAATAACTGTTTCGTGGAATTAGGTATATCGCAGGCCTGAATAAATATTTTGTGTAATCAGGTATATCGCAGACCTGAATAACTGTTTCGTGGAATTAGGTATATCGCAGGCCTGAATAAATATTTGTGTAATCAGGTATATCGCAGGCCTACATAAATATTTTGTGGAATCAGGTATATCGCAGGCCTAAATAACAATTTCGTGGAATCAGGTATATTGCAGGACTAAATAACTATTTTGTGGGATCAGGTATATCGCAGGCCTGAAAAAATATTTTGTGGAATCAGGTATATCCCAACCCTCAATAAATATTTTGTGTAATTAGGGATATCGCAGGACTTCACAACCATTTCATAGAATCAGATATATCACAGTCCTAAATAACTATTTCGTGGAATCAGGTATATCACAGGCCTGAATAAATATTTTGTGGAATTACATATATCACACCCCTCAATAAATATTTTGTGTAATCAGGTATATCGCAGGCCTAAATAACTATTTTATTTAATCAGGTATATTGCAGGCCAAAATAACTATTTCGTGGAATCAGGTATATCACACCTCTCAATAAATATTTTGTGTAATCAGATATATCGCAGGCCTGAATAAGTATTTCTATTTCGTGTATTCAGGTAATGTCACACCTCTCAATTAAATTGTTAGTGAAATCAGGTATATTGCAGGCCAAAATAACTATTTCGTGGAATCAGGTATATCACAGACCCAAATAACTATTTGTGTGGAATCATGTATATCGCAGGCCTGAATAAATATTTTGTGAAATCAGGTATTTCAGACAACTTAATAAATATTTAGTGTAATCAGGTATATCGCAGGCCTAAATAACTATTTAGTGGAATCATGTATATCGCAGGACTAAATAACTATTTTGTGGAATCAGGTATATCACACCCTCAATAAATATTTAGTGTAATCAGGTATATCGCAGGTCTAAATAAGTATTTCTATTTCGTGTAATCAGGTATATCACTCCTCTCCAATAAATATTTAGTGAAATCAGGTATTTCGTAGGCCTAAATAACTATTTTGTGGAATCAGGTATATTTCAGGTCGAAATAACTATTTTATGGAATCAGGTATATCACACCCTCAATAAATATTTAGTGTAATCAGGTATATCGCAGGTCTAAATAAGTATTTCTATTTCGTGTAATCAGGTATATCACTCCTCTCCAATAAATATTTAGTGAAATCAGGTATATCGTAGGAGTAAAAAACTATTTTGTGGAATCAGGTATATTTCAGGTCGAAATAACTATTTTGTGGAATCAGTTATATCACAGGCCGAAATAACTTTTTCGTGGAATCAGGTATATCGCAGACCTGAATAACTAATTTGTGGAATCAGGTATTTCCCACCCCTTAATAAATATTTAGTGTAACCAGGTATATTGCAGACCTAGATAAATATTTAGTGGAATCGGATATAATGCTGGCCTAAATAACTATTTCGTGGAATCAGTTATATCGCAGGCCATAAATAAATAGTTTGTGTAATCAGGTATATCACACCCCTCAATAAATATTTCATGTAATCAGGTATATTGCAGGCCTAAATAACTATTTCATTGAATCAGGTACATCGCAAGCCTAAATAACTATTTTATGGAATCAGGTATATTGCAGGCCTGAATAATTATTTAGTGGAATAAAGTATATAACACCCCTCAGTAAATATTTTGTATAATCAGATATATCGCAGGCCTAAATAACAATTTCGTGGAATCAGGTATATTGCAGTCTAAATAAATATTTAGTGTAATCAGGTATATTGCAGTCTTAACTAACTATTTAGTGGAATCCGGTATATCCCAACCCTCAATAAATATATTGTGTATTTAGGGATATTGCAGGCCTACATAACCATTTCATGGAATCCGATAAATCGCAGGCCTAAATAACTATTTAGTGCAATCAGGTATATTGCAGTCCTTACTAACTATTTCGTGAAATCAGGTGTATCATAGGCCTGAATAAATATTTTGTGGAATTAGGTATATCACACCCCTCAATAAATTTTTTGTGTAATCAGTTATATCGCAGGCCTAAATAACTATTTCGTGGAATCAGGTATTTCGCAGGTCTAAATAACTATTTTGTGGAATCAGGTATATCACTCCCCTCAATAAATATTTAATGTATTCGGGTATATCGCAGGTCTGAATAAGTATTTCTATTTTGTGTAATCAGGTATATCACACATCTCAATAAATATTTCGTAAAATATTGCAGGCCTAAATAACTATTTCGTGGAATCAGGTATATTGCAGACCGAAATTACTATTTCGTGGAGTCAGGTATTTCTCAGGCCTGAATAAATATTTTGTTAAATCAGGTATTTTACACCCCTTAATAAATATTTAGTGTAATCAGGTATATCGCAGGCCTAAATAAATATTTAGTGGAATCAGTTATATCGCAGGCCTAAATAACTATTTCGTGGAATCAGGTTCAAACAGTGAACGAGCAAAGTTCGCCGTGAAACGACCGCCAGGCGAGCTGCAAGGCCATCTCTACAAACGAACAATAAAAACCAAGTTGCCACAAAATCAGAAGAAGTCACATTCTGGGAACTGAATGTTTAAAATTAAATATTCACAATTACTATAGGGCAAACAAGCAAAAATGCGTAGCTGGAGTTCATTTTATTGGATTAACACATGGATGAAGTTGTTGTAGCTAAGACATGGCTGGACTATTTGCATGCTTTGGATGTTAATATACATTATTTTGACACTTTTCTAAGGAAAGCAGGATATTGTAATTTATTAAACAACACATGGACTCGTGAGACAGGGATGTAATATTACCACATTACAAAGCTTTGGTGCACCCTCATCTTGGATATGAAGTTTAGTTCTGTGTTACGGTATAACCCGGTATAGTGAGGGTTAATACCGTTCGGGCGATTCCCCTGGAGAAGAGCACAGCAACCCACAACCGCTGGAATCCACCGAACTGGAACCATACGAAGTCCTCCTCTCCTGGAACAGGCAAGAGAACGTTCTGACGTAGCAATTCCCCCCAAGTACGAGACGAGGCTCCGTATTGATGGTAAACAGGAATTCTCACTTTATTGAGGGCTACCTGCCCGGTATTTATGCAGGTCTCCCACCTGGTGGACACTCCCCTAGGGGACCAGAAGGAAGACTGTGACACGGGATACAGCAGCCAATCACACACAATGGGACAATACAGACACCCCCAGCATATCTCTTCCCTCTGCCTGTGATACAATCACCCTACACAGGTTAATGTAATCATCACAGGCAGGAGAATACACAATGTCTTCTGTCCTGGAGACAATTGAGGAGTCATTCAATTATCTCTCAGGACAAAGGGAAATCTCCAATACACACGTGGGGACAATAGGACAGACATCACTATTCAATATACAATGTCCCACCCTTTACAGTACACACAGACATTTAACATATCCCCAGATGGCTTGGATCTGAGCGCTCAATATATCCAAGGATAGAGGCAGACTCCATTGAGCACATGGTTGCAAAGGACATAAAATTACACAATGTTACAATTACTACATAAAACATATACATGCAACATATCCCCAGATAGCTTAGGTCTGAGCGCACATTATTGAATGGCGCTCAGACCACACACATCCAGTTCAATTGCCATGGAGCTAAAGTCTTTCCCATAGTCTTTCATTATACGAATGGGCTCCATAGCAGAGCTATCTGGGGCATCACCGCTCAAACAGGAAAAGCATACATGGGGCCATAGTCGCAGGGCAGGAGGCGAGCAATCTGTCCCCTCCAAAACCCAGTGGCGCGGTTGGTTTCGCCACACATCTCCCCTTTTCCAAACAGACTAACAGGGTATCTGACCTTCTGCCGGTCAGTGCCCTTGTTAGTCCAGCAGCCCACCCACAAAACAGAAACAGCAGTACAGCTAGTGTTGAGCGCGAATATTCGAAAAGCGAATTTTTTTAGCGAATATCGGCACTTCGCTAATTCGCGAATATTTCGAATATAGCGCTATAAATTCGCTATTTCGAATATTCGTTTTTTTTTTTTTTAGTTATATTTTTTTCTTTCCCACTTCCCAAAAGTAGTTCTTACCTGTCCTGAGGATTCCTGGCTTCCTGGCTGCTCCAGTCAGTGCCCGTTGCCGCTTCTGCCGACTTCCGTGCTCATGGAGCGTCCCCATCCATGGGAAAATCTCTATATACTAAAATGTACTGTCGGATTTGAGGAATTACGTTGAAATCGCAATGCGATTAATTCAAGTTATATTAATCGCATTGCGATTACAACTTAGCACTGCTATCTTACATAGGCTAGAATTAACGAATATGGAATATATAGCTATGCACTAGCAGTGCTAAGTTGAAATCGCAATGCGAATACTTTAAGTTAAATTAATCGCATTGCGATTTCAACTTAGCACTGCTGCTATATTCCATATTCGTTAACTTCGTTAATTCTAGCAAGCTGACCCATTATAAACCCAGCTCTAAGTTGAAATCGCAATGCGATTAATATAACTTGAATTAATCGCATTGCGATTTCAACGTAATTCCTCAAATCCGACAGTACATTTTAGTATATGGAGACGTTCCCATGGTGATGGGGACGCTCCATGAGCACAGAAGTTATGGTTGGCTTGGTAGAATTAGCGAGGATGACTAATATGACGAATGTATTCGTCATATTCTCAAAACGAAGATAACGAGTATTCTACATCTTCGCTTTAGCTACCTATTCGTCAACTTCGCTAATTCTAGCAATCATCAAATAGGAAGGTTGACTTACAGATAGCTGTGTCAATTGCTATGCGATTTTTTTTTTTAATACAATAATTATATTACTTGATATGATAATATTATTATAAGTATTCTATTTATTAAAAAAAAAAATCGCATAGCGAATTTAACACAGCTGTCTGGTAAGTCAACCTTCCTATTTGATTGCTAGAATTAGCGAAGTTGACGAATAGGTTGCTAAAACGAAGATGTAGAATACTTCGTTATCTTCGTTTTGAGGAATATGACGAATACATTCGTCATATTCGTCATCCTCGCTAATTCTAGATATGAAACCAATAGGAAAGTAGCCTTAAGTACAAATCGCAATATGCGATTATTTAAATCGCATGTTAATCGCGATAACTAGAAAAAATGACGAATATTCGATTTCGACGAATATGAAACGAATATTCATTCGAATATTCGCGAATTTCGTCGAAATCGAATATGGCACCTGCCGCTCATCACTAAGTACAGCCCACCCACAATAAATGGTTACTACACCTGAGCAAGGGATAAACCTGTCCATGTCCATGTGCCTCACTACAGCTGTGTGGGGGACTGGTAGACTGCCTGAGTGGGTTGCTGAGTGGGCAGAGACCAGCGGTACTCTGCCCTGGTGCCAGCGCTACCACGGAAGTAGCCTGGTTGGAGCCTGGTTGTTGTAGGGGGAGACCGACTGTCTCCCCTTTAGATAGACCACCATGCTGCTGTGGGGGGAGACCGACTGTCTCCCCTTTGGCTAAATGGCCCTGTTGCTGGGGGACAGGACCGACTGTCCCTACCCCCTGTGCTGTGAGTGCAGAGACTACGGTCCCATCTGCACTGTTGTGGGGCTTACTGTCTCCCCCTGGTGCATTAAACTGTCGCCGGGGGATGGAGACCGGGCTCCCAATTCCCTGTACATCACACGGCCGATGGGGAATGGAGACGATGCTCTTCTCTCCCTGCAAAACATACTGCCGCTGGGGAGCAGGACAGACTGTCCCTACTCCCTTAAAATCCATCTGCCGCTGGGGATCTGGGCCGACTACCCAGCATCCCTGTAGGGCCGGTGGAGAGCTCTCGGTCCCATCTCCACTGTTGTGGGGCTTACTGTCTCCCCCTGGTGCATTAAGCTGCCGCTGGGGAGAGGGGGTAACAACCTCCTCTTCCAGACATTCTTCCAGCTGCTGGAGAGGGACACCGACTGTCTCCGCTCCCAATACAGTGTCCTGATGCTGGGGAAAGGAGACTGGGCTCTCTATTCCCTGCTGGACACTCTGCCTCTGGGGAGGGAGGACAAGGCTCTCCTCTCCCAGTAAGTCACTCTGCTGCTGGGGGCCAGGACCGACTGTCTCTGCCCCCTGTAACTTAGCCTGCCGCTGGGGAGAAGGGGTAACAAGCTCCTCTCCCAGACGAACTTCCAGCCTCTGGGAAGGGAGACCGACTGTCTCCGCTTCCAATACAGTGTCCTGCTGCTGGGGAAAGGAGACTGGGCTCTCTATTCCCTGCCAGACTCTCTGCCAATGGGGAGGGAGGACAAGGCTCTCCTCTCCCAGTAAGTCACTCTGCTGCTGGGGGCCAGGACCGACTGTCTCTGCCCCCTGTAACTCAGCCTGCCGCTGGGGAATGGAGACTGGGCTCCCAATTCCCTGCAGGACCGGTGGAGAGACCTCGGTCCCATCTCCACCGGCCACCTGGGGTTCTTCCCAGTAGACCTCCACAATATCCTCATAGCTGAAGGGCTCTGGACCTGGGTCTGACACTCTGCTCTCTCGCTGAGCCCTCTCACTGGAGTGGAACAGCTGCTGGTAGTCCTGTTCCAGCTCCATCTCCCGGGTCACCAGGTGGACCAGGTCTTGCACAATTTTGTGAGTGTCGTCCCAGTCATACCTGCTCTCCCGCCACTCAAAGAGGTCCCTGAACCGGGCTTGTGTAGAGCTCCCAAACTCCAGCTCTGAAAAAGTCTCCCATAACAAGCCAGGACCATCAAACTCCTCTCCCTCTGGCATGTCATGCTCGGCTGTCCGGGGTAGGTACCGAGCTTCATACCACCAGAGTGCCTGGTAGGCATCTTCCAGCCACATCTCCCGCCTTACCAGGTGCTTCAGGTCTTCTACCCACTCTTCCAGGGGCTGCTCTCCTAGGAAGGGCATCCGCAGGGCTACTCGCTTCTGCTGTCGCTGCTCGTCCTTGGGGAGCCTCTCGTCCCGCAGATACTCAACAATACCCAGTGCCTGGTACCAGATGCCTTTGCGGACTGCATCTCGGTCATCCATGACACCCTCATCATACTCCACTAGTGGTTCCATACCGGTGCTGTACTGGGACACGCTTTGCCCTCAAATTCCACGGTGCCTTCTGTTGCTGTCCTTCTGGCTGTAGGAACGATCCCGCTGCTTGCCACCAGTTGTTACGGTATAACCCGGTATAGTGAGGGTTAATACCGTTCGGGCGATTCCCCTGGAGAAGAGCACAGCAACCCACAACCGCTGGAATCCACCGAACTGGAACCATACGAAGTCCTCCTCTCCTGGAACAGGCAAGAGAACGTTCTGACGTAGCAATTCCCCCAAGTACGAGACGAGGCTCCGTATTGATGGTAAACAGGAATTCTCACTTTATTGAGGGCTACCTGCCCGGTATTTATGCAGGTCTCCCACCTGGTGGACACTCCCTAGGGGACCAGAAGGAAGACTGCGACACGGGATACAGCAGCCAATCACACACAATGGGACAATACAGACACCCCCAGCATATCCCTCCCTCTGCCTGTGATACAATCACCCTACACAGGTTAATGTAATCATCACAGGCAGGAGAATACACAATGTCTTCTGTCCTGGAGACAATTGAGGAGTCATTCAATTATCTCTCAGGACAAAGGGAAATCTCCAATACACACGTGGGGACAATAGGACAGACATCACTATTCAATATACAATGTCCCACCCTTTACAGTACACACAGACATTTAACATATCCCCAGATGGCTTGGATCTGAGCGCTCAATATATCCAAGGATAGAGGCAGACTCCATTGAGCACATGGTTGCAAAAGGACATAAAATTACACAATGTTACAATTACTACATAAAACATATACATGCAACATATCCCCAGATAGCTTAGGTCTGAGCGCACATTTTGAATGGCGCTCAGACCACACACATCCAGTTCAATTGCCATGGAGCTAAAGTCTTTCCCATAGTCTTTCATTATACGAATGGGCTCCATAGCAGAGCTATCTGGGGCATCACCGCTCAAACAGGACAAGCATACATGGGGCCATAGTCGCAGGGCAGGAGGCGAGCAATCTGTCCCCTCCAAAACCCAGTGGCGCGGTTGGTTTCGCCACACATCTCCCCTTTTCCAAACAGACTAACAGGGTATCTGACCTTCTGCCGGTCAGTGCCCTTGTTAGTCCAGCAGCCCACCCACAAAACAGAAACAGCAGTACAGCTAGTGTTGAGCGCGAATATTCGAAAGCGAATTTTTTAGCGAATATCGGCACTCGCTAATTGCGAATATTTCGAATATAGCGCTATAAATTCAGCTATTTCGAATATTCGTTTTTTTTTTTTTTAGTTATATTTTTTTCTTTCCCACTTCCCAAAAGTAGTTCTTACCTGTCCTGAGGATTCCTGGCTTCCTGGCTGCTCCAGTCAGTGCCCGTTGCCGCTTCTGCCGACTTCCGTGCTCATGGAGCGTCCCCATCCATGGGAAAATCTCTATATACTAAAATGTACTGTCGGATTTGAGGAATTACGTTGAAATCGCAATGCGATTAATTCAAGTTATATTAATCGCATTGCGATTACAACTTAGCACTGCTATCTTACATAGGCTAGAATTAACGAATATAGTCTTTCCCATAGTCTTTCATTATACGAATGGGCTCCATAGCAGAGCTATCTGGGGCATCACCGCTCAAACAGGACAAGCATACATGGGGCCATAGTCGCAGGGCAGGAGGTGAGCAATCTGTCCCCTCCAAAACCCAGTGGCGCGGTTGGTTTCGCCACATTCTGGTTACTAATTCATAGAAAGAAGGCACTGGAGCTAGAAAGTATGTACAAAGAAGAACAACTAAACTGATAAGGGTTTTAGTTATGAGGAAAGATTAAAATAATGAACTTGATTTAGTCCTTAGAGGTGGTGTCTAAGAGGAGACATGATTAACCTCTATAAATATGTAAATGGACCATACAAAAACTATGGGGAAAAGCTCTTTCATGTAAAATTCCTTCAAACGACGGGACCAAGAAGAAAAATATCAGTTTCCAGAGGTGTCAAGGCTTCTTTACCGTATGAACTTTAAATTTGTGGAATAGACTATCTCAGGTGGAGGTCACAGCAGAAACAGTGGACAGTTTTAAAAGAGGTGTAGTTGATTTATTAACATTAATGCTTATGAAAATATGTAGAAGTCTTCTTGTCACTGCACTTTTCTAAATTCACATCCCCACCCATCCGTGGGTTGAACCTGATGGACTTGCGTCTTTTTTCAACAATACTATGAAACTATTTAAGTCTTTATTTACCACTGGCCAGGGCCTTTTTTTTTTTTTTTATAAAACTAGCTCCAGCAACATGCTCTGTATTCTTCCTGTACACGGCAAACAAATATTGTGGTGGTCTGATTATGAATCTTTTCTATAACCACTTTATACCTAAGATAATTCAGTGTAACTAATGTGTACATTTTTATTCTATAGTATAAGTTACAAATGTGTAAGCTACATGTGATAATTTTATCCTATGCTTTGTTCTTCAGGTTCAAACAGAAATTAAGAAAACTTGGACTAGATGGAATCTGGCTTTTGACTGGAAAAGAACAACACACTGTGGAAACTTCAGGTATGGATCTGTCCTGACAAATATGACCCACAGCACTAGCAGCCAGTCACAAATGGTAACCAACTCTCGTATGGTATTGATCTCCAGCAAAGTCAGTCGACGTGTCAGCAAACAAGTTGATGGACATATGAATTTGCCTGGGTATGTTAGAAGTAATTCTGATCAAGAATGTTTGCCTCAGTGGATCCAAGAAGAGGCAAACGAGGATGACGAAAAACAAGTTGATGATATATCCTTAAAGGAAACATTAAGGCCATTACAAATCAACACAGAGGCTGAGATTAACAGAAATCATTTGGAAGAAACACTGTAATCAATGGTTTCAAAATATGGCCCCAAGAATATTGTACCTAAAAGGGGTACTTTATGTCACTTTTTATTTTCCTATTATTATTCATGCAGTGTTAAACTTTTTGTAAATTATTACTGCATGACTCAATGGAGAAGCATCTTTGTATAGACTGGGATAAAGCACAATTACATTTGTCTAAAAGAGAAAAATCATATAGATGTGTCCTACTTTACCTTTCCTCTTTGGTGTTTTGGTATGGTATGTGTGTCACAAGATTGCCAGCTTTTCAAAACATCATGATTTTGCAATATTGCATCTCAGGGTGTCTATCCTATACATGTCTATGTGGACAAATTTCTATACAAAGAAAGCAAAACTATTAAGAAGAATCTATATTAAATATAATGATATTTCCTGTTACTGCAAATGCACATAGTAACAGTGTTGTATTTTCATTGCTTGAAATAAAAGACTGTGATATTTGTTAAATCATTGCAAGTACTTTTGATTTCACCAAAGAATATAAGAACAAAGCTAGGTTTCCACACAGTAGAATTGATGTGGCTACCACGTTCAGCCACAGTCCTGCCCAGTCCCTCAGACGCCGATAGTCACATGATTTTTAACATATCATGGCCACATGATTTTTCAGTTAACCCCCATTAACCCCAACATTTGTGTGGCCACTTGCTGGTGGGCAGGACGTTGGCTGGACCTAGAAATTTTATTGCGGCTGCTACATGGAAACCCATCATATGGACAAAACATTAGGATAGCAGCCATGTTTGCTATGATCACTACAACTAACTGAATACATAAATTCTGCTTAGACAAGATTGTATAAAATAGAGAGGCCCATGCAGAAATATTAAAGACAGCAGCTGGTTGAAGGCTGTGTTCTCAGCAGTTGCTTCCCACTGTCACCACAGTCTAGACCATACGTCAGCAACTGTTGTGAAACTACAACCCTCAGCATGCATACTTGCTCTGCTCTCCTAAGAACTCTCATAGAAATAAATGGAACATGCATTGAATATGCTTTGTAGTTTTACAACAGCTGGAGGGCCTCAGGTTGCCCACTCCTGGTCTAGACGCACTCAAGAGCAAACAGGGCAGGGTCTGTTCTGCTGAGTCAGTCTTTCTATAGCCAATTATAATTGGAAGATGGCCTCACTTTTTTCTTTAGTTGTCAGACATTCATCCAATCAACAGTTCTTCCCGCAGCTGTGAAATAACCAATGTGGTGAAAGTAGATGATGCCATAATGGAAGTCAGTCCTGTAAGGCAAATTGCAGTGGAGAGAGAAAGATCTAGGCTGCAAATTAATACGGAAGAGTGGGAAAGAGCAAGACAGACATTGTGTACTCTACTTTATTTAATGTGCTGGGGCACATGTGAAAATAAATGAAAAAGCACTACAAACCATGTGCTGTGATATGAATGTGCACCCCTCCTTCCACCTATTCAACAAAGTGAAAGAGAGAAACCACCATCCTATTAACTGAAGTATGACCTGTAGCTTGTTCCTGCTTTATTTCTGTGTTATCAAAGGAGAGGAAAGGGTGGTGGGGATTCATTTTACCATAGATAAGAAGCGTCTTTTGTAGTCTATGGAAAGAGGCTTTACAGTAAACTCTTCATCTGTGTCAGTAGACACACAATCTCACTAACGCATCTAAACGATTTGGTTATAACATTCTCTAACCTATGTTTGGGCCAGTGAAAAATGTGTACCAAGATTTTTTGAAAATAACAAGGGCTGTGCCAGTATCTGAAAATCCCAAGGAAAGCTTTAAAGGCGTTGTGCGTGACATTTAAAACTCTGCCTGAACTTCTAATTTGTTTATATAAACCTCTGCTCTTTTTATGTATCTGAGTCATGTGGGTAGGATACTCAGTGATTTACAGCTAACTCTGAATGACTTAGCATACAGTGAAGGCTGAGTGGCACCACCCACATGACTCTGATGCATAAAAAGAGCAGAGGTTTAAATGAATAAATTACAAGTTTTACAGAATCTTTTTCACAAAACTATATATGAATCTGCTCAGCTCCTCCTGCTGGGTGAAGATTACACTCCATTTCATGGTGACAGGTGCCATTTTACACACTGAAAGAGGAGAATGTGATAAAATAACAAAATAAGGGGGCTTCGGTGGGCTGCAAGTGCAGATGGCCACTTGATTACTGAGCTCTGGCACCAATGCAGATTTCATTAGCAGGGTCCTCCCCTCTCAAGCTCCTATCGCTGTCCAAACTGGTATACTGGACCTCATGATGACTCCGAGACATGAGATTCCACAAGTTCCAGGGGAACTGGACTTCTTTTTCAAGTCCCAGCAGGAGAAGACAGAGGTCACAGCACCGAGAATGGACCACTCAGCATCCTCGAAGTCTTCAGCCTCCTCCCAAGGCTCCAGATATGCTCTGTTGCTTCTTGTGGCGGGAACCTGCAGGTAACGTCTGCACCATCTTTGGTTTCACCCTCCAAAAGCCCAGCTAAGCAAAGTCTATGGCTTCAGGACTCAGCCTTATTATTATTATTTTTCTTATTAGAGCGCCATTAATTCCATAGCACTGTACATATGAAAAGGGGTATACATACATAATACAGACAATTGCATTAAGCATAAACAAGATGAGTTACAAATTGGTAGAGAAGGAGAGAAGGCCCTGCCCGTGAGGGCTTACAATCTACATGGTATGGGGGAAGGAGACAGTATGTGAGGGTGAAGCTGGTCATGGCAGTATAGAGGCAGCAAGGTCATTGGTTGTAGGCTTGTCTGTAGAGGTGGGTTTTCAGGTTACTTTTGAAGGATTCCACTGTAGTCGAGAGTCTTATATCTTGGGGTAGCGAGTTCCAGAGTATGGGGGATGCACAAGAGAAATCTTGGAGGCGAGTGTGGGAAGAGGTGATGAGAGGAGATGAGAGAAGGAGGTCCTGTGAAGTTCAGAGATTGGGTGTGTGGATGTATCGGGAAAGTAGCTTAGAGATGTAGGTTGGGGACAGGTTGTGGACAGCCTTGTATGTATTGGTTAGTACTTTAAACTGAATTCGCTGGGCAATGGGGAGCCAGTGAAGGGATTGGCAGAGGGTAGAGGCAGAGGAGTAGCAGGGTGAGAGGTGGATTAGTTGGGCAGCAAAGTTGAGGATAGATTGGAGGGGTGCGAGAGTGCTAGATGGAAGGCCACAGAGGACAATGTTGCAGTAGTCTAGGCGGGAGATGATGAGGGCATGTACAAGCATTTTCGCAGATTCAAAGTTGAGGAAAGACTGATGTGGGAGATGTTTTTGAGTTGGAGGCGGTATGTGGTGGTGGAAAGGGCTTGGATGTGTGGTTGGAAGGAGAGGGCAGAATCCAAGGTCACTCCAGGCAGCGCACTTGGTTGACTGAGGAGAGTGTGCAGCCATTGATTGTGATAGATAGGTCTTTTGGGGGGTGAGCAAGATGGGGGAAAGATGATGAATTCTGTTTTATCCATATTAAGTTTTAGAAAGCGAGAGGAGAAGAAGGAGGATATGGAAGATATGCATTATGGGATTCTGGATTGTAAGGTTGAATGTCTGGACCAGAGAGGTAGATTTGTGTGTCATTAGCATAAAAGTGATACTGAAAGCCATGGGACTCTATGAGCTTTCCCAGGCCGAAAGTGTAGATAGAGAAGAGCAGGGGTCCTAGGATGGAGCCTTCTGGGACGCCAACAGAGAGGGAATGAGACGAGGAGGTGGTGTGAGAGTGGGAGACGCTAAATGTCCAGTCTGTGAGGTATGATGTGATCCAGGAGAGGGCCAGTTCAGTGAAGGCAAGAGATTAGAGAGTTTGCAACAGAAGGGAGTGGTCAACAGTGTCAAAGGCAGAGGACAGGTCAAGGAGAAGGAGGACAGAGTAATGTTTTTTGGTTTTGGCAGTTAGTAGGTCATTGGGGACTTTGGTGAGGGCAGTCTTAGTTGAGTAGTGGGGTCAGAAGCCAAATTGTAGCTGGTCAAAGAGGGAGCAGGAGGATGGGTGAGAGGACAGTTCGGAATGGACATGTTGTTCAAGTAGCTTTGAGGCATATGGAAAAAGTGATATGGGGCGATAACTGGAAAAAGAAGATGGATCAAGTGAAGGCTTTTTGAAGATGGGTGTAATAGTAACATAGTAACATAGTATATAAGACCGAAAAAAGACATTTGTCCATCCAGTTCGGCCTGTTTCCTACAAGTTGATCCAGAGGAAGGCAAAAAACCCCTGTGAGGCAGAAGCCAATTTTCCCCACTTAAGGGGGAAAAAATTCCTTCCCGACTCCAATCAGGCAATCAGAATAACTCCCTGGATCAACGACCCCTCTCTAGTAGCTGTAGCCTGTAATATTATTACACTCCAGAAATACATCCAGTAGGGTGTTTAAAAGCAGAGGGGAAGAGGCAAGAGGTTAGTGATAGGTTGAAGAGATGAGTTAGGGCTGGGATGAACAGTGAGGTGAGGTTAGGGATGAGGTATATAAGAAATAAGGTTCCTGGACAACACTTGATGCTTCGTGATTTATTAAAGCTTGATATACAATGTGCGTTATGCCAGTTTGTAAACAAAATAGTTTCAGGACGTTTCGGCCGTAGCCTTCATCAGGAAACTGGATGAGCCGCACTGTATGTAAAGGGATGGCCACAGTGGCGTGTAGGGGGGCTCTATGGCCCTGTGGGCGGATAAATCTGTCTGGATTAGGGCAGTATGCCTGTTTGTAGTCCGTCATGGCGGACTACAAACAGGCATACTGCCCTAATCCAGACAGATTTATCCGCCCACAGGGCCATAGAGCCCCCCTACACGCCACTGTGGCCATCCCTTTACATACAGTGCGGCTCATCCAGTTTCCTGATGAAGGCTACGGCCGAAACGTCCTGAAACTATTTTGTTTACAAACTGGCATTACGCACATTGTATATCAAGCTTTAATAAATCACGAAGCATCAAGTGTTGTCCAGGAACCTTATTTCTTATATGCCTATCCTGGTGTGGGAACCTTTTCCTGTGATCCACAAGTAAAAGTGGAGTGTTACCCAACCCATACAGAGTTAGGGATGAGGTGGGATGGGATTGGGTCAAGTGCACAGGTGGTGAGATGTGATCTGGAGAGTAGAGTGGAGAGTTTTTCTTCTGTAATGGTGGAGAAGTTGGTTTTGGGAGAAGAGGACTATCTTTTGTTTGAAGAACGTGGCAAAATCATCAGCTGAGATGAGAGGTGAGGGTGGGGGTGCTGGGGGATGGAGAAGGGAATTAATTGTGTTAAAAAGTTGTTTTTGGTTGTGGGATAGGGAAGGTATGAGAGATGAGAAGTAGGCCTGTTTTGCATCAGCGAGTGAGGATTTGAAAATGAGGAGGGATTGCTTGTATGCGGTGAATTGATCTTTAGAATGGGATTTCTTCCATCGACGCTCTGCAGCCCTGCAGCCTTAGAGCAAGGGGTAAGCCCATATATTTCCTCTGCTACTCCCTATCCTCAAGATCACTGACCAACAACTTTGGCACTATTCCAACTTCCGATAAACCTGCCTCAGGCTCACTAATGAAGGAGCCTTTAGTGGCCTTTAGTCAATCACTCTAGCAGGACATTACACAGTTCATTTCTCCTATTCAAACTACAGTTATGGAGTGACCCATCTTGAGACCAAAATGGAATAATTTGCAGGCTTATATAATGATCTGGAGGAAGAAGTGGCAGAATTACAGGTCAAGGTGGTAGATCTAGAGGATGATTTCCACAGGGACAACATAACGTTCTAGAGGTGTCTCTGAGATGATTACCCAACAAAAACTCATGCCGTACCTTCAGAAATTGCAGCTAATACTACTACCTGCCGGCAGCCCAAAATTTGCCAGAGTCCACTCCAAGGGATGTGCTGGCTAGGGTGCATTTTTTCTACATTAAAGAGAATTACTTGCTTAATTCCAGCAAGTTAAGATGTACACTGACCTTTCCATACTGACACTGAGACTTCAGGGACTGCTAGCACCCATCACGGCTTCACTTAGGAAGCACAAGTTGATGATATATCCTTAAAAGAAACATTAAGGCCATTACAAGTGAACACAGAGGCTGAGATTAACAGAAATCATTTGGAAGAAACACTGTAATCAATGGTTTCAAAATATGGCCCCAAGAATGTAAACCAGTTGGGCCTATTTTTTATGTCAGAAATTCAAAAGAAACAGATTTCATTCCTGGACCTATTGATTACCATTAATGACCTTAGGAAAATTGATACAAGGATTTTCGGTAAACCTACGGCTACGAACAATCTCCCTACAAGGGAGTCTGCACATCCATTATCCCTTAAAAAATGGATACGCAAGGGACAATACTTGAGGGCCCGTAGAAACTGTTCTCGTTTATCTGACTTTAGATTTTCTGCTGGAGAACTCCAAAAACGATTTACTAATCGTGCTTACCCACAAAGTGTCCTAAAACAGGCATTTCACCATTCTCTGAGTGTGAATAGAGACCAACTACTCTGTCCTAAAATAAGGGAGCAACAAGACTCCACATTTAGGATCATTGGGACGTATGATAAAGCCCACAATGAAGTAAGACAGATCCTATCAGAGAATTTGGATAACCTGTTACTGATCCCGACATTGGCAGTATCATTCCTTCACGTCCTGCAATTACATATTGTCGCAGTCAGAACATACGAGACTGCCTTGTTAACAGACTTTATCAAGGGCCCAGTTCAAACAATTGGCTACAGAACCCCTTGATGGGAACATTCCCATGTGGCACATGTAAATTTTGCAGATATAGTCACAGGGGGAAATCCTTCAGTGGCAATACCACCAATAGGATTTTCTATATTAGATCATTCATTAATTGCAAATCTATGGTAGTGGTTTACCTCATGTCATGTATCTGTGGTATCAAATGGTTAAGAGATCATCTAGAGGTGGCAACTGGGATCTTTTATTACTTCAGAAGGAGGCGCAGTGGACATTTATGTTAAATTCAGTGAAGCTCGCTAGTGATAAGCGAGCATGCTCGGCCGAATATCTGTTTGGCTCGAGCATCGCTATGCTCGGCACATGGCAATACTCGACCGAGTACCGCATGTGCTCGAGCGCAGTGCTCGAGTCTCCGCCTGCACTTTTCGTGGGTTTTAAGCAGCCAATAAAGGTGCAGATACTGCCCTCACTGTAATGCCAGTAGCCATATTGGCTGCTGGCATTACAGTGATTTGCTGGCCAGAACGCGTCATTGGAGGTTATATAGCACCCGATGACATGTGCTCTGATCAGTCATAGTCAGGGAGAGTAGAGTGTAGGTAGGGAGCGATTTTAACAGTTTTTATTCAGAGAAAGCTTTTCCAAGACCCAAAAGTCATTTTAACCCCTTAGGGACCGGGCTAATGTTCACCCTAAGGACCAGGCCATTTTTTGCCAATCTGACCAGTGTCATTTTATGTGTGAATAACTTTAAAATGCTCTTACTTATCCAGGCTATTCTGAGATTGTTTTTTCATCACATATTGTACTTCATGACACTGGTAAAATGAAGTCAAAAAAATTCATTTTTAATTATAAAAAAAAAAATTTACCAAAAATTTTGAAAAATTAGTAGGGTTGAGCGAACAGTTCGAGCATAGTTCGGGTTCGTACCGAATTTTGGGGTGTTCGGGACATGGACCCAGACCCGAAGATTTTCAAAAAAGTTCAGGTTCAGGTCCATTGTTTGGCGATTTCTTCCCGCTTTCTGAAGGGCCGCACAACAGCCAATCAGCTAGCGTTTTACTTCTTG
The DNA here is from genome assembly GCA_033119425.1 of Bufotes viridis. Taxonomy (NCBI): domain Eukaryota; kingdom Metazoa; phylum Chordata; class Amphibia; order Anura; family Bufonidae; genus Bufotes; species Bufotes viridis. The sequence continues at coordinate 83,755,949 of CM065595.1, forward strand.
CCCTAAGAAGCCATCACAGCCATGCCTACTAATGGCATGGCTGTTATTGGCCAAGTGCACCATGTAACCCAGCCTCTATTTAAGCTGGAGTCACGTAGCGCCGCACGTCACTCTGCTCTGATTAGAGTAGGGAGAGGACGCAGCTTCTGTGAGGGCAAAATTAGGCAGGGTAAAGCCAGCAAAAACACCGAATGAAGTGATCGATCTACAGCTGTGAATCATTTAACTTCTGCTAGTTAATTGCTCACTGGTTTTTAGGCTGCACAGAGCATTTTTCTATCACTTTGATCGGCGGCCATTTTGTGTCTTGTGGTGCACCAGCACAAGCTGCCATCAATCCATCAATACTAGGTTTTTTTTTGCTATATCCTACACCAGGGGCTAAGAAATTTCTATATTTTATTAAGGGGTTAAATTCAAATGCCAAAATAGCAATCCCCTAAATCTGGTGTTCCAGCTGTGGCTAGACAAGTGTAATACTGTTTGCTGTCTGGCAAAGGATAGATTTTTTTCAGTGGTGAAATTCAATTGCCAAAATAGCAATCTCCTAAATCTAGTGCCCAGCAGTGGCTGGCAAAGTTTACTAGTTTCCGGCAAAGGACATATTTTGTTCTGGGGTGAAATTCAATAGCCAAAATAGCAATACCGTAAATCTGGTGTCCCAGCAGTGGCTGGCCAAGTTTAATAGTGTCCGGCAAAGGATAGATAATTTTCTGGGGTGAAATTCAATTGATAAAATATTAATACCGTAAATCTGGTGTCCCAGCAGTGGCTGGCCAAGTTTAATAGTGTCCATCATAGGATATATTTTGTTCTGGGGTGAAATTTAATTGCCAAAATAGCAATACCGTAAATCTGCTGTCCCAGCAGTGGCTGGCCAAGTTTAATAGTGTCCGGCAAAGGATATATTTTGTTCTGGGGTGAAATTCAATTGCGAAAATAGCAATGCCGTAAATCTGGTGTCCCAGCAGTGGCTGGCCAAGTTTAATAGTGTCCGGCAAAGGATATATTATTTTCTGGGGTGAAATTCAATTGCCAAAATAGCAATACTATAAATCAGTGGTCTCAGCTGTGGCTGGCCAAGTTTAATAGTGTCCGTCACAGTATATATTATTTTCGGGGTTAAAATTAATTGCCAAAATAGCAATACCCTGAATCTGGTGTTCCAGCTGTTGCAGGCCTAGTTTAAATCTGTCCGTAATAGGGTATATTTTTTTCTGGGGTGAAATTTAATTGCCAAAATGGCAATACACTGAATCTGGTGTTTCAGCTGTGACTGAACAAGTTTAATAGTATCCGTCAAAGGATTGATTTTCTTCTGGGGTGAAATTCAATTGTCAAGATAGCAATACCCTGAATCTGGTGTTCCAGCTGTGACTGGAAAATTTCCTTAGTGTCCGTCAAAGGATATATTATTTTCTGGGGTGAAATACAGTTGCAAAAATAGAAATACAGTAAAACTGGTGTTTCAGCTGTGACTGGACAAGTTTAATAGTATCCGTCAAAGGATAGATTTTGTTCTGGGGAGAAATTTAATTGCCAAAATGGCAATACCCTGGATCTGGTGTTTCAGCTGTGACTGAACAAGTTTAATAATATCCGTCAAAGGATTGATTTTGTTCTGGGGTGAAATTCAACTGTCAAAATAGCAATACCCTGAATCTGGTGTTCCAGCTGTTGCAGGCCAATTGTTAATCTGTCCGTAAAAGGGTAAATTACACTCGGCGTGCATCTATAAGTATATTTCTTTCCGTAAAAGGGTATATTACAAAAAGTGTTACATTACAATTGCTGAAAGCATAATCATGTAGATCTGCAAGCACTATTGTGCATCTGATAGTGTATTTCTGTCCGTGAAAGGGTATATTAAACTCAAAGTGTATATACAGGTGCTGAGAGGGTCATCCTCAATAACTTCACACAATACCGTGCATCTCCAAGTGTATTTCTGTCCGTTAAAGGGTATATTACACAAAGTGTTAAAATACAATTGCTGAAGGCATAACCCTACATATTTTTTCACACGCTACTGTGCATCTCCAAGTGTAAATCTGTCCATAAAAGGATACCTTTCATCCAGGGCCTAAATACTAGGCATAAAATTGATATTCCCCTAAATCAGTGGTTAATGCTGTGCCTGGATTAGTGTAATACGGTACATAAATAAATATGCAGATAGTGTTAGGTGCCTGTAAAAAAAGGCCTGAATTTGAAATCAATACATTGGGTCAAATATTTTTTTTCTTATTGTGGTGCTTGGTGAACGGTAACAATGAGGAAAACATCTAGTAAGGGACGCGGACGCGGTCGTGGTGGTATTAGTGGACCCTCTGGTGCTGGGAGAAGACGTGGCCATTCTGCCAAAGCCACACGTCCTAGTGAACCAACTACCTCAGGTTCCAGTACCCGCCAGAATTTACAGCGATATTTGGTGGGGCCCAATGCTGTTCTAAGGATGGTAAGGCCTGAGCAGGTACAGGCGCTAGTCAATTGGGTGGCCGACAGTGGATCCAGGACGTTCGCAACATTATCTCCCACCCAGTCTTCTGCAGAAAGCGCACAGGTGGCGCCTGAAAGCCAAGCCCATCAGTCTGTCACATCACCCCCATGCATATCAGGGAAACTGTCTGAGCCTCAAGTTATGCAGCAGTCTCTTATGCTGTTTGAAGACTCTGCTGGCAGGGTATCCCAAAGGAATCCACCTAGCCCTTCCCCAGTGGTGGAAGACAAAGAATGCACTGATGCACAACCACTGATGTTTCCTGATGATGAGGACATGGGAATACCACCTCATTAGAGTCCGCACGTCTCTGATGATGATGAAACACAGGTGCCAACTGCTGCGTCTTTTTGCAGTGTGCAGACCAAACAGGAGGTCAGGGAGGAAGACTGTGTGGAAGAAGATGCAGGGGACGATGAGGTTCTAGACCCCACATGGAATGAAGGTTGTGCCACTGACTTTCATAGTTCAGAGGAAGAGGCAGTGGTGAGACTGAGCCAACAGCGTAGCAAAAGAGAGAGCACAGGGTAAAAGCAGAACAGCCGCCGCCAAGAGTTCGCATGCTACTGGCCACCGCCACCAGGGACCGAGCACCCCAAAGGCAGCTTCAAGGCGTTCCCTGGCATGGCACTTCTTTAAACAATGTGCTGACGACAAGACCCGAGTGGTTTGCACTCTGTGCCATCAGAGCCTGAAGCGAGGCATTAACGTTCTGAACCTTAGCACAACCTGCATGACCAGGCATCTACATGCAAAGCATGAACTGCAGTGGAGTAAACACCTTAAAAGCAAGGAACTCACTCCGGCTCCCCCTGCTCTCTCTTCGGTTGCTGCCTCGGCCTCTTCCTCCGTCTCAGGAGGAATGTTGGCACCTGCCGCCCACCAAACAGAGGATGTGCCACCGACACCACCACCTGCGTCACCAAGCATCTCCACCATGTCACACGGCAGCGTTCAGCTCTCTATCTCACAAACCTTGGAGAGAAAGCGTAAATTCCCACCTAGCCACCCTCGAGTCTTTGGCCTGAAGGCCATCATTTCTAAACTACTGGCCTTTGAAATGCTGTCAATTCAGGCTGGTGGACACAGACAGCTTCAAACAACTGATGGTGATGGCTGTCCCACAGTATGTTGTTCCCAGCTGCCACTACTTCTCCAAGACAGCCGTGCCTTCCCTGCACAACCAAGTATCCGATAAAATCAAGTGTGCACTGCGCAACACCATATGTGGCAAGGTCCACCTAACCACAGATACGTGGACCAGTAAGCACGGCCAGGGACGCTATATTTCCCTAACTGCACACTGGGTAAATGTAGTGGCGGCTGGGCCCTAGGCGGAGTGTTCTTTGGCGCACATTTTTCAGCCGCCAAGGATCGCAGGGCATCATTCTTTGCCTCCTGTAGCCTCCTCCTCCTACTCGGCTTCCTCCTCCTCTGCTTCCACCAGCTCATCCAGTCAGCCACACACCACCAACTTCAGCACAGCCCGGGGTAAACGTCAGCAGGCCATTCTGAAACTCATATGTTTGGGGGACAGGCCCCACACCACGCAGGAGTTGTGGCGGGGTATTGAACAACAGACCGGCCAGTGCTTTCTGCAGGTGGGCCTCAAGCCAGGCCTGGTGGTGTGCAATAATGGGCGAAATCTCGTCGCAGCTCTGGGACTAGCCGGTTTGACGCACATCCCTTGCCTGGCGCATGTGCTGAATTTGGTGGTGCAGAAGTTCATTCACAACTACCCCGACATGTCAGAGCTGCTGCATAAAGTGCGGGCCGTCTGTGCACGCTTCCGGCGTTCACATCCTGCCGCTGCTCGCCTGTCTGCGCTACAGCGGAACTTCGGCCTTCCCACTCACCGCCTCATATGCGACGTGCCCACCAGGTGGAAGTCCACCTTGCACATGCTGGAGAGACTGTGCGAGCAGCAGCAGGCCATAGTGGAGTTTCAGCTGCAGCACGCATGCGTCAGTCCCACTGCGGAACAGCACCACTTCACTACCAATGACTGGGCCTCCATGTGAGACCTGTGTGCCCTGTTGGACTGTTTCGAGTACTCCACCAACATGGCCAGTGGCGATGACGCCGTTATCAGCGTTACAATACCACTTCTATGTCTCCTTGAGAAAACACTTAGGGAGATGATGGAAGAGGAAGTGGCCCAGGAGGAGGAGGAGGAGAAGGAGGAGGGGGATTTTTAGCTCTTTCAGGCCATTCTGTTAGAAGTGCCTCAGAGGGAGTTTTTTTTGCAACAGCAGAGGCCAGGTACAAATGTGACCAGCCAGGGCCCACTACTGGGGGACGAGGAGGATGAGGTGGAGGAGGAAGAGGATGAAGCAGGTTCACAGCGGGGTGGCACCCAACACAGCTCAGGCCCATCACTGGTGCGTGGCTGGGGGGATACGGAGGACAATGATGACATGCCTCCCACAGAGGACAGCTTGTCCTTACCTCTGGGCAGCCTGGCACACATTAGCGACTACATGCTGCAGTGCCTGCGCAACGACAGCAGAGTTGTCCACATTTTAACGTGTGCGAACTACTGGGTTGCCACCCTGCTGGATCCCCAGTACAAAAACAATGTGCCAACCTTACTTCCTGCACTGGAGCGTGATAGAAAAATGCGCGAGTACAAGCGCACGCTGGTAGACGCGCTCCTGAGGGCATTCCCAAATGTCACAGGGAAACAAATGGAAGGCGAAGGCAGAGGAGGAGCAAGAGGTCGCCAACGCAGCTGTGTCACATCCAGCTTCTCTGAGAGCAGGGTTAGCATGGCAGAAATGTGGAAAAGTTTTGTGACCACGCCACAGCTGATTGCACCACCACCTGATACGGAACGTGTTAGCAGGAGGCAGCATTTCACTAACATGATGGAACAGTACGTGTGCACACCCCTCCACGTACTGACTGATGGTTCGGCCCCATTCAACTTCTGGGTCTCCAAATTGTCCACGTGGCCAGCGCTAGCCTCTTATGCCTTGGAGGTGCTGGCCTGCCCGGCGGCTAGCGTTTTGTCTGAACGTGTATTCTGCACGGCAGGTGGCGTCATTACTGAGAAAAGCAGCCGCCTGTCCACAGCCAACGTGGACAAGCTGACGTTCATAAAAATGAACCAGGCATGGATCCCACAGGACCTGTCCATCCCTTGTGCAGAATAGACATTTATAACTGCCTCTCCTCAACCATCTATTCTTGTACTCCAGGGCACTTCTTTATTGAATCCTCTTTTTTTAACTTTACCATAATATTGCGGTGCAACCAAAAGTTGAATGAACCTCTCCTCCGTCTAGGTGCCAGGGGCCTAATTTTCTAAAAGTGTCTGGGTGCTGGGGCTTAAATAAATGAAAGTGGCCTTCTCCATTGGTGGGTGACTTGAAGCCTGATTCTCAGCTATGGGACCACTCTCCAATTGATATTGCTTAATTTTTATTTATTTTATCTTAATTCATTTCCCTATCCACATTTGTTTGCAGGGGATTTACCTACATTTTGCTGCCTTTTGCTGCCCTCTAGCCCTTTCCTGGACTATTTTGACTTCAATGGGGTTCGGGTTAGGGATGAAGATCGGGTCGAGTTCCTATCCCGAACCCGAACATTTTCGGGAAGTTCGGCCGGACTTCTCGAACCCGAACATCCAGGTGTTCGCTCAACTCTAAAAATTAGCAAATTTCCAAGTTTCAATTCCTCTACTTCTATAATACATAGTAATACCGCCAAAAAAGTTATTAATTTACATTCCCCATATGTCTACTTCATGTTTGGATCATTTTGGAATGCCATTTTATTTTTTGGGGACATCACAAGGCTAGGAAGTTTAGAAGCAAATCTTGAAAATTTTCAGACATTTTCAAAAACCCACTTTTTAGGGACCAGTTCAGGTCTGAGGTCACTTTGTCAGGATTACATAATATAAACCACCCAAAAATGACCCCATACTAGAAACTACATCCCCTCAAGGTATTCAAAACTGATTTTACAAATGTTGTTAACGCTTTAGGTGTTCCACAAGAGTTAATGGCAAATGGAGATAAAATGTCAGAATTTCATTTTTTGTGGAAAATTTTCCATTTTAATACATTTTTTCAAGTAACCAGGCAAGGGTTAGCAGCCAAACAAAACTCTATATTTATTGCCCTGATTCTGTAGTTTATAGATACACCCCATATGTGGTTGTAAAGTACTGTACAGGCACACGGCAGGGCATAGAGGGAAAGGAGCGCCATGTGGTTTTTGGAAGGCAGATTTTGCCGGACTGATTTTTAGACACCATGTACCATTTGAAGCCCCCTGATGTACCTCTAGAGTAGAAACTCCAAAAATACTGACTCCATCTAAGAAAGTACACCCCTCAAGGTATTCAAAACTGATTTTAAAAACATCATTAACCCTTTAGGTGTTCCACAAGAGTTAATGGCAAATGGAGATAAAATTTCAGATTTTCGATTTTTTGGGCAAATTTTCCATTTTAATCAATTTTTTTCCAGTAACAAAGCAAGGGCTAACAGCCAAACAAAACCCAATATTTATTGCCCTGATTCTGTAGTTTACACCCCATTTGTGGTTGTAAACTGCTGTATGGCGAAACGGCAGGGCTCAGAAGGAAAGGAACGCCATATGGTTTTTGGAAGGCAGATTTTGCTCGACTGGTTTTTTGACACCATGTCCCATTTAAAGCCCCCCTGATGCACCCCTACAGTAGAAACTCCAATAATGTGACCTCATTTTGGAAACTACGGGATAAAGTGGCAGTTTTATTTGTTCTATTTTAGGGTAAATATGATTTTTGGTTGCTCTACATTACACTTTTTTTGAGGCAAGATAACAAAAAATTGAAATTTCGAAATTTCATCTCCATTTGCCAATAACTCTTGTGGAACAGCTAAAGGGTAAACGAAGTTTGTTGAATCAGTTTTGAATACCTTGTGGGGTGTAGTTTCTTAGATGGAGTCACTTTTTTGGAGTTTCTACTCTAGGGGTGCATCTGGGCGGCTTCAAATGGGACATAGTGTCAAAAAACCAGTCCAGCAAAATGTGCCTTCCAAAAACCATATGGCGTTCCCTTCCTTCTACGCCCTGCCATTTGGCCATACAGCAGTTTACGACCAGTGTTAACCCTTGCTTTGTTACTGGAAAAATTGATTAAAATGGAAAATTTGCTAAAAAATAGCTGTTTTGAGACCGTTTTTTTTTTTTTATTATTTACATTGTTGACCTGACAGGTTAGATCATGTGCTATTTCTATAGAGCAGGTTGTTACGGATGCGAAAATACCAAATATTACTACTTTTTCGGGTTTTTAATTTCAGTTTTTCATAACAAAGCATTTTTGAAAAATATTTTTTAGTTTCTCCACATTCTGAAAGCTATATTTTTTTATTTAATTTTTTGGGCAACTGTCTTATGTAGGGGCTAATTTTTTGCGGGATGAGATGACGGTTCGATTGGCACTATTTTGGGGTGCATATGATATTTTGGTCGCTTGCTATTACACTTTTTGTGATTTAAGGTGACAAAAATGGCTTTTGATACGGTATTTATATAATGTTTCACTGTGTTGCTGTGTTCACCTGAGTGGTTAGGTCACACGTTAGTTTTATAGAGCAGGTTGTTACGGACGCGGCGATACAGAATATGTAAACTTTTTATTTATTTATTTATTTATTTAAGTTTTACACAATTATATCATTTTTGAAACAAAAAAAATCATGTTTTAATGTCTCCATAGTCTGAGAGGCATATTTTTTTTTTTTTTTTTTGGCGATTTTCCTATGTGGGGTATCATTTTTTGCAGGATGAGGTGACGGTTTGATTGGCACTATTTTTGAGTGCATATAACGTTTTGATCGCTTGCTATTACAGTTTTTGTAATGTGAAGAAACAAAAATGTTTTCTTTTTACATTGTTTTTATTTAACTTTTTTACGGTATTTACCTGAGGGGTTAGATCATGTGATATTTTTCTAGAGCAGGTTTTACGGATGCGGCTATACATAATATGTAAACTGTTTTATTTATTTATTTTACTTTAACACAATAACAGCATTTTAGAAAAAAAAAATAATGTTTTAGTGTCTCCATAGTCTGAGAGCCATATATATATATATATATATATATTTTTTGGCGATTGTCCTATGTAGGGGCTCATTTTTTGCGGGATGAGATGACGGTTTAATTAGTACTATTTTGGGAGGCATACGCCTTTTTGATCGCTTGGTTATGTAAGGTGTAGAGATGTCCCGAACTATTCGCCGGCGAACATAGCTTGTTCGTGTTCGCCGTGCCGGTCGAACATATGCGATGTTGGGTCCGCCCCCTATACATCATCATTGAGCAAACTTTTACTCTGTACCTCACAGACAGCAGACACATTCCAGCCAATCAGCACCTTCTCTCCCACACCTTACCACCTCCTATAAAAAGGGCAGCCATTTTAGATTCAGTCTGAAGATGCATGTTAGTGAGAGCAGGGAGACTGCAGTTGCTGCTGTGCTTATGATTCTGAATTCATAGGGAAAGTTAGGCCAGTGTTCTTTGTCCACAGACTCATCTGCTGTAAGGACAGCGTCACAGCACCCCAAAAAGCCCTTTTTAGGGCTGCTACATTAGTTTGCTTTTATTTTTTTTCTCCATATATATATTGCAGTTGCCTGGCCTGCCCGTGTGTGAGGAGCTGCATGCCCACAGACTGTAGTGTGCCCACTGCCATTGCCCACCCCTCATACCGTGTGGCACAGGACTTTGTATAAAAAAAGGCATTTAATTTTTACCCTTTAATCTAAGGTTAGTTGCCTGCCAGTGTGTGTCAGGCCGACTTCCATTGACTGTAGTGTGCCCACTGCCAGTGCCCACCATTCATACCACTCCACATATTAGATATCGCCGCGTCCATAAAAAGCTGCTCTATAAAAATATCACATGACCTAAACCCTCAAGTAAATACAATAAAAAACAAAAGAATGGTGTTAAAAAAGCAATTTTTTGTCACCTTACTAGTGATGTCGCGAACCGCCATAGTCTTCAATAGGCAGGCGAATATTAAAACCCACAGGGACTCTTTCTGGTAACCCCTACCATAACAGTGGTCCGTACGGACAGTGGCATGGAAGGGGTTAAACGGCTGACATCACAGCGCAGATGTCAGCTGTTTATAGCAAAGTGTCAGACACTCTACTATACCCACTAGACCGCCCTCGCAGCTCCCAGTACCAGGACACCATGACTTACCGGTACGTCATTGTCCCCAATAGGTTAAGGACTACAGTGTGTGTGTGTTTTAGAGCAGCAATCTATTTACCTGCTGCAGTCTAAAGGACAGTGCTTAGGAGGGGACAGTGCAGGGAGAGACATTTGCTGTTTTTACTACCAAAAGCTTTTTAAAGACCTCAATTTCCTTTTAAGGACTACTGTGTGTGTTTGACAGCAGCAAGATATTTTTATTTTATACCTATTAGTGACATATACTGTACATCATCCACAGACTGTGTCTTTAATAATCTGGGCCACATCTAGTGTCCATAATCTGTGGTGTTCTGTAACCAATATTGTAGAACATATGCAAACATTGTCTGTATTACAAATTCCAATAATCTGGGCCACATCTAGTGTCCATAATCTGCAGATGTTCTACACTATTGGTTGCAGAACACCACAAACAGTGTCTGTATTACAAATTCTAATAATCTGGGCCACATCTAGTGTCTATAATCTGTGGTGTTCTGTAACCAATAGTGTAGAGCATCTGCAAACAGTGTTTGTATTATAAATTCCAATAATCTGAGCCTAATATAGTGTCCATATTCTGTGGGATTCTGTGACATATACTGTCCTGCGTCTGAAAACTGTGTCTTTAGCGGACAGTAAAACAATCGAGTGACAAAACAATTAATATAAAGAAGGCGAGCACTAAGGGACGGGTAAGTGGGCATGATACTGATGGAGCAAGCAGAGGCCGTGGCCCTGGGTGTGATGCTAATGGTGCATGCAGAGCCGTGGCCCTGGGCGCAATTAAACTGTGCCTGTTGCCAGTGCACCAGAAAAAAAAAAAACATCCACCGTACTCAGCTTCATGTCCAACTTAGCTGGGCGGCGCAGGACAACACTGTCCAAGTCGGACCAGTGCGAACAGTTGGTCTGTTGGATTGCTGAAGATAATGCTTCCAGTCGGTTAAGCACCACCCTCTCTTCCACCAGGTCCAGTCTCTGTAGTCTGTGTATGATGCCCTCCTTTATGTGTAATAAAGGGTGTATTTTACAACCTGGGAGTCCAAGATGCATCCAGACATCGTCCCCATGCTGTTCCGGTTCCATTTCGGTGGTGTTTCTGTCACTTTCTGACCTTTTCCTATGGACCAGGCACCCTCCCCTCTTCAGAGCAGGGTGTGTCTGGTTGTCTCCCATTGATTTCCATTATAATCTGGTGCTCGGCCGAGCACACGAATATAGCAATGTGTTCGGGCCGAGTATAATGGAAGTCAATGGGAGACAACCAGGCACCCCCCGCTCGGAAGAGGAGAGGGTGACTGGTTCATAGGGAAAGGTCAGAAGATGACAGAAACACCACCGAAATGGATCAGGAACAGCATGGGGACCATGTCTGGATGCATCTTGGACTCCAACTTCGCTGCTGGGACCCATGTTGTCCCAGTTGTACGTCACTTTTACAGACTGCCCAAAATACGCCAAAACCCTGCCCCCCTCAAAAAAAATTTAAATAAAAATTTTTTAAAGGAAAAATTGTTTGGAATTATTCTTTCCTGTATACTCAATTGTATATACAGTGCAAATGCTGCCAAAAATTCCAGGGAAGAAACACTCAGATACAGCCTGTATATCACATAAAGGAGGGCCTCATTCACATGGTGCTACAAAAATTACAAGGAACCGCCACTGCAATACACCCTTTATTACACATAAAGGAGGACATCATACACACCCTTGAAACATTATGATTGATGGCCTGCTGGTGACCCTCAAAAACATTAGGAGCAAGGGCCTACTTATCTGACCACCTAAGAAGTTAAGTGACCCGGTCAGCACAGGCTACCAAGAAAAAATGACCAATTTGAAATAAAAATTTTTTGGGTTATAGATAATGTCACATAGCAGTCTTAGCGCCGGGAAATGGCGGTCAGCACAGGCAAGGAAAACAGAACAAATTGAAATCGAATTTTCTTTTTTTTTTTGGTTCGAGATAACGTCACATAGCAGAGTTAGCGCAGGGAATGGCTTTCCGCACCGGCTACGAAAAAAGAAAGACCAATTTCTAATCAAAATTTTCATTTTGGTTCCAGTTAACATCACATAGCAGAGTTAGTGCAGGGAATGGCGGTCAGCAACAGGTACAATACAATTTTATAGAATTTTTAAAATCTTTTTTTGTGCGGTAATTTTACACTGCAGGTTTAGCGCAGGAATGGCAGTCAGCATTTGTTGCCTCTTTACATGATGGAAACTCATTGCCGGAACTATACCACAATTACAAGCTGCTATCTGCTATTTTGGAATGTTATTGTCTACTCCAAAGAAAGATATAGGGAAAGTGGCACATACAATGAAAAAGAGGAATACAATCGATTTTATAAAAGCTTTAGTTTTCAAACCAGGGATATCAACATTTGACTGAATTACCAGTAATGTTCTCCACAATAGAAATAACCACGGTCAATCCTTAAAAAGACAAATCCAGGATAAAAGAGAATTCCTGAATGGTCATTCCCCCCTGGAAACAGACATGCTTTCAAGTGTCTGCTGATAATATTAATTCCTCAAGGCCCGAAATGCATAAGGGTCTAATATCTCTTGAAAAGGCATCTTCAAAGGAGAGAGTAGAAAATGAAGTCAAACCTGACATATAAAAAATAAATAAAAAATTTGAAATATTTACCCCTGTGCCACTATATGAAAAACAGAATCTTGTAAAAAACACATGCGTTAAAGATTCACCACCGAAGGAAAGCAAATTATGTTTCCTTCCAAGTATGAAACATAGAAAATAATATACCATGTGAGCTGACCCCCCAAAAAATTGTAGGTGAGGACCTGCAGGTGAGCTGAACCTCCCTGAAGAGGGACATGAGGATATCTTATGCACTGATCCCTAAACTCTTCAGCATCCACAGTCAGAAGAAGATGAAGGGGGGAATGGCAATTAGTGTTTCACTTGGTGGATGATGCGGATGAGACACAGTTGACAATGAGTGAGGGTCTTGTTAGGTCAACACAAGTCAGGAGGATGACCAGAGTGAGGAAGTGGAAGAAGAGATGGGAGATGATGACATCACTGACCCAACCTGGAAAGGTGGTAAGCCAAGTGAGGACAGCAGGACAGAGGGGGAGGGATCCACAGCACTGCAACAGGCTGGAAGAGGCTGTGGGGTGGAAAAAGGCGGGCCACAATAAACAGTCCCGCAACTTTTCCCCCTTGCGGAAATCTTCCTTGCCAAGGGGTAGGTGTTCCGCAGTCTGGCGGTTTTTTGATGAAAGTTGGGACGATAAAAGAATTGTAATTTGCTAACTGTAACTGTGCTATAACAAAACAAGAACTCAGAAATAAACCAATAACCATAACATATCTTACATCCTATTCATTAACTCTAACTCAAACCATAATAACAATAAAAACTCAAACCCGGGAACATAATGGGGGAAAACTGTATACTGGAGGCAAAATAAGTAGGGGTTGTGAACACTAGCAACCTTACCACCACCGGCATGATCCGCTACATGGCATCCAAGCACCCAAATAGGTGGGCCGAACCCCAGGGTCCACAATCAGTGTCTGTGGGTCACACCACTGCCTCCTCCTCTTCCCCTGTGTTACGTTCTGGCCAATCCTCTGTCCTAGACACAGGCACACCCACAGACCCACCCACAGGCTTTAGCGATAAACACGCACCTTTCAAAATTTCTGGCCCTGGAAATGTTGCCATTTAGGCCTGTGGACACTGAGGCTTTCCTCAGCCTCATGGCGGCAGACATTCTTCGTTACTCAGTCCCCAGCCACCACTATAGCATATTTTACAACCATAAACCATAATAACACTAATACCAACTAACACTAATGCCAACAATAATACTACCACAAACCATAATAATAACAAAGCAGAATGACATTGCAGAAAAATTTATAGTTGCCAATGCTGGCGGCAGAGTACGTAGTTCGTTGGGCAACCTGGGAGGGGAGATAAGGGGAACACACAGCAGTTCCAACAGAAGCAGGACAACACTCTCCAAGGTCTGGGGCAGTTTCATGACACCCCGCCAGCACCCTCACCTTGATGCGCGGCCTAGTGTCACAAGTGCGGAAAAAATTTGGAAGATGGTGAAGGAGTACATAGCAGACCGTGTCAGCGTCCTCAGTGATCCCTCTGTGCCTTACAACTACTGGGTGTCCAAACAGGACACGTGGCATGAACCGGCACTCTACAGCTATAGCTAAATGATAAGGAACTTGGAAGATATACTATATTGGACTGTAGTATTCAGGGTAAATGACCATGTGGGCACTTTGAGATAAATAAGTGGGTTTTGGGTTGCAGTTTCGGCACTCAGTCTCTAAACGGTTCGCCATCGGCATTACTGTTTTAGAGGATTAGCGCACCTGCAGGTCCTCAGCTACATTCTTTTACTCAGTTTTATTGCGCTCAGGGCCATGGCCTCTGCGTGCACCATCAGCATCACGGCCACTTGCACGTCTCTTACCGGCCACATTCTTAATATTAAATGTTATATATGCTTAAAAATATGTCACACATACAGTAGCGTAGGATTTGTAAGTGTATGCGCCAATAAATTAAAATAGGTATTTGGGATGCGCACACTTTACACAGGAGATGTAGCCCTGATAATGTCACAGAGTAGCATACACCGTCTTCGGATAAAGTACAGTATATGTCAATGATATGTATGAAATGCACAAATAATGTAAATTTCCCCAAAATACACTTGTTTTACCTGTGGTACAGTATTTGACGCAGAGAGGCTCACGCTGTGAACAGTAGATGTTGCATAAATAATGTAAATTTCCCCAAAATACACTGGTTTCACCTGTGGTACAGTATTTGACACATAGAGGAACACGCTGTGGACACTAGATTAGGCCCAGATTATTTAGATTTGTGCATCAGACACACTTTTTGAATGATGGACAGTATATGTCCCATAAAACCACAGAATATGGACACTATATTAGACCCAGATTGTTGCAATTTGAAATACAGACACTTTTTAAATACAGCAAATTTCTCTCGCTGCACTATCTGTCCCTTCCTTAGCACGGATGTCCCTGATTCTGCTGTTAAATATATTGTTGATCTAAAAAACACACACACAGTAGTCCTCAAAAGGACTTTTAGATCTTTGAAAAGCTTTCTCTAACTAAAATCGCTGAAATTCGCTCCCTGCTCTGTCTTTCCCTTCCTACCTGATGTTCTCCCTGACTATTACTGATCCGAGCACGTTTCATCGGGTTCTATATAACCTCCAATGACGCATTCCGGCCAGCCAATCACTGTAATGCCAGCATCTAACATGGCTACTGGAATTACAGTGAGGGCAGTACTTACCTGCACCTTTATTGGCTGCTTAATACCCCGGAAATGTGCTGGGCGGAGACTTCAGCTCATCACTAACAAATATCGTCCAAGGTGGTGAATAGTTAAAATCTAAAGGTAATGGGCTATATATCAAGCAAGTAACGATGTCCAGATAAGAGAAAAGAAGAGGAGGTGGACAGGATCTGGGTCAAGAAAATAAAGAGACAAGAACTCACCAATATGGAGAAGTTGTGTGTGAAAAAAGCATTACCATTGGTCCATTGGTTACCATTCACTGATAATTTCAAAAAAGCTGGACACAGGGGCATAGCTAGAAGTGACTGGGCCCCACAGCAACACAGCAAATTTTTTGTACGTCTGACCCCCATCGCCCACCCCCCCCCGTATGTCTCGGAGGTCATACAGTCGTGTTCATGGGCCCTTATTCATTTTTTTGTTTTGCTTGGTGTATGTGTGTTGGGGAGGGTCACCCAAACCGTGTTTTTAGTATTTTTATATTTTAATAGCGAATATGTTTTTTTAAAATGTTTATTTATCTTTATATAAAACATTAAGAAGGGGGGTGATTTAAACTTTTATCTCAATCTCTGTCAGCTTCCTGTCTATAGCTTGCAGTACTTGGCAGCCTCCCCTTTCCTCCCGCTGTGTACTACTGCTTATTATGGCACATGTAAGTGCACACCCGGACCTGGCATCATGTGTGCCTATATAAAAGTGCCAAAATAAGCAGTAGTAGATGGCAGAACAGTGAGCAGAGAGGGGAGGCTGCCATTAGAGTTGAGCGAACACGGGGATGTTCGGGTTCGAGAAGTTCCTCCGAATGCGACCCGAACTTGATCCCTGAAGTCAATGGCGACCCGAACTTTTGGCCACTAAAAAGGCTGTAAAATAGCCCAGGAAAGGGCTAGAGGGCTGCAAAAGGCAGCAAAATGTAGGTAAATCCCATGCAAACAAATGTGGATAGGGAAATTACTTAAAATAAAATAAAATAAATAAAAATTAACTAATATCAATTAGCAACTTGGAGGAGGAGGTGGAATAGGAGGTTGGGGTGGCATCAGGTGGGAATGCTATGGGAGTTGAAGTTCTCATCACAGCCAAAAAGGATTCATGTCTGCCTGCAGTGCCACAGGCCTCATTCACAGACTCAGGGCCATGGTAACCATACATGGGAGTTGAAGTTCACATTACAGCCAAAAAGGATTCATGTCTGCCTGCAGTGCCACAGGCCTCATTCACAGACTCAGGGCCATGGCAACCATACATGGGAGTTGAAGTTCACATCACAGCCAAGATGGAATCATGTCTGCCTGCAGTGTCACGGGCCTCATTCACAGACTCAGGCCAATGGCAACCATACATGGGAGTTGAAGTTGTCATCACAGCCAAGAAGGAATCATGTCTGCCTGCAGGGCCACAGGCCTTATTCAAACTTTCAGGCACACGGAACCCACAAAGAGGAGAGTTAAAATCATGCCAAATCAGTATTGATTTCACCCAGCAGTGCCACAGGCCTCATTTACTAATTTAGGAGGACCATGGCACCCGCAAAGAGGAGAGCGGTCCAGTAACAGCAACACAGGCCTTAGGTCAACCGGCAATGGAACAGGCCACTATCATTTATTTAGGCCCCTGACACCCAGACAGAGGAGAGGTCATTTGACAGTATAAAGAGTTTAATATCTCCCACCAATGCAGCAAGCGATGAAACGAAATATAGGCCCCTGACAACCAAACAATAGGGCAGTAATTTGACAGTAAAAAGAGGTTAATGTCTACCACCAATACAGCAGGCGATGAAACAAAATATAGGCCCCTGACAACCAGACAATGTAGAGGTCATTTGACAGTATAAAGAGTTTAATATCTCCCACCAATGCAGCAAGCGATGAAACAAAATATAGGCCCCTGACAACCAGACAATGTAGAGATCATTTGACAGTACAAAGAGGATAATATCTCCCACCAAGACATCAAATGATTAAACGACATATAGGCCCCTGACACCCACACAATGGGGCAGTCATTTGACAGTAAAAAGAGTTAAATGTCTCCCACCAAGACAGCAAGAAAGTAAACAAAATAAAGGCCCCTGACACCCACACAATGGGGCGGTCATTTGACAGTGAAAAGAGTTTAATCTCCCGCACCAAGACAACAAATGATTAAATGACATATAGGCCCCTAACACCCACACAATGGGGCAGTCATTTGACAGTAAAAACAGTTAAATGTCTCCCACCAAGACAGCAAGTAAGTAAATGAAAGATAGGCCAATGACACCCACACAATGGGGCGGTCATTTGACAGTAAAAAGAGTTTAATCATTTGTTGTCTTGGTGGGAGACATTAAACTCTTTCTACTGTCAAATGACTGCCCCATTGTGTGGGTGTCAGAGGCCTATATGTCGTTTAATCATTTGTTGTCTTAGTGGGAGATATTAAACGACATATAGGCGCATGACACCCACACAATGGGGCAGTCATTTGACAGTAAAAAGAGTTTAATGTCTCCCACCAAGACAGCAAGCTATTAAACGAAATATAGGCCCCTGACACCCAGACAGAGTACAGGTCATTTGACATCAAAAAGAGTATAATGTCACCCACCAAAGCAACAGGCGATTATCTGAAATGTAGGCCCCTGGCACCCAGAGAGAGGAGAAAGATCCCATAGCAGCAAAAGAGGCATCATGTTACCCACCAATGGAACAGGCCACATTCAGTTGTTTAGGCCCCAGCACCCAGACAGAGGAGAGAGGTCCCATAGCAGAAAATTAGGCTTCATGTCACCCACCAATGGAACAGGCCACTTTCAGTTATTCCGGCCCCAGCACCCAGACAGAGGAGAGAGGTCCCATTGCAGCAATACATGCATCATGTCACCCACCAATGGAACAGGCCACTTTCAGTAATTTGGGCCCTGACACCCAGACAGATGAGAGAGGTCCCAAATCAGCAAAACAGGCATCATGATACCCACCAATGGAACAGGCCGCTTTCAGTTGTTTAGGCCCCTCACTCCCAGACAGAGGACATGTCATTTGACAGCAAAAAGAGGTTAATTTCACGCACCAAAGCAGCAGGTGATTAGCTGAAATGTAGGCCCCTGGCACCCAGACAGAGGAGAGGTTCATTCAACTTGGTGTTGCCCCCAAAATAATGGTACAATTAAAAATAGAGGATTCAATAAAGAAGTGCCCTGGAGTACAAGAATGTATGGTTGAGGGCGAAACAGTTATAAATGTCTATTCTGGACAAGGGATAGAGAGGTCCTGTGGGATCCATGCCTGGTTCATTTTTATGAACGTCAGCTTGTCCACGTTGGCTGTGGACAGGCGGCTGCGTTTGTCTGTAATGACGCCCTCTGCCATGCTAAATACACGTTCAGACAATACACTGGCCGCAGGGCAGGCCAGCACCTCCAAGGCATAAAAGGCTAGCTCTGGCCACGTGGACAATTTGGAGACCCAGAAGTTGAATGGGGCTGAACCATCAGTCAGTACGTGGAGGCGTGTGCACACGTACTGTTCCACCATGATGTTAAAATGCTGTCTCCTGCTAACACGTTCCCTATCAGCTTGTGGTGCAGTTAGCTGTGGCGCTGTGACAAAACATTTCCACATCTCGGCCATGCTAACCCTGCCTTCAGAGGAGCTGGCCGTGACACAGCTGCGATAGTGACCTCTTGCTCCTCCTCTGCCTTCTCCTTGTGCTTCCACTTGTCCCCCCTTGTCAGTTGGGAATGCTCCTAGGAGCGCGTCTACCAGCGTGCACCTGTACTCGCGCATTTTCCTATCACGCTCCAGTGCAGGAATTAAGGTGGGCACGTTGTCTTTGTACCGGGGATCCAGCAGGATCCAGCAGGGTGGCAACCAAGTAGTCAGCACACGTTAAAATGTTGGAACTCTGCTGTCATTGCGCAGGCACTGGCTCATGTGTGCCAGGTTGCCCAGAGGTAAAGAAAAGCTGTCCTCTGTGGGAGGCATATTGTCATTGTCCTCCGTTTCCCCACAGCCACGCACCAGTGATGGGCCTGAGCTGCGTTGGGTGCCACCACGCTGTGAACATGCTTTATCCTCATCCACCTCTTCCTCGTCCTCCAGTAGTGGGCCCTGGCTGTCCAAATTTGAACCTGGCCTCTGCTGTTGCAAAAGTCCTCCCTCTGAGCCACTTCTAAAAGACTGACCTGAAAGTGTTAGAAATGAATGTAATATACCCTATTGCGAACAGAATTACACTTGGAGAGGACCAGCGGAAAGCGCAGATTTTAGGATTTCTATTTCAGGTATTTTATTTGACCACAGAGAAAAAGCTGTCGTTTGACGTACAGTATTAAACTTAGCCAGCCACAGCTGTAAACCCAGATTTAGGGGATTGGTATTTTGGCAATTGAATTTCACCCCAGAAAAAAAATCTATCCTTTGATGGACAGTATTACACTTGGCCAGCGACAGCTGAAACCACTGATTTAGGGGATTTGTATTTTGGCAATTGAATTTCACCCCAGAAAAAAATCTATCCTTTTACGGATAGTATTACACTTGGACAGCCACAGCTGGAACACCAGATTCAGGGGATTGGTATTTTGGCAATTGAATTTCACCCCAGAAGAAAAATCTATCCTTTAAAGGACAGTATTACACTTAGACAACCACAGCTGGAACACCAGATTTAGGGGATTGGTATTTTGGCAATTAAATTTCACCACAGTAAAAAATCTATCCTTTGACGGACAGCATTACACTTGGACAGCCACAGCTGGAACACCAGATTTAGGGGATTGGTATTTTGGAAATTGAAGTTCACCCCAGAAACAATAATCTATCCTGTTACAGACAGTATTTACACTTGGCCAGCAAAAGCTAAAACCACTGATTTAGGGGATTGGTATTTTGGCAATTGAATTTCACCCCAGAAGAAAAATCTATCCTTTCATGGACAGTATTAAACTTAGCCAGCCTCAGCTAGAACACCAGATTTAGGGGATTGGTATTTTGGCAATTGAATTTCACCCCAGAAAAAAACGCTATCCTTTGACGGACAGTATTACCCCTGGACAGCCACAGCTGGAAAACCATATTTAGGGGATTGGTATTTTGGCAATTGAACTTCACCCCAGAAGAAAAATCTATCCTTTGATGGACAGTATTAAACTTAGCCAGCCACAGCTGGAACACCAGATTTAGGGGATTGGTATTTTGGCAAATTAATTTCTCCCCAGAAAAAAATCTATCCTTTGACGGACAGTATTACACTTGGACAGCCACAGCTGGAACACCATATTTAGGGGATTGGTATTTTGGCAATTTAATTTCACCCCAGAAAAAAACTATCCTTTGACGGACAGTATTACACTTGGACAGCCACAGCTGGAACACCATGTTTAGGGGATTGGTATTTTGGCAATTGAATTTTAACAGAGAAAAGAAAATATCTAATCTTTTACGGACAGTATTACACTTGGATAGCCACAGCTGGAACCCCAGATTTAGAGGATTGGTATTTTGGCAATTGAATTTCACCCCAGAAAAAAAATCTATCCTTTGACGGACAGCCATAGCTGAAACCACTGATTTAGGGCATTGGTATTTTGGCAATTAAATTTCACCCCAGAAAAAAATCTATCCTCTGATTGACAGTATTAAACTTAGCCAGCCACAGCTGGAACACCAGATTTAGGGCATTGGTATTTTGGCAATTGAATTTCACCCCAGAAAAAAACTTTATCCTTTGATGGACAGTATTACACTTGGACAGCCACAGCTGGAACATGAAATTTAGGGGATAGATATTTTGGCAATTTAATTTCACCCCAGATAAAAATCTATCCTTTGACGGACAGTATTACACTTGGACAGCCACAGCTGGAATACCAGATTTTGGGGATTGGTAATTTGGCAATTGAATTTCACCCCAGAAAAAAAAAAAATCTATACTTTTACGGACAGTGTTACACTTGGATAGCCACAGTTGGAACACCAGATTTAGGGGATTAGTATTTTGGCAAATGAATTTCACACCAGAAAAAAAAATCCATCCTTTGACAGACAGTATAACACTTCCCCGGCAACAGCTGAAACCACTGATTTAGAGGATTGGTATTTTGGCAATTGAATTTCACCCCAGAAAAAAACTATCTTTTGACGGACAGTATTACACTTGGACAGCCACAGCTGGAAAACCATATTTAGGGGATTGGTATTTTGGCATTTGAATTTCACCACAGAAAAAAATCTATCTTTTGACGGACAGTATTACACTTGGACAGCCACAGCTGGAACACCAGATTTAGGGGATTGGTATTTAGGCAATTGAATTTAACCCCAGAAAAAAATCTATCCTTTGATGGACAGTATTATACTTGGACAGCCACAGCTGGAACACCATATTTAGGGGATTGGTATTTTGGCAATTGAATTTCACCCCAGAAAAAAATCTATCCTTTTACTGATAGTATTACACTTGGACAGCCACAGCTGGAACACCAGATTCAGGGGATTGGTATTTTGGCAATTGAATTTCACCCCAGAAGAAAAATCTATCCTTTAAAGGACAGTATTACACTTAGACAACCACAGCTGGAACACCAGATTTAGGGGATTGGTATTTTGGCAATTGAATTTCACCACAGTAAAAATCTATCCTTTGACGGACAGTATTACACTTGGACAGCCACAGCTGGAACACCAGATTTAGGGGATTGGTATTTTGGAAATTGAAGTTCACCCCAGAAACAATAATCTATCCTGTTACAGACAGTATTTACACTTGGCCAGTAAAAGCTAAAACCACTGCTTTAG
Organism: Bufotes viridis; assembly: GCA_033119425.1. Lineage (NCBI taxonomy): Eukaryota > Metazoa > Chordata > Amphibia > Anura > Bufonidae > Bufotes > Bufotes viridis. Next base: position 83,777,802 of record CM065595.1, read on the forward strand.
GGGATTGGTATTTTGGCAATTGAATTTCACCCCAGAAGAAAAATCTATCCTTTCATGGACAGTTTTAAACTTAGCCAGCCACAGCTAGAACACCAGATTTAGGGGATTGGTATTTTGGCAATTGAATTTCACCCCAGAAAAAAACTCTATCCTTTGACGGACAGTATTACACTTGGACAGCCACAGCTGGAAAACCATATTTAGGGGATTGGTATTTTGGCAATTGAATTTCACCCCAGAAGAAAAATCTATCCTTTGATGGACAGTATTAAACTTAACCAGCCACAGCTGGAACACCAGATTTAGGGGATTGGTATTTTGGTAAATGAATTTCTCCCCAGAAAAAAATCTATCCTTGGACGGACAGTATTACACATGGACAGCCACAGCTGGAACACCAGATTTAGGGGATTGGTATTTTGGCAATTTAATTTTACCCCAGAAAAAAAACTATCCTTTGACGGACAGTATTACACTTGGACAGCCACAGCTGGAACACCATATTTAGGGGATTGGTATTTTGGCAATTGAATTTTAACAGAGAAAAGAAAATATCTAATCTTTTACGGACAGTATTACACTTGGATAGCCACAGCTGGAACCCCAGATTTAGGGGATTGGTATTTTGGCAATTGAATTTCACCCCAGAAAAAAAATCTATCCTTTGACGGACAGCCATAGCTGAAACCACTGATTTAGGGCATTGGTATTTTGGCAATTAAATTTCACCCCAGAAAAAAATCTATCCTCTGATTGACAGTATTAAACTTAGCCAGCCACAGCTGGAACACCAGATTTAGGGCATTGGTATTTTGGAAATTGAAGTTCACCCCAGAAACAATAATCTATCCTGTTACAGACAGTATTTACACTTGGCCAGCAAAAGCTAAAACCACTGATTTAGGGGATTGGTATTTTGGCAATTGAATTTCACCCCAGAAGAAAAATCTATCCTTTCATGGACAGTATTAAACTTAGCCAGCCTCAGCTAGAACACCAGATTTAGGGGATTGGTATTTTGGCAATTGAATTTCACCCCAGAAAAAAACGCTATCCTTTGACGGACAGTATTACACCTGGACAGCCACAGCTGGAAAACCATATTTAGGGGATTGGTATTTTGGCAATTGAACTTCACCCAAGAAGAAAAATCTATCCTTTGATGGACAGTATTAAACTTAGCCAGCCACAGCTGGAACACCAGATTTAGGGGATTGGTATTTTGGCAAATTAATTTCTCCCCAGAAAAAAATCTATCCTTTGACGGACAGTATTACACTTGGACAGCCACAGCTGGAACACCATATTTAGGGGATTGGTATTTTGGCAATTGAATTTCACCCCAGAAAAAAATCTATCCTTTTACTGATAGTATTACACTTGGACAGCCACAGCTGGAACACCAGATTCAGGGGATTGGTATTTTGGCAAATGAATTTCACACCAGAAAAAAAAATCCATCCTTTGACAGACAGTATAACACTTCCCCGGCAACAGCTGAAACCACTGATTTAGAGGATTGGTATTTTGGCAATTGAATTTCACCCCAGAAAAAACTATCTTTTGACGGACAGTATTACACTTGGACAGCCACAGCTGGAAAACCATATTTAGGGGATTGGTATTTTGGCATTTGAATTTCACCACAGAAAAAAATCTATCTTTTGACGGACAGTATTACACTTGGACAGCCACAGCTGGAACACCAGATTTAGGGGATTGGTATTTAGGCAATTGAATTTAACCCCAGAAAAAAATCTATCCTTTGATGGACAGTATTATACTTGGACAGCCACAGCTGGAACACCATATTTAGGGGATTGGTATTTTGGCAATTGAATTTCACCCCAGAAGAAAAATCTATCCTTTAAAGGACAGTATTACACTTAGACAACCACAGCTGGAACACCAGATTTAGGGGATTGGTATTTTGGCAATTGAATTTCACCACAGTAAAAAATCTATCCTTTGACGGACAGTATTACACTTGGACAGCCACAGCTGGAACACCAGATTTAGGGGATTGGTATTTTGGCAATTGAATTTCACCCCAGAAAAAATCTATCTTTTGACGGACAGTATTACACTTGGACAGCCACAGCTGGAAAACCATATTTAGGGGATTGGTATTTTGGCATTTGAATTTCACCACAGAAAAAAATCTATCTTTTGACGGACAGTATTACACTTGGACAGCCACAGCTGGAACACCAGATTTAGGGGATTGGTATTTAGGCAATTGAATTTAACCCCAGAAAAAAATCTATCCTTTGATGGACAGTATTATACTTGGACAGCCACAGCTGGAACACCATATTTAGGGGATTGGTATTTTGGCAATTGAATTTCACCCCAGAAAAAAATCTATCCTTTTACTGATAGTATTACACTTGGACAGCCACAGCTGGAACACCAGATTCAGGGGATTGGTATTTTGGCAATTGAATTTCACCCCAGAAGAAAAATCTATCCTTTAAAGGACAGTATTACACTTAGACAACCACAGCTGGAACACCAGATTTAGGGGATTGGTATTTTGGCAATTGAATTTCACCACAGAAAAAAATCTATCTTTTGACGGACAGTATTACACTTGGACAGCCACAGCTGGAACACCAGATTTAGGGGATTGGTATTTAGGCAATTGAATTTAACCCCAGAAAAAAATCTATCCTTTGATGGACAGTATTATACTTGGACAGCCACAGCTGGAACACCATATTTAGGGGATTGGTATTTTGGCAATTGAATTTCACCCCAGAAAAAAATCTATCCTTTTACTGATAGTATTACACTTGGACAGCCACAGCTGGAACACCAGATTCAGGGGATTGGTATTTTGGCAATTGAATTTCACCCCAGAAGAAAAATCTATCCTTTAAAGGACAGTATTACACTTAGACAACCACAGCTGGAACACCAGATTTAGGGGATTGGTATTTTGGCAATTGAATTTCACCACAGTAAAAAATCTATCCTTTGACGGACAGTATTACACTTGGACAGCCACAGCTGGAACACCAGATTTAGGGGATTGGTATTTTGGAAATTGAAGTTCACCCCAGAAACAATAATCTATCCTGTTACAGACAGTATTTACACTTGGCCAGTAACAGCTAAAACCACTGCTTTAGGGATTGGTATTTTGGCAATTGAATTTCACCCCAGAAGAAAAATCTATCCTTTCATGGACAGTTTTAAACTTAGCCAGCCACAGCTAGAACACCAGATTTAGGGATTGGTATTTTGGCAATTGAATTTCACCCCAGAAAAAACTCTATCCTTTGACGGACAGTATTACACTTGGACAGCCACAGCTGGAAAACCATATTTAGGGGATTGGTATTTTGGCAATTGAATTTCACCCCAGAAGAAAAATCTATCCTTTGATGGACAGTATTAAACTTAACCAGCCACAGCTGGAACACCAGATTTAGGGGATTGGTATTTTGGTAAATGAATTTCTCCCCAGAAAAAAATCTATCCTTTGATGGACAGTATTACACATGGACAGCCACAGCTGGAACACCAGATTTAGGGGATTGGTATTTTGGCAATTTAATTTTACCCCAGAAAAAAAACTATCCTTTGACGGACAGTATTACACTTGGACAGCCACAGCTGGAACACCATATTTAGGGGATTGGTATTTTGGCAATTGAATTTTAACAGAGAAAAGAAAATATCTAATCTTTTACGGACAGTATTACACTTGGATAGCCACAGCTGGAACCCCAGATTTAGGGGATTGGTATTTTGGAAATTGAAGTTCACCCCAGAAACAATAATCTATCCTGTTACAGACAGTATTTACACTTGGCCAGTAAAAGCTAAAACCACTGCTTTAGGGGATTGGTATTTTGGCAATTGAATTTCACCCCAGAAGAAAAATCTATCCTTTCATGGACAGTTTTAAACTTAGCCAGCCACAGCTAGAACACCAGATTTAGGGGATTGGTATTTTGGCAATTGAATTTCACCCCAGAAAAAAACTCTATCCTTTGACGGACAGTATTACACTTGGACAGCCACAGCTGGAAAACCATATTTAGGGGATTGGTATTTTGGCAATTGAATTTCACCCCAGAAGAAAAATCTATCCTTTGATGGACAGTATTAAACTTAACCAGCCACAGCTGGAACACCAGATTTAGGGGATTGGTATTTTGGTAAATGAATTTCTCCCCAGAAAAAAATCTATCCTTGGACGGACAGTATTACACATGGACAGCCACAGCTGGAACACCAGATTTAGGGGATTGGTATTTTGGCAATTTAATTTTACCCCAGAAAAGAAAATATCTAATCTTTTACGGACAGTATTACACTTGGATAGCCACAGCTGGAACCCCAGATTTAGGGGATTGGTATTTTGGCAATTGAATTTCACCCCAGAAAAAAAATCTATCCTTTGACGGACAGCCATAGCTAAAACCACTGATTTAGGGCATTGGTATTTTGGCAATTAAATTTCACCCCAGAAAAAAATCTATCCTCTGATTGACAGTATTAAACTTAGCCAGCCACAGCTGGAACACCAGATTTAGGGCATTGGTATTTTGGCAATTGAATTTCACCCCAGAAAAAAACTCTATCCTTTGATGGACAGTATTACACTTGGACAGCCACAGCAGGAACATGAAATTTAGGGGATAGATATTTTGGCAATTTAATTTCACCCCAGATAAAAATCTATCCTTTGACGGACAGTATTACACTTGGACAGCCACAGCTGGAATACCAGATTTTGGGGATTGGTATTTTGGCAATTTAATTTCACCCCAGAAAAAAAAAAATCTATACTTTTACGGACAGTGTTACACTTGGATAGCCACAGTTGGAACACCAGATTTAGGGGATTGGTATTTTGGCAAATGAATTTCACACCAGAAAAAAAAATCCATCCTTTGACAGACAATATAACACTTCCCCGGCAACAGCTGAAACCACTGATTTAGAGGATTGGTATTTTGGCAATTGAATTTCACCCCAGAAAATATCTATCTTTTGACGGAAAGTATTACTCTTAACCAGCCACAGCTGGTACACCATATTTAGGGGATTGGTATTTTGGCAATTGAATTTCACCCCAGCAAAAATCTATCTTTTGACGGACAGTATTACACTTGGACAGCCACAGCTGGAAAACCATATTTAGGGGATTGGTATTTTGGCATTTGAATTTCACCACAGAAAAAAATCTATCTTTTGAGGGACAGTATTACACTTGGACAGCCACAGCTGGAACACCAGATTTAGGGGATTGGTATTTAGGCAATTGAATTTCACCACAGAAAAAAATCTATCCTTTGATGGACAGTATTATACTTGGACAGCCACAGCTGGAACACCAGATTTAGGGGATTGGTATTTTGGCAATTGCAATTCATCCCAGAAAAAATCTATTCTTTGACGGACAGTATTAAACTTAACCAGCCACAGCTGGAACACCATATATAGGGGATTGGTATTTTGGCAATTGAATTGCACCCCCGAAAAAAATCTATCCTTTAACGGACAGTATTACACTTGGACAGCCACAGCTGGAACACCAGATTTAGGGGATTGGTATTTTGGAAATTGAAGTTCACCCCAGAAACAAAATCTATCCCATTGACAGACAGTATTACACTTGGCCAGCAAAAGCTAAAAACACTGATTTAGGGGATTGGTATTTTGGCAATGGAATTTCACCCCAAAAGAAACATCTATCCTTTGATGGACAGTATTAAACTTAGCCAGCCACAGCTAGAACAACAGATTTAGGGGATTGGTATTTTGGCAATTGAATTTCACCCCAGAAAAAAAAACTCTATCCTTTGACGGACAGTATTACACTTGGACATTCACAGCTGGAAAACCATATTTAGGGGATTGGTATTTTGGCAATTGAATTTCACCCCAGAAAAATATCTATCCTTTTACGGACAGTATTACACTTAGATAGCCACAGCTGGAACACCAGATTTAGGGGATTGGTATTTTGGCAATTGCATTTCACCCCAGAAAAAATCTATTCTTTGACGGACAGTATTAAACTTAACCAGCCACAGCTGGAACACCATATATAGGGGATTGGTATTTTGGCAATTGAATTGCACCCCAGAAAAAAATCTATCCTTTAACGGACAGTATTACACTTGGACAACCACAGCTGGAACACCAGATTTAGGGGATTGGTATTTTGGAAATTGAAGTTCACCCCAGAAACAAAATCTATCCTTTGACAGACAGTATTATACTTGGCCAGCAAAAGCTAAAATTTCTGATTTAGGGGATTGGTATTTTGGCAATGGAATTTCACCCCAGAAGAAACATCTATCCTTTGATGGACGGTATTAAACTTAGCCAGCCACAGCTAGAACAACAGATTTAGGGGATTGGTATTTTGGCAATTGAATTTCACCCCAGAAAAAAAAACTCTATCCTTTAACGGACAGTATTACACTTGGACATCCACAGCTGGAAAACCATATTTAGGGGATTGGTATTTTGGCAATTGAATTTCACCCCAGAAAAAAATCTATCCTTTTACGGACAGTATTACACTTAGATAGCCACAGCTGGAACACCAGATTTAGGGGATTGGTATTTTGGCAATTGCATTTCACCCCAGAAAAAATCTATTCTTTGACGGACAGTATTAAACTTAACCAGCCACAGCTGGAACACCATATATAGGGGATTGGTATTTTGGCAATTGAATTGCACCCCAGAAAAAAATCTATCCTTTAACGGACAGTATTACACTTGGACAGCCACAGCTGGAACACCAGATTTAGGGGATTGGTATTTTGGAAATTGAAGTTCACCCCAGAAACAAAATCTATCCTTTGACGGACAGTATTACACTTGGACATCCACAGCTGGAAAACCATATTTAGGGGATTGGTATTTTGGCAATTGAATTTCACCCCAGAAAAAAATCTATCCTTTGACATACAGTAGTACACTTGGACAGACACAGCTGGAAGACCGGATTTAGGGGATTGGTATTTTGGCAATTGAATTTCACCCCAGAAGAATAATCTATACTTTGATGGAGAGAATTAAACTTAGCCAGCCACAGCTGGAACACCAGATTTAGGGGATTGGTATTTTGGCAAATTAATTTCTCCCCAGAAAAAAATCCATCCTTTGACAGACAGTATTACACTTGGATTGCAAAAGCTAAAAAAAATGATTTAGCGGATTGATATTATGGCAATTGAATTTCACCCCAGAAAAAAATCTATCCTTTGACAGACAGTATTACACTTGGACAGCCACAGCTGGAACATGAAATTTAGGGGATTGATATTTTGGCAATTTAATTTCACCGCAGATAAAAATCTATCTTTTGACGGACAGTATTACACTTGGACAGCCATAACTGGAACACCAGATTTTGGGGATTGGTATTTTGGCAATTGAATTTTAACATAGAAAATTTTTTTTATTCTTTTACGGACAGTATTACACTTGGATAGCCACAGCTGGAACCCCAGATTTAGGGGATTTGTATTTTGGCAATTGAATTTCACCCCAGAAAAAAAATCTATCCTTTGACGGACAGCCACAGCTGAAACCTCTGATTTAGGGCATTGGTATTTTGGCAATTAAATTTCGCCCCAGAAAAAAATCTATCCTCTTATTGACAGTATTAAACTTAGCCAGCCACAGCTGGAACACCAGATTTAGGGCATTGGTATTTTGGCAATTGAATTTCACCCCAGAAGAAAAATCTATCCTTTGATGGACAGTATTAAACTTAACCAGCCACAGCTGGAACACCAGATTTAGGGGATTGGTATTTTGGTAAATGAATTTCTCCCCAGAAAAAAATCTATCCTTTGACGGACAGTATTACACATGGACAGCCACAGCTGGAACACCAGATTTAGGGGATTGGTATTTTGGCAATTTAATTTTACCCCAGAAAAAAAACTATCCTTTGACGGACAGTATTACACTTGGACAGCCACAGCTGGAACACCATATTTAGGGGATTGGTATTTTGGCAATTGAATTTTAACAGAGAAAAGAAAATATCTAATCTTTTATGGACAGTATTACACTTGGATAGCCACAGCTGGAACCCCAGATTTAGGGGATTGGTATTTTGGCAATTGAATTTCACCCCAGAAAAAAAATCTATCCTTTGACGGACAGCCATAGCTGAAACCACTGATTTAGGGCATTGGTATTTTGGCAATTAAATTTCACCCCAGAAAAAAATCTATCCTCTGATTGACAGTATTAAACTTAGCCAGCCACAGCTGGAACACCAGATTTAGGGCATTGGTATTTTGGCAATTGAATTTCACCCCAGAAAAAAACTCTATCCTTTGATGGACAGTATTACACTTGGACAGCCACAGCTGGAACATGAAATTTAGGGGATAGATATTTTGGCAATTTAATTTCACCCCAGATAAAAATCTATCCTTTGATGGACAGTATTACACTTGGACAGCCTCAACAGGAACCCCAGATTTAGGGGATTGGTATTTTGGCAATTGAATTTCACACCAGAATAAAATCTATCCTTTTTCGGGCAGTATTACACTTGGACAGCCACAGCTGGAACACCAGATTTAGGGGATTGGTATTGTGACAATTGAATTCCACCCCAGAAAAAAAATCTATGCTTTTACGGGCAATATTACACTTGGACAGCTACAACTGGAACTCCAGATTTAGGGGATTGGTATTTTGGCAATTCAATTTTACCACAGAAAAAAATCTATCCTTTGACGGACAGTATTAAACTTAGCCAGATTTAGTTGGTCATCTCATGCAGCCGCCTCCTCCCTACTTTGTCAATTTGCCACTCTGTGGTTTCCTCATGCTGCTGCCGTTTCCAGCCTCTGTCATTGTGGCGAATTGTGGTCCTCTCACGCAGCAGCAACATCCGGACTATGTGATTGTGCCGCTCTGTGTTCTTCTCATGCTGCCGCCACCTCCAGACTCAGTCATTGTGCCACTTTGTGGTCTCCTCATGCTGCCGTCCCCTCCAGACTCTGTAATTGAGACGCTCTGTGGTCTTCTCATGCTGCCTCCACATCCAGACTCTGTCATTGAGCAGCTCTGTTGTCTCCTCATGCTGGGGCCACCTCCAGATTCAGTCATTTTGCCGCTTTGTGATCTCCTCATGCTTCCGAAACTTACAGACTATGTGTGTCACGAGGTATTCGGGAGCCACGTCTGACTCCGTTATACCCGGGGTCAGGAAGTCGCAGCGGGTGGCTGCGCGCTCTATGTCTAAAGATCATGCTGTTACTTAATGGTAGCTTTCTGTGTTTGCCTTGCAATCCTTTTTGTCTCACTCAGGGATCCGTAGCTTCTTCTCCTCAGCTGTTTGTTGTCTGCCACTCCCAACCTCCTTATATTCCCCCTTCCCACTTCTCTGGTTCCCAGATATAGAGCCTCCTGCCTGTACTTCTATACTGACCCACTAGAGCTGTGTAGCTGTTGTTCCTGGTTGTCGTACCAGAGCGTTACCCTCCGGATCCTTGTTGGGCTTTTGTTGTCCGCTGTTGTTACCCACCTGGGCTTATATGTTTTGTCTGTATTGTCTGTCCTCTCCCTGGTGTTTTCCTTTAGTGTTAGTGGTGAGGACTAGTGCTCCCACCGCCCTATTCACTACTTAGGGCTCAGCTTAAGGAAAGCCAGGGTTTAGGCACGTGATCGGCGTACGGGTGAGGAACCCGTCTAGGGACGTCAGGGCAGTCAGGTGCCAGCTTCAAGGTGAGTTAGGGGTCACCACCTTTCCCTCTCCCTTGGACAGGGCTTTCCCTTTTTCCTCCCTTCGCATCACACGTCTGTGATCGGTACGTCGGTCGTGATAATGTGATTGTGCCGCTCTGTGTCCTACTCATTCTGCAGCCGCCTCCAGACTCTGTCATTGTGCTGCCGCTCTGTTGCTTCCTAATGCTGGGGCCACCTCCAGATTCAGTCATTTTGCCGCTTTGTGGTCTCCTCATGCTTCCGAAACTTACAGACTATGTCGTTGTGCCACTCTGTGGTCTCCTCATACTGCCCTCACCTCCATACTTTGTTATTGTGCTGCTCTGTGTCCTACTCATTCTGCCGCCGCCTCCAGACTCTGTTATTGTCCCTCTCTGTGGTCTACTCATGCTGCTGCCACCTCCAGACTCTGTCATTATGCAACTCTGTGGCCTACTTATTCTGCTGCCACCTCCAGACGATGTCATTGTGCTGGTCTGTGGCCTACTCATGCTAACGCCATATCCTGACTCAGTTATTGTGTCGATTTGTAGTCTACTTATGCTGCCGCCACCTACAGACTTTGTCATTGTGCTGCTCTATGGTCTACTCATTCTGCTGCTGCCTCCAGACTCTGTCATTGTGCACTCTTTGGTTTTCTCATGCAGCCGCCACCTTCCTACTTTGTCATTGTCCCACTCTGTGGTTTCCTCATGCTGCTGCCGCTTTCAGCCTCTGTTATTGTGCCGAATTGTGGTCCTCTCATGCTGCTGCCACCTCCAGACTATGTTATTGTGCTGCTCTGTGGTCTCCTCATGCTTCCGCCATCGCCAGACTCTGTTATTGAGCCGCTGTGGGGTCTCCTCATGCTTCTGCTGCCTTCAGACTCTGTCATTGTGCCACTCTGGGGCATCCCCATGCTTCTGCCACATCCATACTTTGTCATTGTGCTGCACTCTGGTATCCTTATGCTGCTGCCACCTACAGACTATGTCGTTGTGCCGTTCTATGGTCTCCTCTTGCTGCTGCCGCATCCAGACTCTGTCATTGTGCCGCTTTGTGGTCTCATCATGATGCCGCCACCTACAGACTATATTAATGTGACGCTCTGTGGTCTCCTCATGCTGCTGCCACCTCCAGACTCTCTCATTGTGCCGCTCTGTGGCCTCCTGATGCTGCTGCCATCTCCAAACTCAGTCATTATGCAGCTTTGTGGTCTCCTCATGCTGCCGCCACCTTCAGACTATGTCATTGTGCATCTCTCTGGTCTCCTTATGCTGCCACCACCTCCAGACCATGTCATTAGGCCGCTCTGTGGTTTCCTCATGCTGCTGCCACCTCCAGTCTCTGTCATTGTGCCAGTCTGCTGCCTACTCATGTTTCAGCTACCTCCAGACCATTATGCCGCTTTGTGGTCTCCTCATGCTGCCGCCACCTCCAGACTCTGTTATTGTGCCGCTCTGTGGTCTCCTCATACTGCTGCCGCCTTCAAACTCTGTCATTGTGCCACTCTGTTGCCTACTCATGCTGCCGCCACCTCTAGACTATGTCATTGTGCTGCACTGTGGTCTCCTCATGCTGCCGTCACATCCAGACTTTGTCATTGAGCCGCTCTGTGGTCTCCAAATGCTGCCGCTGCCTCCAGACTTTGTCATTGTGCCGCTTATTGGTCTACTCATGCTACTACAACCTCCAGACTCTGTCATTGTGCCTCTCTATGGCCTACTCATGCTACCGCCAACTGGAGATTTTGTCATTTGCCGCTCTGTGGTCAACTCAGTTTGCTGCCCCCTCCAGACTCTGTCATTGAGCCACTATGGGGTCTCCTTATGCTGCTGCCACCTTCAAACTCTGTCATTGTGCAACTCTGTTGCCTACTCATGCTGCTGCCACCTCCAGACTATGTTATTGTGCCACTCTGTGGCCTACTCATGCTGCAGCCATCTCTAGACTCAGTCATTGTGGCGCCTTGTGGTCTCCTCATGCTTCCACCACCAACAGACTGTGCTATTGTGCTGCTCTGTGGTCTCCTCATGCTACTGCCACATCCAGACTCTGTTATTGTGCCGTTCTGTGGCCTCCTGATGCTGCCGCCACCTCCAGACTCTGTCATTGTGTCACTCTGAGGTCTCCTCATGCTGCCGCCTCATCCACACTCTTTAATTATGCCACTCTGTGGTCTCCTCATCCTGCCGCCACCTCCAGACTTTGTCATTGTGCCACTCTGTGGTCTCCTCATGCCGCTGCTGCCGCCTCCAGGCTCTGTCATTGTGCCGATTTGTGATCTCCTCATGCATCCGTCACCTCCAAACAGTGTCATTGTGCAGCTCTATGGTTTCCTCATGCTGCCGGCCCCTCCAGACTCTGTCATTGTGCCGCTCTGTGGTCTTCTCATGCTGCTGCCACCTCCAGACGTTGTCATTATGCAACTCTGTGGCCTACCCATGCTGCTGCCACCTCCAGACTATATCATTGAGCCGGTCTGTGGCCTACTCATGCTGCCACCATCTCCAGACTCAGTCATTGTGCCGCTTTGTGGTCTCTTCATGCTGCCGCCACCTAAAGACTGTGTTATTGTGCCGCTCTGTGGTCTCCCTATGCTGATGCCACCTTCAGGCTATGTCATTAGGCCGCTTTGTGGCCTCCTCATGCTGCTGCCTCCTGCAGACTTTGTCATTGTGCCACTCTGTGGTCTCCTGATGCTGCTGCCACCAGACACTGTCATTGTGCCGATTTGTGGTCTCCTCATGCTGCCTTCACCTCCAGACGTTGTCATTGTGCCGCTCTATGGTTTTCTCATGCTGCCGCCCCCTCCAGACTCTGTTATTGAGGCGGTTTGTGGTCTCCTCATGCTGCCACCACCTACAGACTGTGTTATTGTGCCACTCTGTAGTCTCCTTATGCTGACACCACCTCCAGGCTATGTCATTAGGCCGCTCTGTGGCCTCCTCATGCTGCCGCCACCTCCAGACTTTGTCATTGTGCCACTCTGTGTTATCCAGATGCTGCTGCCGCCTCCAGACTCTGTCATTGTGCCGATTTGTGGTCTCCTCATGCTGCCTTCACCTCCAGACGTTGTCATTGTGCCGCTCTATGGTTTCCTCATGCTGCCGCCAAATCCAGACTATGTCGTTGTGCCAGTCTGTGGCTAGAGATGTCGCAAACATAAAATTTTCTGTTCGCGAATGGCGAACGCAAACTTCCACAAATGTTCGCGAGCGGGCGAACTGGGTGAACCGCCATAGACTTCAATATACAGGCGAATTTTAAAACCCACAGGGACTCTTTCTGGCCACAATAGTGATGGAAATGTTGTTTCAAGTGGACTAACGCCTGGACTGTGGCATGCCGGAGGGGGATCCATGGCAAAACTCCCATGGAAAATTACGTAGTTGACGCAGAGTGTTGTAAGTTGAATTCGCAATGCGAATAATATATCCTGCATTAATCTCATTGCGAATTCAACTTAGAGCTGGGTTCCTAATGGTTGTATTGCTAGAATTGACGAATATAATGAATATAGCACTATATTCTCAATCTTCGTTATATTCTAGCAATACAACTATTAGGAACCCAGCTCTAAGTTGAATTCGCAATGCGATTAATGCAGGTTATATTAATCGCATTGTGATTACAACTTAGAGCTGGGTTTCTAATGGTTGTAATGCTAGAATATAACAAAGATTGAGAATATAGTGCTATATTCGTTATATTCGTCAATTCTAGCAATACAACCATTAGGAACCCAGCTCTAAGTTGAATTCGCAATGCGATTAATATAACCTGTATTAATCGCATTGCGATTACAACTTAGATCTGAGTTTCTAATGGTTGTATTGATAGAACTAACACTGCAGCTTCAGAATGAATCTAAGATGGATGCAGTCCTTGCTTTTTGATAGGAGGTGGGAGTGTCTGGGAGGGAGGGTATGCTGATTGGCTGGAATGTGTCTGATGACTGTGAGGTACAGGGTCAAAGTTTGCTCAATGATAAAGTATAGGGGGCGAATCGAACATCGCATATGTTCGCCCGCCGCGGCGAACGTGAACATGCTATGTTCGCCGGGAACTGTTCACTGGCGATCAGTTCGGGACATCGCTATCTGTGGCCTACTCATGCTGCCATCATCTCCAGACTCAGTCATTGTGCCGCTTTGTGGTCTCCTCATGCTGCCGCCATCTCCAGACTCTGTCATTGTGCCGCTCTGTGGTCTTCTCATGCTGCTGCCGCCTCCAGACTCTGTCATTGTGCCGATTTGTGGTCTCCTCATGCTGCCGTCACCTACAGATGTTGTCATTGTGCCGTGCTATGATCTCCTCATGCTGCCTCCACATCCAGACTATGTCATTATGCCGCTCTATGCCCTCCTGATGCTGCCGCCACCTCCAGACTTTGTCATTGAGCCGTTCTGTGGTCTTCTCATGCTGCTGCCGCCTCCAGACTCTATCATTGTGCCGATTTGTGGTCTCCTCATTCTGCTGCCACCTCCAGGCTATGTCATTGTGTCGCTCTGTGGCCTACTCATGATGCCGCCACCTCCAGACTCAGTCACTGTGCCGCTCTGTGGTTTCCTCACGCTGCCGCCACCTCCAGACTTTGTCAATAGGCCGCTCTGTGGTCTTCTCATGCTGGTGCCACCTCCAGACTATGTCATTATGCCGCTCTATGCCCTCCTGATGCTGCCGCCACCTCCAGACATTGTCATTAGGCGGCTCTATGGTCTCCTCATGCTGCTGCTGGCTCCAGACTCTGTCATTGTGCCACTCTTTGGTCTTCTTATGCAGCCGCCACCTCCCTACTTTGTCATTGTGCCACTCTGTGGTTTCCTCATCCTGCTGCCGCTTCCAGCCTCTGTCATTGTGGCGAATTTTGGTCCTCTCACGCAGAGGCAACCTCTGGACTGTGATTGTGCGGCTCTGTGTTCTTCTCATGCTCCCGTGGCTATGTCATTGTGCCGCTCTGTGGTCTCCTCATGCTGCCGCCACCTTCAGACTATGTCATATGCCGCTCCGTGATCTCTGCATGCTGCTGACGCCTCCAGATGTTGTCATTGTGCCGTGCTATGATCTCCTCATGCTGCCTCCACATCCAGACTCTGTTTTTGTGACTATCTGTGGTCTCCTCATGCTACCGCCACCTCCAGACTCTGTCATTGTGCCGCTCTGTGGTCTTCTCATGCTGCTGCCGCCTCCAGACTCTGTCATTGTGCCGATTTGTGGTCTCCTCATGCTGCCGTCACCTACAGATGTTGTCATTGTGCCGTGCTATGATCTCCTCATGCTGCCTCCACATCCAGACTATGTCATTATGCCGCTCTATGCCCTCCTGATGCTACCGCCACCTCCAGACTTTGTCATTGAGCCGTTCTGTGGTCTTCTCATGCTGCTCCCGCCTCCAGACTCTATCATTGTGCCGATTTGTGGTCTCCTCATTCTGCTGCCACCTCCAGGCTATGTCATTGTGTCGCTCTGTGGCCTACTCATGATGCCGCCACCTCCAGACTCAGTCACTGTGCCGCTCTGTGGTTTCCTCACGCTGCCGCCACCTCCAGACTTTGTCAATAGGCCGCTCTGTGGTCTCCTCATGCTGGTGCCACCTCCAGACTATGTCATTATGCCGCTCTATGCCCTCCTGATGCTGCCGCCACTTCCAGACTTTGTCATTAGGCGGCTCTATGGTCTCCTCATGCTGCTGCTGGCTCCAGACTCTGTCATTGTGCCACTCTTTGGTCTTCTTATGCAGCCGCCACCTCCCTACTTTGTCATTGTGCCACTCTGTGGTTTCCTCATGCTGCTGCCGCTTCCAGCCTCTGTCATTGTGGCGAATTTTGGTCCTCTCACGCAGAGGCAACCTCTGGACTGTGATTGTGCGGCTCTGTGTTCTTCTCATGCTGCCGTGGCTATGTCATTGTGCCGCTCTGTGGTCTCCTCATGCTGCCGCCACCTTCAGACTATGTCATATGCCGCTCCGTGATCTCTGCATGCTGCTGACGCCTCCAGATGTTGTCATTGTGCCGTGCTATGATCTCCTCATGCTGCCTCCACATCCAGACTCTGTTTTTGTGACTATCTGTGGTCTCCTCATGCTACCGCCACCTCCAGACTCAGTTATTGTGCCGCTTTGTGGTCTCCTCATACTGCCGTCACCTCCAGACTTTCTCTTGTGCCGCTCTATGGTCTCCTCATGCTGCTGCCAACTCCAGACTATGTCATTGTGCCACTCTTTGGTCTTCTCATCCATCTGAAATCTCCATACTTTGTCATGGTGCCACTCTGTGGTTTCCTCATGCTGCTGCCGCTTCCAGACTTTGTCATTGTGCCGAATTGTGGTCCTCTCACGCAGCCGCCACATCCGGGCTATGTCATTGTGCCGCTCTATGGTCTTCTTATGCTGCTGCCACCTCCAGGCTATGTCATTGTGCCGCTCTGTGGTCCCCTCATGCTGCCGCCACCTCCAAATTCTGACATTGAGCCGCTGTGTGGTCTCCTCATCCTTCTGCCGCCTTCAGACTCTGTCATTGTGCCACTCTGGGGCCTCCTCATGCTTCTGCCACATCCAGACTTTGTCATTGTGCTGCACTGTGGTATCCTTATGCTGCTACCACCTACAGACTTTGTCATTATGCTGCTCTGTGGTCTCCTCATGCTGCAACCACTTCCAGACTCTGTTATTGTGCTGCTCTGTGTCCTACTCATTCTGCCGCTGCAACGAGACTCTCTCATTGTGCCGCTCTTTGGTCTCCTCATGCTTCTGTCACCTCCAGACTCTGTCATGGTGCCGCTCTGTGGTCTCCTCACGCTGCCGCCATATCCAGACTCTGTCAATGAGCCGCTCTGTGGTCATCTCAATTTGCTTCCGCCTTCAGATTATGAAATTGTGCAACTTTGTGGCATACTTATGCTGCCGCCACCTCCAGACTATGTCATTGTGCTGCACTGTGTTCTCCTTATGCTTTCACGACCGACAGAATACGTCATTGTGCAGATTTTTAGTCTCCTCATGCTGCTGTTGCCTCCAGACTATGCTATGTCATTGTGCCACTCTGTGGTCTCCTCATGCTGCCGCCACATCCAGACTTTGTCAATGAGCCGCTTTCTGGTCTCCTCATACTGATGCTACCTCCAGACTCTGTTATTATGCCGTTCTATGGCCTACTCATGCTGCCGCTACCTCCATACTAGGTCATTGTGCGGCTCTGTGGTCTCCTCATGCTGTCGCCACACCCAGACTCTTTCATTGAGCCGCTCTGTGGTCTCCTCAAGTTGATGCCGCCTTCAGATTATGTCATTGTGCAACTCTTTGGTCTTCTCATGCTGCCGCCACCTACAGAATATGACATTGTGCAACTCTGTGCTTTCCTCATGCTACTGCCGCCTCCCGACTATGTCATTTTGATGCTCTGTGGCCTCCTCATGCTGCTGCCACCTCCAGACTCTGTAATTGTGCCGGTCTGTGCCTAAATATGCTGCCACCATCTACAGACGCAGTCATTTTGCAGCTTTCTGGTCTCCTCATGCTGATGCCACATCCAGACTCTATTAATGAGCCTCTCTGTGATATCCTCATGCTGCTGCGGCCTTCAGACTATGTCATTGTGCAACTCTGTGGCCTAGTCATGCTGCCGCCACCTCCAGACTATGTCTTGGGCTACTCTGTGGTTTCCTCATGCTGCCGCCACCTACAGAATATGACATTGTACCACTCTGTGGTCTCCTCATACTGCTGCCGCCTCCCGACTATGTCATTTTTCCTCTCTGTGGTATCCTTATGCTGACCCCACAATCAGTCACTGTTACTGAGCCGCTCTGTGGCCTCCTCATGCTGCTGCCACCTCCAGACTATGTCATTGTGCCGGTCTGTGTCCTACATATGCTGCCGCTATCTTCAGACTCAGTCATTTTGCCGGTTTGTGGTCTCCTCATGCTGCCACCACCTACAGTGTATGTCATTGTGCCGCTCTGTGGTCTCCTCATGCTGCCGCCAACTCCAGAGTATGTCATTGTGCTGCACTGTGGTCTCCTCATACTGCCACTACATATAGACTCTGTCATTGAGCTGCTCTGTGGTCTACTCATGCTGCTGCCGCCTTCAACCTCTGTCATTGTGCAACTCTGTGGCCTACTCATGCTGCTACCACATCCAGACTATGTCATTGTGCCACTCTCTGGTCTCCTCATGCTGCCACCACATCCAAACTTTGTCAATGAGCAGCTTTGTGGCCTACTCATGCTGCCGCCACCTGCAGACTCTGTCATTGTGCAACTCTGTGGTCTCCTCATGCTGTTTCCCCCTCCAGACTATGTCATCGTGCCGCTCTAAGGTCTCCTCATGCTGCCGCCACATCCAGACTTTCTCAATGAGCCGCTTTGTGGTCTACTCATGCTCATGCTACCTCCAGACTCTGTCTTTGTGCCGTTCTGTGGTCTCCTCATGCTGCCACCACCTCCAGACTCTGTCATTGTGCCGCTCTTTGGTCTCCTCATGCTGCCACCACATCCAGACTCTGTCATTGAGCGTCTCTGTGATCTCTTCATGCTGCTGCTACATCCAGACTTTGTCATTGAGCCGCATTTTGGTCTCCTCAAGCTGCTGCCACCTTCAGATTATGTCATTGTGCAACTCTGTGGCCTATTCATGCCGCCGCGTCTACTGCGCTACAGACTTTGTCATTGTGCCGCTCTGTAGTCTCCTCATGCTGATGCCACCTCCAGACTCTCTCATTGTGCAGCTTTGTAGTCTCCTCAAGCTGCTGCCACATCCAGACTCTGTCATTGAGCCGCTCTGTGGTCTCCTCATGCAGCCGCCACATCCAGACTCTGTGATTGTGCCACTCTATGGTCTCCTCATGTTGCTGCCACCACCAGACTATGTCATTTTGCCGGTCTGTGGCCTATTCATACTGCCACCATCTCCAGACTCAGTAATTTTGCCACTTTGTGGTCTCCTCATGCTGCCATCATCTACAGACTCTGTCAATGACACGCTCTGTGATCCTCTCATGCTGCTGCCGCCTTCATTCATTATGAAACTCTGTGGCCTACTCATGCTGCCGCCAACTCCAGGCTATGTAATTGTGCTGCACTGTGGTCTCCTCATGCTGCAACCACCTACAGAATATGTCATTTTGCAGCTCTTTGGTCTCCTCATTCTGCCGCCACATCCAGACTATCTCATTGAGCCGCTCTTTGGTCTTCTCATGCTTCTGTCACCTCCAGTCTATGTCATTGTGCCGGTCTGTGGACTACTCATGCTGCAGCTACCTCCAGACTATGTCATTGTGCCCCTTTGTGGTCTTCTTATGCTCCTGCCGCCTACAGACTCTTACATTGTGCAACTCTGTTGCTTACTCATGCTTCTGCCACCTAAAGACTCTGTCACTGTGCTGCTCTGTGGTCTTGTCATGCTGCTGCCGCCTTCAGACTCTTTCATTTAGCAACTCTGTGGCCTACTCATTTTGCCGCCACCTCCAGACTATGTCGTTGTGCTGCACTTTAGTCTACTCATGCTGCCGCCATCTCAGAATATGTCATAGTGCCGCTCTGTGGTCTCCACATGCTGTGGCTGCCTCCATACTATGTCATTGTGCCGCTCTGTGGTCTCCTCATACTGCCGCCACATCCAGACTCTATCATTGTGCCGCTTTGTGATCTCCTCATGCTGCTACCACCTACAGTCTCTGTCATTGTGCAACTCTATGGCCTGCTCATGCTGCTGCCACCTTGAGTCTCTATCAATTACCGCTTTGTTATCTACTCATTCTGCTTCCGCCTCCAGACTCTGTCATTGTGAAACTCTGTGGCCTACTCATGCTGCTGCCACCTCCAGACTATGGCATTGTGCCGGTCTGTAGCCTACTCATGTTGCCGCTATCTCCAGACTCAGTCATTTTGCCGCTTTGTGGTCTCCTCATGCTGCTACCACCTACAAATGATGTCATTGTGCTGCACTGTGGTCTCTTCAAACTGCCACTACCTACAAAATATGTAATTGTGCCGCTTTGTGGTCTAATCATGCTGCTGTAGCCTCCAGACTATGTGATTGTGCCGCTCTGTGGTCACCTTATGCTGACGCCACCACCAGGCTATGTCATCAGGCCTCTCTGTGGTCTCCTTATGCTGCCGCCGCCTCCAGACAATGTCATTGTGCAGCTCTGAGGTCTCCTCATGCTCCCGCACCTCCAGACTCTGTAATTGTGCTACTGTGTGGTCTCCTCATCCTGTCGCCACCTCCAGACTATTTCATTGTGCAACTCTGTTGCCTAGTCATGCTGCTGCCACCTCCAGACTATGTCATTGTGCCGATTTGTGGTCTCCTCATGCTGTCGTCACCTCCAGACGTTGGCATTGTGCCGCTCTATGGTTTCCTCATGCTGCCGACCCCTCCAGGCTCTGTCATTGTGTCGCTCTGTGGTCTTCTCATGCTGCTGCCACTTCCAGACTCTGTCATTGTGCAACTCTGTGGCCTACTTATGATGCTGCCTCCTCTAGACTATATCATTGAGCCGGTCTGCGGCTTACTCATGCTGCCGCCACCTCCCGACTTTGCCATTGTGCCACTCAGAGTCTGGAGGCGGCAGCAGCATCAGGAGACCACAGAGTGGCACAATTACAAGGTCTGGAGCTGCGGGAGCATGAGGAGACCTCATAGCTGCACAATGTCAGAGTCTGGAGGCGGCAGCAGCATCAGGAGACCACAGTCATTGTGCAGCTCTGAGGTCTCCTTATGCTCCCGCACCTCCAGACTTTGTAATTGTGCCACTCTGTGGTCCCTTCATCCTGCCGCCACCTCCAGACTTTGTCATTGTGCCACTCTCTGGTCTCCTCATGCTGCCTTCACCTCCTGACGTTGTCATTGTGCTGATCTACGGTTTCCTCATGCTGCCGCCAAATCCATTCTATGTCATAGTGCTACTCTGAGGTCTCCTCATGTTGCCGCCAACTCCAGACTATGTCATTAGGCCGCTCTGTGGTTTCCTCATGCTGCTGCCACCTCCAGTCTCTGTCACTGTGCTGGTCTGCATCATACTCATGCTTCAGCTACCTCCTGACTATGTCATTATGTCCCTCTGTGGTCTCCTCATGCTGCCGCCAACATCCAGACTCTGTCATTGAGCCTCTCTGTGGTCTCTTCACGCTGCTGCCGCCTTCAAACTCTGTCATTGTGCCACTCTGTGGCCTACTTATGCTGCCGCCATCTCTAGACTATGTCATTGTGCTGCACTGTGGTCTCCTCATGCTGCCGCCACCTTCAGAGTCTGTCATTGTGCCGCTCTTTGGTCTCCTCATGCTGCCGTCACATCCTGACTTTGTCATTAAGCCGCTCTGCGGTCTCCAAATGCCGCCACTGCCTCGAGACTTTGTCATTGTGCCGCTCATTGGTCTACTCATGCTACTTCTAGACTCTTTCATTGTGCCGCTCTATTGCCTACTCATGCTACAGCCACCTTGAGATTCTGTCATTTGCCGCTCTGTGGTCTACTCACTCTGCTGCCCCTCCAGACTCTGTCATTGAAAAGCTCTGCGGTCTCCTTATGCTGCTGCTGCCTTCAGACTATTTCATTGTGCAACTCTGTTGCCTAGTCATGCTGCTGCCACCTCCAGACTATGTCATTGTGCCGCTCTGTGGCCTACTTATGCTGCCGCCATCTCCAGACTAAGTCATTTTACTGCTTTGTGGACCCCACCTGCTGCCGCCACCTACAGAGTATGTCATTGTGCCGCTCTGTGGTCTCCTCATGCTGCCACCACCTCCAGAGTATGTCATTGTGCTGCACAGTAGTCTCCTCATACTGCCAACTCCTACAGACTCTGTCATTGTGCCGCTCTGTGGTCTCCTCATGCTGCTGCCGCCTTCAAACTCTGTCATTGTGCAACTCTGTTGCCTACTCATACTGCTGCCACCTCCAGACTATGTCATTGTGCTGCTTTGTGGTCTCCTCATGCTTCCGCCACCTACAGAAAGTGTTATTGTGCCGCTCTGTGTTCTCCTCATGCTGACGCCACCTCCAGGCTATGTTATTAGGCCGCTTTGTGGTCTCCTCATGCTGCCGCCACCTCGAGACTTTGTCATTGTGCCACTATGTGGTTTCCTCATGCTGCTGACGCCTCCAGACTCTGTCATTATGCCGATTTGTGGTCTCCTCATGCTGCTGTCACCTCCAAACATTCTCATTGTGCCGCTCTATGGTTTTCTCATGCTTCCGCCCCCTTCAGACTCTGTCATTGAGCCGCTCTGTGGTCTTCTCATGCTGCTGCCACCTCCAGACTCTGTCATTGAGCAACTCTGTAGCCTACTCATGCTGCTGCCACTTCCAGACTATGTCATTCAGCTTGTCTATGGCCTACTCATGCTGCCGCCATCTCCAGACTCAGTCATTGTGCCGCTTTGTGGTCTCCTCATGCTGATGCCACCTCCAGGCTATGTCATCAGGCCGCTGTGTGGTCTTCTCATGCTGCCGCCACCTCCAGACTTTGTCATTGTGCCACTCTGTGGTCTCCTTATGCTGATGCCACCTCCAGGCTATGTCATCAGGCCGCTCTGTGGTCTCCTCATGCTGCAGTCACTTCCAGACGTTGTCATTGTGCCGCTCTATGGTTTCCTTATGCTGCTGCCAAATCCAGACTATGTCATTGTACCGGTCTGTGGCCTAGTTATGCTGCCGCCATCTCGAGATTCAGTCATTATGCCGTTTTGTGGTCACCTAATGCAGCCGCCACCTACTGACTATGTTATTGTGCAGCTCTGTGGTCTCCTCATGCTGCCGCCAACTTAAGACTATGTCAGTAGGCCGCTCTATGGTCTCCTCATGCTGTTGCCACCTCCAGACTTTGTCATTGTGCCGTTCTATGGCCTTCTGATGCTACCGCCACCTCCAGACTCTGATATTTTGTCACTCTGAGGTCTCCTCATGCTGCCGCCACTTCCACACTATTTATTATGCCGCTCTGTGGTCTCCTCATGCTGCCGCCACATCTAGACTTTGTCATTTTTCCACTCTGTGGTCTCTTCATGCTTCTGCCACCTCCAGACACTGTCATTGTGCCGATTTGTGGTCTCCTCATGCTGACGTCACCTCCAGATTTTGTCATTGTGCCGCGCTATGGTCTCCTCATGCAGCCTCCTCATCCAGACTCTTTCATTGTGCCGATTTGTGGTCTCCTCATGCTGCCGCCACCTCCAGGCCATGTCATTGTGCTGCTCTGTGGCCTGCTCATGATGCCATCACCTCCAGACTTTGTCATTGTGCAACTCTGTGGTCTCCTTATGCTGCCACCATCTGTAGACTCTGTCATTGAGCCGGTCTGTGATCTTTTCCTCCTGCTGCCACCTTCAGAGTCTGTCATTGTGCAACTTTGTGGCCTACTCATGCTGCTGCCATCTCCAGACTATTTCATTGTGCCGGTCTGTGGCCAACTTATGTTGCCGCCATCTCCAGAGTCAGTCATTTTGCCACTTTGTGGTCTCCTCATGCTGCCGCCACCTACAGAGTAAGTCATTGTGCTGCACTGTGGTCTGCTCATACTGATGCTACCTCCAGACTTTGTCATTGTGCCACTCTGTGGTCTCCTCATTCTGCTGCCGCCTACAGACTCCTATATTGTGCAACTCTGTTGCATACTCATGCTGCCGCCACCCCCAGACTCTGTCATTGTGCTGCTCTGTGGTCTCCTCATGCTGCCGCCACCTATAGACTATGTCATTGTACCTCTCTGTGGTCTCCTCATGCTGCCCTCATATCCAGCCTCTGTCATTGTGCAACTCTGTGGCCTACTCTTGCTGCCGCCGGCTACAGACTATGTCATTAAGCCGCTCTGTGGTCTCCTCATGATGCCGCCGCTTCCAAACTCTGTCATTATGAGGGTCTTTGGTCTCCTCATGCTACTTCCACCTCCAGACTCATTGTGCCACTCTGTTGTCTCCTTATGCTGCCACCTCCAGACACTTTCAATGTGCTGCTTTGTGGTCTCCTCATGCTGCCGCCGCCTCCTGACTCTTACATTGTGCCACTCTGTGGTCTCCTTATGCTGCTACCACCTCCAAACGCTGTCATTGTGCCACTCTATGGTCTCCTTATGCTGCTGCCACATCCAGACTATGTCATTGAGCCGAACTGTGGTCTCCTCAGGCTGCCGCCTCCAGACTTAGTCATTATGCCGCCCTATGGTCTCCTCATTCTGCTACCACCTCCAGACTCTGTCATTGTGCCACTCTGTGGTTTACTTATTCTGCCGCCGCCTCCAGTCTCTGTTGTTGTGATCCTCTGTGGTCTCATCATGATTTTGCTACCTCCACACTCTGTCATTTTGCATCTCTGTGGCCTACTCATGCTGCTGCCACCTCCAGACTATGTAATTATGCCGGTCTGTGGCCTACTTATGCTGCCGCCATCTCCAGACTCAGTCATTTTCCCGTTTTGTGGTCTCCTCATGCTGCCGCCACCTACAGAGTATGTCATTGTTCCACTCTGTGGTCTCCTCATGCTGCCACCACCTCCAGAGTATGTCATTGTGCTGCACTGTAGTCTCCTCATACTGTCAACTCCTACAGACTCTGTCATTGTGCCGCTCTGTGGTCTCCTCATGCTGATGCACCCTTCAGACTATGTCATTGTGCTGCTCTTTGGTCTTCTCATGCTGCTGCCACATAAAACTTTGTCAATGAGCCTCTCTGTGCTCGCCTCATGATGATGCCACCTCCAGACTCTGTCATTGTGTCGCTTGGTGGTCTCCTCATGCTGCCACCACCTCCAAACTATGTCATTGTGCCGCTCTGTTGTCTCCTCATGCTGCTGCAACCTCCAGACTCTGTTATTGAGGCGCTTTGTAATCTCCTCAAGCTGCTGCCGCCTTCACACTTTGTCATTGTGCAACTCTGTGGCCTACTCATGCTGCCGCCACCTCCTGACTATGTCATTAAGCCGCTCTGGGGCCTCCTCATGCTGCTGCCACCTCCAGACTATATCAGTGTGCCTCGCTGTGGTCTCCTCATGCTGCCCCCACAACCAGACTCTGTCACTGAGCCCCTCTGTGGCCTACTCATGCTGCTGCCACTTCCAGACTATGTCATTACGCCAGGCTGTGCCCTACTTATGCTGCTAGCATCTCCAGACTCAGTCATTTTGCCGCTTTGATGTCTCCTCATGCTGCAACCACCTACAGAGTATGTCATTGTGTCACTCTGTTGTTTCCTCATGCTGCCTGGTACCTCCAGACTATGTCATTCTGACTCTTTGTGGTCTCCTTATGCTGCCACCTCCTCCCCACTATGTCATTGTGCCGCTCTTTGTTCTCCTCATGCTGCTGCCGCCTTCATACTCTTTCATTGTGCAACTATGTGGCCTACTAATGCTGCTGCCAACTCTAGAGTATTTCAATGTGCTGCAGGGTGGACTCCTTATGCTGCCGCCACCTACAGACTATGTCATTGTGCAGCTCTGTGGTCTCCTCATGCTGCTGCCCCCTCCAGACTCTGTCATAGTGCCGCTCTGTGGTCTTCTTATGCTTGCGCCAACTACAGACTCTGTCATTGTGCCGCTCTGTGGTCTCCTTATACTTCCGCCACATCCAAACTCTGTTATTGAGCCGCTCTGTGGCCTACTCATGCTGCTACCACATCCAGACTATATCATTGTGCCGCTCTGTGGTCTCCTCATGCTTCAACCACATCCAGACTTTTTCAATGAGCAGCTTTTTGATCTCCACATGCTGCTGTCGCCTTCTGACTCTGTCATAGTGCCGATCTGTGGTCTCCTTATGCTGCTGCCGCCTTCAGACTCTGTCATTGTGCAACTCTGTGGCCTACTCATGCTGCCGCCACCTCCGGACTATGTCATTGTGCTACTCTCTGGTCTCCTCATGCTGCTGCCACCTACAGACATATGACATTGTGCCACTCTGTGGTCTTCTTATGCTGCTGCCGCCTCCCAACTATGTCATTTTGCCTCTCTATGGTATCCTCATGCTGCCCCCACAACCAGCCACTGTCACTAAGCCGCTCTGGGGCCTCCTCATGCTGCTGCCACCTCCAGACTATATCAGTGTGCCTAGGTGTGGTCTCCTCATGCTGCCCCCACAACCAGACTCTGTCACTGAGCCGCTCTGTGGCCTACTCATGCTGCTGCCACTTCCAGACTATGTCATTCAGCCAGGCTGTGCCCTACTTATGCTGCTGCCATCTCCAGGCTCAGTCATTTTGCCGCTTTGAGGTCTCCTCATGCTGCAACCACCTACAGAGTATGTCATTGTGTCGCTCTGTTGTTTCCTCATGCTGCCTGGTACCTCCAGACTATGTCATTCTGACTCTTTGTGGTCTCCTCATGCTGCCACCTCCTCCCCACTATGTCATTGTGCCGCTCTTTGTTCTCCTCATGCTGCTGCCGCCTTCATACTCTTTCATTGTGCAACTATGTGGCCTACTAATGCTGCTGCCAACTCTAGAGTATTTCAATGTGCTGCACTGTGGACTCCTTATGCTGCCGCCACCTACAGACTATGTCATTGTGCAGCTCTGTGGTCTCCTCATGATGCTGCCACCTACAGACTCTGTCATTGTGCCGCTCTGTGGTCTCCTTATACTTCCGCCACATCCAAACTCTGTTATTGAGCCGCTCTGTGGCCTACTCATGCTGCTACCACATCCAGACTATATCATTGTGCCGCTCTGTGGTCTCCTCATGCTTCAACCACATCCAGACTTTTTCAATGAGCAGCTTTTTGATCTCCACATGCTGCTGTCGCCTTCTGACTCTGTCATAGTGCCGATCTGTGGTCTCCTTATGCTGCTGCCGCCTTCAGACTCTGTCATTGTGCAACTCTGTGGCCTACTCATGCTGCCGCCACCTCCGGACTATGTCATTGTGCTACTCTCTGGTCTCCTCATGCTGCCGCCACCTACAGAATATGACATTGTGCCACTCTGTGGTCTTCTTATGCTGCTGCCGCCTCCCAACTATGTCATTTTGCCTCTCTATGGTATCCTCATGCTGCCCCCACAACCAGCCACTGTCACTAAGCCGCTCTGGGGCCTCCTCATGCTGCTGCCACCTCCAGACTATATCAGTGTGCCTAGGTGTGGTCTCCTCATGCTGCCCCCACAACCAGACTCTGTCACTGAGCCGCTCTGTGGCCTACTCATGCTGCTGCCACTTCCAGACTATGTCATTCAGCCAGGCTGTGCCCTACTTATGCTGCTGCCATCTCCAGGCTCAGTCATTTTGCCGCTTTGAGGTCTCCTCATGCTGCAACCACCTACAGAGTATGTCATTGTGTCGCTCTGTTGTTTCCTCATGCTGCCTGGTACCTCCAGACTATGTCATTCTGACTCTTTGTGGTCTCCTCATGCTGCCACCTCCTCCCCACTATGTCATTGTGCCGTTTTTTGTTCTCCTCATGCTGCTGCCACCTTCATACTCTTTCATTGTGCAACTATGTGGCCTACTAATGCTGCTGCCAACTCTAGAGTATTTCAATGTGCTGCACTGTGGACTCCTTATGCTGCCGCCACCTACAGACTATGTCATTGTGCAGCTCTGTGGTCTCCTCATGATGCTGCCACCTACAGACTCTGTCATTGTGCCGCTCTGTGGTCTCCTTATGCTGCCGCCACATCCAAACTCTGTTATTGAGCTGCTCTGTGGCCTACTCATGCAGCTACCACATCCAGACTATGTCATTATGCCGCTCTGTGGTCTCCTCATGCTTCTGCCACATCCAGACTTTTTCAATGAGCTGCTTTGTGATCTCCACATGCTGCTGCCGCCTTCTGACTCTGTCATAGTGCCGATCTGTGGTCTCCTTATGCTGCTGCCGCCTTCAGACTCTGTCATTGTGCAACTCTGTGGCCTACTCATGCTGCCGCCACCTCCGGACTATGTCATTGTGCTACTCTCTGGTCTCCTCATGCTGCCGCCACCTACAGAATATGACATTGTGCCACTCTGTGGTCTTCTTATGCTGCTGCCGCCTCTCGACTATGTCATTTTGCCTCTCTATGGTATCCTCATGCTGCCCCCACAACCAGCCACTGTCACTGAGCTGCTCTGGGGCCTCCTCATGCTGCTTCCACCTCCAGACTATATTATTGTGCCTCGGTGTGGTCTCCTCATGCTGCCCCCACAGCCAGAGTCTGTTACTGAGCCGCTCTGTGGCCTACCCATGCTGTTGCCACCTCCAAACTCTGTCATTGTGCCGGTCTGGGGCCTACTCATGCTGCTGGTACCTCCAGACTATGTCATTCTGACGCTTTGTGGTCTCCTCATGCTGCCACCTCCTCTCCACTATGTCATTGTGCCGCTCTTTGGTCTCCTCATGCTGCTGCCACCTACATACTCTGTCATTGTGCCGCTCTGTGGTCTCCTCATGCTGCTGCCCCCTCCAGACTATGTAATTGGCAGCTCTGTGGTCTCCTCATGCTGCCCCCACATACAGACTTTTTCAATGAGCCGCTTTGTGATCTCCACATGCTGACTCCACCTCCAGACACTGTCATTGTGCCGTTCTGTGGCCTACTCATGCTGTCGCTACCTCCAGACTATGTCATTGTGCTGCTTTGTGGTCTCCTCATGCTGTCACCACCTTCATACTATGTGATTGTGCCGCTCTTCGGTCTCATCATGCTTCTGTCACCTCGCTACTCTGTCATTGTGCCGCTCTGTGGCCTACTCATGCTGCTGCTTCCTCCAGACTCTGTCATTTTGCCGCTTTGTGGCCTACTCATGCTAACGCCACCTCGAAACTCTGTGATTTGCCGCTCTGTGGTCTTCTCATTCTAAAGCCGCCTACAGACTCTGTCATTTTGCCGCTCTGTGGCCTACTCATGCTGCTTCCACCTCCAGACTATATCATTGTATCGTTCTGTGGCCAAATCATGCTGCCGACCTCTCCATACTCTGTCATTGTGTCGCTCTGTGGTCTCCTCATTCTGTTGCCACCTCCATACTCTGTCATTTTGCCGGTCATTAGCCTACTCATGCTGCTGGTACCTCCAGACTATGTCAATGTGCAACTCTGTGGCCTACTCATGCTGCTGCCACCTTTAGAGTATGTCATTGTGCTTCACTGTGGTCTCCTCATGCTGCCGCCACCTACAGACTCTTTCATTTTGCCGCTCTGTGGTCTCCTCATGCTGCTGCACCCTCCAGACTATGTCAGTGTGCTGCACTGTGTTCTCCTTATGCTGCCACGACCGACAGAATATGTCATTGTGCCGCTTTGTGGTCTCCTCATGCTGCTGTTGCCTCCAGACTATGTCATTGTGCTGCTTTGTGGTCTCCTCATGCTGCTGCCACATCCAGACTAAAGTATGTCATTGAGCCGCTCTGTTTTCTCCTCATGCTGCAGCCGCCTCCAGACTTTGTCATTGTGCAACTCACTAGTCTTCTCATGCTGCCGCCACCTACAGAATATGACATTGTGCCACTCTCTGGTCTCCTTGTGCTGCTGCCGCCTCTCGACTATGTCATTTTGCCTTTCTATGGTATCCTCATGGTGCCCCCACAACCAGCCACTGTCACTGAGCCGCTCTGGGGCCTCCTCATGCTGCTTCCACCTCCAGACTATATCATTGTATCGTTCTGTGGCCAAATCATGCTGCCGACCTCTCCATACTCTGTCATTGTGTCGCTCTGTGGTCTCCTCATTCTGTTGCCACCTCCATACTCTGTCATTGTGCCGGTCTGTAGCCTACTCATGCTGCTGGTACCTCCAGACTATGTCAATGTGCAACTCTGTGGCCTACCCATGCTGCTGCCACCTTTAGAGTATGTCATTGTGCTTCACTGTGGTCTCCTCATGCTGCCGCCACCTACAGACTCTTTCATTTTGCCGCTCTGTGGTCTCCTCATGCTGCTGCACCCTCCAGACTATGTCATTGTGCTGCACTGTGTTCTCCTTATGCTGCCACGACCGACAGAATATGTCATTGTGCCGCTTTGTGGTCTCCTCATGCTGCTGTTGCCTCCAGACTATGTCATTGTGCTGCTTTGTGGTCTCCTCATGCTGCTGCCACATCCAGACTAAAGTATGTCATTGAGCCTCTCTGTTTTCTCCTCATGCTGCAGCCGCCTCCAGACTTTGTCATTGTGCAACTCACTAGTCTTCTCATGCTGCCGCCACCTACAGAATATGACATTGTGCCACTCTCTGGTCTCCTTGTGCTGCTGCCGCCTCTCGACTATGTCATTTTGCCTCTCTATGGTATCCTCATGCTGCCCCCACAACCAGCCACTGTCACTGAGCCGCTCTGGGGCCTCCTCATGCTGCTGCCACCTCCAGACTATATAATTGTGCCTTGGTGTGGTCTCCTCATGCTTCCCCCACCTCCAAACTCTGTCATTGTGCTGGTCTGGGGCCTACTAATGCTGCTGGTACCTCCAGACTATGTCATTCTGACGCTTTGTGGTCTCCTCATGCTGCCACCTCCTCCCCACTATGTCATTGTGCCGCTATTTGGTCTCCTCATGCTTCTACCATCTCCAGACTCTGTCATTGTTCTGCTCTGTGGCCTACTCATGCTACCGCCACCTCGAGACTCTGTCATTTGCCACTCTGTGGTCAAATCTTTCTTCCGCCTCCAGACTTTGTCATTGTGCCACTCTATGGTCTCTTCATGCTACTGCCACCTCCAGACTATGTCATTTTGTTTGTCTGTGGCCTACTCATACTGCCGCCATCTCCAGACTCAGTAATTTTGCAGCTCTGTGGTCTCCCCATGCTGTTGCCACCTACAGACTCTGTCATTGTGGTGGTCTGTGGCGTACTTATGCTGCTGGAACCTCCAGACTATGTCATTGTGCAACTCTGTGGCTTACTCATGCTTCTTCCACCTCCAGACTATATCATTGTATCGTTCTGTTGCCAACTCATGCTGCCGACATCTACAGACTATGTCATTGTGCCGCTCTGTGGTCTCCTCATGCTGTTGCCACCTCCATACTCTGTCATTGTGCCGGTCTGTAGCCTACTCATGCTGCTGGTACCTCCAGACTATGTCATTGTGCAACTATGTGGCCTACTCATGCTGCTGCCACCTCTAGAGTATGTCATTGTGCTTCACTGTGGTCTCCTCATGCTGCCGCCACCTACAGACTCTTTCAATTTGCCCCTCTGTGGTCTCCTCATGCTGCTGCACCCTCCAGACTATGTCATTGTGCTGCACTGTGTTCTTCTTATGCTGCCACTACCGACAGAATATGTCATTGTGCTGCTTTGTGGTTTCCTCATGCTGCCGCCACATCCAGACCATAGTATGTCATTGAGCCTCTCTGTTGTCTCCTCATGCTGCCGCCGCCTCCAGACTTTGTCATTGTGACGCTCTGTGGTCCCCTCATGCTTCTAACACCTCCAAACTCTGTCATTGTTCCACTTTGTGGCCTACTCATGCTACCGCGACCTCGAGACTCTGTCATTTACCACTCTGTGGTCTAATCATTCTGCCGCCTCCAGACTCTGTCATTGTGCCACTCTATGGTCTCTTCATGCTGCTGCCACCTCCAGACTATGTCATTTTGTTTGTCTGTGTCCTACTCATACTGCCGCCATCTCCAGACTATGTCATTGTGCCGCTCTGTGGTCTCCTCATGCTGCTGCCGCCTTGTGACTCTCTCATTGACACGCTCTGTGGTCTCCTCATGCTGCTACGACCTCCAGACGCTATCATTATGCAACTCTGTGGCCTATTCATGCTGCCGCCACCTCCAGACTATATCATTGTGCTGCACTGTGGTCTCCTTATGCTGCCACCACCTACAGAATATGTCGTTGTGCCGCTTTTTGGTCTCCTCATGCTGCTGTCGCATCCAGACTATGTCATTGTGCCGCTCTATGGTCTTCTCATGCTGCCGCCACATCCAGACTGTCATTGAGCAGCTCTGTTGTCTCCTCGTGCTGCCGCCGCCTCCAGACTTTGTCATAGTTCCGCTCTGTGGCCTACTCATGCAAAAGCCACCTCGAGACTCTGTAATTTGCCTCTCTGTGGTCTACTCATTCTGCCGCCTCCAGACTCTGTCATTGTGCTGCTCTGTGGTCTCCTCATGCTGCTGCCACCTCCAGACGATGCCATTTTGCAAGTCTGTGGCCTACTCATGCTGCCGCCATCTCGAGACTCAGTCATTTTGCCTCTTATTGGTCTCCTCATGTTGCCGCCAATAACAGACTATGTCATTGTGCCGCTCTGTGGTCTCCTTATGCTGCTGCCGCCTTCAGATTATGTCATTATGCCGCTCTGTGGTCTCCTCATGCTGCCATCACATCCAGACTCTGTCATTGAGCCTCTCTGTGGTCTTCTCATGCTGCCTCCACATCAAGACTCTGTCGTTGAGCCTCTTTATGTTCTCCTCATGCTGTTGCAACCTCCAGACTCTGTCATTGTGCAACTCTGTGGCCTACTCATGCTGTCGCCACCTACAGACTCTGTCATTGTGCCGCTTTGTGGTCTCCTCATGTTGTTGCTCCCTCCAGACTATGTCACTGTGCGGCTCTGTGGTATCCTCATGCTGCCGCCAACTCTACAGTATGTCATATTGCTACACTGTGGTCTCCTCATGTTGCCTCCACCTTCAGACTCTATCATTTTGCTGCTCTGTGGTCTCCTCATGCTGCCACAACATCCAGACTTTGTCAATGAGCCACTTTGTGGCCTACTCATGCTTCCACCACCTACAGACTCTGTAATTGTTCCGCTCTGTGGTCTTATAATCCTGCCGCCACCTCCAGACTTTGTCATTGTGCCACTCTGTGGTCTCCTCATGCTGTTGACGCCTCCAGACTCTGTCATTGTGCCGATTTGTGGTCTCCTCATGCTGCCGTCACCTCCAAACGTTTTCATTGTGCCGCTCTATGGTTTCCTCATGCTTCCGCCCCCTCCAGACTCAGTCATTGCGCCGCTTATGGCCTACTTATGCTGCCGCCATCTCCAGAGTCAGTCATTTTGCCACTTTGTGGTCTCCTCATGTTGCCGCCACCTACAGAGTATGTCATTGTGCCGCTCTATGGTCTCCTCATGCTGCCGCCACCTCCAAAGTATATCACTGTGCTGAACTGCGGTCTCCTTATACTGATGCTACCTCCAGTCTATGTCATTGTGCCGGTCTGTGGACTACTCATGCTGTGGCTACCTCCAGACTATGTCATTGTGCCCCTTTGTGGTCTCCCCATGCTGCTGCCGCCTACAGACTCTTACATTGTGCAACTCTGTGGTCTCCTCATGCTGCCGCCACCTACAGACTATGTCATTGTGCCACTCTGTGGTCTCCTTATTCTGCTGCAGACTCCAGACTATGTCGTTGTGCCTCTGTCTGGTCTCCATATGCTGACCCCACAACCAGACTCTGTCACTGAGCAGCTCTGTGGCCTCCTCATGCTGCCGCCAAACTCCAGACTTTGTCAGTAGGCCGCTCTATGGTCTCCTCATGCTGCTGCCCCTTCCAGACTTTGTCATTGTGCCATTCTGTGGACTCCTGATGCTGCCGCCACCTCCAGACTCTGTCATTGTGTCACTCTGAGGTCTCCTCATGCTGCCGCCACCTCCAGACTTTGTCATTGTGCCACTCAGTGGTCTCCTTAGGCTGCTGCTGCCTCCAGACTTGTCATTGTGCCTATTTGTGGTCTCCTCATGCTGCCGTCACCTCCAGATGTTGTCATTGTGCTGCGCTATGGTCTCCTCATGCTGCCTCCACATCCAGACTCTGTCATTGTGACTCTCTGTGGTCTTCTTATGCTGACACCACATTCAGACTCTGTCATTGAGCTGCTCTGTAATCTCCTCATACTGCTGCCACCTCCAGACTTTGTCATTGTGCCATTCTGTGGTCTCCTGATGCTGCCGCCACCTCCAGACTCTGTCATTGTGTCACTCTGAGGCCCCTCATGCTGCCGCCACATCCACACTCTTTAATTATGCCGCTCTGTGGTCTCCTCATGCTGCCACTACCTCCAGACTTTGTCATTATGCCGCTCTGTGGTCTGCTCATGCTGCTGACGCCTCCAGACTCTGTCATTGTGCCGATTTGTGGTCTCCTCATGCTGCCGTTACCTCCAGTCCATGTCACTGTGCCGCTCTCTGGCCTACTCATGATTCTGCCACCTTCAGACTTTGTCATTGTGCCATTGTGCCGGTCTGTGGTCTCCTCATGCTGCCGCCACATCCAGACTCTGTCATTGTGCCGCTCTGTGGTCTCCTCATACTGCTGCCTCCTTCAGACTCTGTCATTGTGCAACTCTATGGCCTACTCATGCTGCCGCCACTTCCAGACTATTTCATTGTGCTACACTGTGGTCTCCTTATGCTGATGCTACCTCCAGACTCTGTCATTGTGCTGGTCTGTGGACTACTCATGCTGCCGCTACCTCCAGACTATGTCATTGTGCCGCTTTCTGGTCTCCCTATGCTGCCGCCACCTACAAACTATGTCATTGTGCCACTCTGTGGTCTCCTCATACTGCTACCACCCCCAGACGTCTTCTTATGCTGCCCTGGCCTTCAGACTCTTTCATTATGCAACTCTTTGGCCTACTCATGCTTCCACCACCTCCAGACTCTGTCATTGTGCAACTCTGAGGCCTACTCATGCTGCTGCCACCTCCAGACTATTTCATTGTTCTACTCTCTGGTCTCCTCATGCTGCCGCCACCTACAGAATATGACATTGTGCCACTCTGTGGTCTTCTTATGCTGCTGCCGCCTCTCGACTATGTCATTTTGCCTCTCTATGGTATCCTCATGCTGCCCCCACAACCAGCCACTGTCACTGAGCCGCTCTGGGGCCTCCTCATGCTGCTTCCACCTCCAGACTATATTATTGTGCCTCGGTGTGGTCTCCTCATGCTGCCCCCACAGCCAGAGTCTGTTACTGAGCCGCTCTGTGGCCTACCCATGCTGTTGCCACCTCCAAACTCTGTCATTGTGCCGGTCTGGGGCCTACTCATGCTGCTGGTACCTCCAGACTATGTCATTCTGCCGCTTTGTGGTCTCCTCATGCTGCCACCTCCTCTCCACTATGTCATTGTGCCGCTCTTTGGTCTCCTCATGCTGCTGCCACCTACATACTCTGTCATTGTGCCGCTCTGTGGTCTCCTCATGCTGCTGCCACCTCCAGACTATGTAATTGGCAGCTCTGTGGTCTCCTCATGCTGCCCCCACATACAGACTCTTTCAATGAGCCGCTTTGTGGTCTCCACATGCTGACTCCACCTCCAGACACTGTCATTGTGCCGTTCTGTGGCCTACTCATACTGCCGGCACCTCCAGAAGATGTTATTGTGCTGGTCTGTGGTCTTCTCATGCTGCCGCCACCTATAGAATGTGTCATTGTGCTGCTTTGTGGTCTCATCATGCTGCGGCCACATCCAGACTTTGTCATTGTGGGGGTCAGTGGCCTTCTAATGATGCCGCCATCTCCAGACTCAGTCATTTTGCCGCTTTGTGGTATCCTCATGCTGTCGCCACCTACAGACTATGTCATTGTGCCGTTCTGTGGCCTACTCATGCTGCCGCTACCTCCAGGCTATATCATTGTGGTGCTCTTTGGTCTCCTCATGCTGTCACCACCTCCAGACTCTGTCTGTGAGCAGCTCTGTGGTGTCCTTATGCTGATGCTATCTCCAGACTCTGTCTTTGAGCAGCTTAGTGGTATCTTCATGCTGCCGCCACCTATAGAATATGTAATTGTGCTGCTTTGTGGTCTCCTCATGCTGCGGCCACATCCAGACTATGTCATTGTGGGGGTCTGTGGCCTTCTAATGCTGCCGCCATCTCCAGATTCACTCAGTCATTTTGCCACTTTGTGTTATCCTCATGCTGCCGCCACCTACAGACTGTGTCATTGTGCCGATCTGTAGCCTACTCATGCTGCTGCTACCTCCAGACTATGTCATTGTGCCGCTCTTTGGTTTCCTCATGCTGCCGCCACATCCAGACTCTTTTATTGAGCCGCTCTGTGGTCTCCTCATGCTTCCGCCACATCCAGTCTCTGCCATTGAGTAGCTCAGTGGTCTCCTCATGCTGCTGCCTCCTTCAGACTCTGTTATTATGCAACTCTGTGGCCTACTCATGCTGCCGCTACCTCTAGACTATGTCATTGTGCCGCTCTTTGGTCTCCTCATGCTGCTGCCACCTCAAGACTCTTTCATTGTGCTGCACTGTGGTCTCTTCATGCTGCAGCCACATCCAGACTCTTATTGAGCCGCTCTATGGTCTTCTCATGCTGTCGCCACATCCAGACTCTGTCATTAAGACGCTCTGTGGTCTCCTCATGCTGCCGCCACATCCAGACTCTGTCATTGTGCAACTCTGTGGCCTACTCATGCTTCCGCCACCTCCAGAGTATGTCATTGTGCTGCAAAGTGGCCTCCTCATAATTCCTCCACCTACAGACTCTGTCATTGTGCTACTCTATTGTCTCCTCATGCTGCTTCCCCCTCCAGATTTTCATTGTGCCGCTCTGTGGTCTCGTCATGTGACCGCCACATCCAGACTTTGTCAATGAGTAGCTCTGTGGTTTTCTCATGCTGATGCTACATCCATACTCTGTCATTATGCTCTTCTGTGGCGAACTCATGCTGCCGCTACCTCCAGACTATATAATTGTGCCGGTCTTTGTTCTCCTCATGCTGCTGCCACCTCCAGATTCTGTCATTGTGCCGCTCTGTGGTCTCCTCATGCTGCCGCCACATCCAGACTCTGTCATTGTGCAACTCTGTGGCTTACTCATGCTGCCGGCACCTCCAGAATATGTTATTGTGCTGCTCTGTGGTCTCCTCATGCTGCGACCACCTACAGAATATGTCATTGTGCTGCTCTGTGGTCTCCTCATGCTGTGGCCACATCCAGACTATGTCATTGTGGAAGTGTGTGAACTACTAATGCTGCCACCATCTCCAGAATCACTCATTTTGCAGCTTTGTTGTATCCTCATGCTGCCGCCACCTACAGACTATGTCATTGTGCCTCTCTCTGTTCTCTTTATGCTGATGCCGCCTCCCGACTATGTCATTGTGCTGCTCTGTTATCTCCTCATGCTGCTACCACCTCCAGACTCTGTCACTGAGCCGCTCTGTGGTCTTCTCATTTTTATGCCGCCTTCAGACTCTTCCATTGTGCAACACTGTGGCCTACTCATGCTGCCGCCACCTACAGAATATGTCATTGTGCTGCTCTGTGGTCTCCACATGCTGCGACCGCCTCCAGACTATGTCATTGTGCCGCTCTGTGGTCTCCTCATGCTGCGGCCGGCTCCAGACTATGTCATTGTGCCACTCTGTGGTCTCCTCATGCTGCCGACACATCACATCCAGACCATGTAATTTAGCCGCTCTGTGGTCTCATCAAGCTTCCGACGCCTCCAGACTTTGTCATTATGCTGCTCAGTGGTCTCCTCATGCTGCTACCACCTCCAGACTTTGTCAATGTGACGCTCTGAGGTCTTCTCATGCTTCTGCCGCCTTCAGACTCTTTCATTGTGCAAAACTGTGGCCTACTCATACTGCCGCCACCTCCAGAGTATGTTATTGTGCTGCACTTTGGCCTGCTCATACCGCCACCTCCAGACTCTGTAATTCTGCCGCTCTGTGGTCTCCTCATGCTGCTTCCTCCTTCAGACTCTATTATTATGCTACTCTGTGGCCTACTCATGCTACTGCTACCTCCAGACAATGTCATTGTCTCACTCTTTGATCTCCTCATGCTGCAGCCACCTCAAGACTAGTGTTGAGCGAACAGTTCGAGCATAGTTCGAGTTTGTACCGAATTTTGGGGTGTCCGGGACACGGACCCGAACCCAGGCATTTTCAAAAAAGTTCGGGTTTGGGTTCGTTGTTCGGCGATTACTTCCCGCTTTCTGAAGGGCTGCACAGCAGCCAATCAGCTAGCGTTTTACTTCTTGCCCTAAGAGCTCATCACAGCCAAGCCTACTAATGGCATGGCTGTGATTGGCCAAGTGCAGCATGTGACCCAGCCTCTATTTAAGCTGGAGTCACGTAGCGCCGCACGTCACACTTCTCTGATTAGTGTAGGGAGAGGACGCAGCTTCTGTGAGGGCGAGATTAGGCAGGAAAAGTCAGCAACAGCACCTAATGAACGGATCGATCTACAGCTGTGAATGATTGAACTTCTGCTAGTTACTTGCTCACTGGTTTTTAGGCTGCACAGAGCGTTTTCTGTCACTTATTTTCTGGGGTGATCGGCGCCATTTTGTGACTTGTGGTGCACCAGAACAAGCTGCCACCAAGTCCATCAATCCATCAATACTAGTTTTTTTTTGCTATATCCTACATCAGGGGCTTGGCTGTGCTAATTGTCACCCCTAGAAACTCAGGATAGCAATTTCTATATTTTATTAAGGGTTAAATACAATTGCCCAAATACCAATCCCCTAAATCTGGTGTTCCAGCTTTGGCTAGCCAAGTATAATACTGTCTGCTGTCTGGCAAAGGATAGATTATTTTATGTGGTGAAATTCAATTGCCAAAATAGCAATACCATAAATCAGTGGTTTCAGCTGTGGCTGGCAAAGTATAATAGTGTCCGTCAAAACATATATTTTGTTCTGGGGTGAAATTCAATTGCCAAAATAGCAATACCCTGAATCTGGTGTCCCAGCTGTTGCAGGCCAAGATTCATAGTGTCCGCAAAAACATATATTTTGTTCTGGGGTGAAATTCAATTGCCAAAATAGCAATACCCTGAATCTGGTGTCCCAGCTGTTGCAGGCCAAGATTCATAGTGTCCGTCAAAACATATATTTTGTTCTGGGGTGAAATTCAATTGCCAAAATAGCAATACCCTGAATCTGGTGTCCCAGCTGTTGCAGGCCAAGATTCATAGTGTCCGTCAAAACATATATTTTGTTCTGGGGTGAAATTCAATTGCCAAAATAGCAATACCCTGAATCTGGTGTCCCAGCTGTTGCAGGCCAAGATTCATAGTGTCCGTCAAAACATATATTTTGTTCTGGGGTGAAATTCAATTGCCAAAATAGCAATACCATAAATCTAGTGGTTTCAGCTGTGGCTGGCAAAGTATACATAGTGTCCGCCAAAACATATATTTTGTTCTGGGGTGAAATTCAATTGCCAAAATAGCAATACCCTGAATCTGGTGTCCCAGCTGTTGCAGGCCAAGATTCATAGTGTCCGCAAAAACATATATTTTGTTCTGGGGTGAAATTCAATTGCCAAAATAGCAATACCCTGAATCTAGTGTCCCAGCTGTTGCAGGCCAAGATTCATAGTGTCCGCCAAAACATATATTTTGTTCTGGGGTGAAATTCAATTGCCAAAATAGCAATACCCTGAATCTGGTGTCCCAGCTGTTGCAGGCCAAGATTCATAGTGTCCATCAAAACATATATTTTGTTCTGGGGTGAAATTCAATTGCCAAAATAGCAATACCCTGAATCTGGTGTCCCAGCTGTTGCAGGCCAAGATTCATAGTGTCCGCCAAAACATATATTTTGTTCTGGGGTGAAATTCAATTGCCAAAATAGCAATACCCTGAATCTGGTGTCCCAGCTGTTGCAGGCCAAGATTCATAGTGTCCGCCAAAACATATATTTTGTTCTGGGGTGAAATTCAATTGCCAAAATAGCAATACCCTGAATCTGGTGTCCCAGCTGTTGCAGGCCAAGATTCATAGTGTCCGCCAAAACATATATTTTGTTCTGGGGTGAAATTCAATTGCCAAAATAGCAATACCCTGAATCTGGTGTCCCAGCTGTTGCAGGCCAAGATTCATAGTGTCCGCCAAAACATATATTTTGTTCTGGGGTGAAATTCAATTGCCAAAATAGCAATACCCTGAATCTGGTGTCCCAGCTGTTTGCAGGCCAAGATTCATAGTGTCCGCCAAAACATATATTTTGTTCTGGGGTGAAATTCAATTGCCAAAATAGCAATACCCTGAATCTAGTGTCCCAGCTGTTGCAGGCCAAGATTCATAGTGTCCGCAAAAACATATATTTTGTTCTGGGGTGAAATTCAATTGCCAAAATAGCAATACCCTGAATCTGGTGTCCCAGCTGTTGCAGGCCAAGATTCATAGTGTCCGCCAAAACATATATTTTGTTCTGGGGTGAAATTCAATTGCCAAAATAGCAATACCCTGAATCTGGTGTCCCAGCTGTTGCAGGCCAAGATTCATAGTGTCCGCTAAAAACATATATTTTGTTCTGGGGTGAAATTCAATTGCCAAAATAGCAATACCCTGAATCTGGTGTCCCAGCTGTTGCAGGCCAAGATTCATGGTGTCCGCCAAAACATATATTTTGTTCTGGGGTGAAATTCAATTGCCAAAATAGCAATACCATAAATCAGTGGTTTCAGCTGTTGCTGGCAAAGTATACATAGTGTCCGCCAAAACATATATTTTGTTCTGGGGTGAAATTCAATTGCCAAAATAGCAATACCCTGAATCTGGTGTCCCAGCTGTTGCAGGCCAAGATTCATAGTGTCCGCCAAAACATATATTTAGTTCTGGGGTGAAATTCAATTGCCAAAATAGCAATACCCTGAATCTGGTGTCCCAGCTGTTGCAGGCCAAGATTCATAGTGTCCGCAAAAACATATATTTAGTTCTGGGGTGAAATTCAATTGCCAAAATAGCAATACCCTGAATCTGGTGTCCCAGCTGTTGCACGCCAAGTTTCATAGTGTGCGCCAAAACATATATTTTGTTCTCGGGTTAAATTCAGTTGCCATAATAGCAATACCCTGAATCTGGTGTTCGAGCTGTTGCAGGCCAATTGTAAATCTGTCCATAAAAGGATACCTTTCATCCAGGGCCTAAATACTAGCCCTAAAAGTGATATTCCCCTAAATCAGTGGTTACTGCTGTGCCTGGATTAGTGTAATACGGTAAATAAAGAAATAGGCAGATAGTGTTAAGTGCCTGTAAAAAAAAGGCCTGAATTTGAAATCAATACATTAGGCCAAATATTTTTTTTGTTATTGTGGTGCTTGGTGAACGGTAACAATGAGGAAA